>CM023620.1:16058306-16726750 GCA_013358685.1 Antennarius maculatus | reverse complement strand
AAAAACGCTATAGTCACTCAAAATGACAAGAGAGTTACTTGTAAACACAGGTTTCCATGCATATATGTGAAAGCAGGGGACTTTTCAGCTAGAAACAGTGGTTTTAGACGCGTCTGTGACTGGAAAAGCTGAGAAAGGTCCAAATGTTTATTTCAGACTGAAAAGTGCAAACATGTTCAACAGTGCTATTTTCCACTCAAAGTCACAAATCAATGAGATGTAACGCAGGTTTCCTAACATACATCTCAAGACGTGATGTTTTAAGCACAAAGAGTGGTTTTAGAAGCAATTCTGACTGAAACAAGTGAAAGGAAGTCAAATTGTTGATTTCAGACTGAAACCAGTGGAAACGTGTTCAAAAACGCTATTGTCACTCAAAATGACTAGAGAGTTACTTGTAAACACAGGTTTCCAGCATATATGTGAAAGCAGGGGACTTTTCAGCTAGAAACAGTGGTTTTAGACGCGTCTGTGACTGGAAAAGCTGAAAACGGTCCAAATGTTTATTTCAGACTGAAAAGTGCAAACATGTTCAACAGTGCTATTTTCCACTCAAAGTCACAAATAAATGAGATGTAACGCAGGTTTCCTAACATACATCTCAAGACGTGATATTTTAAGCACAAAGAGTGGTTTTAGAAGCAATTCTGACTGAAACAAGTGAAAGGAAGTCAAATTGTTGATTTCAAACTGAAAACAGTGAAAACATGTTCAAAAACGCTATTGTCACTCAAAATGACAAGAGAGTTACTTGTAAACACAGGTTTCCAGCATATATGTGCTGCTAGCTCAACTCCCGTCAGGCTAGATGGGCTTTTTTTTTTGGACGTTTTAATTTTACCTTCACCTATCAACTTGGTTCAAGAAACACCAAACCCAATGACCTTTCCCGACAGTTTTGTCCGGCTGACTCACCTGACATTGCTGAAAACATTCTCCCACCTTCTTGTGTTTTAGCTGCTGTTACCTGGGAGATTGAGTCCTGCATTAGGAGAGCTCAAGAGACTGATCCTGATCTGGGTAATGGTCCTCCCAACTGTTTGTATGTCCCACAGGCTGTCCATTCCCAGGTCATCCAGTGGGGGCATACGTCCCGATTTGCCTTCCATCCGGGAATTCGCCAAACCCTGGCCCTCCTCAGACGCCATTTCTGGTGGCCAACAATGGAGAAGGACACCAGAGAATATGTTTTAGCCTGTACAGTTTGTGCTCAAGGGAAGACGTCCAATCAACGGCCAGCTGGTCTTCTCCGCCCCTTGCCCATTCTAACTCATTCCTGGTTTCACATAGCCCTTGACTTCATTTCTGGTCTTCCCATTTCTCAAGGTAACTCCATAATTACGACCATAATTGACCGCTTCTCCAAATCTGTTCATTTTGTGCCCTTACCCAAGCTTCCTACTGCCCGCGAGACTGCTAATTTGCTGGTCCAACATGTCTTACGGTTACATGGGTTACTCTTCTGGACATTGTTTCGGATAGAGGACCACAGTTCATTTCCCAGGTTTGGAGGCGGTTCCGTGAAGCCTTGGGTGCTTGAGTGAGTCTGTCATCCGGCTTTCATCCAGAGACTAATGGCCAGTGTGAGTGGGCTAATCAACATTTGGAGGCTGCCCTTCGTTGTGTTGTGGACTGGAGTTTATATCTCCCTTGGGTGGAATACACACACAACTCTCTCCCGTCAGCCGCTACTGGTATGTCACCTTTCGAATGTGCTCTTGGGATATTTGCCTCCACTGTTTCCTGAACAGGAAGCAGAGATCACTGTTCCATCCGTCCAAGAGCATGTCCGGTGCTGTCGGGAGATTTGGAGATGTGCTCATTCAGCCCTGCTTCGTTCTGCTGATCGAAACAAGGGGATCGCTGATAGACACCGGACTCCGACTCCGCCCTACCAAGTGGTTCAAAAAGTGTGCCTGGCAGCTAAGACCATTCCCCTGCAGGTAGAGTCTAGAAAATTGGCAACCCGTTTCATTGGTCCATTTGAGGTTGTTGAAGTGGTAAATCCTACCGCTGTTAGTCTGAGCTGAACGGCGACACCCCACCTTTCATGTGTCTCAACTAAAACCGGTCCATTCTAGTCCTCTCTGCCCTCCTACCGATCCCCCTCCTCCCCCCCGGGTCATTGATGACCATCCAGTGTTTAACGTTCGCTGTCTTTTGGATGTTCGTTTGTACTGCTTGTCAGTATCTGCACCTTGGTTCTCTTGAACTCACACCTTGACTTTTTGATAACTCTGTTCTCTCCGTGTTCCACTTCCTGTCTGCTGCCTGTTTGACTATTACCATTCCAGCCGCCTGCCTGCCTTGACTTCTCATCTCCTGCCGATTCACCTGCTCAGCCTGATCATCTGGTCCATCATCTCATTAAATTTGTTGTTAAATAAATCTATTTTTCCCTTTTACCTTACGTCTGCGCCTTTGGGTCCTACAGCAAACCACAACAGTAAATGCCTAGAAGGTACCTTTTTCAGAAATGATGACGCAGCTTACCAAGATACTTGGAAAAAACTCAAACGGCGACACGGCCAGGCATTTGTTATTCAAATTCCTTCAGAGAGAAGTTATCAAGCTGGCCAAAATACAGTCTAAAGACGCTGAAGGACTAAGAAACTTTGCAGACTTCACAAACGCTTGCTTATTAGCCATGCCTCATGTAAAAGGCCTGAAAATATTAAATGACAGTGAAGAAAATCACTGTCATTTGTGTAGCCCTTCAATCAGTATGAAGGGCTACACAGGACCAGTTTGCTACAAACCTCTAAATAACAAAACTGCATGGATAACTCACATTATAATACTGATATTAAAATAGCAGTAGTTGTTCTAACACTATGTAAAGTTATTGTCCACATATCAATAATTATTTTCCACAAATATTAGTAATTTACATAGCAATAACAATCAGAAAAACATGTTTAAACATGAAACACTTTGTTTATTTGCTCAAACATTTGAAAGTCAGGGGAACGCCTGCTGTATTTTTAATACAAATGATCACTTTTATCACTTTTAAGACAGAAAAAAAATAACTTTTGTCTGTACAAGAATACATTCTTTCAAAACATTTAACATTTTGTGCAGTATTTTTGATGACTTTTGCTGCAGTTTAAACAATGAAGAAAATTGTCTCTGTGATTGGTCAGCTCATTTACTGCCATGCAGTAAATGAGCTGTAAATGAACTCATTTACATGCAGTGCCAGGCTGGAGGCCTGGCACTGCATGCTGCTTATCAGTGCATTATAATCTTGTGAATAATGTGACACTGCAATTCTCAGTGAATTCTGTAAATGTCACCAGGTCACCATTTTCAGTGGACAGCTCCTCCAGTAGCATCTTAAACATTCTGTGTTGCTAAGCTCTGGAGAGGATGCTGTTTATGATCATGTCACTTTCGCACAAATCGTTTGCAATGGTGGTGCAGAAATTTTGTGAAGTCTGGATCATTTTTGCATCCTCGTGCTGGCCCGTCAACGGTGCCCCATCTGTTGTTACCGATGTTAACTTCTGTACTGGCACCTTTTCCTCCACAAAGAAGTTTGGACTGCGGTGTATTTGTCAACTCCCCGCCTTGTTGTCTTCAGTGGCAAAAGTGTCAGCAGTTCTTTTTGTAGAAAAGTCATCAAACACCATTCGGATAAATATCAGCTGTGCTGTCGCTGTCTACCCACTTGTGACACTGGACACTAAACCACCAACAGGCAGCAAGATCCCACCGGTCCAGCTGCACTGTTAAATTCACAAAGGGGTCACTCGTCTAGCCTTCGTACTTCCAAGCTGGACATCGGAGATGCGGGGATGACATCGGGACCGTGTTTCTCATCTTTGACTAACATGATAGCTACAAGCATTACAGCTTTGAAAACCTCACCATCCGAAAAAGGTTTATTGTTCTTTATCAAAAAACATGCAGCTCTAAACAAAGTTTCAGTTGCGTTCGGGGATTTTTTCACCGGTTTCGTGAAAACAGACTGTTGCTTACCCAAAGCTGCCTTTAACTCACAAGCTTTTTCTGCCCGTATTGCCCTTCCCGGTGGGTAGTTAGTTAGCATGGTAGCTTTCATGACACGTAGTGAAGTGTCTCTCCACATTGTGCCGCTTTGACGTCACCACAATCGCCCCGCAAATGAGACACACGCAGGTTTCTTTCACAGTTTAAAAAATAATTCCTCCTCCCATTCATTGTAAAAGTGATAAGATTTCTTTCTTTTTTGTGTAGGTCATCTTGGTTTGATTATTTGTCTGAATATATGTTGTTTGTCTGCTTAATATCTGTTTGCTTGGCAAACAGATACTCTTTTCTCTTATTAGATAGGTGACTTTCAATAAACTTTAGAAAACAAAAATAAAAAGGTTGAGGTTGAAGTATTAAAAGACAATCTATTTGGCGAGAAAATTTTGTGTAGATGTCAGATCCTATATTGAATCGGTAAATTATGAGTCTTTGGTTATTGGATGAGAGTCTATTTGTAAACATAAATTCTTTGTTTGACTGTTAAGGTCCAGTGTTTTCCGTCCTGGTGGGGCACAGCGGTAAAAGCCCACAGGTGGACTTTGTTTGAATCGTTAAAGAACAAACAAAGCTTTGAAAGCCACAATATTAGAGACTTGTTTGCTGTGTTTGGAAATGTAGCCGCAAGAGGGCACAAGCCAGTGTCTTATTGTGCCGGTCCCAAGCCCGGATAAATACAGAGGGTTGCGTCAGGAAGGGCATCCGGCGTAAAACTTTTGCCAAATCAAAGATGCGAATCAAACCTATGACTTCCATACCGGATCGGTCGAGGCCCGGGTTAACAACGACCGCCATCGGCGCTGTTGACCTACAGGGCGCCGGTGGAAATTGGATTACTGTTGGTCGAAGAAGGAGAGGAGGAAAGTGCGTTCGCACGACGAAAGAGAAGAGGAGCGCCAAGAGTACTAAGAGTAGGGACGTTGAATGTTGGAACTATGACAGGAAAAGGTAGAGAGTTGGTCGACATGATGCAGAGGAGGAAGGTAGACATACTGTGTGTTCAGGAGACCAGGTGGAAAGGTAGCAAGGCTAGAAGTTTAGGAGCAGGGTTCAAGTTGTTCTATCATGGTGTAGATAGGAAGAGAAATGGAGGAGGAGTTATCTTGAAGGAGGAGTTTGTTAGGAATGTCCTGGAGGTAAAAAGAGTGTCGGATAGAGTGATGAGTCTGAAGCTAGAAATAGAAGGTGTGATGTTCAATGTTGTTAGTGGGTATGCTCCACAGGTAGGATGTGAGCTGGAGGAGAAGGAGAAACTCTGGTTGGACTTTGATGAAGTGATGCAGAGCATACCTAGAAGTGAGAGAGTTGTCATTGGTGCAGACTTCAATGGACATGTTGGTGCAGGTAACAGAGGTGATGAGGAAGTGATGGGCACGTTTGGTATCCAGGAGAGGAACGCAGAAGGACAGATGGTAGTTGACTTTGCAAAAAGGATGGAAATGGCGTAGTGAATACTTTCTTCCAGAAGAGGCAGGAACATAGGGTGACCTATAAGAGTGGTGGTAGGAGCACACAGGTAGACTACATCTTGTGTAGACGATGTAACCTGAAGGAGATCAGTGACTGTAAAGTAGTGGTAGGCGAGAGTGTAGCCAAACAGCATTGGATGGTGGTGTGTAGGATGACTCTGGTGGTGAGGAAGATGAAGAGGGCAAAGGCAGAGCAGAGGACGAAATGGTGGAAGCTAACAAAGGAAGGGTACAAGGTACAAGGAGATACAGCGTAAGGTGAAGGTAGAGGTAGCAAAGGCCAAACAAGGTGCTTATGATGACTTGTATGCTAGGTTGGACAGTAAGGAGGGAGAGACTGATCTATACAGGCTGGCAAGACAGAGAGATAGAGATGGGAAGGACGTGCAGCAGGTTAGGGTGATTAAGGATAGGGATGGAAGTCTATTGACAGGTGCCAGCAGTGTGATGGGAAGATGGCAAGAGTACTTTGAAGAGTTGATGAACGTGGAAAATGAAAGAGAACAAAGACTAGAAGAGGTGACTGTTGTGGACTAGGATGTAGCAAAGATTAGCCAGGATGAAGTGAGGAGGGCACTGAAGAGGATGAAGAGTGGAAAGGCAGTCGGTCCTGATGATATACCTGTAGAGGTTTGGAAGTGTCTAGGAGAGGTGGCAGTAGAGTTTCTGACTGGGTTGTTCAACAGGATCTTAGATAGTGAGAAGATGCCTGAGGAGTGGAGGAGAAGTGTGCTGGTGCCCATTTTTAAGAACAAGGGAGATGTGCAGAGTTGTGGCAACTACAGAGGAATAAAGCTGATGAGCCATACAATGAAGTTATGGGAAAGAGTAGTGGAAGCTAGACTAAGGGCAGAAGTGAGCATTTGTGAGCAGCAGTATGGTTTCATGCCAAGAAAGAGTACTACAGATGCAGTATTTGCTTTGAGGATGTTGATAGAGAAGTACAGAGAAGGCCAGACGGAGCTGCATTGTGTTTTTGTAGATCTGGAGAAAGCTTATGACAGGGTGCCCAGAGAGGAACTGTGGTATTGTATGAGGAAGTCTGGAGTGCCAGAGAAATATGTTAGAACGGTGCAGGACATGTATGAGGACTGTAAGACAGTGGTGAGGTGTGCTGTAGGTGTGACAGAGGAGTTCAAGGTGGAGGTGGGACTGCATCAGGGATCAGCTCTGAGCCCCTTCTTGGTCGCTATGGTGATGGACAGGCTGACAGATGAGGTTAGACAGGAATCTCCATGGACTATGATGTTTGCAGATGACATTGTGATCTGCAGTGAGAGTAGGGAAGAGGTGGAGGAGAAGCTAGAGAGGTGGAGGTTTGTCCTGGAAAGGAGAGGGATGAAGGTTAGCCGCAGTAAGACAGAGTAGATGTGTGTGAATGAGAGGGACCAAAGTGGAAGAGTGAGGTTACAGGGAGAAGAGATCAAGAAGGTGGGGGATTTTAAGTACTTAGGGTCAACAGTCCAGAGCAATGGAGAGTGGGGAAAAGAGGTGAAGAAACGTGTACAGGCAGGATGGAATGGGTGGAGAAAAGTGTCAGGTGTGATGTGTGATAGAAGAGTTTCAGCTAAAATGAAAGGAAAGGTGTACAAAACTGTGGTGAGACCAGCGATGTTGTTTGGTCTAGAGACAGTGTCACTGAGGAAAAGACAGGAGGCAGAGCTGGAGGTAGCAGAGATGAAGATGCTGAGGTTCTCTCTGGGAGTGACCAGGAAGGATAGGATCAGGAATGAGTACATCAGAGGGACAGCACATGTTAGAGGTTTTGGAGATAAAGTCAGAGAGGCCAGACTGAGATGGTTTGGACATGTCCAGAGGAGAGATAGTGAATATATTGGCAGAAGGATGCTGAGTTTTGAACTGCCAGGCAGGAGGCCTAGAGGAAGACCAAAGAGGAGGTTTATGGATGTAGTGAAAGAGGACATGAAGGTAGTTGGTGTGAGAGAAGAGGATGCAAAGGACAGGGTTAGATGGAGGCAATTGATTCGCTGTGGTGACCCCTGAAGGGAAAAGCCGAAAGGAAAAGAAGAAGTTTGCCGTGTATGGATGGAATTCAGTTCGGGTGCCATACGGTTTTCAAACTTCAGGGTTGGTGAAACTGTGTGGACCACACTTATGAGGTCAAGATTTCTGATCAAGCTGATGATTGATGAAAAGTTTTGATGCCGTTCAGGCTGGTGTTCCATGGGTGACGGGGTGAACACATGGAGTGCGTCAATGATCGATTAATCTCCGGTCATTGCGTAGAGCCTTGAGCTGGATTCCCATGTGGAAGTACGGCCGGTCCACCTGAGATCTCTGTAAATATTTGTCCGGACTGGGGTGGGATGATTTTTATGTTCCTGTTAGACTCTTTCTTGTGCCATACAAATTGCTTAAGTGGTTGTGGAAATTGATAAATTGGTGATCTGCCTATAAATATCTGTCTATTTCTCGAAACATCTGCACTATTCTCTATTCGTCTCTCTCTGTCTCAGTAATACTGTGAGTCATATTGTGGTGTATTGGTGTCAAGTGTGTAATAGGAAAATAGATTTTTGAGTTATTGGCAACTGAACTTTAGATTCTTGCATGATAACTGTGGTGTGAATGAACAGCGCTGTTATTTATTATTATTTTTTTGTTAGAGAAAGCCAGTGGTTGCATTTCTCTCTTTGTTTGAGTCTGATTGCGTTAGACGCAGTTAAAGATTTATCCGAAAGCCCCCAATAATTGATTGATCTCTAATATTTTCATTTGTTGCACACTTTATTTTTCAATTAATTTTTTTTACTGAATATTCAGAGTAGGCGTGGAATTAATTTCTCTAATAGTGGGTAAGGCTTAGATGTTTGGGGTTGGAGGCAGTCCAACTTAAGAATACTGTTTTGGGTTCATGTTAGAGGTTATCCAATTTACGAACGCCATTTTGTGAAAAACATTAATGTGGAGTTAAAAGCCATTTTTGTCAGAAAATTGGGTTGTTTGATAAGTGTGTCACTTCATAGATGCTTACTGAGACAATTCTGACTGAGCTTGGCATAAATTAACATAAACTAGCATAAACAGCATAGACTAGCATATATTAGCATGTTAGCTTAGCATGTAGCTTAAAAAATAGCACAGTTAAGTGAATATACTTTAATATAGTAGCTTTGGATAGCATAATAAGCTTAGCATTACTTAGCTTATCATTGCTAATTGTGAACGGTTGGCTGTTTCGGTGTCTGGAGGAGCTGTTCTGGCAGTGTGTGTGCAAAGCTAATACAAAAACATCCTAAATACGTGTAAATTGACAATTTATTCTTTGTCTGTGGTTGGCTTGGGATATCTGAATATGCTTTTTTTTTTGTAGTTACTATTGTGCAGTTTATATAGAGATTTGATTTAAAAAAAGGGGGGGGGTTGTAGTACTTATACATAATCATATAGATACATACATAATTCTACACATATAGAAATATTTGAATTTAATTCAGCTACATTCAATAAAATGATCTTTTCACTGTTGGTCTGTGTTTATCATTTTACACTCTAATCTAAAACATTTTTTAAATTGTGTGATCTGTAATTGTGTGTCAGTATCATTTTGCACCATTTTTCACATCACAACATAACTGCTTATCTTCCATTGATTATCATACACATATACACATTTTACAACACTACATAACTGTTTACATTGTCTGTGCTGTGGAAATCAGAACCACTCCAACCACTGTTAAAGAAATGATGACATTTCTGCATAACTGCATGCTTACAGGCCCCTTTGTGTGCTGTGGTTGTTTCAGGGGCCTGTTCATACTGACTGTGAAAAACTAACACAAAGGATGTACACCCAAAGTGACAAATGTAATTTCCCCCAGGGGATCAATAAAGTACATCTTCTTCTTCTTCTTCTTCTTCTTCTTCTTCTTCTTCTTCTTCTTCTTCTTCTTCTTCTTCTTCTTCTTCTTCGTATGAAAGGAGAGAAGGTTAGCACTCCCCTTGACAAGGATGGAATAGGCCCCTGTGGCCTTCAACACACAAATGGTTAAGGCATTGCCATCTACTTCGTGGCATCTCTTCTTCTTCTTCTTCTTCTTCTTCTTCTTCTTCTTCTTCTTCTTCTTCTTCTACTTCGGTAACAACATGTTCTACATGCGGCAACATGGAGAACAATTACATGATTCACAGTCATGTGAAAAGTTGAACATTAAGGCGTTTCAAACATAATTATAAGTTGTTTATTAGTTAAGCTTATAATAATAATAA
Source organism: Antennarius maculatus (assembly GCA_013358685.1). Lineage (NCBI taxonomy): Eukaryota > Metazoa > Chordata > Actinopteri > Lophiiformes > Antennariidae > Antennarius > Antennarius maculatus. Next base: position 16,717,034 of record CM023620.1, on the reverse strand, counting down.
TTATTATTCTTTAATTGTCATATTTTACATGAGATAAAAAAGCGACTAAAGCACTCATCAGTATTCAATAAGGAATAATAACTGAAACAGTTAGCAGTTAGGTTGTTTAAAATTATATAAAATCTTTAATTTGATTCAAAACGGAATTGATGCGAAACAGAATTTTCATCTAATACAACAATTTTTTTGATAACTCATATTTTCAGAAAAAAATTGCTCGGTTGATTCGATTCTACTTCGGTAATGCATATACTAAAATTGGAACGATACAGAGAAGATTAGCATGGCCCCTGTGCAAGGATGACACGCAAATTCGTGAAGCGCTCTTCTTCTTCTTCTTCTTCTTCTTCTTCTTCTTCTTCATCATGGTGTTTTTAAGTCATGGGCCCTTTTTAAAAGTAGCCCAGGAAAACGCTCTGACTCTCTGTTCTGGTTACTGAAGGAACCACTAGTACATGGAGCCACACCTGGGCTGTCTGCAGTGCTTTGCAGAACCAGGACCCTGACCCTCCAGCAGCTGGTGGACAACGCCGGGCCAGCGTTGGCAGATGCCCAGGCTGTGAGCTCCCTGCTGAACATCCAGTCCACCAGGGTGGCTCGGAGGGTGCTACAACTGTGGAGGCAAAGACTCTCCAGGAAGGAGAGAAGCCTCCTCCTGGACTATAGTACAGGGACTGTGCCGGACAGCAAAGATCCTTTCCCTGAGGTCCACATCAGTCCCCTGTTTGGGGAGCTGGAGGGTCGCCTCCTCAGAGATGAACGACAAATCAGCCTGCACACGGCCAACAAAAAAGTACTGTACAAATACTGTGTCAAAGTAATCAACAAGAGAAACCTATGTAACAGAGCGCCCACTGCCTGGGCCAGCAGGATGACGGGAAATGGACCTGACCCACAGTGGAGACTTCTATACAAACCTCCCCTCAAGAAAAAAACAGCCGACCTCCAGTGGAGGTCGGCTCCAAGCAGAGATTTGGATGTGTATACAATCCTCAAAGTCTTGTGGAAAGAGTGGGATTTTGAAAAACAAACTTGCATGTGCACGGGTTAATTTGGGTAGATGCACTGCCACTTCATGGCATATAGATCAGGTGCTCATAGAGACTTGAAAATAACACCACATGAAGCTTTAACCGGCAGGTCAATGCCTTCTCCAATTTACAAAACAGCAAAGGGACTTTCTCTTGATATTTTGACAAATGACATGAAATTGTATGTCAGACAAATGACTAACATCCATAGGAGCATCTCTGCTCATGTTATCTCATTAAGGCAAAAGCTGACCATGAGGAGACTCCACCTTCAGTGACACTAGGAGACTTGGTGTATATAAAGGTGTTCAGTTGAAAGTGGAACATCCCCCGACGGGAGGGTCCATACGAGGTGGTGAGAGCCACTTCCACTGCAGTGCAGGTCAAAGGATCCCCTACGTGGTATCATTTAAAGCATTGCTTAAAAGCACCCATTGACATTTTCAGTGCCAAAAATGGAGGCCAGGGGAGGATTCCCTGGAAAGGGGGAATGCTCCTTCTTCTCCTCCTGGCTATGATGGGGATGATGATACAGCACAGTTTCCAGTTATTCAATTCCCCATAGAGAAGTGATACCAATAATGATGTTAATAATCTACAGAGCAGACTTAGAAGGGAGTGGTCCTGGATGTCACTGAACTCTTCCACAGGCTGGATTCCACTCAAATGTCACACTAACAGACCTTTTCCAGCTCTTACAGCTCCATTGACGGCCAAAGGGGCTGAAGGCCCACCAGGCCTGCGACAACTAACTATCACTTTCTCCCATCTCACAGAAAAAACAGGCAGATGTCCCCAAAGAAATGGATGTGTGTGAAAGTGTTGTGGCAGAAAGTAACAAAAATGTTCTGATCCTAGGTGGACAGGTCCCTTCCAAGTGACTGAGCGAACGGGAACTGCAGTCCGTTTGCTGGGAAAGGGGGACATGTGGTTCCACATTTCATCTACCAGACCAGCCAGATCTGCTCTCCCTCCACCGGCTGGTGAAGGTGCCACTCGAGACCCTGATCTGGAAACAGAGGTTGCAACTCTTGTAACCCCAGAGAGTTCCTCGGCTAAGGAACCAACAAAGGCAATGGCCTCAACTGAAGACATCTTGTATTGAGTCATTGAGGACGTTGATTATTTTGGTGTGAGATTTGCAAGATTTGCAACAGCACAACACCACAGCAATAGTTTCATGTCTCCACCAATGACAACCCTGCAGACGAGGCGTCAAGGGGAACAACAGTGAATGAACTGTTGTCATCCACTTGGCTCGTAGGTCCCATGTTCATGTGGGAAAAGGAAATACACCCCTCAGAAAATGAAATGCTGGAGCTTCCAATCGGAGATCCAGAAGAAAAAAGGGCTCAAACATTGCAAACAACAACAAAACAAGTGAGTCTTTCTAACTGCCTGGTGAAGTTTTCATCCTGGTCTTAGGCTGTCCGTGCTGTCACCCGTCTCAGATGGCAAGTCCTGAAAGTCAAGTCAAATACTCACTCTACCGTGAGTGAATGACAAAATGCAGAGCTTGTGATTATCAAAGACTTACAAAGACACACATATCAAGAAGAAATCAAAACACTACACAAAAGGAAACAACTGCCAAAGAACAACAAGTTGTATAATCTTGATGTCTTTGTAGACAGAGATGGTGTGCTCAAGGTGGGAGGAAGATTACGTTGTTCAAGCCTTCCTAGCTCATTCAAGCACCCGACAGTCATCCCCAGAGAGCATCATATCACAAAACTGATAATCGCACACTGCCATGAAAAGGATAAACACAAGGGAAAGGGCTTCACCATCAATGAAATCTGATCCAGTGGCTATTGGATCCCAGGTTTGAGTCGATGCATTGCATCCTACATTCGTCAGTGTGTGGTCTGTCGGAGACTAAGGAGACCTGTGGAAGGACAGAAAATGAGTGATCTCCCCACAGAACGAATGGAACCCTCTCTGCCTTTCACATTCTGTGGTATGGATTGTTTTGGTCCATTCCTGACTAAACAAGGAGGAAAGCAACACAAAAGATATGGACTGCTTTTTACATGTTTTCTCTTGCCATCCATGTTGAAATGTTGGAGGATCTGTCAACTGATGTATTCATAAACGGTCTATGCTGCTTTATTGCATTACGAGGCTCAGTCAGGCAACTTAAATGTGACCAGGATAATAAATTTTTGGGGGCCAAAAATGAATTCAACGCAGCATTACAGGAAGTCGATGCAGAGAGACTAAGAACCTTCCTTGCAGAAAAACAATGTGATTTCGTCTTTAACTGACCTCATACAAGTCACGCTGGTGGAATATGGGAGCAACAGATAAAGACTGTGAGAAATGTTCTGAGCTCAACACTCTCACTCGCTCCTGGCAGACTCCTTATAGACTCTATTTTATGAGGTTGCAGCAATTGTGAACAGTCGGCCTCTTACAACAGACAACCTGAACGATCCAAACAGTTTAGAACCACTGACTCCTAATCACCTCATCACCATGAAGGCCACCATTGCACTACCTCCTCCAGGCAGGTTTGAGAGAGAGGACTTATATGGATCAAAAAGATGGCGCCACGTGCAGTTTTGGAGCCGTTGGAGAAAGGAGTACCTCCACATCACTGTCAGACAAAGATGGCATACGCCTAAGAGAAACACCCGAACAGGAGACATAGTGATGGACATGGATGTAACACAACCAAAATCCGTGTGGAAACTTGGAAGAGTCACAGAGACTGTATTGGACAAAGATGGACTTGTTAGGAGAGTCAAGTTATTTCTTGAACATAAAAGGTGAATGCCTAAACAAAGATTTTTTAGTTGAACGTCCAGTTCATAAGTTAGTTCTGCTACTACAGGCCCCTTAAGCAAAAGTGGAATATAAGTACTAAGGGTTGACTGCATATGTTTAGCAAAGGTCATTTCATGTAGGAAATTATTTGTGTTTTGAGTTCTTGTGTATGTAAAACACATAATAATTTGGTGGGAGTGTAATGACCCAGTTAGAAACCTCAAAAGCCACTAATTTCAGCTCACAGTTCACTTTTTAACATACATAATTCTCAATCATTACGATGTAGTTTTGAGTGAGAATAGTAATTTTGTGCATGATTGGAGTGTTTGAAAAGAAGTGTTTGACTTCACGTCAGTGTTCTCTGTCAGAAACCTCTCCAACCTTTTAGTCAGAAATCTCTTATAAAAACGACTGTAGTTGAAAACTCATGCATGCTTGTTCACGCTGAAAACGTTTTCAGTCAGAAACATCAAAGCGACTAATTTCAGCTCGAAATTCACTTTTTATGATATATATATATGAAAAGTGTGTTAAAAGTCATTATGATGTGGTTTTGAGTGAGAATAGCATTTTGGAGCATGTACGGACTTGGTTTACTCTGACAAGAAGTGTTTGGCTTCATTTCAGCTGGCTAACTCAGAAAACTGATCCAAAATGACTGTTTTCATCTGAAAACTCACTTGTTAAGATATATGGAGGAAACCTGCATTACACGTCATTTCCATGTGGTTTTCAGAGAGAATAGTAATTTTATGATTGTTTGGAGTGGTTTTTTGTGCATGGTTGGAGTGGTATGACTCTGAAAAGAAGTGGTTGACTTCATGTGAGATTTTTCAGTCAGAAAATTCACAAAAACGACTGTTTTTAACTGAAAACTCACATTCACAATATATGTAGAAGACATGTTTCATTTGGTGTAAAGTGATAATGGCATTTTTCAGCAGATGTTCACGCTGAAAAGAAGTGTGTAACTTCATTTCTATGTTTTCTGTCAGAAACCTCAAAAGCGACTAACTTTAGCTCAAAGTTCACTTTTTAACAAGTGAATTTTTAGATAAGAACAGTCGTTTTTGAAGCATGCTGAAAACTCACCTAACATGTGAGTTTTCAACTACAGTCGTTTTTATAAGAGATTTCTGATTGAAAGGTTTGAGAGGTTAATGACAGAGAACACTGACATGAAGTCATACACTTTTTTTTAAAGTTTAATAACTCCAATCATGCAAAAAAAATTACTATTCTCACTGAAGAATGCATCGTAATGACTTTCAACACGTTTCCTACATATGTGTTAAAAATTGAACTTTGAGCTGAAATTAGTCGCTTTTGATGTTTCTGACTGAAAACGTAGAAATGAAGCTAAACACTTCTTTTCAGGGTGACAAAGCATGCTAAAAAATGCCATGATCTCTTTACACCACATGAAACACGTTTTCTACATATGTCCTATCATGTGAGATTTCAGTTAAAATCAGTCGTTTTTGAGAATTTTCTGACTGACAAAGCTCACATGAAGTCAATGACTTCTTGTCAGAGTTAAACTACTCCAAACATGCACAAAATTACTATTACAAAATTACAAAATTACTATTCTCACTCAAAACCCCAAGATTTGAGAGGAAATGACATGTAACGCAGGTTTCCTGTATATATCTTGACAAGTGAGTTTTCAGATAAGAACAGTCATTTTGGAGCTGTTTCTGACTTAAAAAGCTGAAAACAAGCAAAAGACTCCTTTTCAGAGTAAAATTTGTCCGCACATGCTCCAAAATGCAATTGTCACTCAAAACCACACGAAAATGACGTGTAACTGATATTTCCTGCATATATCTTAACATGTGAGTTTTCAACTGCAAACAGTTGTTTTGAAGAGATTTCTGACTGAAAGGTTACAGAGGTTTCTGATGGAAAACACTGACATGAGGTCAAATTCATCTTTTCAAAGTTGAATAACTCCAGTCATGCACAGAACTACTATTCTTACTCAAAACCACATAATAATGATTTGTAACACATATTCCTGTAAATGTAGTTGCAAGAAGGCATAAGCCAGTGTCTTATTGTGCCGATCCCAACAGAGGGTTGTGTCAAGAAGGGCATCTGACGTAAATTTTTTGACAAATTAAATATGTGAAACAAAACTATGACTTCCATCCCAGATCAGTCGAGGCCTGCGTTAACAAAGACCACCATTGGTGCTGTTCACCTACAAGGTGCCGGTGGAAATTGGACTACTGTTGGTCAAAGAAGGAGAGGAGGAAAGTGTGTTCGCAGGAAGAGAAAAGAGAAACGCCAAGAGTATAGGACTGAGAGTAGGGACGTTGAACGTTGGAACTATGACAGGAAAAGGTAGAGAGTTGGTTGACTTGATGCAGAGGAGGAAGGTAGACATACTGTGTGTCCAGGAGACGGGGTGAAAAGGTAGCAAGGCTAGAAGTTTAGGAACAGGGTTCAAGCTGTTCTATAATGGTGTAGATAGGAAGAGAAATGGACTAGGAGTTATATTGAAGGAGGAGCTTGTTAGGAATGTCCTGGAGGTAAAAAGAGTGTCAGATAGAGTAATGAGTCCGAAGCTAGGAATTGAAGGTGTGATGGTTAATGTTGTTAGTGTGTATGCTCCACAGGTGGGATGTGAGCTGGAGGAGAAGGAGAAATTTTGGTTGGACTTTGATGAAGTGATGCAGAGCATACCTAGAAGTAATATAGTTTTCATTAGTGCAGACTTCAATGGACATGTTGGTGGAGGAAACAGGTGATGAGGAGGTGATGGGCAGGTTTGGTATCCAGGAGAGGAATGCAGAAGGACAGATGGTGGTTGACTTTGTAAGAAGGATGGAAATGGCTATAGGGAATACTTTCTTCCAGAAGAGAAAGGAACATATGGTGACCTATCAGAGTGGAGGTAGGAGCACACAGGTAGACTACATCCTGTGGAGACAGCGTAATCTGAAGGAGATCAGTGACTGCAAAGGAGTGGTAGGGTTAGGGTTAGGGTTTACTGGACAACTAGAGCTAATGTGATCAGGGAGACAGGCAGGAGAGTACTTGGTGTCATCTGGAAGGAAAGTCGATAAGGAGACTTGGTTGTGGAATGAGGAGGTACAGGAGTTTATACAGACAAAGAGGTTAGCTAAGAAGAAGTGGGACACTGAGAGGACTGAGGAGAGTAGACAGGAGTACAGGGAGATGTAGCATGAGGTGAAAGTGGAGGTAGAAAAGGTAAACAAGTGGCTTAGGATTGCTTGTATTAGGGTTGCTTGTATTAGGGTACGGATAATGCATTTTGACGAGTACGAGTACGAGTACGAATACGAATGAAGCCCGTTAATACTCGTGATCGGACTGAAGGAAAATCAGCCGGACTGTTTTCACGCTCTGTGATTGGCCAGTCACACATACTTCCCGCCCCTCCCTACAGACTGCAGTTAGAGCGGAGTTTCCCTGTCTCACTCTCTGTCTCTGGTACACGCAGTTACTGATCTCTCTGTTCATGGCTTCATTGTTGCTCACGTCCTTATTAGATTTTCTTCAGCTTGCCTTTATTTTGGTGTGTGTTTTTTTTTGTTGCATGTACGTGTGCACTTAACCACCGCCTCGGTGGTTAAAGTCTTTTTTTTTTTTTACCTGTTCTAAGCTCTGTTCAAATTAACAACGTCTATACTTAATATTTTAACTGAGACATAGCGCGCGCGCACACACACACACACACACACACCCACACACACACCATAATCAATATTGTTTAACTTTATGTGAAAAAAAAATGGCAATAGCATTAGGTTCTAAAAATAAATAATTGAAAAAAAAAGTACTAGAAAAAAATTTAAATGAAAAAGAATAAAAAAAATTAAAAAGTTTTGTTGAGTATGACAAATCTTGTTCATGCATACTGTACTTTGTAGTTAATTACTTTTTTATTGCATGCACTTCATTAGTGCACTTTGTGTTTACTCGTTCCATACTGTATATAGTTCCTTTACTATTGTGATCAAAAGCGTTGAATCTCAATTTTGAGGCTCTTCGGTAAATATTCATTCATAGACTTAAAAATATTCATGTTCTGAATCAGTTCCATAAAAAATTTGTTCTGTAAATAGTTCTCTTACTTTTGTGATCAAAAACATTTATTTGAATTTCAATTTTGAGGCTGTTCTGTAAATAGTTTTATTATAAGCAAATATACAGCAACTTGTGATCATCCATATCAATTTTAGACTTAAAACAATGTGGTGATTTAAGCCGCACCCATTTCCGGTCAAACCACATCCACTTCCGGTTTAAGCATTCCGAATACAGATTCGGATACAGATAATCTACCTGGTTGAACAGATACAGATAGTGGTGTACTCGCTCATCCCTAGCTTGTATGTTAGGTTGGACAGTAAGGAGTGGGAGATTGATCTATACAGGTTGGCAAGACAGAAAGACAGAGATGGGAACGATGTGAGGCAGGTTAGGGTGATTAAGGACAGGGATGGAAGTCTATTGACAGGTGCCAGTAATCTGATGGGAAGATGGAAAGAGTACTTTGAAGAGTTGATGAACAAGGAAAATGAGAGAAAACAAAGACTAGAAGAGGTGGCTGTTTTAGACCAGAAAGTAGCAAAGATTAGTCAGGAGGAAGTGGCATTGAAGAGGATGAAGAGTGGAATGGCACTCGGTACTGATGATATACCTGTGAGGGTATGAAAGTGTCTATGAGAGGTGGCAGTAGAGTTTCTGACTTTGTCGTTCATAGATAGTGAGAAAATGCCTGAGGAATGGAGGAGATGTGTGCTGGTGAACATTTCTAAGAACAAGGGAGATGTGCAGAGTTGTGGCAACTACAGAGGAATAAAGCTGATGAGCCATACAAAGAAGTTATGGGGAAGAGTAGTTGAAGCTAGACTAAGGGCAGAAGTGAGCATTTGTAAGCAGCAGTATGGTTTCATGCCCAATAATAATAACTTCAGTTTTGTTACTGTTCAACATTGAGAAATTGTGAAGCATCCAGGATTTTATATCCCTGAGGCAGGTTTCCAATTTAATTAGCTGATCAGATTCATTTGTTTTAATTGATAAATATAATTGAGTATCATCAGCATAACAATGACAATTAATGTTATGTTTCTTTATAATATTTCCCAATGGTAACATATACAGATTAAACGGAATTGGCCCCAGAACAGATCCTTGAGGTACTCCACAGGTGAGAGTCCCTCGATCTGAAGATTTATTATTGACATAGACAAACTGAAATCAGTCCGATAGATATGACTTAAACCAGTGTAGTGCTGAGTTTTTAATCCCAACTTCCTCTTCCAATCTCCTTAAAAGAATATTATGATCAACAGTATCGAAAGCTGCACTCAGGTCTAATAAGACTTGAACAGACAGAAGACCTTTATCTGACGCTGCTAAAAGGTCATTTGTGACTTTTAGCAGTGCAGTCTCCGTACTGTAGTTTGTTCTAAAACCTGACTGAAAATCTCTAACAGATTGTTCTCTCACAGATAGTCATTTAGCGGTTTGGCCACTACGTTCTCTAGGATCTTAGATAGGAATGGCAGGTTATAGATCGGCCTGTAATTTGAGAGGATGCCAGCATCTGGGTTTGTTTTTTTAAGGAGGGGCTTGATCATAGCCATTTTGAAAGATTGCGGTACATAACCTATTTTTAAGGATTGATTAATTATGGATAGTACTGTTTTATTTATTAATGGTAAAACCTCTTTGAAGAGCGTACTTGGTGGTGGGTTTGGCAGAGGAAATTAGGGAATTTAAATTGGAGAGTTCCATTTGCTGAAAACACTCCAGGGTATTGCCAGAATTAGTCGATTCTGTCACGACCCGGCTCGGGGTCCGCCCCCAGCCTCGTGCTGGGTTTCCCGCTGCGCAGATCCCACACCTGTGTCCAATCATTCCAGACAGACCTGCCACCGTTTGAACCCTAATCACTAACTATAAAGACCCGGCTTGAACACGGACCCAGCGTCAGATCCTCTGTGTTGATGCTGTGTTTGTCGCCAGTTCATCTTGACCCCGGATTGTATTTGGTCCCCGACCTGCCTGCCTGGACCCGTATCAGAACCCTGCTTTGTCCCCGACCACGAACTCTGCCTCTTGGACTTGTACCTCTGCCTGTCTGCCTGTTTCCCTGTAAGTCCTGTCTGTATCCTCCTGTGTCTGCACGCCGCCCGCCCCGCTCTGTTTCCCTGGGCTCATGCACCTGTCTTTCCCGTGCTTCCCTCGTGTGCCTTTGCTGGAAATAAAGGCTTTAGTTCAGACGCACCTGGTCTCCGCTCCTGTCTCGGTCCTGACAGTAGGATCTGACCAAGAATGGAGCCAGCGTCTGAACCCTCTGCAAAGGACCGCCTTCTGCGCGCCGAGGGTCGCCTGGACCAAGTCTCCGCTGCGATGTCTGCCCTGCTCCAGCAGGTCCAACGCTAGATCCACGACCAGATCCAGGCTCTGTTGCAGCGGGAGCCTCCGGTGCAGCCTGTGCCCAGCGCCTCCGCTGCCTCGGGGCTTTTCCCCGGCGCCATGGCCCCGCCCCCCGGGGATCTCCCTGCCGCGTCACTGGAGCCGCGTGTGGGCAACCCTGAAAGGTTTGACGGAGATCCTGCTCGACTCCGCCCCTTTCTGACAAACTGTAGACTTTTATTCGCCCTTCAACCCCGGACTTTTGCCTCTGAACCAGTGCGGGTGGCCTACGTCATCACCCGCCTCATGGGCCGTGCCCAGCTCTGGGCGACAGCTGAGTACGAGCGCCCGTCTCCCGCCTGCTCCCCCTTCCATCTGCTCTCTGTGGAGATGATCAAGGTGTTTGATCTCAGGTCTTCGACGGCGGAGGCATCCAGAGAACTCATGTCTGTTCGGCAGGGGCGGAGCACAGTGGCGGATCATGCCATTAACTTCCGGACTTTAGCAGTGCGCAGTTCGTGGAATAATGAGGCGCTGGTGGATGCTTTTTACCACAATCTGGCGGATTATATTAAAGACGAGCTGGTTTCCCACGAACCCCAGACCACTCTCGACTGAGCCATTGCCTTGGCAACGCAGATCGATCAGCGGGTCCAGGATCGTCGACAGGAGAGAGGGCGCCAGATCCCTACGCTCCCCAGCACTTGCCAATCCAGTGCACCCGGCACTGCCACACCCGAACCTGCCGAGAGACCTGATGAACCCATGGAGGTGGGCCGGTCCTCACTCAGCGCTGCGGAGCGTCAACTCCGGTTCATCGCCAACCTGTGCATCGAGTAGCGACATGTCCGTTAAAAGCCAGCTCACCGGCAGTAGGAGGGGTCCGGATGAGCTCAGTTACAACTCGACCCTCCCAGACATCTAACCCCTGCAAGCCCCTCGTCCAGGTCCACATTCACCCCACTGATAAGCTCCACAGCCTCTCCGTCCTGGTGGACTCCGGGGCCGAGGCGAACATTATGGACTCTGAGCTGGCCCGCCAGTGGAACCTAAAATGCCAGCCTCTACCCACTGTTCCTGCCCGGGCGCTGGACGGTCACCCCCTGGGCACCGTCACCCATGTCACCGCACCGGTCCAGATGTCCATTCTTGGAAATCACCAGGAGGCCATTCAGTTTCATCTGCTGCGGTCGCCCGGCCAGGCTATTATTCTCAGGTACCCCTGGCTCTGCCGGCACAATCCCCGTATAGACTGGGTAACGGGCTCCATTCTGGAGTGGAGTAAAGACTGCCACCGGACATGTTTAAAGGCAGACCTTGCAGACCTCCAGCTGGACCACCCCCCGATATCTCCAAGGTTCCTGAGGTTTATCATGACTTAAGAGAGGTGTTCAACAAAGCCAAGGCTACCTCTCTGCCCCCACACCGGCCCTACGACTGCCATCGACCTGCTTCCTGGTTCCACTCCACCCAGGGGCCGCCTGTACTCCCTCTCCATTTCTGAAAGAAGGTCTATGGAGGACCATATCAATGACTCCTTGGCTGCAGGCATCATCCGGCCGTCGTCCTCTCCCGCTGGTGCAGGTTTCTTTTTCATGGGGAAGAAGGATGGTTCGCTCCATCCCTGCATCGATTACCGGGGACTGAATGAGATCACCGGTCAAGAACCGGTACCCTCTTCCTCTGCTCTCCTCTGCTTTTGAACTCCTCGAGGGGGCCACGGTCTTCACTAAATTGGACTTACGCAACGCCTACCACTTGGTCTGGATCCGGGAGGGGGACGAGTGGAAGACGGCGTTTGACACCCCCACTGGACATTATGAATAACTTGTGATGCCGTTCGGACTTACAAATGCACCGGCGGTCTTCCAGGCTCTGATCAACATCAGAATCAGAGAATCAGAGAATCAGAGTCTTTATTTGTCATAATGACACACGTTTCCACAGTTGACAGCACGAAATATGACTCTGGAGGTCCCAGTAAGCCCGGTCAATAAATAAGATAAATAAGTTAAGAGAAACTGGTTAAAAAAGTTTTAAAAAGATGCAAGATAAATAAGTTAAGAAAACCTAGAGAAAAACAAAAAGTTAAAAATATAAGATAAATAGGGAAAGAGAACAAAGAGAAGTTAAGATGTAAGATATACAGTAGAAGTTCAAGGTGTCTGGACAGCAGAATGTAGTTCACACAACAACAACAACAACAACAACGCAGCAGCTTAAGTATGTAGGCGCTCCATATATTGCACTTAAAGAAGCACCATATTGCACTGAATCCCCATGTATCTGTGGTGACACACGGGGCGTCGTGAGGGTGACTACAGAGCACCACAGGAGTTCAGCTGTCTAACAGCTTCTGGAAAGAAGCTGTTCCTCAGCCTGGTGGTCCTACTCCAGATGCTCCGTAGTCTCCTGCCTGAGGGGAGGGGTTGGAATAGACTGTGTGCTGGGTGGGTGGGGTCTGTCATGATGTGGGTGGCCCTCCTTCTACACCTACTCGTGTAGATTTCTGTGGTGGCAGGTAGGCCACCCCCTACAGTCCTCTGTGCAGCCTTCACAACCCTCTGCAGCGCTTTCCTGTCTGCTGCAGAGCAGCTGCCGTGCCACACAGTTGATGCTGGTGGTGAGGATGCTCTCCACCGCACCCCTGTAGAAGGCCTTCAGGACGGGACCCCCCCAGTCCAGCACGCCTCAGCTTCCTGAGGAAGTAGAGCCTCTGGTTTGCCTTCCTGAGCAGGTAGGAGGTGTTACAGCTCCAGGTGAGGTCCTCAGTGAGGTGAACCCCCAAGTACCTGTAGCTGGAGACCACCTCCACAGCTGCTCCTCCGATGTGCAGGGGGGGAGGGGAGTGTCTTTTCCTCCTGAAGTCCACCACCATCTCCTTGGTCTTCCCCACGTTGATGCAGAGGTTGTTGCGTCTGCACCAGTGCACCAGGTGTTCCACCTCCTCTCTGTATACGGACTCATCGTTGTTCCGGATGCGTCCCACCACTACTGTGTCGTCTGCAAACTTTACTATATGACAGCTCGGGTGTTTCGCTGAGCAATCATACGTCAGTAGGGTGAACAGGAGGGGGCTGAGCACGCAGCCCTGTGGGGAGCCTGTGCTGAGGGTGATGGGGGAGGAGACCGTGTTGTTAATCCTGACAGTCTGTGATCTGTCTGCCAGGAAGTCCAGGACCCAGTTTCCAGTGGTGGCAGACAGTCCGAGCTCTGTCAGTTTCTGCACCAGGGTCTGGGGGATGATGGTGTTAAATGCGGAGGTGAAATCCAGGAAGAGCAGGCGGATGTAAGAGTCCTTGCTCTCCAGATGTGTGAGGGATGTGTGGACCACAGAGGAGACATCTCATTGATGGAGCGGTTCCTCCTGTAGGCATATTGGTGGGGGTCCACCGCTATGTCTACAGAGTCTTTAATGTGCGCCATGACCAGCTTCTCGAAGCACTTCATGACGAACGGGGTGAGGGCCACCGGCCGATAGTCATTCAGCTCCTTCACCGAGTGGCCTTTGGGGACCGGGACGATGGTGGCAGACTTCAGGCAGCTGGGGACCGTTGCTAGCTGCAGTGAGGTGTTAAAGATGTCTGTTAACACCTCTGCTAGCTGGTGGGAACAGTCCTTCAGCACTCTCCCTGGGACGCCGTCGGGGCCTGCAGCCTTGCGAGGGTTGATCTTTTGTAGGGTCCTCCTCACATCCTCTGTGGTCACACTGAGGGGCGTGTCATCGGGGGGGGGTGTTAGTTTGGTGCTGGGGGGGGGGGGGTGTTGGGATCCTCAAAACGGGCATAAAACTTATTGAGGGCATCTGCTAGGGAGGGGTCTGTCGGGCCCTGTGCATTCCTGGTGTTGAGGTTGGTTATGCACTTGATGCCTTTCCACATGCTCCGTGGGTCCCCTGAGGTCAGGTGACCCTGGATCTTCTTAGCATAGGTGGATTTGGCCTCCTTTATGCCCCTATCCAGAGCCCTCCTCGCTGCCCTTAGTGCTTCTGCCTCCCCCGACCTGAACGCAGCATCCCTGGCCTTCAGCAGAGCTTTCACCTCTGCATTCAGCCAGGGCTTCTGGTTCGGGTAGACGGTGATCGTCTTGGTGTCGGTCACATCGTCTGCACACTTGGAGATGAACCCGAGGACAGAGGAAGTGTATTCCTCCAGGTTCACCTCTCCCCCCTGTGTGGCCGCCTCCCTGAACATCTGCCAGTCTGTGTGCTGGAAGCAGTCCTGGAGCACCGGGGCCGCATCCTGGGGCCACACAGTGACGGTTCTCCTCGTGGGTCTGAGGGATTTCACCCTGGGACGATATGCTGGGGCCATCAGGATGGAGATGTGGTCTGAACATGGATGACATTCTGATTTTTTCCCGGACTCAGTCAGAGCACAAGAGACAGGTCCGCCTGGTGCTCAGTCGTCTGCTCGAGAACTCATTGTTTGTTAAGGCGCAGAAATGTGAGTTCCATGTCAAATCCACTTCCTTCCTGGGCTATGTCATTGCAGAAGGGAATATACAAATGGACCCAGCCAAGGTCTCTGCAGTGACCTCTTGGCCAGTTCCGGATACCCGTAAGAAGCTCCAGCAGTTCCTGGGGTTTGCGAACTTCTATAGACATTTCATCTGGGATTATAGCTCCATTGCAGCCCCTCTCACTGCCCTCATCAGTACCAGACAGCCGTTTTCCTGGACCCCTGCGGCTGATAGGGCATTTAACGCTCTCCGGACCCATTTCTCCTCTGCGCCCATCCTCCGCATGCCAGACTCTGAACGCCAGTTCGTTGTGGAGGTGGACACTTCTGATGTGGGGGTAGGAGCAGTGTTGTCCCAGAGGTCGGCAGAGGACGAGAAGCTTCACCCCTGTGTTTTTTTCTCCCATCGATTGTCGCCAGCTGAGCGCAACTACAACATTGGGAACCGAGAACTGCTGGCGGTAAAACTGGCTCTGTCGGAATGGCATCACTGGCTGGAGGGCGCTTCCGTCCCGTTCCTGATATGGACAGATCATAAGAATCTGTAATATATTCGTTCAGTGAAGAGACTCGATCCCAGACAGGCCTGGTGGGCCTAATTTTTCACCAGGTTCAACTTCTCCTTGTCATACCGCCCTGGTTCTCGCAACGTGAAGCCTGACGCACTTTCCCGTCAGTTTGTGGTGGATGACGCTTCGCCCCAAGATGGTGCACCCATTCTTCCCGGCCCCTGCGTGGTTGCTTCCCTGACCTGAGATGTCGAGGAGAGGGTGAGAGAGGCCATTCGTGACCAGCCCAGACCCAGCGCCTGCCCCGCTGACCGCTTGTTTGTGCCAGAGGACCTGAGGACTCCGGTCATCCAGTGGGGTCATGAATCCCGTCTGGCCTGCCACCCCGGTTCCACTCGTACAGCCTCTCTTGTCAGCCAAAGGTTCTGGTGGCCCAGCCTGAAGAAGGATGTCCTGGACTATGTACGAGCCTGCTCTATCTGCACCCGGAATAAATCCGTGTGTCGCCCCCCCCAGCTGGACTTTTACAACCCCTGCCGGTGCCCAGTTGTCCATGGTCCCATATTGCCCTGGACTTTGTTACGGGACTTCCTCCCTCTGACAGCATGACCATCATCCTCATGGTGGTTGACCAGTTCAGTAAGATGACACATTTTATTCCCCTGCCCAAGTTGCCATTGGCAAAAGATGCTGCCCAACTGGTCCTCCTGCACATCTTCCGACTACATGGACTTCCTAAAGATGTAGTGTCAGACCATGGGCCACAATTCGTCTCCGCTTTCTGGAAAGTTTTGTCAGCAGCTGGGGGCCACAGTTAGCCTCATCTCCAGTTTCCAACCCCAGTCCAATGGCCAGTCTGAGAGGGCTAACCAGGAGTTGAAGAAGGCGCTCCGGTGCATGGCGTCGCTGAACCAACACTCCTGGCACGACCAACTCCTGTGGGTGGAGTACACCCACAACTCTCCCACCAGCTCTGCCACTGGACTTTCCCCATTTCAGTGTGTGTATGGGTACCAACCACCGCTGTTCTCCAGCCAGGAGGGAGAGGTTACCTGCCTGTCAGTGTTCACCTACGCCCGACGATGTGGCTGCACCTGGGTCCGCGCCCGCTCCGCCCTGCTGAGGTCATCGGCCAGCTACGCTACGGGAGTCAACCGCCAGAGAACCCCTGCACCTGCCTACCGAGAGGGCCAGAAGGTCTGGCTCACCACCAGTGACCTCCCGCTCCAGGTGGAGTCCTGCAAGTTAGCTCCACGGTTCATCTGTCCATTCCCCATCCAGCTGGTCATCTCGCCATCGGCTCCAGCTACCTCCGACCATGAGAGTGCACCCGACCTTCCATGTATCCAAGGTCAGGCCAGTCCACGAGAGTCCACTGGTTCCTGCAGCTCCTACTCTTCCCCCCCCTCGTCTGCTGGAGGACGGGCCTGTGTACTCCGTCCGTCATCTCTTGAAGTCCCGTCGGAGAGGAAGGGGTCTACAGTACCTCGTGGACTGGGAGGGTTATGGTCCTGAGGAGAGGACATGGGTTCCTGCGAGGCGGATCCTGGACAGGACTGTCATCACGGAGTTCCACCGCCTGCACCCTGACCAGCCTGCTGTTCGACGTGGCCGCCCAAGGGGGGCTGGCCGCGACCCACCGGTCCCTGCTGTGCCTACATCCGCGGGTCCTTGGGATTCTCGGCAGGACGACGACGGTGGCCTGGATTCGGACCGGTCGGAGGAATATTAGACTGTTCTGGTTGCTTCCCCCCTGCCCTCCCGGCACTATGGATTCTGTTTTTGGGACTTTGGGAGCCATCCCTTGGGGGGGGGGTTCTGTCATGACCAGCCTCGTGCTGGGTTTCCCACAGCACACATCCCACACCTGCGTCCAATCATTCCAGACACACCTGCCACCGTTTGAACCCTAATCACTAACTATAAAGACCCGGCTTGAACACGGACCCAGCGTCAGATCCTCTGTGTTGATGCCGTGTTTGTCGCCAGTTCATCCCGACTCCTACCTTGATTCCGGATTGTATTTGGACCCTGACCTGCCTGCGTGGACCCGTATCAGAACCCTGCTTTGTCCCCGACCACAAACTCTGCCTCTTGAACTTGTACCTTTGCCTGTCTGCCTGTTTCCCCGTAAGTCCTGTCTGTATTCTCCTGGGTCTGCACGCCACCCGCCCCGCTCTGTTTCCCTGGACTCGTGCACCGGTCTTTCCCGTGCTTCCCTCGTGTGCCTTTGCTGGAAATAAAGACTTTAGTTCAGACGCACCTGGTCTCCGCTCCTGTCTCGGTCCTGAAATATTCCTCTGCTATCTTATTTGCGTTTGGCAGTCCATAATAGATCTCATTTCTAAGATTTGTAATTTTGCTTTGGAAAAACCTAAGAAAGTCATCACATTCAAGATTTAAAGGCATGGTAGGCTCGATACTGTTGTGTTTCTTAGTCAACCTGGCTACAGTGCTGAAAAGAAACCAAGGGTTGTTTTTATTTACCTCTATTAAAGGAAAGACCTTTAATAGAGGAAAGTAGATAAGTAAGTATTTCTACTTCTACCGAGAGCCTTCTTACATGACGTAAAGCTGTCTTTCCAGGTTGAAGAGGCTAGGTCAGTTTTTGTCAATCGCCAGATTCTCTCCAGTCTGCGGGAGCGTTGTTTAAGGTTGCGGACTGACAAGTTAAACCACGGGGCTGAACTTTCCTGTTTTTTAATTTTTCCTTTTAACGGGGCTATGTCATCAAGAGTTGTTTTTAGGATGTTAGCCACACTGTCTGTGAGAAATTCGATATTTTGGCTAGTACTGGAATAGGGGTCAGGGGAGTATACTGACTCCAAGGCTGAGAGGATTTTTTCTTTAAATTTAGTTATTACTGAATCAGTGATTGATCTAGTCAAGATGGTTTTATTCTGTGGGTTATTGTTAATTAGGGCAAAGTGAAAAGTAACTAGGGAGGGATCTGACAAGAAGTCATTTGGTGGGAAAATAGTCAAGTGCCCTATATCTACAATGTGGGTAAGAATAAGATCAAGGGTGTGATGGTGTTTATGGGTAGGACCTTCCACCAACTGTGAGAAGCCTAGAGAATCTAGCATAGACTTGAACCCAACGCAAAAAGTATCATCCACACTGTCAAAATGAACATTGAAATCTCCGATGACTATAACTTTATCTTTGGTACCAGCCAAATGAGATAGAAATTCTGAAAATTCTATCAAAAAAGACTAATATGATCCAGGAGGACGATATACAATTACAAATTCAATAGAATCAGTTAGTTTATTTAAGGATTGTAGCACATACATGCTAAGGCTCTCAAAAGTACTGTAGCTGGACTCATGTTTTGGTTTAATTGCTAAGTTAGAGTCCACTATCATGCGCCATATGACTTGATGTGGCTGGGAGGAGAAGCTTCATTAAGACCAGCATATTCATCCTTATATAGCCAGGTTTCGGTTAGTCCAGAAATATCGATGCTGTGATCGGTTATTAGATCATTAACTAAACGATGAAGATGATCTAATATTTAAAAGACCACATTGAATTATCTTGTCTGAATTTTGTCTGGGTACACATTTAATGTGAATTACGTTACTATGATTAATTGAAGCAGTATTTCTAGATTTTAGCAGTCTAACACTTCTATAGGTCCGAGGGACAGACACAGTCCTAATAGGGTGTGTATTAGTTAAATTAGAGTTAGCTATGGCCAAGGACTGTAGTAGCAGAAAAATGTGTTTCTGACTGAATAAACGTGTTTCTGACTGAATAGCTATGAAGTCAAATTGTGGATTTCAGACTTGAACAAGTGGAAACATGTTAAAAGACAAAAGAATGACTTGTAACACAAGTTTCCAGCATATATCTCAGCACATGAGGTTTCATACATAAACAATGGTTTTAAATCCGTTTTTGGACAATAAAGAGACATAAAGAGAAGAGACTGGATAGGCTGATTAGGAGGGCAGGTTCTGTCCTAGGATGCTCTCTGGACTCAGTGGAGGTGGTGGTGGAGAGGAGGATGACAGCCAAACTGTCATGAATGATGAAGAACAACTCCCACCCTCTACAGGGCACACGAAGATCACTGGAGAGCTCCTTCAGCGATAGGTTGCTTCACCCAAGATGCTTTGTGGTGGGGATTTTGTTTCTCTTAAGGACAGGAGACAGTGTGTAAAACACAAGGTATTTATTTGTCAATTCAAATCATGCATAGATTGAGTAGCAGTACAATAATATCATCAATAGGTTGAGTATGAGTCCAATAATATCATCGATGATATTGACAGACAGAGAAGTTCAACATCCTGGGGCCACCTTCACGAACGCACACACAACAATCCAGATCTTTGGTTCAATGAGATGATATTATTTTATTATATTATTTTATTGTATTTAAAACTTTCCACCACACGTGAAGGAATGCTATCGCAGGTCCTTCCTGCCCACGGCCGTCAGAGTCCACAACCAGCAAACCTCCCACCAGACCACTCAGAGAACTCAAAGAACTCACAGAACTCAAACAACAAAACATTGTCATTCTGGATGAACAATGTAATCGTCAACCTGTAGTGTATATTTTGATGTGTAAATATAACTGTAAATTCCTTATAATATGATATATGTTAATATCTCTTCAATATGTGAATATGTAAATTTCATATGTTGCAAATGTTAATATGTATGTATATTATTTAAGTATTTATGTATGACCCCCCCTCCCACTGCCACAATCACACAAATTTCCCCACTGTGGGACAATAAAGGTTTATTATTATTATTATTAATAATATTATTATTATAGACAAATCGTTGATTTCAGACAAAAGAAGTAGAAACATGTTCAAAGATGCAATTGTCACTCAAAATGACAAGAGAATGAATTGTAACACAGGTTTCCTGCATATTTCTCAGCACATGAGGTTAAAACTGTGGTTTTAATACAATAAAATAATATAATAAAATAATATCATTTCATAGAACCAAAGATCTGGATTGTTGTGTGTGTGTCAAATCATCCAGCACTTGGGAAAACGGCACCAGGATGTCTCAAGGTCATGAAGATTCTGCATGAAAATAATCTACAGCTTACCATGTTTGGAAATGCTTGCGTAACTGTCGGTATGTTTAAATAATTTTGTCTGCAATACATGTGTACTCGCAGGGTTCACGTGACTGATTAGTTGTGTCATCAGCTTATCTGTCGACTTGATGTCTTTGTTAACGTCTCATGATGTGCCTATTGAAACCGGGGGAAAGGTTAGTTGAGAGCAGAGGGGCCGAAGTTAAACAACTGATTCGCACCTCCCATAGTCACGCCTTTAGAGTATAAAAAGATATGTGATCCATTTCCTATTTTTTACTTGAAGTTTTCCTGTACCCAGAATATTCTGTAATAACACTTTGAAGGACTGTTCATCGTCTCCAGAGCTCTCATCATAATTAGATCAATATTTGTTGAACTTGTCTGCCTGTCAGTATCATCAATGATATTATTGGACTAACACTCAACCTATTGATCCCCCGGTTGCAGTGGCCCTTCCTACTGTACGAATTTCCCCTGTCCCATGTGGAAGGAATGGAAAGACTATGCAACAAGTTCTTGCGGAAGTGGCTGGGAGTCCCCCCATCCTTCAGCTCAATCAACCTGTATAGTAAGACCTCCAAGCTTCCATTGTCAGTCTCTTCGGTGGTGGAGGAGTTTAAAGCCACCAAGGCGAGGGCAGTTAGTACACTCCTTTTGTCCAAGGATGGGAAAGTGAAACATTCAAGCGAAACCATCAAATATGGCAGAAAATGGAAGCCTCAGCAAGCCGCAAGGGAAGCAGAGTCCCACTGGAGGCACCAGGAAATAATGGGTGTGGTGTGCAAGGGACGACTCGGCCTGGGGCACTACAGCGAGAAGAGGTGGAATAGAGCTGACACCAGAACCAGAAGAGGCCTGGTGGTGTACAGAGTCCGCGAGGCAGAAGAGGAGGAGCGCCAGGTGAGAGTCATCGCACTAGCCTCCCAGGGCCGATGGACTCAATGGGACCAAGCACAGGAACGCCTACTGTCTTGGAAGGAGTTGTGGCAGACAGACCAAGGAAAGTTGAGCTTTCTCCTGTGCTCTATGGCTGACCTACTGCCAACTCCAATAAACCTAAAGATCTGGGGTCTAGAGGAAGACCCTTTGTGCAAGCAGTGTGGTGCACCAGTATGCACACTGAACCACATCCTGACTGGCTGTCCAAAGGCGTTGGGAAGAGAGGCTGGCAGTATCTCACCAACTGAAAAGAGACAAATACCAGGACTTGATCGATGAAGCTGTGTTAAAGGGGTGGCATGCAACCTGTTACCCCATTGAAGTCGGCTGCCGCGGGTTCCCGGCAAAATTGGTGAACTGCTTTCTGCGGAAGGTTGGGCTGGAACCCATTCAGCTGAAGAGAGCCATCAGGGACATTACTGCAGCAGCTTAGTCCAGCTCAAGATGGCTGTGGATGAAAAGAGCCCACAGTTGGAACCCTTCTGCTGGTAAAGGCTAGTCAGCCATTGATGCCCTACTCAGGAGACGTGTCAAGGTATGCGGCCTCGTTCAGACGGACCTGGCTCAGGGAGTGACACCCCTGCCTTGCAAAGTTGCCCCCCCACCCCCTTCCAGCTGTGGATGGAAAGAGCCCACAGGTGGAACCCTTCTGCTGGTGAAGGCTGGTCAGTCTTTGCTGCCCTACTCAGGAGAGGTGTTCAGGTTAAGGGGCAAAACACCTGCGACCCTAGGATACCTGCTGACGATGCAGAGGGGTTCCAACTGTGGGATCAGGGAGTCGTGTCTCAAGAGATCTGCATCAGTTGGCGTAGGTCCTAGTTGCAGCTTGTAGCGAGCATCTCTGATGTTTACTTCACCTTATGATAATACTGTACTGCTACTCAACACATGCATGATTTGAATTGACAAATTAAATATCTTGTGTTTAATACACTGTGTACTGTCTTAAGAGAAAAGAAACCCCACCACAAAACTTTAAAGAGTTGTTTCAAACTTGTTTCTGATTGAATACCTTTGAAGTCAAATTGTTGATTTCAGACTTCATCCATCCATCCATCCATCCATCCATCTTCCTCCGCTTATCCGGGGTCAGGTCGCGGGGGCAGCAGCTTAAGCAGGGAAGCCCAGACTTCCCTCTCCCTAGCCACTTCATCCAGCTCCTCCGGGAGAATCCCAAGGTGTTCCCAGGCCGGCCGGGAGACATAATCTCTCCAGTGTGTCCTGGGTCGTCCCCAGTGAGATGAACCCCCAAGTACCTGTAGCTGGAGACCACTTCCACAGCTGCTCCTCTGATGTGCGGGGGGGAGGGGAGTGTCTTTTCCTCCTGAAGTCCACCATCATCTCCTTGGTCTTCCCCACGTTGATGCAGAGGTTGCTGTGCCTGCACCAGTGCACCAGGTGCTCCACCTCCTCCTTGTATTTGGACTAATTATCGTTCTGGATGTGTCTTACCACTACTGTGTCATCTGCTAACTTTACTATGAGACAGCTCGGGTGTTTTGCCGAGCAGTCATATGTCAGCATGGACCCGGTGCTGAGGGTGATGGGGAAGGAGACAATGTTGTGTATTCTGACAGTCTGTGATCTGTCTGCCAGGAAGTCCAGGATCCAGTTCCCTGTGGTTGCAGACAATCCCAGCTCTGACAGCTTGTGCACCAGGGTCTGTGGGATGATGGTGTTAAATGCAGAGTTGAAGACCAGGAAGAGCAGGCGGATGTAAGAGTCCCTGCTCTCCAGATGGTTGAGGGAAGTGTGGACCACAGAGGAGATGGGGTCATTGGTGGAGCGGTTCCTCTTGTAGGCATATTGGTGGGGATCCACCGTTATGTCTATGGAGTCCTTGATGTGTGCCATGACCAGCTTCTTGAAGCACTTCATGACTATCGGGGTGAGGGTCACAGGCCGATAGTCATTCAGGTCCTTCACTGAGTGGCCTTTGGGGACCGGGATGATGGTGGCAGACTTCAGACAGCTGGGGACTGTTGCTAGCTGCAGGGAGGTGTTAAAGATGTCTGTTAACACCTCTGCTAGCTGGTGGGAACAGTCCTTCAGTACTCTCCCTGGGGCGCCGTCGGGGCCTGCAGCCTTGCGAGGCTTAATCCATTGCAGGGTCCTCCTCACATCCTCTGTGGTCACACTAAGGGGCACGTCATCAGGGGGTGGTGTTACTCTGGTGCTAGGGGGGTTGTTGGGGTCCTCAAAGCAGGCATAGAACTTATTGAGGGCATCTGCTAGGGAGGGGTCTGATGGGCCCTGTGCATTCCTGGTGTTAAAGTTAGTGATGCATTTGATGCCTTTCCACATGCTCCATGGGTCCCCTGATGTCAGGTGATCCCGGATCTTTTGAGCATAGGTGGACTTGGCCTCTTTTATGCCCTTTATCCAGAGCCCCCCTCGCTGCTCTTAGCGCCCCTGCCTCCCCCGCCCTGAACGCAGCATCCCTGGCCTTCAGCAGAGCTCTCCCCTCTGCATTCAGCCAGGTCTTCTGGTTCGGGTAGACAGTGATTGTTCTGGTGTTGGTAACATCATCTGCACACTTAGAGATGAACCTGAGGACGGAGGAAGTGTATTCCTCCAGGTTCATCTCTCCCCCCTGTGTAGCTGCCTCACTGAACATCTGCCAGTCTGGGTGCTGGAAGCAGTCCTGGAACACCGGGGCTGCAAAAACAGAAAGATTTCTAAACACACAAGGTTCCTACATATATTTCAACGTGTGAGGGTCTAACTACAAACAGTCGTTTTGACGCAATACTGACTGAAATAGCTGAAATGAAGTGAAACTGTTGATTTCAGACTAAAGAAGTGGAAACATGTTCAACGATACAATTGTCACTCAAAATGACAAGAGAATGACTTGTAACACAGGTTTCCTGCATATATCTCAGTACATGAAGTTAAAACTTTAAACAGTTGTTTTAAATGTGTTTCTGACTGAATAGCTGAAATGAAGTCAAATTGATTTCAGATCGAAACAAGGGAAAACCTGTTAAACAATGCGATTGTCAAACGAAGTGACAAGAAAATTAATTGTAACTTATTTTTTCTGCATGTATCTGAACATATGAATTTTCAGCTGAAAACATGGTCTGGAGCAATTTCTGTCTGAAGTACCTAAAAAGAAAATAAACATTTGGTATCAGAGTGAAAGCAGTCCAAAATGACTGAAAAATGACCTTGTCTCTAACACTGACAATGAAAATGATCATTAACACGTTTCCTTCATAGGTCAAAACATGACTTCTTAGATGAAAACAGTCGTTTTTGGAGCTTTTTCGGACTAATCCAGCTGAAATGAATGTAAACTGTTGTTTTAAAGGTTAAATCAGTCCAAACGCGTTCAACAAAGCTACTGTCACTGAAACTGACAAGACAGTGACTTGGAAAACAGGTTTTCTGCATCTATCTGAACATGTGAATCTTCAGCTGAACCAGATGTCTTGAAGCAGTTTCTGACTGAAATAGCTGAAAAGAAGTCAGACTTAAAGTCTGAAATCAACACAGTGAAGGAACCCAGATCCACACAGTGAAACAGTGAAGGTTCACACAGTGAAAAAGTCTAGGTTCACACGGTGAAATAGTCCAGGTCAATGCGTTGAAAAGGTCCAGGTTCAAGCAGTGAAAGAGTCCAGGTTCACACCGTGAAATAGTCCAGGTCAATGCGTTAAAATGGTCCAGGTTTAAGCAGTAAAACACTTAAGGTTCACACAGTGAAACAGTCCAGGTAAACACGGTGACAATTTCCAGGTGCACACAGTAAAATACTCCGGTTCCACACGATGAAACACTTCAGGTCCACACAGTTTACACTTGAAAAATTCCAGGTTCACACAGTGAAACAGTCCAGGTTCACATAGTGAAACAGTCAAAGTACACACGGTGATACTATCCTGGTCCACACACAGTGAAACAGTCAAGGACCCAACAGTGAATCAGACCTTGGTTGACACGGTGAAAAAGTCCAGGTTCATGCAGTGAAACACTCCGGTTCCACACGGTGAAACAGTTCAAGTTTACACATCAACAATCCCAGTTCATGCGATGAAACTGTCCAGTTTCACCCAGTCAAACAGTCCAGGTCCACACTGTGAAACTTTCCAGGTCCACATAGTAAAATAGTCCAGGTTCACTCGGTGAAACAGTACAGATTAACGCAGTGAAATATTCCAGGTTTACATGGTGAAACGGTACAGGTTCACTTGGTAAAACACTCCAGGTCCACACAGTGAAAGAGTCCAGGTACAAGAAGTGAAACAGTCCAGGTTCACCCAGTCAAACAGTTCAGGTCCACACTGTGAAACAGTCCAGGTCAACGCGATGAAAGAGTACAGGTTAACCAAGTTAAACAGTCCAGGTCTACACAGAGAAACAGTCCAGATTCACTCAGTGAATCAGTCGAGGTCCATGCGATGAAACAATGTAGCCCCTGTTTCACTGTGTGAAACAGGGACTGTCCAAGTTCATGAGGTAAAACATTCCAGGTCAAAAGTGAAACAGTCCAGGTCCACACACTGAAACAGTTCAGGTTGACGCGGTGAAACAGTCCAGGTTCACAAGGTAAAACAGTCCAGGTCAATGCGTTGAAACAGTCCAGGTTCAAGCAGTAAAACAGTCCAGGTTCACGCAGTGAAATAGTCAAGGACCACACGGTGAAACAGTCCAGTATCACACGGTAAAACAGTCCAGATCCACAGTGAAACAGTCCAGGTTCACAGTGAAACCATCCAGGTCCACACAATGAAACAGTTCATGTTCACGTCATGAAACAGACTGGGATCACACGGTTAAAAGATTTCAGGTCAATGCTTTGAAAGAATCCAGGCTCAGGCAGTGAAGTAGTCCAGGTTCACCAAGTGAAACTTTCCAGGTCAACATAATGAAACACTTCAGGTCCACACAGTAAAACAGTCCAGGTCAATGCATTGAAACAGTCCAGGTTTGCACGGTAAAACAGTCCAGGTCAATGCATTGAAACAATCCAGGTTCAGGCAGTGAAGCAGTCAAGGTTCATGCAGTGAAACAGTTAAGGACCACATGGTGAAACACTCCAGGACCACACGGTGAAAGAGTTCAGGTTCACGCCGTGAAACAATCCAGGTTCACACGGTAAAAGAGTGTCGATCAACGCGTTGTCACAGTCCAGGTTCAAGCATTGTAACAGTCGAAGACCAAACAGTGAAATTCTCCCTGGTTCGAACAGTGAAAGGGTCCAGGGTCACAGGGTTAAACAGTCCACATTCACCCAGTGAAACAGTCCAGGTCCACACTGTGAAACTTTTCAGGTCTGCACAGTGAAACAGTCCAGGTCAGTGTGATGAAAGTGTACAGGTTAACCAAGTGAAATAGTCTAGGTCTACACAGTGAAACGGTCCAGTTTCACTCAGTGAATCAGTCCAGGTCCATACGGTGAAACAGTGCAGGTTCACACAGTGAAACAGTCCAGGTTCACACAGTGAAACAGTCCAGGTTCACACTGTAAAACAGTCCAGGTCAATGTCTTGAAACAGTCCCAGTTCACACTGTGAAACAGTCAAGGACAACACAATGAAAGAGTCCCTGGTTTACACGGTGAAGAAGTCTGGGTTCACATGGTAAAACAGTCCAAATGAAAGTGTTGAAACAGTCCAGATTCACACAGTGAATCAGTCCAGGTTCACAAGGTTAAACAGTCCAGGTTCACCCAGTGAAACACTCCAGGTCCATACTTTGAAAGTTTCAAGGTACATATAGTGAAACACTATAGGATGAAACACTCCAGTGAAACAGTCCAGTGAAACCATCCATGGTGAAACAGTCACCTGGTTTGTTTCAATGTCTTAACTTGGACTGTTTCACTGCGTGAACCTGGACTCTTTCACTGCTTGAACCTCGACTGTTTCACCGCATTGACCTGGGCTGTTTTACCCTGTGAGCCTGGACTGTTTCACTGCATAAACCTGCGCTGTTTCACTAAGTGAACTTGGAAATTTTTACTGTGTGACACTGGATTGTCTCACTGCATGACAGTGGACTGTTTCACTCCTTGGACCTGGTCTGTTTCACTGCATGGAACTGGACTGTTTCATTGTTTTACTGAGTGAACCTGGACTGTTTCAACCTTGACCAATGTTGGCTCCCACGTATCATTGACATACTCCCGATTTTTCTGCTTTCTTCTCCTTTCAGCTTTTCCCTTCAGGGGTCGCCACATCAAATCAGTTGCCTCCATCTAGCCCTGCATCCTCTTCTCTCACACTAACTACCTTCATGTCCTCTTTTACTACATCCATAAACCTCCTCTTTGGTCTTCCTCTAGGCCTCCTGCCTGGCAGTTCAAAACTCAGCATTTTTTTACCAATATATTCAATATTTCTCCTCTGGACATGTCATAACCATCTCAGTCTGGCCTCTCTGACTTTACCTCCAAAACCTCTAACATCTGCTCTCCCTCTAATGTACTCATCCTGATCCTATCCATTCTGGTCAATCCCAAAGAGAACCTCAGCATCTTCATCTCTGCTAACTCCAGCTCTGTCTCCTGTGTCCTCCTCAGTGACACTGTCTCTAGACCAAACAGCATCGTTGATACCACCACCGTTTTGTACACCTTTCCTTTCACTTAAGCTGAAACTCTTCTATCAGACATCACACCTGATCTCTTCTCCCTTTAACATCACTCTTCCACTCGGGCCCCTCTCATTCACACACATGTACTCTGTCTTACTGAGGCTAACCTTCATTCCTCTCCTTTCCAGGACAAACCTCCACCTTTGTAGTTTCTCCTCCACTTGTTCCCTGCTCTCACTACAGATCACAACGTCATCTGCACACATCATAATCCATGGAGATTCCTGTCTAACCTCGTCTGTCAGCCTGTCCATCACCATTGTGAACAAGAAGGAGCTCAGAGCTGATCCCTGATGCAGTCCCACCTCCACCTTGAACTCCTCTGTCACACCTACAGCACACCTCACCACTGTCTTACAGTCCTCATACATGTCCTGCACTGCTCTAACATACTGTACTTCTCTGCCACTCCAGACTTTCTCATACTATACCACAGTTCCTCTCTGGGCACCTCTGGGCTTCCTCCAAATCTACAAAAACACAATGCAGCTCCCTCTGAGCTTCTCTGTACTTCTCTATCAACATCCTCAAAGCAAATACTGCATCGGCACTACTCGTTTTTGGCATGAAACCATACTGCCGCTCACAAATGCTTACTTCTCCCCTTAGTCTAGCCTCAACTACTCTTTCCCAAAACTTCATTGTATGGCTCATCAGCTTTATTCCTCTGTAGTTGCCACAACTCTGCATATCTCCCTTTTTCTTAAAAATTGGCCCCAGCACACTTCTTCTCTATTCCTCATGCATTTTCTCACTATCTATGATCCTGTTGAACAACCCAGTCAAAAACTCTACTGCCACCTCTCCTAGACACTTCCCTACCTCGACAAGTATATCATCAGGACCGAGTGCTTTCCACTCTTCATCCTCTTCAATGCCCTCCTCACTTCATCCTAACTAGTTCACAACAGTCTTCTAGTCTTTGTTCTCTCTCATTTTCCTCGTCCATCAACTCTTCAAAGTACTCTTTCCATCTTCCCATGCACCTGTCAATGCACTTCCATCCCTATCCTTAATCACCTTAACCTGCTTGTCCTTCCCATCTCTGTCTCTCCGGCATACCAACCTGTATAGATCAGTCTCTCCCTCCTTACTGTCCAACCTAGCATACAAATCATCATAAGCCCCTTGTTTGGCCTTTGCTACCTCTGCTATCAGCTTACGCTGCATCTCCCTGTACTCCTGTCTACTCTCCTCAATCTTCTCAGTGTCCCACTTCTTCTTAACTAACCCCTTTCTCTCTACACACTCCTCATTCCACCATCAAATCTCCTTATCTACTTTTCTTCCAGATGACACGCCAAGTACTCTCCTACCTGTCTCCCTGATCACATTAGCTGTAGTTGTTGTAGCACCTCCTGACCACCTAGAGCATCTCTTAACTCCTTCTTAAAAGTCATGCAACACTCTCCCTTTTTCAGCTTCCACCATTTTTTCCTCTGCTCTACCTTTGCGCTCTTCATAATCCTCACAAAAAGAGTCATCCTACACACCACCATCCTATGCTGTTTGGCTACACTCTCGCCTAATACTACTTTACAGTTAGTGATCTCCTTCATATTATACCGTCTACACAAGATGTAGTCTACCTGTGTGCTACTACCTGCACTCTAATAGGTCACCCTATGTTCCTGCCTCTTCTGGAAGAAAGTATTCACTACAGTCGTTTCTATCCTTCTCGCAAAGTCAACCACCACCTGTCCTTCTGTATTTCTCTCCTGGATATCGAACCTACCCATCACCTCCTCATCACCTCTGTTTCCGGCACCAACATGTCCACTGAAGTCTGAACCAATGACAACCCTCTCACTTCTAGGTACGCTCTGCATCACTTCATCACTTTATTTTCCAGAATTTGTCCTTCTCCAGCTCACATCCTATCTGTGGAGCATACCCACTAACAACATACGTCACACCTTGACAATCTCCTAATATCGCTGAAGTAATTACCTGCATGACAGACACCTGTTCCAAACTGTCAAATCCATGGAGATAGCTGAAGCTTTGAGTTTCCAATCGCAAGCCTCAAAATCTTCAGGATTTGCAGATGATCTGCAGAGAGGAGTGGTGTGTGCAAACCTAGTAAGCAACTACAATAATTTGATCATTGATGGCGCTGTGGATGGCCGCCTCAGTGTTTTGGTGCACTCTTGTTTTTCTTCTTTTGAGTTTTAATCTGGTTTTCTTCCACTCTGGTGGCTACTACTCCAGGGGAGCTCTCATGACCATCGGAGCTACAACTCCGGAGGATTTATTTCCAACTTTCTTGGCCTCAACTGCAGTTTCAATGCCAATTCTGGCCAAGAAGGCTCATAGCAGGGTGAGACGCGAGGAAAGTGCTCAGGTGCGCTGGTGCGTCTCCACCGGTGTGGACTACGCACAGCGCTCCCCGGGATATTCCTCTCTGACATATGCTCACTCTGCAACAAAATGGACGAGCTGAGCTGAGAAACGTGGCTGTGTGATCTCATTCCGGACTCTGTGCTTCAGCTGAGCAGATTCAACCTCTACAGAGCGGACAGGAGCACTGCGCTTTCTGGCAAAACGAAAAGAGGTGGAATTTACTTTTACATCCACAACGGCTGGTGCAACGATGTGACAGTACTAACTCAGCACTGTTCCTCGGACCTGGAGGCCCTCATCATCAACTACAAGCCCTTCTACTCGCCCCGTGAGTTGTCCTCATTCATTCTCGTCGGTGTTTACATCCCGCCGGAAGCCAACGTGCGTAATTTTATACTGTTTATATTTTGATTGAATTTATACTGTTTATATTTTAGTTATAGTTTAGTATATAAATCCTGTTAGTGCTGCATGTGTCTGTTAGTGTAGTGTATGTGTTGCGGTATGTCCTATGATGTCAGTGTTTCTTTTTCTCCTGGTGTTTATCCAGTATTTATACGTGATGTAATGCCTGAGCAGTGGATATAAGTACAATGTCCTCCAGGATTAATAAAGTATCCATCCATCCATCCATCCATCCATCCATCCATCCATCCATCCATCCATCTACCTACCTCACAGACATTTATAACACCCGCAAAGCCATCAGCATTGCACCTATCTCTCTGTCCCCCATCAACTCAGGGACGTCACTTCCCCTACGGGATTAAAGAGTGTATAGAGATGTTTACCATCCCTTGTGTTTCATCTCATACTTTGTGCTGCACTGTCTGATGTACTGTCTGTGTTGTACTGCCTGTTAGTACTGTTGACAGTACTAACTCAGCACTGTTCCTCGGACCTGGAGGCCCTCATCATCAACTACAAGCCTTTCTACTCGCCCCGTGAGTTGTCCTCATTCATTCTCGTCGGTGTTTACATCCCGCCGGAAGCCAACGTGCGCGAGGCGCAGTGCGCACTAGCCAACAAAATACTGAGAGCAGAACATGGAAACCTGGATGCCTTGGTTACTGTCCTCAGGGATTTTAACAAAGGTAATCTCTTCCAAGACCTCCCAAAGTTCAGACAGCTCATCACCAGGGAAGGGAACGTCCTGGACCACTGCTACTCCACCAATAGCAATGCATACCAAGCTGTTCCCCGCGCTGCACTGGGCCAGTCTGATCACATCATGGTGCATCTGATTCCTACCTACAGGCAGAAATTAAAGCTCTGCAAACCTGTTGTGAAGAAGTGGACCAGTGATGTAGTGGGGTAACTTCAGGAGTGTTTGGACTGTACGGATTGGGATGTTTTTAGGTCTGCCACCAACAGCCTAGATGAGGACACGGACACTGTGACGTCCTACATCACCTTCTGTGAGGACAGCGTTATCCCAACACGCACCAGGGTTAGCTACAACT
Organism: Antennarius maculatus; assembly: GCA_013358685.1. Lineage (NCBI taxonomy): Eukaryota > Metazoa > Chordata > Actinopteri > Lophiiformes > Antennariidae > Antennarius > Antennarius maculatus. The sequence continues at coordinate 16,685,435 of CM023620.1, read as the reverse complement.
ACGACAAACCCTGGTTCACTACTCAGAAGGCTCAGGTCAGAGAAAGAGGCTGCATTTAGAAGTGGGGACAGAGACAGATACAAGAAGGCCAAGTATAAATTTGGTAATGAGGTAAGAAGAGCCAAATATGTATATGTTAAGAGAATGGAAGAACAATTCTCAGCCAACAACTCTGCTTCTGTCTGGAGAGGGCTCAAGGCTATCACCAATTACAAGCCTAGAGCCCCCCACTCGGTCAACGACCTACGTCTAGCCAACAGCCTTAACGATAATTACTGTTGTTTTGAAAGACAATGGCACAGACCTGACCCCCTAGCACTGTCAACAACCAGCCACTGGACAGCAGCCCCATCCCCTCCCCCACTGTCTCATCTGGACCTTCACAGCCCCACACCTCAGCACCACCACCGCTTCCCACACCTCTCCTTATCAAAGAAAGTGAGGTGAGCAAGCCCCACCACAGCATGGGGCTTGCGGTGGTTGAGTCTCTTCCAAAGACTCAACCACCGCAAGGCTGCAGGCCCAGACTCCGTCTCTCCCTCCACCTTGAAGCTTTGCGCCAGCTAACTGTCTCCGGTGTTTACTCACATTTTAATACCTCATTTTAATACCTAACACTTCAGCCATTGTCCCAGTCCCTAAGAAGACAAGGATCCAACAGATCTGTAGCCATGCTGTAAACATGAAATACACTTTGTCTTCCAGCACCTGGACTCCCCAGGATCCTACGCCAGGATTCTGTTTGTGGACTTCAGCTCTGCTTTCAATACAATCGTCCCAACTCTGCTCCATGACAAGCTCTCCCAGTGGAATGTGCCTGACTCCAGCTGGTATCATGGACCAGCTGGTATCATGGTGCAGCAGGAACAACCTGGAGCTCAACACTCTCAAAACAGTGGAGATGACACTGGACTTCAGGAAAGACCCTCCTGCCCTTCCACCGTCATTATCTGTGACCCCTGGAGAGTAACCGCTTCCTTGTCACGTATGGCGGAATATGGACCCAAATGCAGGACACAAAAAGCGAATCTTTTCTCCATGATTTAATAAGAAACTCAAAAATTCCCCAGACAAATAAGAATCACAAAATCAGGAAAACTTCCAGGAATCAAACTTGAGAAACAAACTTGCAACCTAACTCTCATCCAACCTGGCTTAAAAAGCCTCATGATGATAACACAAATGAAGTTCAGGTGTGAAAATCAGTAACTGGTGTGTGGATGAGTATTAGGTGTGGAGAGAACCCACAGATGTGGAGCCGTGACTCCACGCACAAGCCTGGCCCCTCTCCCTGCCACACTCCAGCACTGCCACACCGAACCGTGACATTCCTAGGCAACACCATCTCCCGGGAGCTCAAATGGGAGCAGAACATCAGCTCCCTCACTAAGAACTCTCAGCAGAGGAGTTATTTCTTGCGGCAGCTGAAAAAATTTCACCTCCCTATGAAGATGCTGGTGAACTTCTACACTGCCACCATTCGATCAACCTGGCAATAAACTGTTTTCTGATACAGATTCTGATAAACGTCTGCTCCTCCGAGAACTGCCACCTTATCGTGGTGGGGGAGTTTGAGTGCTCGAATGATCTCAGGAGCTATGTTGCCTAGGGCTTTATCCTCCTGCCAGGGTCTCCCTTGGCAAAAAAGTCCTGGGTGACGAGCCATAAGAACAGCAGTACAAAAACCCCTATGATAACAGCAAAATCAAGGACGTGACGTTGCCCGGTATGGCACAACCGGGGCCCAACCCTGGAGCCAGGCCGGGGGTTGGGTCTCGTATACAAGCGCCTGGTGGCTGGGCCTCTACCCACGAAGCCCAACCGGGCACAGCTTGAAAGGACGACATGGGCCCAACCTCCGGTGAACTCACCACCCGCCGAGGAAACCGTAGGGGTTGGGTGCAGTGTGGATTGGGTGGCAATCATCAGCATGGGGCTTGACGACCCAATCCCCAGACAAAAAGTCTAACTCTAGGGACATGGAATGTCACCTCGCTGGGGGGAAAGGAGCCAGAGCTTGTGAGAGAGGTTGAGAGGTGCCGACTAGATATAGTCGGGCTCACCTCCACCCACAACTTGGACTCTGGAACCCATACCCTTGAGAGGGGCTTGACTCTCCACTTCTCTGGTGTTGCCCAAGGTGAGAGGCGGGTGTGGGCTTACATGTTGGACTCCGCCAGGGCTGCCCTCTATCACCGGTTGTGTTCATAACCTTTATGGACAGAATTTCTAGGCGCAGCCAGGAACCGTGGGGAGTCCGGTTTGGGGACCAAAGGATTTTATCTCTGCTTTTTGCAGATGATGTTGTCCTGTTGGCCTCTTCAAACCTGGACCTTCAGCGTGCACTGGGACAGTTTGCAGCTGAGTGTGACACAAGTGGGATGAGGATCAGCACCTCTAAATCCAAGGCCATGGTTCTCGACCAGAAAAGGGTGGTGTGCCCTCTTCAGGTCGGTGGAGAGTCCTTGCCTCATGTGGAGGATTTTAAGTATCTTGGGATCTTGTTCACGAGTGAGGGAAGGTTGGAACTGTGTACTGAGCCCCTTCCTCTTCACTTTGCTGACCCATGACTGCATACCAACTTCCTGCTCCAACCTCTTTATAAAGTTTGCAGACGACACGACTGTGGTGGGTCTCATCAACAACAACAACGATGAGACAGCCTACAGAAATGAGGTGAGCTGCCTGGCTATGTGGTGCAAGGATAACAATCTCCATCTGAATGTGGAGAAGATGAAGGAGATTGTTGTGGACTTCAGGAGAACACTTACACAGCATGCTCCACTAACCATCGATGGTGCTGCAGTGGAAAGGGTCAGCAGCACCAAATTCCTGGGTGTGCACATCTCCGAGGACCTGTCCTGGGACCACAACACCGCATCACTGGCCAAAAAAGCCCAACAGCGCCTCTACTTCTTCCGCAAACTGAGGAGAGCAAGAGCCCCACCCTCCATCATGCTCTCCTTCTACAGAGGCACTATCGAGAGCATCCTGACAAGCCGCATCACTGTGTGGTATGGCGCCTGCACCATTTCCTGCCGCAAGACCCTGCAGCGGATCGTGAGATTAGCTGAAAAGAGCTATGTTGAAGTGAAAAGATCACTGGTGTCTCTCTCCCTTACCTGGTAGGAAACTGGTGGTGTTCCTGGTGGTAGGAAACTATAAGTACCTGGGACTGCAGCTAGATAGCAGACTGGACTGGTCACTCAACTTGGACTGTGTGTACATGAAAGGGCAGAGCAGGATATACTTCCTGAGGAGGCTGTCCTACTTCACATCTGTCCTAAGCTCCTTCTCATGTTCTATCAATCCGTAGTCTCCAGTGTGCTGCCATACGCCATTGTGTGTTTGGGTGGTGGGGCCAGGAAAAGAGATATGGACTGTCTTAACAGACTCATCCGTAGAGCGGGCTCAGTGGTCGGTCTGAGCCTGGACTCTGTGGAGACAGTTCTGGAGAGCAGGACCATAGCTAAAGTTAAGGCTATCATGAACAACACCAGCCACCCCCTGCACACCACCTTCTCCCAGCAGAGAAGCACCTTCAGCGGCAGACTGCTGTCACACAGCACCTCCAAAGAGAGGCTGAGGTCCTCCTTCGTGCCCTGTGCCATCATGGGGTACAATGATTCTCTCAGGAGGCGCGGGGGGGGGGCGAGGTCAGCACGCGGTTGAATGGATTTAATTTAATTTAAGTTAATTTAACTTAATTTTATACTGTTTATATTTTGATTGAATTTATACTGTTTATATTTTAGTTATAGTTTAGTATATAAATCCTGTTAGTGCTGCATGTGTCTGTTAGTGTAGTGTATGTGTTGCGGTATGTCCTATGATGTCAGTGTTTCTTTTTCTCCTGGTGTTTATCCAGTATTTATACGTGATGTAATGCCTGAGCAGTGGATATGAGTACAATTTCCTCCAGGATTAATAAAGTATCCATCCATCCATCCATCCATCCATCCATCCATCCATCCATCCGTCCATCTATCTATCTATCTATCTATACCCATCCATCCATCCATCCATCCATCCATCCATCCATCCATCCATCCATCCATCTACCTACCTCACAGACATTTATAACACCCGCAAAGCCATCAGCATTGCACCTATCTCTCTGTCCCCCGTCAACTCAGGGACGTCACTTCCCCTACGGGATTAAAGAGTGTATAGAGATGTTTACCATCCCTTGTGTTTCATCTCATACTTTGTGCTGCACTGTCTGATGTACTGTCTGTGTTGTACTGCCTGTTGTCCTGCCTGTGTTGTCCTGCCTGTGTTGTCCTGCCTGTGTTGTACTGCCTGTGTTGTCCTGCCTGTGTTGCACTGCCTGTTGTCCTGCCTGTGTTGTCCTGCCTGTGTTGTACTGCCTGTGCTCTCCTGCCTGTGTTGTACTGCCTGTTGTACTGTGTGTTGTACTGCCTGTTGTACTGCCTGTTTACCGTGGGTCAGAGAGGACTGCAATACCATCTGTGCTGTATGTCGTGCATATATGTAGCCCCCTTTGCTGTCCCTAGCAGATACTATGGGTGACTAACCTGAGTTTGTTGTTTCCGATCCTGCTGTTGATGAGCTCCAGGTGGCGCCTTGTATTTCTATTTGCTGTACTGTTCCCTATTAGCTTTGAGAACGTACTATTCAATATTTCTTTCAGTAAATGACACGCAATCACATTTAACAACATACGTGTATTCGTCAACACACAGAACACATGGCATTTTCACAAAACTCAACAAGTAATATAAAACAAAAACAGTCCAACAAGTACTGAAATAAAACTTACTCTAAGCCGGCAATAATAATCTTCTTCTTTTCCTTTCGGCTTTTCCCTTCAGGGGTCGCCACAGCGAATCAATTGCCTCCATCTAACCCTGTCCTTTGCATCCTCTTCTTTCACACCAACTACCTTCATGTCCTCTTTCACTACATCCATAAACCTCCTCTTTGGTCTTCCTCTAGGCCTCCTGCCTGGCAGTTCAAAACTCAGCATCCTTCTGCCAATATATTCACTATCTCTCCTCTGGACGGACATGTCCAAACCATCTCAGTCTGGCCTCTCTGACTTTATCTCCAAAACCTCTAACATGTGCTGTCCCTCTGATGTACTCATTCCTGATCCTATCCTCCCTGGTCACTCCCAGAGAGAACCTCAGCATCTTCATCTCTGCTACCTCCAGCTCTGTCTCCTGTCTTTTCCTCAGTGACACTGTCTCTAGACCAAACAACATCGCTGGTCTCACCACAGTTTTGTACACCTTTCCTTTCATTTTAGCTGAAACTCTTCTATCACACATCACACCTGACACTTTTCTCCACCCATTCCATCCTGCCTGTACACGTTTCTTCACCTCTTACCACACTCTCCATTGCTCTGGACTGTTGACCCTAAGTACTTAAAATCCTCCACCTTCTTGATCTCTTCTCCCTGTAACCTCACTCTTCCACTTTGGTCCCTCTCATTCACACACATGTACTCTGTCTTACTGCGGCTAACCTTCATCCCTCTCCTTTCCAGGACAAACCTCCACCTCTCTAGCTTCTCCTCCACCTGTTCCCTGCTCTCACTGCAGATCACAATGTCATCTGCAAACATCATAGTCCATGGAGATTCCTGTCTAACCTCATCTGTCAGCCTGTCCATCACCATAGTGAACAAGAAGGGGCTCAGAGCTGACCCCTGATGCAGTCCCACCTCCACCTTGAACTCCTCTGTCACACCTACAGCACACCTCACCACTGTCTTACAGTCCTCATACATGTCCTGCACCGCTCTAACATACTTCTCTGCCACTCCGGACTTCCTCATACAATACCACAGTTCCTCTCTGGGCACCCTGTCATAAGCCTTCTCCAGATCTACAAAAACACAATGCAGCTCCGTCTGGCCTTCTCTGTACTTCTCTATCAACATCCTCAAAGCAAATACTGCATCTGTAAGCCGGCAATGATAATAAAATATCTAAATACCCAGTCTACGTGCATTGCAGGCCTGGTGCTTGTAGTTTTTGGTGTATTGATCCCGTCCGGCGGCTGCTCCTGGGCTCGTAGCACTGCACGAGCAAACTCCCAGTCCGTCAGAATGGATGCTCCCTGGTGGAGAATTGGTCCACACCTGCTCCCTCTACAGCAGCGAAAACTGGCGACTCCACACGCTGTCCCTCCCTTGGCAACTTGCTCCAAACTCAGGACCAAGCTCGTGGGATATACAGAGAATACACCACACATTTCATCAAACAAGTCAACATAATAATTCAACATAATAGTGAGTTTCCCTCCAACATGAATTAAACATTTTAATAATGCTTTACCCAGCGTATTTTATTTGTGAAATAATATTAATACTTTTATTTTATCAATTTATTAACTATTTATTAACTATTTATTTGTTAATGATTTGTTAATAATAATCTTTGCCCTACTAAATGCAGGGCTACACCCTCCCCCTTCTAACCGTCTGAATGTCCCCATCAGACTACACTGTATAAACGACTAACTAGGCCTATTTTTCTTCAGGCTACACCCCCTTCTTCCTCCCCCTTCTAAACTCCTGGATTGTCCTCATTCAGACGACACAGTGCCCGAAACCAGCTACCTACGGGTAAGACCATTACAACTTAATAGCCGGGGTGTACGTCTATAAACTGCACCTCTTAGTGCTTACTCCTGTAATGTTAACTCTATACATCCCTGTCCCGGTGTAAGGGGATTGAGGTAGATTGTGAAACAAGATATATCAGTGCCATTGTTTTCTGGGATGAGGGAGATTCTTACCTCTCGATGCACCAACACTACTGGCTGGTCGGAAGGCTGCCCAGGTACATCATAACTAAACCGAATGACAGGTTTCACCTGACGCTTCCTGACAAAACCATCTGATTGTACAGCTTTACTGCTAGGTTGAGGAACTGATTCTTCCACGTGACTTGTACCTATATCAAGGCCAACATCTCCCACTGGGGTCAAGTCAGGGCTCATGCTCCTGTTTGTGGGAGGGGTAGGAGAATTGTCTACCCCGCTTATGTCTGTCTCCCTATCAACATCTTCAGCTGGTGTCAAGCACGTCTTGCCACCGGGTTCTCTTCACCTTCCAGCAATTCATCCGTGCCTGACACTGCATCAGTATGATCCTGTTGCTTGGAGCCGGGTCGATCTCGGGAGCATGTATGTGGTGAGCCCACATTTGGCGTGGTGACAGCAAAATGAGGGGGCCCTTCATCCTCTGACTCAGAAACCTCCTGATCTGTACCCATCTCATCTCTTTTATCCCTCTTTGCCCTATTCCTTCTGGTCTTGGGGGCCCGTGGAGCACTGACCTGCTCCACGCATGCTGGTAACCTGACCAATCGTCCATGTACAGTATATGTAACTATTTCTGTTTCTGTTGACTTTTTCCAAAACAATTTTGTTTATTTTAATTTATTTTCTCTTGTACGTTTAGGTTCATTATATGACCTACATAATGTACTTTTGATCTCATGGAATAATGAATATTATAGCTTCTATGTTCTTGTGGCAGCAGTCAATTAAGTCTTTAAATTCCTTTACTGTTTTTGTTCATTGGTGTTGTTAGTTGTTTGACCAGTACTTCAGAGAATTAGATTGTTATGTGAACACAGGTAAAAACTAGCAGAAGTTTAAGATGGATGAAATACACTTCTGAATAAAGGTCTCTCAGTCATTTTCTCAACCCGCTTAATCCGCTTACGCAGGTCGCGGGGGAGCCGGTGCCTATCCCGGCAGTCTCAGGGCGTGAGGCGGGGGACACTCCGGGCACGACGCCAGTGTACCGCGGAGCCACATAGAAACAAACAATCACTCACGCACACACTCACTCCTACGGTCAATTTGGGACCGGCCAATCAACCTGAAGCGCATGCTTTTGCAGGTGGGAGGAAGCCGGAGAACCCGGAGAGAACCCACGCAGACATGGGGAGAGCATGTGAACTCCGCAGAGCGGGACTCGAACCTGGGTCCGCCGTGTTGTGAGGCGACAGCGCTACCCACTGCGCCATCGTGCCGCCCCTGAATAAAGGTAAAGTTTGTAAATTTTTAAATTATTTTTCTACTGAATCCAAACCATCTTGAACTTTTTCATTATAGATAAATTTAATAGCTGAATTGTATTTTGAGATAACTGAAACCTTTATTAATATATGTGTCATACATACTGTATATATAATTATACCAGTGGCGGGCCATGCATTTCACACCTAGGCCTTCAGTGATGCTCTCCTTAGTCAAACGTGAACAAATACAACCCATAATACTATAAGCTGCTTCCACCACTGCCACCTATGTAGCATTCAGGACTGAGGCGTTTATAACTTCTCTCAAATGGGACAAAAACCGGCATTAGAAGAACCCCGTATGTCACAACAAATCCAACTGAAATAACCATCATTTATGACACCACAGCTAGAGAAACGAAATACAGACATACACTAACATACTACTGGATGGTGCATCACCTCTATCATGTATGAAACAGGCTTTTTTCCAGCAGGGAAACAAGTCTCTTTCTGTATTTCCACTACAATCACACAGCTGCGCAAGTGCACCACATTATTTACACATATCAAAGAAGTGCAAGAACTTTTTTTTAGTATATTTGTCATTTTATTTTGTTGTAATTGATTTGATATAAGTGAAATTGAATTACAAGAACATTAAATATGAAAACTTATAAATGAAATGCTTGTACTTAAGCAGCTGTTCTAAAGGCTTATTTAAACACAAAATCCATTCTCCTTTCTTTCCTCAAGAACACTCCGTTAGCTAGAATAGGTTAGCTAGTTCAGATTAGCTAGAACAGGTCAGATAGAACAGGTTAGCTCCTTCAAGGATCGGACCCTCCTCTCACTAGAGCAGTGGTTCTTAACCTGGGTTCGATCGAACCCTAGGGCTTCGGTGAGTCGGTCTCAGGGGTGCGGGGAGACGGGGGTCAAGATGAAACGTTTTTGTCAAGATGTATGTTTTTGCCAAACATACACGAATCACTGTGTACGTTTGACACATCGTGTCAATTCGTGATGACATGCCCCCCTTTGCCATCACTGGCTGCAGGCGATCACGCTACATCGATTAACCTACCTGTACTACATGGGATTTTGCGCACTCAGTAGTCGATTTATGCCTGTCATGATGGTACGTCATCTGATTGCTTTCTTAATATTTTAATTCATAGTAACTATGTTGAACAAAAAAAGAAGGTGGTCAGATGAATATGTGTAATGTGAATTTACATGTACTGTATAACGGAACGTGATGGGAGTCAGTGTTCTGCATGATTTGCAATGTCAAGTTGAGCAACTCTAGTCTTGCACTGGCAAAAATAAAGGAACACTTCCTTAAGCTGCATGGAAATCAAAAGAAACAGACTTTGCTGTGAAAATGACATAAGAGTAGCACTTGCTGAAGTGAAGCCAAACATATCTGAACTGGTCTCTCAATAATAACAGCAGAAGTCACAGTGATTTGCAGGTAGGTTATCTCATGTGAGTTCACGCACTGTCTTGGTTTTGTTCTTTGAAAAAGGTGACATTAATGCACAATTCATTAAATACACCATTAAAACATATACAGTATTTTCTGCACTATAAGGCACATTGGATTATAAGGCGCACCTTTAATGAAATGTTTATTTTACAATTATTTCATATATAAGGTGCACCGGATTATAGGATTATAATAAAAAAATTAAAAATATTTAAAAAACTACTGGCTGTAGTTGCGCTATCCGTCCACTAGCTAGAGCATTCATGACTGTGAGTACATTTAATCAGCTGTGAATGGCTATTGTTATAACAATGAGGCCATTCTGAGCCTCATCAAGGAAACCTGATCACTTGATCACTTTGCCATCTTAGAAAGAAGTCAACACGCATGGGTTTTTTCCTTAGCTGCTGAGATTTACTGATAAAAGTACTACAAAATACCGTAGTACAAAATTATCTAAAAACATAATCAAATTAGATTTTATTTTTATAGCACTCAATGACGTGTGGTGAGGTTCACGGAGGTGAGGCACCGACGTAAAAGTCAGTAATAGGAGCCAGACAAAGTGGCTTATTTGCCACTCTATCTGGCAAAATACGCCATATTAAAAATCCTGACATTAAAAATTGGTTAAATTCAATACGAGTGGACCACTCAGTGCGAACAGGTCGGATTATTTCCTGATCTGAAGTTCGAAGCATATTTAAGCTACAACGTTCATCTTCATTTATTCATTAAACATTGTTTCGATCGATCGGTAGTCGTCGGACGTGAGGTGCAGCTATTTGCTGCTGTGTGTCCTAAACAATTTTTAACCAGTTTTTCATGTTAGGCTGCTAATTTACTGGCAAATGCGACGCTGTTTTACTCATAGAACTGACTTAACGTCGGTGTCTCATCGCTGTGAATCTCACAGCACGTCGATGCCAGACAGAATACACAAGCCTGAATGCGCCCCCCCCTGTAACGTGTTGTTTCAGGTATCAACTACATTTGCAAATCACTTGCTGCACACAAGGCACCTTTGTCTAGCAGTGACTCTGCTCTTGAAATTTCAGAAAAGGCTGCTAGTTCAGCTTTGAGGGTCTTTCATTCACCTTTATGCCAGTTTCTCCGTGGTTTTCTGCAGACTAATAAAATGGACTGTCACTAGATACCAGATTACAGCACTGACACTCGACAATAGCATTTTTAGACCAATTAAGTTTAAAGTGGGTTATTTCCAGCGCCACAGTAGTTGGGAAATACTGAGATCAGTCAGTTGGTCAAACTTTATTAATAGAATTGTGCAGACTCTATGCAGATGCACATTTGAAGAGAAGCTCTAGTGCAGTGGTTCTTAACCTTGTTGGAGGTACTGAACCCTGCCGGTTTCATATGTTCACTCACCGAACCCTTCTTTCGTAAAAAAAAAGTTTTCTTTTCAAATTTAAGACATAAGTACAGTATTTTCCGCACAAGAAGGCGCACCTAAAAGCCTATAATTTTCTCATAAACCTACAGTGCGCCTTATAATCCGATGCACCTTATATATGGATTAAAATTCTTTTTTTTTTTCTTTTTTTTTGTCGTGTCTGCATGTATTCTCATAGTTTAACCCCATAAAAGGGGGTTTACCTTTTATGAGATCAATGCTTATTTTAGTCTTGCAGCAAAATCTTTTATATATTTTAATGCGTGCATGTGACCGTCACCAGTCCTCTCTGGGAACTAAATCATCAGTCTTTATTAGAATTTCCTATTGTGAGCCAGAGAGGGAAGTGCTGCACCCCTGTGATTTAAGGGGGAAGGCAAATGGAGACAGGGGAGAGAACATAAAGAAGGTAGTGGATAGACAGGCAGTGCTGTCGGAGTGAAAAAAGTTTAGGCTGTTTTATTCTATCTTAGAACTGATATCTCAACACCAATGTTACAAAACATCAGGTTAGTGGAGGTCCTGATAGTATAGAATAGGCCACCAGAGGAAACCAGTGTAGGAGGAAGATAGAGGGCATAAGATTGTGATGACTGAAGTGAGACTCATCACGTTCTGACGGGACCCAATGGTTCTCAATAATTGGACTCAACAGGAGCTGGTAAGCCCTGACCCAACATGCATGTGTGATGAAACCAACACCCAGATAGCCTACCAGAACTCAACAGGGCCAGGCTAACCGAGCACCCCCAACCCCGGCAGCCAGGAGCATCAAGAAGCCATCACCCAAAGAGCCACCGAGGGCACCGAGAACCACGTAGACCCAGGGACCCAGAGGAGGCAGCGGACGTCACCTATGGGGCAAGAGGCAAGGAGGCCCCTCCATCACCCCCCACCCCACTCCACCACACCCCCAACCCCCCATCTCCATCCGCCATGCCCACATCCCGCCCAACCCCCCAACCCCAGGAGACAGTAATGCCCCCCGCAGCCCCAGGGGTCAGCCGCAGTGACCGGGCAACATGTGACTCACCCCCCTACATAGCCCCCCTAGACCGGGCGTGGGGTATTGCAACCCCACATGCCCGTCATGCCTCCCGCAAGCGCGGGCGGACCAGAGATAGGGCCCACACCAACCCTCCAGATACGGCAGAGATCCCCAGCGGGCCGCAAGTCCCCCCGCACCGCCGTCCACAGAGGAAAGCCGACCAGAGGCAGCCAGCCCCCGCACACTGCCGGCCGTCCCAGGCAGCCCATGCCAGGCCCCATCAGAGGCCCACCGCAGCCAACCCGCCCACAGGCGCCCCCACACCGAGCCCCGCCCATAGCCCAGGTCCATCGGGAAACCGACGGCGACGCCATCCCATACCCCAGCACCCAGCAAAGTAAACCAACTGCCGGCCACCAACCGCAGATCCCCAGCCAACAGCGGCGGCAAGGCACATGCCACAAAGCCGACCTAACGTGCCATGCCCAATGAGCCAGCAGGTGAGCCGTGCAGCACCCACAGGTAGATGGTAGACAGGGTCCGCGGGGGAGTCAAGCCGCCCAGCAACCATCTAGCCCCCAAACGCAGCGATGACTCTGTACCACCCAACCACCCCCGCATCCACAGGCCATCAACCCGCAGCCCGACCCCCAGGCCAGGCCAGACAGCCCTCCCCCACCCACCCACCCACATCAGCGCCACAGCGCCACATCCCCGGTCCCCATCGACGCGCGGCGAATCAGCGGCCACGACGGACAACCGGCAGCCATCAACAACCATCCAGCCGCCATAAAACGCCCGCAACCAAGCCCAACTCCCCAGCAGCCCAAGCCGAGCCGCAGGCCCAGGTCAAACAGCCCCTCCCCAGCCATAATCCCCAGAGGGCCGCACCCCACCAGAAGCGCCATGTTGTGTGGAGTCTACGCTACCCTCCCTGTTATGTGGAGTCTACGATAGGGTCTAGGGCCTCTCATTAACCTATTAAAGAATTAGGCGTGCTGATTGCTTATTTTGTCATGATTAAAAAAGAAAACTTCCCCCTCTGTTTTTTGACAAAATCACCCCAGGTTAAAATGATGGCTTAGGTTATGTTTGTCTATACTTTTTCAGTGCAGCAAGAATCACACTGAAAGAACGGACCTCTTGAAGAATTCATTGTCCATTTTTTCCAACAATTACTAAAGACTCACATAGATGCTTAACGCTGAAATTAGTTGACCCTCCACCCTGCAACAGTCAAACCTTGAGAGATCTACTAACATGAGATCTGTTTATATAAAAAAAACTAAATAACAAATTTTTTGTGACTATATGCCATAGCCCTGAATTGAATTAAGAGATTGTTCTCACAATGTTCTGCATTCATTTGGGTGAATACCACTGTGTTTGCCACACAAGTTTGCTGAATGGTGCTAAAGCAAGCATCAATGCTTTAGCCATAAAAAGAAGCAACAGAAAGAAAAAGAATGTTGATAAAAATAAACTCTAGCATATAACTCATACCATCTTGAGCTTACCAAATGAACAAAAATTTTAAAAAGACCACCTTATTTTATTAAATAACCTCCTGGTTTGGTTTAATGTGATTCTAAGGTGATGATGATTTTTCTAGCTGAAAGCACATGAGCAGCTTGTTAAAATACTGTCTTCTTCTTTTCCTTTCGGCTTTTCCCTTCAGGGGTCGCCACAGCAAATCGATTGCCTCCATCTAACCCTGTCTACTGCATCTTTTTCTCTCACACCAACTACCTTCATGTCCTCTTTCACTACATCCATAAACCTCCTCTTTGGTCCTCCTCAAGGCCTCCTGCCTGGCAGTTCGAAACTCAGCATCCTTCTACCAATATATTCACTATCTCTCCTCTGGACATGTCCAAACCATCTCAGTCTGGCCTCTCTGACTTTATCTCCAAAAACCTGTAATATGTGCTGTCCCTCTGATGTACTCATTCCTGATCCTATTCTTCCTGGTAACCAGCACACTTCTCCTCCATTCCTCAGGCATCTTCTCACTATCTAAGATCCTGTTGAACAACCCAGTCAGAAACTCTACTGCCACCTCTCCTAGACACTTCCATACCTCCACAGGTATATCATCAGGACCGACTGCCTTTCCGCTCTTCATCTTCTTCAATGCCCTCCCCGCACCGCCGTCCACAGAGGAAAGCCGACCAGAGGCAGCCAGCCCTCACTTCATATTATCCTCACTTCACTCTGTTAAAAATGTTGTGTGTGAGGGTTTTCTGTTTTCTACAAAGATTTTCCATAAGAAGGATAATGCAATAAATCTTGCACATATACTTTACGCTACCATCTTCTAAAGTGGGTGTGATCATCTTTTCTGAACACTTGAACATTAAAATTTTGAATAGCAATTGACACATTGTTCATATTATTTTCATTCTTTAAAAATACTTTGTCAGCATTTGGCTATTTTATACGCTTTATACAGTATGCGTTTAACATATTCAGCATATAGTCTCAGTCTCTCAGTCACTCACAATGAAATAAGGCAAGTTATACAGACAAACAGACAGGTTTGCGCTGGGTCCGCCCTCTACCTGGAATGCTGACTAACAGGTTTGTAACATGACATCTCTCACAGAAAACAGTCGGTATATAGAGCTTTAGTTTGAAGTAATGCTGGTACCTTTTTGAAAATCTAGAGGAGTACATTGTGTTTTTCTTCTACAGAGCTGAAACCAACTGAAGCCAACTGCAAGGTAACCGTGTCGAATAGGTGAGTGTGAAAGGGCCAATTCTCTATATAGGAATGTGTTCACACGTGTTGCAATCATTTATTTCCTTGTTGTTTTCACCCAGTTTTTGGCTTTGATGGCAGCTTTCTCAGCGGTGTTGATTGCTATGCTGAGCCTGCAGCAGGCACACTGCTCTGTCACCTCCAGATACTCTGCAGGTAAAGGAGATTTTACTCAAAGTTGGTCAGGTCCTACAAAGATATTGTCTCATGTATGAGATCTCAATTTGTTCTTACACTCTGGTTGTCATTCATGACAGGGTAAAAAATAGTTTTCATTGTTACATCGTAGCCACCAGTTTCACTCATAAGACAGGGTAGAAAATAGTTTTCATTGTTACATCGTAGCCACCAGTTTCACTCATAAGACAAATGACACAAAGACATTATATAGATACATATATATATATACATACAGTATATATATATATATATAAGGGATGAGCGAGTACACCACTATCTGTATCTGTATCTGTTCAACCAAGTAGATTATCTGTATCCGTATCTGTATTCGGAATGGGCGGGGCTTAAACCGGAACTGGGTGTGGTTTGACCGGAAATGGGTGGGGCTTAAATCACCACATTGTTTTAAGTCTAAAATTGATATGGATTGATCACAAGTTGCTGTATTTTTGCTTATTTTAAAACTATTTACAGAACAGCCTCAAAATTGAAATTCAAATAAATGTTTTTGATCACAAAAGTAAGAGAACTATTTACAGAACAGGTTTTTTATGGACTGTGCAGGCAGGATGGAATGGGTGGAGAAAAGTGTCAGGTGTGATGTGTGATAGAAGAGTTTCAGCTAAAATGAAAGGAAAGGTGTACAAAACTGTGGTGAGACCAGCGATGTTGTTTGGTCTAGAGACAGTGTCACTGAGGAAAAGACAGGAGGCAGAGCTGGAGGTAGCAGAGATGAAGATGCTGAGGTTCTCTTTGGGAGTGACCAGGAAGGATAGGATCAGGAATGAATACATCAGAGGGACAGCACATGTTAGAGGTTTTGGAGATAAAGTCAGAGAGGCCAGACTGAGATGGTTTGGACATGTCCAGAGGAGAGATAGTGAATATATTGGTAGAAGGATGCTGAGTTTTGAACTGCCAGGCAGGAGGCCTAGAGGAAGACCAAAGAGGAGGTTTATGGATGTAGTGAAAGAGGACATGAAGGTAGTTGGTGTGAGAGAAGAGGATGCAAAGGACAGGGTTAGATGGAGGCAATTGATTCGCTGTGGCGACCCCTGAAGGGAAAAGCCGAAAGGAAAAGAAGAAGAGTCAGAACATGAATATTCTTAAGTCTATGAATGAATATTTACCAAAGAGCCTCAGAATTGAGATTCAACGCTTTTGATCACAATAGTAAAGGTACTATATATAGAACGAGTAAACACAAAGTGCATTAATGAAGTGCATGCAATAAAAAAGTAATTAACTATAAACTATGCATGAACAAGAATTGTCATACTCTACAAAACTTTTTAATTTTTTTTCTTCTTTTTCATTTTAATTTTTTTCTAGTACTTTTTTTCCAATTATTTATTTTTAGTACCTAATGCAATTGCCATTTTTTTTCACATAAAGTTAAACAATATTGATTATGGTGTGTGTGTGTGTGTGTGTATGTGTGTGTGTGTGTGTGTGTGTGTGTGTGTGCGCATGCACACGCGCTATGTCTCGGTTAAAATATTAAGTATAGACATTGTTAATTTGAACAGAGTTTAGAACAGGTAAAAAAAATAAGACTTTAACCACCAAGGCGGTGGTTAAATGCACACGTACATGCAACAAAAAAAACAAAAAAAAACCAAGAAAGTTCACCACATAACCAAACACCAAAATCGAGGCAAGCTGAAGAAAATCTAATAAGGACGTGAGCAACAGTGAAGCCACGAACAGAGAGATCAGTAACTGCGAGTACTGGAGACAGAGAGTGAGACAGGGAAACTCCGCTCTAACTGGAGTCTGTAGGGAGGGGCGGGAAGTATGTGTGACTGGCCAATCACAGAGCGTGAAAACAGTCTGGCTGATTTTCCTTCAGTCCGATCACGAGTATTAACGGGCTTTATTCGTATTCGTACTCGAATGTAGCCGCAAGAGGGCACAAGCCAGTGTCTTATTGTGCCGGTCCCAAGCCCGGATAAATACAGAGGGTTGCGTCAGGAAGGGCATCCGGCGTAAAACTTTTGCCAAATCAAAGATGCGAATCAAACATATGACTTCCATACCGGATCGGTCGAGGCCCGGGTTAACAACGACCGCCATCGGCGCTGTTGACCTACAGGGCGCCGGTGGAAATTGGATTACTGTTGGTCGAAGAAGGAGAGGAGGAAAGTGCGTTCGCACGAAGAAAGAGAAGAGGAGCGCCAAGAGTATAGGACTAAGAGTAGGGACGTTGAATGTTGGAACTATGACAGGAAAAGGTAGAGAGTTGGTCGACATGATGCAGAGGAGGAAGGTAGACATACTGTGTGTCCAGGAGACCAGGTGGAAAGGTAGCAAGGCTAGAAGTTTAGGAGCAGGGTTCAAGTTGTTCTATCATGGTGTAGATGGGAAGAGAAATGGAGTAGGAGTTATCTTGAAGGAGGAGTTTGTTAGGAATGTCCTGGAGGTAAAAAGAGTGTCGGATAGAGTGATGAGTCTGAAGCTAGAAATAGAAGGTGTGATGTTCAATGTTGTTAGTGGGTATGCTCCACAGGTAGGATGTGAGCTGGAGGAGAAGGAGAAATTCTGGTTGGACTTTGATGAAGTGATGCAGAGCATACCTAGAAGTGAGAGAGTTGTCATCGGTGCAGACTTCAATGGACATGTTGGTGCAGGTAACAGAGGTGATGAGGAAGTGATGGGCAGGTTTGGTATCCAGGAGAGGAACGCAGAAGGACAGATGGTAGTTGACTTTGCAAAAAGGATGGAAATGGCTGTAGTGAATACTTTCTTCCAGAAGAGGCAGGAACATAGGGTGACCTATAAGAGTGGTGGTAGGAGCACACAGGTAGACTACATCTTGTGTAGACGATGTAACCTGAAGGAGATCAGTGACTGCAAAGTAGTGGTAGGCGAGAATGTAGCCAAACAGCATAGAATGGTGGTGTGTAGGATGACTCTGGTGGTGAGGAAGATGAAGAGGACAAAGACAGAGCAGAAGACGAAATGGTGGAAGCTAAAAAAGGAAGAGTGTTGCATGACCTTTAGGAAGGAGTTAAGACAGGCTCTGGGTGGTCAGGAGGTGCTTCCAGATGACTGGACAACTACAGCTAATGTGATCAGGGAGACAGGTAGGAGAGTATTTGGTGTGTCATCTGGAAAGAAAGTTGATAAGGAGACTTGGTGGTGGAATGAGGAGGTACAGGAGTGTATACAAAGAAAGAGGTTAGCTAAGAAGAAGTGGGACACTGAGAGGACTGAGGAGAGTAGACAGGAGTACAGGGAGATACAGCGTAAGGTGAAGGTAGAGGTAGCAAAGGCCAAACAAGAAGCTTATGATGACTTGTATGCTAGGTTGGACAGTAAGGAGGGAGAGACTGATCTATACAGGCTGGCAAGACAGAGAGATAGAGATGGGAAGGACGTGCAGCAGGTTAGGGTGATAAAGGATAGGGATGGAAGTCTATTGACAGGTGCCAGCAGTGTGATGGGAAGATGGAAAGAGTACTTTGAGGAGTTGATGAACGTGGAAAATGAGAGAGAACAAAGACTAGAAGAGGTGACTGTTGTGGACCAGGATGTAGCAAAGATTAGCCAGGATGAAGTGAGGAGAGCACTGAAGAGGATGAAGAGTGGAAAGGCAGTCGGTCCTGATGATATACCTGTAGAGGTTTGGAAGTGTCTAGGAGAGGTGGCAGTAGAGTTTCTGACTGGGTTGTTCAACAGGATCTTAGATAGTGAGAAGATGCCTGAGGAGTGGAGGAGAAGTGTGCTGGTGCCCATTTTTAAGAACAAGGGAGATGTGCAGAGTTGTGGCAACTACAGAGGAATAAAGCTGATGAGCCATACAGTGAAGTTATGGGAAAGAGTAGTGGAAGCTAGACTAAGGGCAGAAGTGAACATTTGTGAGCAGCAGTATGGTTTCATGCCAAAAAAGAGTACTGCAGATGCAGTATTTGCTTTGAGGATGTTGATAGAGAAGTACAGAGAAGGCCAGAGGGAGCTGCATTGTGTTTTTGTAGATCTGGAGAAAGCTTATGACAGGGTGCCCAGAGAGGAACTGTGGTATTGTATGAGGAAGTCTGGAGTGTCAGAGAAGTATGTTAGAACGGTGCAGGACATGTATGAGGACTGTAAGACAGTGGTGAGGTGTGCTGTAGGTGTGACAGAGGAGTTCAAGGTGGAGGTGGGACTGCATCAGGGATCAGCTCTGAGCCCCTTCTTGTTCGCTATGGTGATGGACAGGCTGACAGACGAGGTTAGACAGGAATCTCCATGGACTATGATGTTTGCAGATGACATTGTGATCTGCAGTGAGAGTAGGGACGAGGTGGAGGAGAAGCTAGAGAGGTGGAGGTTTGTCTTGGAAAGGAGAGGGATGAAGGTTAGCCGCAGTAAGACAGAGTACATGTGTGTGAATGAGAGGGACCCAAGTGGAAGAGTGAGGTTACAGGGAGAAGAGATCAAGAAGGTGGAGGATTTTAAGTACTTGGGGTCAACAGTCCAGAGCAATGGAGAGTGGGGAAAAGAGGTGAAGAAGCGTGTCCAGGCAGGATGGAATGGGTGGAGAAAAGTGTCAGGTGTGATGTGTGATAGAAGAGTTTCAGCTAAAATGAAAGGTAAGGTGTACAAAACTGTGGTGAGACCAGCGATGTTGTTTGGTCTAGAGACAGTGTCACTGAGGAAAAGACAGGAGGCAGAGCTGGAGGTAGCAGAGATGAAGATGCTGAGGTTCTCTCTGGGAGTGACCAGGAAGGATAGGATCAGGAATGAGTACATCAGAGGGACAGCACATGTTAGAGGTTTTGGAGATAAAGTCAGAGAGGCCAGACTGAGATGGTTTGGACATGTCCAGAGGAGAGATAGTGAATATATTGGTAGAAGGATGCTGAGTTTTGAACTGCCAGGCAGGAGGCCTAGAGGAAGACCAAAGAGGAGGTTTATGGATGTAGTGAAAGAGGACATGAAGGTAGTTGGTGTGAGAGAAGAGGATGCAAAGGACAGGGTTAGATGGAGGCAATTGATTCGCTGTGGCGACCCCTGAAGGGAAAAGCCGAAAGGAAAAGAAGAAGAGTCAGAACATGAATATTCTTAAGTCTATGAATGAATATTTACCAAAGAGCCTCAGAATTGAGATTCAACGCTTTTGATCACAATAGTAAAGGTACTATATATAGAACGAGTAAACACAAAGTGCATTAATGAAGTGCATGCAATAAAAAAGTAATTAACTATAAACTATGCATGAACAAGAATTGTCATACTCTACAAAACTTTTTAATTTTTTTTCTTCTTTTTCATTTTAATTTTTTTCTAGTACTTTTTTTCCAATTATTTATTTTTAGTACCTAATGCAATTGCCATTTTTTTTCACATAAAGTTAAACAATATTGATTATGGTGTGTGTGTGTGTGTGTGTGTATGTGTGTGTGTGTGTGTGTGTGTGTGTGTGTGCGCATGCACACGCGCTATGTCTCGGTTAAAATATTAAGTATAGACATTGTTAATTTGAACAGAGTTTAGAACAGGTAAAAAAAATAAGACTTTAACCACCAAGGCGGTGGTTAAATGCACACGTACATGCAACAAAAAAAACAAAAAAAAACCAAGAAAGTTCACCACATAACCAAACACCAAAATCGAGGCAAGCTGAAGAAAATCTAATAAGGACGTGAGCAACAGTGAAGCCACGAACAGAGAGATCAGTAACTGCGAGTACTGGAGACAGAGAGTGAGACAGGGAAACTCCGCTCTAACTGGAGTCTGTAGGGAGGGGCGGGAAGTATGTGTGACTGGCCAATCACAGAGCGTGAAAACAGTCTGGCTGATTTTCCTTCAGTCCGATCACGAGTATTAACGGGCTTTATTCGTATTCGTACTCGAATGTAGCCGCAAGAGGGCACAAGCCAGTGTCTTATTGTGCCGGTCCCAAGCCCGGATAAATACAGAGGGTTGCGTCAGGAAGGGCATCCGGCGTAAAACTTTTGCCAAATCAAAGATGCGAATCAAACATATGACTTCCATACCGGATCGGTCGAGGCCCGGGTTAACAACGACCGCCATCGGCGCTGTTGACCTACAGGGCGCCGGTGGAAATTGGATTACTGTTGGTCGAAGAAGGAGAGGAGGAAAGTGCGTTCGCACGAAGAAAGAGAAGAGGAGCGCCAAGAGTATAGGACTAAGAGTAGGGACGTTGAATGTTGGAACTATGACAGGAAAAGGTAGAGAGTTGGTCGACATGATGCAGAGGAGGAAGGTAGACATACTGTGTGTCCAGGAGACCAGGTGGAAAGGTAGCAAGGCTAGAAGTTTAGGAGCAGGGTTCAAGTTGTTCTATCATGGTGTAGATGGGAAGAGAAATGGAGTAGGAGTTATCTTGAAGGAGGAGTTTGTTAGGAATGTCCTGGAGGTAAAAAGAGTGTCGGATAGAGTGATGAGTCTGAAGCTAGAAATAGAAGGTGTGATGTTCAATGTTGTTAGTGGGTATGCTCCACAGGTAGGATGTGAGCTGGAGGAGAAGGAGAAATTCTGGTTGGACTTTGATGAAGTGATGCAGAGCATACCTAGAAGTGAGAGAGTTGTCATCGGTGCAGACTTCAATGGACATGTTGGTGCAGGTAACAGAGGTGATGAGGAAGTGATGGGCAGGTTTGGTATCCAGGAGAGGAACGCAGAAGGACAGATGGTAGTTGACTTTGCAAAAAGGATGGAAATGGCTGTAGTGAATACTTTCTTCCAGAAGAGGCAGGAACATAGGGTGACCTATAAGAGTGGTGGTAGGAGCACACAGGTAGACTACATCTTGTGTAGACGATGTAACCTGAAGGAGATCAGTGACTGCAAAGTAGTGGTAGGCGAGAATGTAGCCAAACAGCATAGAATGGTGGTGTGTAGGATGACTCTGGTGGTGAGGAAGATGAAGAGGACAAAGACAGAGCAGAAGACGAAATGGTGGAAGCTAAAAAAGGAAGAGTGTTGCATGACCTTTAGGAAGGAGTTAAGACAGGCTCTGGGTGGTCAGGAGGTGCTTCCAGATGACTGGACAACTACAGCTAATGTGATCAGGGAGACAGGTAGGAGAGTATTTGGTGTGTCATCTGGAAAGAAAGTTGATAAGGAGACTTGGTGGTGGAATGAGGAGGTACAGGAGTGTATACAAAGAAAGAGGTTAGCTAAGAAGAAGTGGGACACTGAGAGGACTGAGGAGAGTAGACAGGAGTACAGGGAGATACAGCGTAAGGTGAAGGTAGAGGTAGCAAAGGCCAAACAAGAAGCTTATGATGACTTGTATGCTAGGTTGGACAGTAAGGAGGGAGAGACTGATCTATACAGGCTGGCAAGACAGAGAGATAGAGATGGGAAGGACGTGCAGCAGGTTAGGGTGATAAAGGATAGGGATGGAAGTCTATTGACAGGTGCCAGCAGTGTGATGGGAAGATGGAAAGAGTACTTTGAGGAGTTGATGAACGTGGAAAATGAGAGAGAACAAAGACTAGAAGAGGTGACTGTTGTGGACCAGGATGTAGCAAAGATTAGCCAGGATGAAGTGAGGAGAGCACTGAAGAGGATGAAGAGTGGAAAGGCAGTCGGTCCTGATGATATACCTGTAGAGGTTTGGAAGTGTCTAGGAGAGGTGGCAGTAGAGTTTCTGACTGGGTTGTTCAACAGGATCTTAGATAGTGAGAAGATGCCTGAGGAGTGGAGGAGAAGTGTGCTGGTGCCCATTTTTAAGAACAAGGGAGATGTGCAGAGTTGTGGCAACTACAGAGGAATAAAGCTGATGAGCCATACAGTGAAGTTATGGGAAAGAGTAGTGGAAGCTAGACTAAGGGCAGAAGTGAACATTTGTGAGCAGCAGTATGGTTTCATGCCAAAAAAGAGTACTGCAGATGCAGTATTTGCTTTGAGGATGTTGATAGAGAAATACAGAGAAGGCCAGAGGGAGCGTGTCCAGGCAGGATGGAATGGGTGGAGAAAAGTGTCAGGTGTGATGTGTGATAGAAGAGTTTCAGCTAAAATGAAAGGTAAGGTGTACAAAACTGTGGTGAGACCAGCGATGTTGTTTGGTCTAGAGACAGTGTCACTGAGGAAAAGACAGGAGGCAGAGCTGGAGGTAGCAGAGATGAAGATGCTGAGGTTCTCTCTGGGAGTGACCAGGAAGGATAGGATCAGGAATGAGTACATCAGAGGGACAGCACATGTTAGAGGTTTTGGAGATAAAGTCAGAGAGGCCAGACTGAGATGGTTTGGACATGTCCAGAGGAGAGATAGTGAATATATTGGTAGAAGGATGCTGAGTTTTGAACTGCCAGGCAGGAGGCCTAGAGGAAGACCAAAGAGGAGGTTTATGGATGTAGTGAAGGAGGACATGAGGGTAGTTGGTGTGAGAGAGGAGGATGCAGAGGACAGGGTTAGATGGAGGCGGTTGATTCGCTGTGGCGACCCCTGAAGGGAAAAGCCAAAAGGAAAAGAAGAAGATTCGTATTCGTACTCGTACTCGTCAAAATGCATTATCCGTACCGGATACTCGTATGAAACGAGTATCCGGCTCAACCCTAATATATATATATATATATATATATACACACACACACACATACATATACAGTGCACCGTTGCACCATTCGATACACCATTCATGCATTAACGCTCACAACTTCACCTCATCGCGGAATATTTTGGTAGGCTGTCACATGATACCGTACATGCATTCTCTTGGCTTACGGCATCTTGAAGTGCGCTATGTTCCATCAGTCTCGGACTCCGTAAGACACAAAAGTGCGTTCGTTTTTGCATGCGGCCTTTGTTTATGCATTTGTTTTTGCATGCACATGAAGCCGTTACGGCTTTGTCTGACACAGCAGTTTGTTTTTTTGTGACTGCGAAGAAAAAAAGAAAACAAATGAAATCTGACATTATTGTTTTATCGTGGAACATCCACTCGTGTGTGTGTGCAAAGATAGATATAGCCATAGGTATATAGATAGATAGATAGATAGATATAGATAGATATAGATTATAGATAGATATATGTGCAGCAGGTTAGGGTGATTAAGGATAGGGATGGAAGTCTATTGACAGGTGCCAGTAGTGTGATGGGAAGATGGAAAGAGTATTTTGAAGAGTTGATGAACGTGGAAAATGAGAGAGAACAAAGACTTGGTGACTGTTGTGGACCAGGAAGTAGCAAAGATTAGTCAGGATGAAGTGAGGAGGGCACTGAAGAGGATGAAGAGTGGAAACGCAGTCGATCCTGATGATTTACCTGTGGAGGTATAGAAGTGTCTAGGAGAGGTGGCAGTAGAGTTTCTGACTGGGTTGTTCAACAGGAACTTAGATAGTGAGAAGATGCCTGAGGAATGGAGGAGAAATGTGCTGGTGCCCATTTTTAAGAACAAGGGAGATGTGCATAGTTGTGGCAACTACAGAGGAATAAAGCTGATGAGCCATACAATGAAGTTATGGGAAAGAGTAGTTGAAGCTAAACTAAGGGCAGAAGTGAGCAATTGTGAGCAGCAGTATGGTTTCATGCCAAAAAAGAGTACTACAGATGCACTATTTGTTTTTAGGATGTTGATAGAGAAGTACAGAGAAGGCCAAACGGAGCTGCGTTGTGTTTTTGTAGATCTGGAGAAAGCTTATGACAGGGTGCCCAGAGAGGAACTGTGGTATAGTATGAGAAAGTCTGGAGTGGCAGAGAAGTACAGTATGTTAGAGCAGTGCAGGACATGTATGAGGACTGTAAGACAGTGGTGAGATGTGCTGTAGGTGTGACAGAGGAGTTCAAGGTGGACTGCATCAGGGATCAGCTCTGAGCCCCTTCTTGTTTGCTATGGTGATGGACAGGCTGACAGACGAGGTTAGACAGGAATCTCCATGGATTATGATGTTTGCAGATGACATTATGATATGTAGTGAGAGCAGGGAACAGGTGGAGGAAAAGCTAGAGAGGTGGAGGTTTGTCCTTGCAGTAAGACAGAGTACATGTGTGAATGAGAGGGACCCAAGTGGAAGAGTGCGGTTACAGGGAGAAGAGATCAAGAAGGTGGAGGATTTTAAGTACTTAGGTTCAACAGCGCAGAGCAATGGAGAGTGTGGAAAAGAGGTGAAGAAGCGTGTACAGGCAGGATGGTACGGGTGGGGGAAAGTGTCAGGTGTGATGTGTGATAGAAGAGTTTCAGCTGAAATGAAAGGAAAGGTGTACAAAACTGTGGTGAGACCAGCGATGTTGTTTGGTCTAGAGACAGTGTCACTGAGGAAAAGACAGGAGACAAAGCTGAAGTTAGCAGAGATGAAGATGCTGAGGTTCTCTTTGGGATTGACCAGGATAGATAGGATCAGGAATGAGTACATCAGAGGGACAGCACACTTAAGAGGTTTTGGAGATAAAGTCAGAGAGGCCAGACTGAGATGGTTTGGACATGTCCAGAGGAGAGATAGTGAATATATTGGTAGAAGGATGCTGAGTTTTGAAGTGCCAGGCAGGAGACCTAGAGGAAGACCAAAGAGGTTTATGGATGTAGTGAAAGAGGGCATGAAGGTAGTTGGTGTAAGAGAAGAGGATGCAGAAGACAGGGTTAGATTGAGGCAACTGATTCGATGTGGCGACCCCTGAAGGGAAAAGCCGAAAAGGAAAAGAAGAAGAAGAAGAGAGATACATAAGTAAATAAATATACACATGTGCACAAAGGCATTAATAAACAAAACAAAACCCCAGAACAAAGTCGCACACCGGAAGCACCAAGTTTTTTTAAGCTCTGTTTACCTACGAAAGATTTTCCTGAAAATAAAAGAAGTTTTAGAAACTGGCAATGCTGTATGTTTACATAGAATTGTTTTGTCCATTTGGATCTACAAAACTATCACTGCAAACAATGTAGGATCCATGCCAAGGCATTAGCAGTGTTTCAAAATTATAGCCAAAGAATAGTATTACAGTCGTAGTTCAGCAGATCTATGGGTAAACATAACAGAGTATGCAGTGCAAACAAAACAGGACAGACAAGCAATGTTTATGTTGTTTGATCAGAATGTTCTCGTTAGGCTTAGTGGCTATCACTGGAGTTGCAGAATACAGGCTGATAGGAAAAGCGGTGTTTTGAAATGTACACTCTGACACTTTTTTTCATGTTTTAAAAATGATTTTTTTTTTTTTTAACAAATGGCCCAAAAGTTTAGTATCCTACTCAATCATCATACAAACAGTCATTAAATAACAGATGGTATTTAATCCATCTGTGTAACTTGCATTTTATTGTTAAAATTAATTATGGTCAGGAACATTATTGAGCAGCAAATGAATTTGAATCTATACAGGTGGTGATAGTTACAGAGCCAGAACAATGGACAATGGAATCTCATTAGTATGACTGTACTGGTGCTGTCACTCAGTGTGAACTCTACATGGACTGTGTTTCTCAGGAGAACCAGTGTTGGTGGATGAACAGTCAGCAACCTCATTCCTGTCACGCACCTTGCTCTATAACAGCTGGGATTTTGAGCTGGTGGTACCAGACAATCTGGAGAGGGAGTGTCTGGAAGAGATGTGCAGCTACGAGGAAGCAAGAGAAGTTTTTGAAGATAACAGTCAGACGGTAATGTCTTTTTGTCTTCTTTTGAGTGCTTGTAGGTGTAGTAGCAGTGTGTTTACTTATATTTAGTTTTAGGGTGTTTTTTATGGGGGGCATTCAATGTAAACAAATGAGGTAGTGAATTGACAATTATCATCACAAGATTGTACCAGAGGCAGAACACATCAACATCTGCTAAAAGAGACAGACTCTTCAGCAGGTCCTAGGTCTTCCCCGAGGCCTCCTCCCCATAGGGCATGCCCAGAACACCTCACGAGGAAGGAGTCCAGGAGGCATCTGAAATAAATGCCCAAGCCACCTCAGCTGGCGCTGCTCTACATGGAGTAGTAGCGGCTCTACCTCTAAGGAGCTCTACCTTTCTATCTCCAAGGCCACTTTACGGAAGAAACTTATTTCAACTGCTTGTGGTTGACTGAGATGGTTTGGACATGTCCAGAGGAGAGATAGTGAATATAATGGTAGGAGGATGCTGAGTTTTGAACTGCCAGTCAGGAGCCCTAGAGGAACACCAAAGAGAAGGTTTATGGATGTAGTGAAAGAGGACATGAAGGTAGTTGTTGTGAGAGAAGAGGATGCAGAAGACAAGGTTAGATGGAAGCAATTGAATTGCTGTGGCGACCCCTGAAGGGGAAAGCCGAAAGGAAAAGAATATGATGAAGAAGAAAGTCAAATACAATGAATGATCTACTCTAAAACTGTCAATAGTTTTACACAAATTGACCATATGTGTGGGTGCATGTATGAGTGCCCGTTAGCGTCCCTGCGTGGCTCTGTGTTCATGAGTGTTGTGTCCGTTGCATCCTCCGCCACACCCCAAGCCAACTGAGACAGGCTTCAGCTTCCAGCGACCTGCGACAGTGGATTAAACAGTTAGAAGATGGATGGATGGAATCTTCGTCAATAGACGTTGCAGTGATGTGTTTCAATTCACCAACCACTGTTGTCGTCTTGTGGTTTGGATCTAGTTGGCCATCTTCTGGTGCTGTTGCTTTTTGTTTGGAGATTTGGGGTTGGACTACCCATGCTCATGGAGACAAAAAACTCGGGTCTGGGAGGAACTCAGAGGCAATGGAGAAGTTGATCTTGAAGAAATTTTGGCAAACCGTTCAGCACGCCACGGCGGTGGTGGCTCAGTGGTAGACCGCGCAGTAGAGCGGTCGTCCAATGTTTCAAGATCGGCGCTTTGATTCCCATTCCCGACCAAAAAAACACCCGGAGGTAAGCTGACAGTGGGGGATGTCAGCTCACTTCCGGAGTGCTGCCAAGGCGCCCTCGAGCAAGGCGCCCGTCCCCCTTACAAGTTGCTCATTTGGGCGCACCACGAAGGAGCTGCCCACCACTCTACCTCCCCTACATGCGTACAGTCCCCCTTGTGTGTGTTTTTGTGCGTTCAGGGACTGTACACACACATGAATGGTTTCAACTAAGTAGAGTGTGCCACTAATTTCCCTGCAGGGATTAAAATCAGTATATAAAATTTAAAAAAATTATTAAAAAAAAAGCACCTTAGGAGGAGAAAGTAGTTTAACACCAAAACCGATTATAGTGGAAGCAGGGAGCTGCTGGCCTCAACTGAAAATATTGTTAGGCAGTGGAAGGAATACTTTGAGAATCTCCTCAATGCCACTGCCATGTCTTCCATGGAGGAAGCAGATGCTGAGGTCTCACAGTAGAGACTGAGGTCACCGAGGTGGTTGCCAAGATCCTCAGTGGCAGGACACCGGGGGTGGATGAGATTTGCCCTGAGTACCTCAAATCTCTGGGGGTGCAGGGATTGTCTTGGTTGACTCGTCCATGTAACATCACATGGTTGTCGGGGACAGTATCTCTGGATAAATTACTTCAGTGGAAAAACACAAGCAGCTAATTTCTCGCAAAGCACAAGCATCGTAATCAATCAGGAGGCCAAAGAGAAAAGTGGTTCTACATTACTTATTCTATCTAGAGGAGCCATGGAATCTCATCAGAATATTATAATTACTTACCTAGCTCTTTATATATACTTTATACTAAAGTATTGATTATTATAATTATTATCATACACTGTAGCGCTACCAAGTAGTCTCTCCATATTCATATAGCTTTTTCCCTTTAAAATGCCAAAATGTCTTCATTTTAAAGTTAAACTTCGGCATCTGAACATAGATTGTTTTGAATGGAGGGCATAAACTTGCAGACTGGCATTCCCTTTCATAGTTCTAAAGAAAATCATGTGTCATGTGTTGAGGCATCTGATTAATTAATCATTTATGTATTATTCTACCAAGAGAAGCCAAATTAGCTCATGTGACAGTGGAGGACAGTGAGGTGGCTGCATTTTTTTCTATTCTTCTATTGTGATGAATCATTAAATCTTCTTTTGTGTCCATTTGTAGGACATATTTTGGAAGAACTACATCAACAGTCAAGGTAATGCTTTCAAAAAATATTTTTTCCATTATTTTTTCAGCGGCAGGAACTTGTGTTAAGACCATTTAGGAGATAACACACTCCTAAATGGGAGTTAAGTGAGATAACACATAACACTCCATATAACACCAGGTCAGTTGAACTTCACGGATATCAATCTGTCCACATCTGAAGTACAAGTGATTGTGAATCAATGTCACCCGCTTTGATGAAATGAAAGCAAGAACGGAAAGGCAAAAACAAGTCCAAAAAGGAAATAGTTTTCATTTTGTGTCTGTTCTCAGTTATCCATGTCAAGGTTATCCAAAGCTGTTTGGCCTTGCCAAAATAATTTAATTTTAATTTACATATTATTTTATTTTTCTTATTTTGTTGCACTGTTACCTTGAGTTTGAGGTGAAACTTTTAAAAAGTTTTTATTTTTTAATTTTTTTATAATGTGTCAACTAAAATATGCATCACATCCATGTCTATAGCCCTCACCTTTACCTGCAGGTACCCTCTGCTTCTTGAGTGTGTGATCCCCACAAGTAAGCTAACTATGAAAAAATCCCATCCATTTATCCATCCATCAATCCATCCATCTTCAACCGCTGTTGGCCCCGCTGGGTCGCGGGGCCAACAGTCTCAGTAGGGATGCCCATATTTCCCTCTCCCCAGACACCTCCTACAGCTCCTTCAGGAGGATCCCGAGGTGTTCTTAGGCCATCCGAGAGACATAGTCCCTCCAACATGTCCTAGGTCTTCCCCGAGGTCTCCTCCCAGTAGGACATGTCCAGAACACTTCCCAAGGGAGGCGTCCAGGAGACATCCGGAACAAATGCCCGAGCCACCTCAGCTGGCTCCACTCAAGGCGAAGGAGCAGTGGTTCTACTCCGAGCTCCTCCCTGGTGACTGAGCTCCTCACCCTACCTCTAAGGGTGCGCCCAGCCACTCTACAGAGAAAAATCATTTCAGCCACTTGTATCCGGGATCTTGTCCTTTCGGTTATGACCCAAAGCTCATGACCATGGGTGAGAATAGGAGGGTAGATTGACCGGTAAATCAAGAAGAGCTTCGTCTTGTGACTCAGCTCCTTCTTCACCACAACAGACCTATACAATGACTGCATCACTGCAGAAGCTGCACCAATCCGTCTGTCAATCTCACATGCCATCCTTCCCTCACTCGTGAACAAAACTCCAAGATGCTTAAACTCCTCACTTGGGGCAAAGACTCTCCACCGACCCGAAGAGGGCACACCACCCTTTTCCGGTCAAGAACCATGGCCTCGGATTTAGAGGTGCAGATCCTCATCCCACTCGCGTCACACTCAGCTGCAAACTGCTGAAGATCCAGGTTTGATGAGGTCAACAGGACAAAATCGTCCGCAAAAAGCAGGGATGAAATCCTTTGGTCCCCAAAGCAGACTCTCGCCGATCCTGGCTGCGCCTAGAATTTCTGTCCATAAAAATTTTGAACAGAACCAGTGATAGAGGGCAGCCCCGCCGAAGTCCAACACGCACAGAAAACAGATCTGACTTATGACGGCAATGACGACTTATGAGCTGCTGCTGAGGTTGTGAGGGTGGAGGGTGATAGGGCATGCTGGAGGGTGATAGGTTCAACCATTGACTTCTTCAGTGGTTGAACCTATT
The DNA here is from genome assembly GCA_013358685.1 of Antennarius maculatus. NCBI lineage: Eukaryota > Metazoa > Chordata > Actinopteri > Lophiiformes > Antennariidae > Antennarius > Antennarius maculatus. The sequence continues at coordinate 16,655,005 of CM023620.1, read as the reverse complement.
GAAGAAGTCATTCAGGTCGTTGGCTCTCTGCAACCCTCCCACCTCTGTTCTGGTCCTGGCTTTGTGCCCAGTGATGTTTCTCACACCTTCCCAGACGGCCCTCATGCTGTTGGTGCTCAGCTGCTGCTCCACCTTCCTCCTGTAAGAGTCTTTGGCCTCCTTTATGCAGTGTCTGACCTCTCTGTGCTTCTCTCATCTCCTCATCCTTCGTCCTGAAAGCATTTTTCCTGTTGAGGACATCCTTGACGTCCTGTATTATCCACGGCTTCTGATTTGGATAGCACCGAACTGTCTTGGTGAGGGCGACCACATCTACACAGAAGTTGATATAGTCCGTGAGACAGTGGGTCATCCCATCGATGTCCTCGCCATGTCCACCCAGCAGTACGTCCCAGTCCGTGGTGTTGTAGCAGTCTCTGAGAGCCTCCTCTGCTTCAGGAATCCATCTCCTGATGGTGCATGTAGAGACTTCCTGCCTTTGGACCAGGGGGGTGTACTGGGTCTGGACGTACACCAGGTTGTTGTCAGACTTGCCCAGTGGAGGCAGGGCGGTGACTCTGTATGCCTCTTTAACATTGGTGTAGGTCGATCGTTCTGTTCTTCCTTTTGTGGCAGTTAACAACCTGGTAGAAAGCAGCCAGGCCAGTGTCCAGGGTGACATGATTAAAGTCTCCAGAAATAACCATGAAGGCTTCAGGATGTTTGGTTTGCAGCCATGCAACAACACTGATGATCTTCTCACATGCAGCGGCTGCATTGGCCAATGGAGGGATGTAAATACAGAGGGAGATCACGTGACTGAACTCCCGGGGTAAATAGTATGGATGTATGTTAACGGCCAGCAGCTCCAGATTAAGGCAACATACAACCGCCTTCACTGAAACATGGCCGGGGTTACACCAGCGGTTGTTGGTGTAGATCTGACTGCGTGATGGTTCTGTCCGGACCCGTGACCACTCCATGATAAATTCCCTAAAGTAGACTTTCTTGGCGCATTTTTACTGACGTTCGCGGCTACAGACGGCGGGCACTGCTCCTCCACTTAATACGGTAATAGCGCCACTCAGTTCAGCCAATCAGATCGTTTGTTTACCTACTCTGTCAGCACACCTGGAAGTGAGACAGCTCGCTGCCGCTACTGCTGAGTTTACCACTACAGGAGCACAGAGGAAGGGAGATGGTGAGGACAGCATAGCTCCAAACGAAGGGTGGTTAATGAGGAAAACCACTGGTTAACAATGAGTGTACAGAGAAATTTATGTTTATTCCTCCGTCAGGCAGTTCAAAACCATTTTACCTCATATAAGACAACGACAAAGAGCTTTATTTGTCATTATACACAGGGATGGTACAATGAAATTGAAAGGCTAGATGGAAAGTCGGTCTAGAGCTGCTGCACCCTGGGTGCGGCGCCACTACGGGCCAACATGACCTAATATTCCTTACATACATGTTTTTCCTGATAATGGGGGAAACCGGAGAACCCGGAGAAAACCCATTCAGACACGGAGAGAACATGCAAACTCTTCACAGAAAGACCACGTTGGAAATAATGGGGTTTGAACCCCTTGTGTGTGTGTCTTGCTGTGAGACAGCAGTGCTAACCACTACTCCACCGTGCCGCCATATAGTCTGAACACGTAGCACTAATTAATTAATTAATAACATGAAGCGCCACTACGAAACAAAGCACAGAGCTTTTGCGCAGAATCTCCTGAAGTCCGAGCTGAGGGCAAAATGACCGAGAAAAATGCAAACGAATGTTCACTAAAGGCATGGTGGATTTTGGGACAACAGAAAAAAAAAATTTAGTGGACAGTTGTGAATAAGTGCTTAAAAGCTGTTGTTGACGCATTGTTTTATGGAAAACAAAGATGAGATGTGTGGAGAAACTCCCAATGTCAGCTTCAACAGCAACCAGAAAATCAGAAATATTAACAGCTTGATGCAGCTATTCAGAGAGCACCATGCATATCTGTGGCCATTGATGAGTTGTAGCTTGTGTGTGTGTCAGGTTCCTTCACAAAGATAAGGAGCTCTTTGCTGAGTGTAACACCACTATGAAAAGGAGAGGACATACATGAAGCAATAAAGGAGATGCTGACAAAGTCCAGTGGTCTCTTTCACCACACATGACAGAGACCACCACCCTCTTTTCCCACCACCTTGTCATGGTGGGAAAAGAGAGGTGGGCTGTGCCAAATAGTCAATAAAGTGTATAAAGTTAATTGTGTACAAGTAAATTACTGGCAGGCCACATGCCCCTTTCTCTCATGAAGAAAGTTCTGTTTGTATTTTTCCCCTGAAAGAGACAGTTTTTATTCATGCTTTCTGAAGATGTTAATGTTTTTTACTTGAAGTGTAGACCTTCAGTTCTTTAATCTGGGATGTCTTTAATTTACGAGAAAAAATATTATTCAGCTGTTTTTGCACTTTATTTTTAATTCTGAGGTTTGTGTGTTCTTCAATCTAACATAAAGGCTTGAAATTTATTTGCCTGGGTCTACTTTTATTCATGGTGAGGTAAAAGAGCTAGCTGTGCACTCAGTTAAACATATCCTACATTGAAAATTGATAATAAATGATAATGTGGACATAGAGACCGGCTATAAGACACAAACCAGACTTGGGTTCGGACCTTTTACTAAGAGGTATACTAAGAGGTATAACCGGACCTCAGTGACTTTTAATTGAATACCCCTGGTGTTGATGATGAGTCCCCCACCTTTACTTTTCATGTCTCTGTAAACCGGACCTCAGTGACTTTTAATTGAATACCCCTGGTGTAGATGATGAGTCCCCCACCTTTACTTTTCGTGTCTCTGTCCGCTCTCACCGCAGTGAAACTTCGCAGTTCCACGTTAGCATCCGGTTTAGCATCAGTTAGCCATGTCTCCGTTAGTATGAACTTCCTGCACTCACGGTAGATCCGCTGGCTCTCCAGAGTGGCCAGCTCGTCCATCTTGTTCGGCAGTGAACTGACGTTGCCCATGATCACGGAGGGAAGCGATGGTTTGAATCGCCTTTGGTTTTCTGCCTGCCTAGCCTTTAGCCTAGCCCAACTCTGGCAGCCACGGTAACGTCTATTCAGTTCAGCCGGTATGTCATGTCTCTGTCCATGTTTCGAAGAGCCAGTAACTCCTCTCTAGAATGAGTGAGAGGGATGGTTCTTGGTTGTCATATCCATGTGATACATGTAAAAAAGTAGAAAAAGTAGTAAAACGTACAAAAAACATGCAAAGTAAAAGACTATGTTGCGGAGCGTATAGAGTGGCTGCCATCACCTATGGTGCTCAACTGTCAACTGTTGTCCTTTCGGGCTGAGCCCAGCCGGGCCCTGTGGGCAGAGGCCCAGCCACCAGCCGCTCACATACGCCCCCCAACCCTGGGCCTGGCTCCAGGGTGGGGCCCCAGTTGCGCCATACTGGGCAACGTCATGGTCCTTGATTTTTTAGCATCATATGGGTTTTTGTACTGCTCTTCGTCTAGCCCGTCACCCAGGACCTGTTTGCCAAGGGAGACCTTAGCAGGAGCATAAAACTGCTGACAACATAGCTCCTGGGATCATTCGGGCACTCAAACTCCCGAGGGAGCTGATACCTGTATTGTGCTCCCATTCTCAGTTCCCTTACCAAGAAGGCTCAGCAGAGGATGTATTTCTTATGGTGGCTGAAGTTTCACCTCCCTGTGAAGATGCTGTTGAACTTCTACACAGCCACCATTCAATCAATCCTCACATCCTCCATGACAGTGATTCTGATTCCAACGAGGCATTTCACCACACCCCTTTCACCACAAGGTTGATTTGATCATAACCTAGTGCATCTTCAGCCTGCATACATTCCGCTGGTGCACAGGCTACCAGTAACACCCTGGCAGATTAAGAGATGGTCCCCAGAAGCTGAGGAGACACTTTGGGACTGCTTTCAGACCACTAACTGGGATATTGTGGGCTCAGATGGGGAGGATGTCAACGACTGAGTGTTTAATGGATTATAAGAACTTCTGTGTTGACATATTTCAAGAAATAAACCTGGGTAACCAAGGAGGTCAAGGCTGAACCGAAGAGGAAGAAGCAGGCATTTAGGAGCAGGAACAAAGAGGAGATATGGACGGCCCATGAGAAGTAAGACACTGCCTGAGAGAGGCCAAGGACGTTTATAGGAAAAAATCGGGGCTTTGAACCGGTTCAAGGAAAGAAAATGAAAACTGGAAATTTTTCGCATTTTGGCAGGAATGAAAACGAAACCGAAAACTTTATATTTTTTAATGTTCCGGAACAGAATCGGAACAGAAAATAATTGTAAACCGGTTAATACCGGTCTTTTTTTTGTTCTTGAAAAAATATTTGACCTCATGTTTCACTTCCTGTCATTCACTGGACGCGGTATGAGAGTGGAGAGAAGTAGCGACAATTTAATCATAGCAGGTAAACACTGCAGTATGTCAATCTTAAAAATGTATGATTTAGACATTGACTCACTGGCTGCAGTCATTTTCACTGCAGTGTGTCCCCGTACTGCCAGCGCTATGTAGCAATATTGAGCTATGGGAGAAGCACAATGAAGATCTGTTGTTCAGCAATAAATGACATGGTGGACGTTATTCTTGTCTTATTTCGTGTAGTGTTTAAGTAGGAGGCATAAGCCGTAACTACAGTGATACAACTGTCATAAAGCAGTGGTGTAGTGCTGTGGTACTGTTTACTGTAGGGTAGGGGCATATCTATAATTATAGTCTATAGTAAACGTATAAACTAATTGTTTTAGTTGCCAATTTAAAAGTCCTTAAGTTACCATATTTTGCGCACCATTCGGCTCATTGTATAAAGAGGCTAAATGACGGGGTTTATTTCTGTACTTTAACCGGACACATCAGTCAGTCAGTCATTTTCTTAACCGCTTAATCCGCTTACGCGGGTCGCGGGGGAGCCGGTGCCTATCCCGGCAGTCTCAGGGGGCGAGGCGGGGGACACTCCGGGCACGACGCCAGTGTACCGCGGAGCCACACAGAGACAAACAACCACTCACACACACATTCACTCCTATGGTCAATTTGGGACCGGCCAATCAACCTAAAGCGCATGCTTTTGGAGGTGGGAGGAAGCCGGAGAACCTGGAGAGAACCCACGCAGACACGGGGAGAGCATGCGAACTCCGCATAGAGCTGGACTCGAACCCGGGTCCGCCGTGTTGTGAGGCGACAGCGCTACCCACTGCGCCACCGTGCCGCCCTAACCGGACACATGACGCACCTTATTCGGTGCATGGTTGCTAATGGAAACAAAAAGGTGACTCTGGTTGAACTGTGTTGTACTATGTATTTAAATTTCAAAAAATACACCGACATTGTTTTTTAAATATGTTTTTCTTTCTTTATTTTTTGATAAATCTGTGCTAAATCCTTCGAAGTCCTCATCTTCGATCTGCATTGAATAGCTCGGCAATTTCACTATCGCTGACCGTCACATTTCCGGGTGGCTGTCCGGTAATGATGCCAGCTTTTGCAAAACATCGGACAAAAGTCGAAGCAGACATGTTAGTCCAGGCATCTGCAATCCACGCACATATTGTGGGGGTGTAACTCGCTCGGCACTCCCTCCCAGTCCTGGTAAACGTGTGTTCACGTCTCTCATCCATCGCTCCACGATGCACGCAGCTTAACTTTAAAGGCTGTTTACACCGATGTCCAGCGGTTGGAGTTCTTTCATTAATCCTCCCGGGATGATGGCAAGCTCCAAATTCAGCCACTTGACGTGGTTTTTGACAGAAGCGGTGGTATGGGCGTGCACGGAGTCACGGATCAAGAGAGATGGCGTAGCGTGAAAAAAGTCACCCGATTTCTTTACGTGAACCGGAACAACCGGAACTGATAGCCTGGAGTTTACATTTTGCGTCCTAAGCGTGTCTCTTCGCTGACACCATTGTCGGGGGTCTTTAGCCAAACAAATGCGGTTATGCAGCATACCTGCGGTACAGCACCAGCATACACTGTACTGCATACCGGGTACCTACCGGAGGTGTGCCGGACGTAGCCTCACGTCATGTTCTCTAATTGGTCTATCGCTGCTGGCGTACGTAGTGACGTAATACATACTATGTCGGTGGACAATGGCCGATCTGGCGGATCGCTCACACAAAAACATTTTTACATATTTTGGAACTCAGTGTACACATAAGACACTTAATGTTAAAAGGCAAAGTGTTGATTTTTGAGAAATTTTAAGGCATTCAAGTGTGTCTTATGGTGCGCAAAATATGGCAACTTCATATTTATATTTACAAGGAACGTTATTAACCGGTTCAGGAACTTTATTTTTTTGTTCTAACCGGTTCAGGAACGTCAGTTTATGGGTGGAACGCAAAACCAGAAACGTTATAATTCCGTTTCTGTTCGGAACGAACAGATTGGCAAAAAATTCTGGTTCAAAGCCCTGGAAAAAACTGGAGAACCAGCAGGGTGCAACCGGGTGTGGGAGGTCTGAAGCGGCATGAGGACCAACACCTGTTACGGCAAAGGGTGCTGTACAGTGGGGGGGAGCTTGGAGCAAGCTGGTGAACACAACAGCTTTTTCAAACTGTCCAGCTCCCCCTCTGCTCCATCATCCTCATCCCCAGACCGCCTCCGGTCCTACAGATCATATTTTAGACATCACTTCCTCTCCCTTTACCTTTTTTCCTACTCTGGAAGGCACTTTTGAACACTTTGCACACCTTTTTCACCCAATGCACTTACTGGACCCCCAACATCACTGGATCTGCCAGCACAAATATTATAGTTGCAAACTGTAATGTTTGCAACTTGAATAAGTAATATATTTAGAGTTATTTAACATTAAGGAGTAGTTACATTTATTTTACATTCTATTGAGTTAGATTTAGTTACATTTATAAGTTACATTTGGCCCTTTGAGGACAGCCATGATGCTGATGTGGCCCTCGGTGAAAATGAGTTTGACATCCGTGCCTTAGAGCCACTGGTACTGGAGCTTATGTGTCCCCAGGTTTAGTGTGCGATGGACTGCAGTATGCCTACCAGCCTGAGGTTGGGGTTGATGATGCCATCCTCTACCCGCTCGACTGTATGATGGCCTACCTAGACGTCAGGGGTTTTGCTGTTAAGGTGCTCTTTTTCTGCCTCTAAAGCGCCTTCAGCGCCATCAAGCCCCTTTTCCTGCAGAAGACATTAGCTCTATGACTGTGGACCCAAACTTTGTGAGATGAATTACCAACTACATGGCTGATTTGGGGGGGGGGGGTCATGTGGTTGATGATTTACTATATTGTAATAATCTCCGAAGGGAAATTAGAAGCTCACTCTAGCACATGATTAGTAATAACACACATGCATATATATTTTGTACAGGCCCTGTAACACATACACTCAAGAAGCCTGTGGGCATGCACTGAGGGGGAGGCAGAGTGACGGGCAGCTCCATCGTGGTGCACCCTAAATGAGCAACTGGTAAAAGAGACGGCGCCGTGCTCAAGGGCGTCTCAGCAGGGCTTGCTTCTGAGTGTGAGCTGACACCCCCCACTGTCAACTCACACTCCGAAATGACCGGGCGAGAGCGGTAATCGAACCGCCGATCTTGGATCATTGGACGAACCGCTCTACTGCTGAGCCACTGCGGCCCCATGATTACTTGTCTGTACATGTTATGATAGACGTGTCTGCCTACCGTGTGGCTGTCTGGGACCTATTGTGCAATTTCTGCACTCTTCTTTTTTGCTTGTTTATGTGTTGTTATTGTTGTGCTGTCTGTGTTAACTGCAATGTTGTGTGATGTATGATTGTAAGATTGCATTTGATTATATCTATATTTGATCAGACAGTAATACTTGTACATGGTAATACTTATGACAAGCTATCTAAGAGTGGCCATGTTGAAAAATTGAAGGAAGTCATACAGGCTGAATGTGGAGATGTAATCATAACAATGTGAGATGGCTCTGAAGGAGAACCATACTTCTAGGTTTTTTTTCTCTTAATGGGGAAATTGGACAGTATTTGACTTTTTCACAGCGGCAAAATTCCTAAAGCTGTCATTTACTTCACCAGCGAGGAACGTGATGTCTGCTGTATACTGTTTCATTTTCAGATCTGTATCACCAACCATGACATCCCACAGAGCTGGAAATGCAGAACTCAGGGCTCTATCTCTGGAAAAGTTGTAGCATTGTCCCAAAGGTTGTGATGTGTGCATCTAGTTACCTTACTACTACATCTTTTCCATGAAGGCTGGCAGTCAACGTATTCAGATGGTGTTATGTCATACAAAAGAAAATAAAAGTGTGCCGTATATTTGCGTGAGCAGACTTTGTCTGTTGTGAACTTGAACGAGAACAGTTGAAAACAAAACTTAACACAGAAGCCCTCACCTACATGATATTTTGCACGTTTTTTTTGTTTGTTTGTTTTCGCACACCACTGCTCTTCAAACAGTCCTGACATCAGTACTAACGTCCAGAGCTTAGTTTGTTTCATCAGAGCAACACGTCTATTATCACAGAGTTGTTTTCTATGTGCCCTGATGTGTTCATCTGAATGCTTACATTAGTTGGTTCATTGCTCATTGCAAATATTTGACAATATTAAACAACATAAGATGTATGTGTGCTTTTGATTGTTTTAAATATTGTCATCAGGGACTGTTGGCCTTTGAAAACATTTACATGATCAAATCTGGTTCAATTTCCAAAAGATTTGGACACCCCTGGCTTATGTATTTGCTGGATGATGATAGATATTGTCTGGTCCTCACCATACTTTGGCCTAAAATCCAACTGAACACCCATAGTTCCAAAATAGTATTTCCCCTTTGCCGCCTGAGTAATGTGCTTTTTGTTTCATCTTTCTATCTGCAACGGTTCGAAGATATTTGGTGGACTAACGGACAGATGGTTGGACGGATGAACGGGCGAACACATAAATGCTGACAATTACAATACATCACTGCTTTGAAGCGGTGATGTATTGTAAGTGGGTAGCGCTGTCGGTGCACAGCAAGGCGGTTCTGGGTTCGGGTCTCACTCTGTGCGGAGTTTGCATGTTCTCCCCATGTCTGCATGGGGTTTCTCCGGGTTGTCTGGCTTCCCCCACCTCCGAAAACTTGCGCTTCAGATTAATTGGCAGTTCCAAATTGCCTGTGTGCGTTTGTGTTTGTCTGTGTCTCAGGGGTGTCGCAGGATGTTGCAGTCACTGACTGCATTGGTTCTTGTTGTCATAAGGTTTGCATTCCATTATATTGTTCTTTCTTTTTTTGTGGATGATGTTTGATGCTAAAACCACAATGTATGTATCTTATTTCAATAATTTTATGAGTTCAGTATAATCAAAAGCTCTGTAATAAATCCACGCTTACAACTGTAAACAAGAACCAATGCAGTCACGGACTGCAACATCCCATGACAACCCTGAATTGAAAATTGTACCCTGACCTACTTGCATAGGTCAAAGATCAAAGCTAGCGGTCTGACCTACTGTTGTTGATCAAAGCACTAGCTTTGATCTATGGTCTTACACTGGCCTTCTCCCTCGTCTTTCTATGTTATCCGGTTCCTGAGTGTACAATAGTTGAAATTTGCCCCTGACCTCGTTTTCTCAAGGTCAACGTCATCATCTTATTTTCATCCCCTTTGCTGCCCGAATAATGTGCTTTTTGTTTCATCTTTCTATCTGCAACGGTTGTGAAGATATTTGGTGGACATACTAACGAACGGACAAACTAACGAACACACAAACACTGACAATCATAATACATCACCGCTTTGAAGCGGTGACAGCCGAAAATTCATAGCTTATCTGAGCTTGTATCCAGGGCTGCATGAATGTCACTGATGATGAAAGGTCACCAGTGACATTTTGTAACAAATTAAGATATAAATGTTGTGGAAAGATGTCCGCGTGGTATGAGAAGAGTTTAACATTATGATATCTATCTTTGTAGGCTATGCCCCCAAAGTGGATGTGTCTGGGCTGGTGGCAGGGATCCTTGCAGTCCTAGTGGTAGCTGTTATTGCAGCTGTGCTGGGAATATACTGCTACAAAGCCAAGAGAAAGGACAGGCAGAGGCCAGCCCAGTGAGTTTACTCTGAATCCCAATCCATCTTGTTCTATGAATGAATAAGGGGACATTGGCGAGTACCCAGCTGGTCGTGTGTGTGTGTGTGTGTGTGTGTGTGTGTGTGTGTGTGTGTGTGTGTGTGTGTGTGTATGTGTGTGTGTGTGTGTGTGTGTGTGTGTGTGTGTGTGTGTGTGTGTGTGTGTGAGTGTGTGTGTGTGCGTGAGTGCATACATGCATGCCTGTCTGTCTGTCTCTCTGTCTTCACTCAGGATCCATACACAGTGTGTCTTTTTTTATGTGATTCACGCATAAAACTCTTCAAGGGTAACTGAACATGGAGCTGGGCTATGGAATGGGCCTCTCATTGTAATACTGTTGAAGCTCCTCCGTTGGGATTCTACAATTAGCTCAGAATGCTTCTGCCCACATACTGACTCAAACTGGGAGGAGAGAGCACATCTCTCCTGTCTGGTCATCCTTACATTGGCTCACGATAAAATCTAGAATAAAATTCAAGATACTTATGATCATGTATAAAGCTCTTCATTGTGATGCTCTGTCTTACATCGATGATTTCATTGAAGAGTATCACCTTCCCAGGGCTCTTCGCTATGTAAGAGTAGAACAGGAGGCAGAAGTGTTAGCTTCTGCTGGCCTTGGAACGATCTCCTGGCCTTGGTCTGGGGGGAGGCACCTTTAGTTTATTTAAGAGTAGACTTAAAACCCTCCTCTTTGCTATAGCTTACAAATAGAAACAGCGCAGATTCCATTAGATAAGCTGTTACAGGCTTAGACTGCTGAGGGTATTTTCTCTGTCTCTCCCGTTAAAGAGAATTCCTTTAATTACTTTAGGAGCTTCTGTCACTTCTCTTTCTTTGCTTTGTTTTGCTAAAGAAGATTTTCAATAGTATTGTGCGCTTTCTGAACAAAGAAACATCTAACCTTTCAACATTTATCAAACTTAAAAAACAGAAAAAAATTAAGAAAAAAAACAATTATCCATTCTCCAGTCATCTGTTTAACAAGAGAGAGAGATTTTTTGATTTTGATTTTTAACAACACGTTTATTCATAAAAGTCAAATTACAAAATACTCACTTTGACACAAAATCCAAAAGAGATTCATGTAAAGATTTTCAATAGTACTGTGTGTTTTCTGAACAAAGAAACATTTAAACTTTTAACATTTATCAAACTAAAAACATAGACAAAAAAAAAAAAAAAACAGCAACAATTATCTGTTCTCCGCAATCATCTCTTCTACATGTTTTACTTGTTTCCCTTGTCTTTTTGACGCGGTGGCGCAGTGGGTAGCGCTGTCACCCCACAACACGGCAGGTCTGGGTTCGAGTCCCGCTCTGTGCAGAGTTCGCATGCTCTCCCGTTGTCCGCTTGGGTTCCCTCTGGGCTCTCCGGCTTCCTCCCACCCCCAAAAAGCATGCAGGCTGATCGGCCGGTCCCAAACTGTGTGTGTATGTGTCTTTGTATGTGGGTGCACTGGCGTCTCGGTGCCCCGAGCGTCTCACGCCCCATGCCAGCTGGAATAGGTTCCAGCTCCCCGTGACCCGCCACAGCGGATACAGCGGCGGCACTTGAAAATGAATGAATAAAAGCTGACGCTATCCAGAAACATGTTGAGGTCAGGACAGTTTTTTTCTACTTTTGCCCTCAAATCTTTTGTGTCTTTCAGGAATTTTTTGATCTTTTGCGAATCATATTTTTCTGTTACAGCCTCTTTCAGACTGTTGTCATTTTGGTTGTCAGAGCTACTTGTATCAGGAGGTGTCTCGGGTGTTTCTTTAGCAATTTTCTTCGCTTTTTTCATTCTTGTGTTAGTGTTTTTCCTAATAAGAGCTATCTTTATTAATTCCTTGTCTATCACAATATCATCATCCTCCCGAAGCCCGGGCCGATGTGCCGGACGCCACCACAGCTGCGTAAGTAGCTGCAACTGCCGGCACCGCAGCTCCAGACGCCGTACCCCCCGTGGCAGCCGGCAGCGCAGCGCAGCGCTCATCCTCTCCGTTTGAACAGTTTTGCATGAGATGTCCCTCCCATCCGCACTTGAAACATTTCATGCTCTCACTGGTGACATAAAAGATGTAGTCATGGTGATGACTACGCGAGCGTGAAATTCATCTCTTCATCGGACCGATTTGGGATTATCATAACTTGTCTCCGGAAGGCGCAACATGATTTAGTGGCATTGCCGACAACATATTGATAGACCATGACCATGCCATGGCAGCTCCTTCTCCAGGAGCTCGTCAATGAGGTACGGCGGTGCGTTAGATATGATCACCGTTTTAATCGGGCTAGCCAGGGGATGGACAGGGATGAGTGTATTCTTAATCACCAGCCTGCTCTCAACCACCTGGTGCACTTTTTCAATTTCGTCAAGAAAGATTACCACTGCTTTGTTCATTTGGGAGCCTACTTTAACGCTGTCGTAACCGACCTGCTCTCCCACCGCTAAACACACCGAGCAGTTGCGGGGGGGTGTTAACTTTATTCTGTATTTCCATGTGAGCTTCGCCAGAGCGGCTTTCTCCTCCGCGGTAGCCCATCTCAGGTATGGTCTTACTATCTCACCATAGTGCCTCTTAATCTCCGCCAAAGTTTCACAAACAACGCAACTGCGAAGTAATCGTCAGTAACTGAAAGTGAAGATGCACGTATACAAAAAAGCAAAAAAAAAGAGTGAACTTCGATGCCACACTCACTTGGACGGCACACTCCTGTCTATTTCTCTCACAAACTTCTCAAAACGTGACCGTGGTTAAATTATGATACATAAAAAACTGCAAAATAATATTAAAATATTAATATCTGTGTAGGTTCTCAGTCATATAATATATTATAATATAATATATATATATAATATTATAATATTTATAATATTATAATAACAGATAAACAATGGGAAGACACTTTTAAAGCAGGCCATAAATTAACTAGTAGTCCAACGCTTAGGGAATTTGATTGGAAGGTTAAAATGCGATATTTCAATACTCAAGCAGTAATTTCAAAATATAGTAATGCATATAATTTGTGCCGGAGGGGATGTGGAGGGGTGGGAGACCTCACACATATATTTTGGGACTGTCCCAAACTTTCAACATTCTGGAATGATATTCAGGAGGAAATTAGACATGTTTTGGGCATAAATATTATTTTAAATGCAGCACTGGTCATTTTGGTAATACCCTCAACTAATATGATAGATAAAGATATGATTTATTTACGGAGAATATTACTCCTGGTAGCAAAAAAATGTGTGACACCTCCTTGGCTGGACCAACATCCCCCCAGAGTAACAAAATGGAGAGAGAATCAAAAATGTGTTCTCTATGAAGAAAATTACAACAAAATTACAACTGAAAACAGAGAAATTTCTGTCAAGATGTCCACTAGTTCTGAAGGCTATACAACTAGATGTACAGTATTAATGTACATGAATATATATACTGTATATACGTACATAAGAAGGGCATGAAGATATATGTATATATATAAAAATACATTTTCATTATTTATTTTTATTTTTTTTACATGATTATTTTTATGCAATTTAATGTGTAACATTATGGTAACTGCGTTTTCAATTTGTTTTATCATTTCTGTATACATCTCCCTGTCTTTGGTTTAATTGTTGAATAAAAACTTAGTTAAAAAAAAAAAAAAGCAAAAAGTAGAGTGAGTAGATGCGCAGATATGCTAACACACTCCTTCTCAGAGAGGGAGAGAGATTTTGATTTTTAAAACACATTTATTCACAAAAAAACCTGGCCCTTGGTCTCCTTGATCTCCACCCAGCTGGACGTGCCAGGAACACCTCCCTAGGGAGGCGCTCCAGAAGCCTCCCCACTAGATGCCCAAACCACCTCAACTGACTCCTTTCCAAGTAAAGGAGCAACAACTCTATTCTGAGCCCCTTGTGAATAGCAGTGTTTCTCACCCAATGTCTAAGGGAGACACCAGCTATCCGCCTGAGAAAGCCCATTTTTGACCATTTGTATCCGCGATCTTGTTCTTTCAGTCATGACCCATCACTCATGACCATAGGTAAGGGTAGGAACGAAGACTGAACTTTAGATGAAGAGCTTTGCCTCTCAGCTTAGCTCCTTCTTTGTGGCAATAGTGCGGTAAAGCAAATAATAAACCGTTCCTGCTGCCCCAATTATCCGTCCAATCTCATGTTGCATTGTTCCCTCACTCGTGAACAGGACCCCAAGATACTTAAACTTCACTTGTGGAAGGACCTCATTCCCAATTCGGAGAAGGCAGTCTACCGGCTTCCTACTAAGGATCATGGCCTCAGATCACAGGTCACAGGCCGATGATGCAAAAAGGACCAACTCATCTGCAAAAAGCAGCGATGCAATCCTCAGCCCACCAAACCTTCCTCACCCTATATCATAGTCCTTTTTACTAAATCATCCACTTAATCAGCTAAAAATTCATTTTGGTTTACACCTGACTAATTGTACAGTCACTTCTTTTATTGAATTCTATTTCTTTCTGATGTGCTGATCCAGACCTCCAGTGAGAATGGCAGACTGTCGTCAAGCCGCAGAAGCAGTGCCATTGGCTGGGATAATCCCTCCAGCTTTACCCAGTTATAATGAGGTTCTGCACCGCAGTGGTCAGCATGATGCCCCACCACCTCCATATTCAGGGTAAGTACATGTGGAGGGGATAGTGCTGAAAAGAGGAATAATTGAGATCTGTGAAATAACAATAAAAAAAAATATATATATATATATAAGTCCGACTTCAATTGTAATAAAAGTAGTAATTATAACAATAGCACTCTATGCTGAATACATTTATCTAGACTAATGGTAAAAATTGGAAGAAAGATGTCTGTGTAGGTTCCCAGTTATCCAAGTCGTGGTTATCCAAAGTTGTTTAAATCAATCCACTGGACTTTAAGAAGATGTTTCACCTCTCAGAGATTTCTGAAGCGCTGAACAACTGAAGAAGCCTCTTGGACGAGAGGTGAAATGACTTCAAGAAATTTTTTTGAAAACCAGAGGTTTGACTTAAACAGCCTTGGATAAATGGAAGGAAGATGCTCTAACACAGAGGTGTCAAACTCATTTTCACCGAAGGCCACATAAGCTTATAACCAATAACTAAATGTAACTCAATGTAATGTAAAATAAATATAAAATACAAAACTCAACTACTCCTTACTGTTAAATAACACTGAATTTAATACATAATTAAGTTACAAACCTTATAGTTTGTAACTTACATTTGCTTGTTGCTCTGTTATAAAATGGATCCTTTTCACTTGTCAGGTTATGGAAGCTACATAAGTCCATCAATCAAGGCTCAAACTATCCAAGTGAATAAAGAAAAATAACATCAAACACAAGTCAAGACATTAACTTTGTTCAAAATGGTTTTGTTAAAGTTAAAATGGGCTGAATTCCTGCTTTGTGAAAAAATAATTTTGGTCAAAGAACACTTTTGACCAACCAGAATTTATTTTTAGACACACTGTGCTCTCGCGGGCTACATAAAATGAAAAGGCCCCTGGGCCTTGAGTTTGACACATGTGCTCTAACTTGTCGACCAAGAGACTTCTTCAGGTCTGAATGACTAGTTGGGAGTTCCAGACATAATTCCAAACATATTCAAGCGTTTCCCAAAAGTTCAGTTGATTTTATTCAACACAGAAATGTACCATGACAGAATATCTCCACAAAAATGTAAACAATACTCCTACTATGACTAATTCTGATACTAATAAAAGTGATAATAGTATGTAGTGAAACTAATTAAGGACGTTCCCTGAGACATCTTGGGTTAGCTTTTCACATTCATTGAAAGATTGAAAGCGTGCCTCCATCTGTCTTCTGCATCCTCTTCTCTCACACCAACTACCTTCATTTCCTCTTTCACTACATCCATAAACCTTCTCTTTCCTGTTCCTATAGGCCTCCTGCCTGGCAGTTCAAAACTCAGCATCCTTCTACCAATATATTCACTATCTCTCCTCCAGAAATGTCCAAACCATCTCAGTCTGGCCTCTCTGACTTTATCTCCAAAACCTCTAACGTGCTGTCCCTTTGATGTACTCATTCCTGATCCTATCCTTCCTGGTCACTCCCAGAGAGAACCTCAGCATCTTTATCTCTGCTACCTCCAGTTCTGTCTCCTGTCTTTTCTTCAGTGACACTGTCTCTAGACCAAACAAAATCGCTGGTCTCACCACAGTCTTGTACACCCTTCCTTTAATTTTAGCCGAAACTCTTCTATCACACATCACACCTGACACTTTTCTCCACCCGTTCCATCCTGCCTGTACATGTCACTGTTGCTGTAGCACTTTCGGTTTCTGTTCAGACGGTGCGTGAGATCGTTGATGCTGTGTGTGTAGCTCCTGCTACAAGCTAATAAAAGCTCTGCTAAATAACAATAGGTTATGGGCCCAGATCGTCGCTAAAAAAGCTGTTGTACAGCTTCCATTTGAAACATGGAAGTTTCAAATGGAACACTTGCTAAAGGCTAAAGGACTAATGGAGACAGAAACACTAGCTCAAGATGCTAACGCAGTAGCACAAGCTGAGTTCGCTAAACGGAGAGAGAAAGCATTCTCTATGTTGGTGCTGAACGTAAGTACACCCCAGTTGTACCTGATAACAAGCTGCCAGACTCCCAAAGAGGCGTGGACGATGCTGAAAGCCCATTTTGAGAGAGACACTTTGGCAAATAAACTGTTTCTGAAGGAAAGATATTTCCGATATGAAATGAAGGAAGGAGATGCCTTAACTGATCATTTGAAACAGATGAAGGAACTAACTGATCAGCTATCAGCAATTGGATCTGTCATTGAAGACGATCAAATTGTAACACTGTTAGGCAGTTTACCAGTTTACTGTTAGGCAGTGTTCAGCAAGCATTAATAAATGAAGAGCAAAATGCTAATGGTTCAAGTGGTGCTATGTCAAGTGGTGGTGCATCAGCCATGTCATCACAATTTCAAGGAAATGTGCAGGATAGCTCCAAGTCAGTGGGAGCAGTATACAAAAGCACGTGGAGATGTTATAAATGTGAGAAAGAAGGCCACATAAAGCGTGACTGTCCAAGCTTGAAAAATAAGACAAAAAAGAAAATTCACAAGGCCAAAAACATGACATGTGAGGATGAGGAAGATTCCTCTGAAAGTACTTTTGTAGTCAGAGAGACTAGCACTGACAGACCACAACAGGTTGAATGGATAATTGATTCTGGAGCATCAAAACACATGATGATAAATGTCTTGTGATAAAGACATTCTCCAAGGATACCAGCAATTCTCAAAAGCACAGTCTATGAAACTAGGTGATGGCAGGGTCGTTGATGGCCTAGGAATTGTAAATGTCAACATGAAAATGACTTTCAAATTAAGTGATGTAAAAAATGTCACAATGAACGATGTACTGTATGTTCCAAAGCTGTCTGGGAATTTATTTTCAGTGGGAGCTGCTAACAAAAAAGGGAATACAATGCAGTTCAGACAGTCTCGCTGCTACATACGTGGAAAAGATAGAAAACTAAAAGGAATGGGAACACAAAGAGCTGATGGACTGTACCAGCTAGACATTGAAGGAAGCAAATTTGTCTGTCACAGTGCATCAGTAGCTGCCAGCCTGTGTCACCAGCGCCTAGGTCACACCACAAAACTGAAGGAGCTAAAAGATCTGGTAAATGGAGTGGACTTCTCCGCAGAGAAAGAGATTCCCTTCTGTGAAGGATGCGTGGAAGGCAAATTAGCTAAAAAGCCATTCAAGTCGATTGGAGGAATCCGTTCCAAACGCAAGATGCAGCTGATTCATAGTGATGTCTATGGTCCCATGCAGACTGAGTCAGTAGGTGGAGCAAAATACTTTGTGACTTTCATTGATGACTATTCAAGATGCTGCAAGGTATACTTCATGAAACAGAAGAATGAGGTACTAAGCAAGTTCAAGGAATTTGAGAGAACATTCTCAAATGAGTGTGGCTTGAACGTTGCAAGGCTGAGAACTGACATTGGTGGGGAGTAAACCTCAAAGGAGTTTCAAGAATATTTGAAGACTCAAGGCATCCACCATGAAATGACTGTACCTCACTCACCACAGCAAAATGGTGTTGCGGAAAAAAAACCCAGGACATTAGTTGAAGCAGCTAGAAGCATGCTGTCACATGCAAAGTTACAGAAGATGTTCTGGGCAGAGGCTGTAG
This sequence comes from Antennarius maculatus, assembly GCA_013358685.1. Lineage (NCBI taxonomy): Eukaryota > Metazoa > Chordata > Actinopteri > Lophiiformes > Antennariidae > Antennarius > Antennarius maculatus. The sequence goes on along the minus strand of CM023620.1, from coordinate 16,636,723 downwards.
CCACCGCAGCATACATACAGAATAGGCAGCCCACAGCTGTTCTAAAGGAAGAGACACCATATGAGAGATGGTGTGGAAAGAAACCTAACATGAGTCACATGAAGGTGTTTGGCTGTATTGCTTATGCACATGTCCCAGATGAAGAAAGAAGGAAACTGGACAAAAAGGCTGTAAAGCTTTGTTTTGTAGGATATGCAAACAATGCCAAAGGTATCGCCTGTATGATGAAGAGAAGAGGAGGATTCTAATTCGTCGTGATGTCATCTTTGATGAATCAAACTGGAAACAGGAAGTAAAAGTACCCTGTTCAGAGAACGAGATAAGCATGAAAACAGATGAGATTGAAACACAAGATGATGCAGTCACTGCTGATACCAGCGCTGTTAGAGCAAGCGGCAGAATCAGAAATGCACCAAGGAGATATGGATATGATGAATTTGCTGATTTAATGACTGTTGATCATCATGCCAATATGTGTCGTGTGACAGAGCCAATCACACTAAAAGAAGCATTGGAGAGTCCTAATGCAAAAGAATGGCAGGAGGCGGCTGACTTGGAATATGAGTCTCTGCTGGAAAATGAAACTTGGGACTTAATGGATTTACCAAGAGAAAGAAAACAGTAGGATCGAGATGGGTGTTCAGAGTCAAGCATCATAGTGATGGAAGAGTGGAACGATTCAAGTGGCTCGTTGCCAAGGGCTACTCACAGTTGTATGGTGCTGACTATTATGAAACCTTTTCACCAGTTGTACGTTTCAGCTCTATTCGTACATTACTGTCCTTTGCTATTCAAAACAATCTACATGTACACCAGATGGATGTTGTAACTGTATTCCTTAATGGATACTTGGAAGAGGAAATCTACATGCAGCAACCAGAAGGCTACATAAAACCAGGGCAGGAACACCTGGTGTGTAAGCTTAAAAAATCAATCTATGGACTGAAGCAGTCTCCTCGCTGCTGGAGCAAGGCTTTCACAGAGTTCATGATGGAGATTGGATTCAAACAAAGCACATCAGACCCCTGTGTGTTTGTGAGATTAAGACAAGAGCTTGAGATACTAGCAGTCTACGTGGATGATCTCATTCTGATAACAGAGTCAACTGAAAGCATGAACGAGCTCAAGGTAGATCTCAAGCAGCGCTACAAGATGAAGGACATGGGTGAGCTGTCCTATATACTGGGCATTTCTGTGATTCAAGATAAAGAAAATAACTGTGTCATTCTTCATCAGAAGCACTACATTGAAGCCATACTTCAGAAATATGGAAAGGACAATGCAAATCCTGTAGCAACTCCTGCTGATGCCAACGTTAAGTTGAAGAAGAGTGATGGTGTCAGTAAGCCAGTGGACCAACATACTTATCAGTCAATGGTAGGAAGTCTGCTGTATGCTGCAATGCTGCAACAAGACCAGACATAGCTCAAGCAGTGAGTGCTGTGTCAAAGTTCAACGCAAATCCAGATGCTTCACATCTGACTGCTGTGAAGAGGATACTACGTTACTTGAAAGGGACAGTGAGTCTTGCTCTCAAGTATGAGCAGTCAGCCTCTGGAGCTTTGATTGGATTCTCGGATGCGGACTGGGCTGGAGATCAGGATGATCGTCGCTCAACTACAGGCAACATCTTTCTAATGAGTGGAGGAGCGATGAGCTGGCTCAGCAAGAAACAACCAACAGTTGCACTTTCAACAGCAGAAGCCGAAGTACATCGCACTCAGTCAAGCCGCTCAGGAAGGAATTTGGCTGAGACGATTACTGAGTGATCTCGGAGTGGAGTCTATATCCACAGTGATCCTGGAAGACAACCAAGGAGCCATCGCAATCGCGAAGAATCCTGTGAACCACTCGAGGACCAAGCACATAGAAATTCGCGATCACTACATCCGTGAATGTGTACAGAATGGACAAATAGAACTACAATATTGTCCAACAAATGACATGAAAGTGGATATATTGACCAAGCCACTGACCAAAGAAAAGTTTGAATATCTCAGGGGAGAGATTGCACTTTTCCCTGTTCAATTACAATAGGTGTTTGTGCTTGACAGGTGTACGCCGAACGCTGCCTGATCAACGCAATTCCGAAAAATGTGATACTTGATTGTGAAAAAGAGTTCCAGAATGTAAAAAAAAACAATGTAAACAACAGTATTTGAGAAAGGAAAATGGAAGTTTTTTGTTGTTGTTTAGAATTTATTGACAGTTTTGTGAAGGAGAGTACACTCTGTTCAGACGGTGCATGAGATCGTTGATGCTGTGTGTGTAGCTCCTGCTACAAGCTGATAAAAGCTCTGCTAAATAACAATACTAGTACTTATAAATCCTCCACCTTCTTGATCTCTTCTCCCTGTAACTTCACTCTTCCACTTCCGTCCCTCTCATTCACACACATGTACTCTGTCTTACTGCAACTAAACTTCATTCCTCTCCTTTCCAGGACAAACCTCCACCTCTCTAGCTTCTCCTCCACCTGGTCCCTGCTCTCACTTCTTCTTCTTCTTTTCCTTTCGGCTTTTCCCTTCAGGGGTCGCCACAGCAAATCAGTGTCCTCCATCTAACCCTGTCTTCTGCATCCTCTTCTCTCACGCCAACTACCTTCATGTCCTCTTTCACTACATCCATAAACCTCCTCTTTGGTCTTCCTCTAGGCCTCCTGCCTGGCAGTTCAAAACTCAGCATCCCTGCTCTCACTACAGATCACAATGTCATCTGCAAACATCATAGTCCATGGAGATTCCTGTCTAACCTCGTCAATCAGCCTGTCCATCACCATAGCGAACAAGACGGGGCTCGGAGATGATCCCTGATGCAGTCCCTCCTCCACCTTGAACTCCTCTGTCACACCTACAGCACACCTCATCACTGTCTTACAGTCCTCATGCATGTCCTGCACCGCTCTCACATACTTCTCTACCACTCCAGACTTCCTCATACAATACCACAGTTCATGTATGGGCACCCTGTCATAAGCTTTCTCCAGATCTACAAAAACACAATGCAGCTCCGCCTGGCCTTCTCTTTACTTCTCTATCAACATCCTCAAAGCAAATACTGCATCTGTAGTACTCTTTTTTGGCATGAAACCATACTGCTGCTTACAAATGTTCACTTCTGCCCTTAGTCTAGCTTCAACTACTCTTTCTCATAACTTCATTGTATGGCTCATCAGCTTTATTCCTCTGTAGTTGCCACAACTATGCACAATCTCCCTTGTTCTTAAAAATGGGCAACAGCACACTTCTCCTCCATTCCTCAGGCATCTTCTCACTATCTGAGATCCTGTTGAACAACCCAGTCAGAAACTCTACTGCCACCTCTCCTAGACACTTCCAAACCTCTACAGGTATATCATCAGGACCGACTGCCTTTCCACTCTTCATCTTCAATGCCCTCCTCACTGCCCTTCAATGCCCTCCGCCCTTATTCTATGATGGCGGCGCAAGGGGTTGCAGCGGCTTCTGGAGCTCCCTCTGTAATGCCCATTCTTAGCGAAACAATCTGAACAACAGCATGCCGAACTCTGCTTTCCAGATCGATTTATTACAGCTGTTCCGAGCGGACTGGGACCATCGATCCGGAAAAACACTTGGGGGAGGACTGTGTGCATATGTGAACAGGGGTTGGTGCACAAACAGTGAACTGGTTAAGAGCTACTGCTTCGAGGCGATAGAACATGTGACTGTTAAATGCCGGCCGCATTATCTGCCTCGTGAGTTCACGGCGGTGTTCGTCACCATTGTTTACATCCCGCCGGGTGCTAATGCTACGCTAACGGTAACAAAGCGTTACGTGAGCTGCACGACACCATCAGCTCACTGCAGACAAGGCACCCAGAGGCATTTTACGTGGTAGCAGGAGACTTCAACCACGTAAGACTAACGGACACACTGCCCAGCTTTCACCAGCACGTTACCATCCCCACACGTGGGGACAACACTCTGGACTGTGTATACTCCAACCTACACAGCACATACAGGTCCCTCCCCCGACCACACCTCGGCCCATCAGACCACATCTCCATCCTGATGGCCCCAGCATATCGTCCCCGGGTGAAATCCCTCAAACCCACGAGGAAAACTGTCACTGTGTGGCCCCAAGACGCGGCCCCGGTGCTCCGGGACTGCTTCCAGCACACAAACTGGCAGATATTCAGGGAGGCAGCCACACAGGGGGGAGAGTTGAACCTGGGGGAATACACTTCCTCTGTCCTCGGGTTCATCTCCAAGTGTGCGGACGATGTCACTAACACCACAACGATCACCGTCTACCCGAACCAGAAGCCCTGGCTGAATGCAGAGGTGAGAGCTCTGTTGAAGGCCAGGGATGCTGCGTTCAGGGCGGGGGAGGCAGGGCACTAAGGGCAGCGAGGAGGGCTCTGGATAAGGGAATAAAGGAGGCCAAATCCACTTATGCTCAAAAGATCCAGGGTCACCTGACGTCAGGGGACCCACGGAGCATGGAAGGGCATCAGGTACATCACTAACTTTAACACCAGGAATGCACAGGGCCCGACAGACCCCTCCCTAGCAGATGCCCTCAATAAATTTTATGCCCGCTTTGAGGACCCCAACACCCACCCCCAGCACCAAACTAACCCCCCCCCCCGACGACACGCCCCTCAGCGTGACCACAGAGGATGTGAGGAGGACCTTGCAAAAGATCAACCCTCGCAAGGCTGCAGGCCCCGACGAGTACCAGGGAGAGTACTGAAGGACTGTTCCCACCAGCTAGCAGAGGTGCTAACAGACATCTTCAACACCTCACTGCAGCTAGCAACAGTCCCCAGCTGCCTGAAGTCCGCCACCATCGTCCCGGTCCCCAAAGGCCACTCGGTGAAGGAGCTGAATGACTATCGGCCGGTGGCCCTCACCCCGATAGTCATGAACTGCTTTGAGAAGCTGGTGATGGCACACATAAAGGACTCCATAGACATAACGGTGAACCCCCACCAATATGCCTACAGGAGGAACCGCTCCACCGACGACGCCATCTCCTCTGTGGTCCACACATCCCTCACCAATCTGGAGAGCAAGGAGTCTTACATCCACCTGCTCTTCCTGGATTTCACCTCCGCATTCAATACCATCATCCCCCATACCCTGGTGCAGAAACTGTCAGAGCTGGGACTGTCTGCAACCACAGGGAACTGGGTCCTGGACTTCCTGGCAGACAGATCACAGACTGTCAGGATCAACAACACGGTCTCCTCCCCCATCACCCTCAGCACCGGCTCCCCACAGGGCTGCGTGCTCAGCCCCCTCCTGTTCACCCTACTGACATATGACTGTTCAGCAAAACACCCGAGCTGTCATATAGTAAAGTTTGCAGACAACACACTAGCGGTGGGACGCATCCAGAACAACGATGAGTCCGAATACAGAGAGGAGGTGGAGCACCTGGTGCACTGGTGCTGACGCATCAACGTGGGGAAGACCAAGGAGATGGTAGTGGACTTCAGGAGGAAAAGACACTCCCCTCCCCCCCTGCACATCGGAGGAGCAGCTGTGGAAGTGACTCCCAGCTACAGGTACTTGGGGGTTCATCTCACTGAGGACCTCACCTGGAGCTGCAACATCTCCTACCTGCTCAGGAAGGCCCACCAGCGGCTCTACTTCCTCAGGTAGCTGAGGCATGCTGGACTGTCCTGAATGCCTTCTACAGGGGTAGAAGACATGGTAGCTGCTCTGCAGCAGACAGGAAAGCTCTGCAGAGGGTTGTGAAGGCTGCATAGAGAACTGTAGGGGGTGGCCTACCTACCACCACAGAAATCTACACAAGTAGGTGTAGAAGGAGGGCCACCCACATCATGACAGACCCCACCCACCCAGCACACAGTCTGTTCCAACCCCTCCCCTCAGGCAGGAGACTACGGAGCATCCGGAGCAGGACCACCAGGCTGAGAAACAGCTTCTTCCCAGAGGCTGTTAGACAGCTGAACTCCTGTGGTGCTCTGTAGTCACCCTCACGACGCCCCGAGTATCACCACAGACACACAGGGATCTGCTGCAATATGGTGCTTCATCAGGTGCAATAGATGGAGCACCTACACACTTAAGCTGCTACATTGTAAATACATTTTGCTGTTCAGACACTTTTCAATTTACACTTTACACTTTATATATCTAGCATTCTTAACTTTTCTCTGTTCTCTTATTTATCTTACATTTTTAACCCCTTTTTTTTCTTAACTTTTTTATCTTATTTATTGACCGGGCTTACTGGGACCTTCAGAGATGTATTTCATACTGTCATATGGAAAACGTGTGTCAGCATGACAAATAAAGACTCTGATTCTCTGATTCATCCTGACTAATCTTTGCTACTTCCTGGTCCACAACAGCCACCCCTTCTAGTCTTCGTTCGCTCTCATTTTACTCATTCATCAACCCTTAAAAGTACTCTTTCCATCTTCCCATCACACTACTGGCACCTGTCAATAGTCTTCAATAGCTTACTTTTGTCTACTCTCCTCAGTCCTCTCAGTGTACCACTTCTTCTTAGCTAACCTCTTTCTCTGTATGCACTCCTGTACCTCCTCATTCCACCACCAAGTCTCCTTATCTACTTTCCTTCCAGATGACACACCAAGTACTCTCCTACCTGTCTCCCTGATCACATTAGCTGTAGTTGTCCAGTCATCTGGAAGCACATCCTGACTATCCACAGCCTGCCTTAACCCCTTCCTAAAAGTCATGCAACACTCTTCCTTTTTAAGTTTCCACCATTTTGTCCTCTGCTCAGTCTTTGTCGTCTTCATCTTCCTCACCACCAGAGATCATCCTACACACCACCATCCTATGCTGTTTGGCTACACTCTCGCCTACCACTACTTTGCAGTCACTGATCTCCCTCAGATTACACCATCTACACAAGATGCAGTCCACCTGTGTGCTCATACCTGCACTCTTATAGGTCACCCTATGTTTCTGCCTCTTCTGGAAGAAAGTATTCACTATAGCAGGGATACCCAAAGTGTGGTGCGCGAGCTGCCGCTAGGGTGTGCGCGAGTGTAATGGCAGCTGAGCACCTTGAAATACATAAATAATTAAATAAATAATTTAAACACTTTTTAATGGTGGATTCACAGTTTAAATATTTAAATTCATTCACGGAAATCATTTGTAATTTTCAATTAAAAAACGTTTTGGGAAAATTTAAAATAAAAAAAAAACCCAAATGCACTTGGCTTTCTCCTAGCTACGTGCTAGCTTGTTGTGATAGCAATAACAATAATATGCCGAAATGCATAACTGGTTAAAAACGGGCAGTCTGTTCGGTATTAAATCTGGGAGAAATGAAATAGGACACGATACATTGGCCACAACTGAGAGCTATGCAGTCTACCAGGCTGAAGAAATCGAGCAGGAAAAAGAGATTAATGATGACGAGACAGGGGAAACTGAAAATGAGGAGCACAGAATACAGAAAACTCACCCGGACACTTCATCGGGAGAAGGGGGTAAAGAACACAATGAGACTCGTACTCGAAAGAGAAAATATGATGTTGAACTTGGGCCTATGTTATTTTGATTCTTTGTGGCGGAGTAGCATATTTGTTACCATTTAATAACTGTTACAGTTTGTTAAATAGGCCTATTTGTTACATAGCAGGGCTCGAAATTGCGCCCATTTTGGTCGCATATGCGCCCAAATTTTTATCAGTGCGACTATTAAATATATTTGGGAGCTCCGGTGCGACTAGAGAAAAAAATCTGGTGTGCCTTTTTTCGTGAGACCACTCTCCTGTGGTCCTGCCAGGAAACAATGAGAGCGCAACTGTGGCTGCTCTCCTGGGCGAGGGAGAGAGGCACGGAACGGAGATGGACGGAGCGTCTCTATTATTTTAATATTTTAATATTACTTCCCATCACACTATTATTTTTTTGTTACTGTTTATGTTTTAGTTGTAGTTTAGTATATGTCCTGTTAATGCTACATGTGTCTGTTAGTGTAGTGTATGTCTTGTGGTATGTCCTGTTTTGTTTTTGTTTTTTCCTGGTGTTTGGCTGAGCAGTGGATATGTGCAATTTCCTCCGGGATTATTAAAGTATCCATCCATCCATCCGTCCGTCCGTCCACGCACCCACCCACCCACCCATCCATCCAGCCACCCACCCATCCAGCCACCCACCCATCCAGCCACCCACCCACGTCTACCTTCCTCCTCTGCATCATATCAACCAACTCTCTACCTTTTCTTATCGTAGTTCCAACGTCCCTACTCTCACACTTCCTACAAACACACTTTCCTCCTCTCCTTCTTCGACCAACAGTAGTCCAATTTCCACCGGCACTCTGTCGGTGAACAGCACCGATGGTGGTTGTTGTTAACCCAGGCCTCAACCGATCCGGTATGGAAGACATTGATTTGATTTGCATGTTGGATTTGGCAAAAGTTTTACGTCGGATGTCCTTCCTGAAACAACCCTCTGTATTTATCCAGGCTTGAGACATATATATATATATATATATATGAAATATTAAAAAAATCATGATGACGATTGTGATGATGGTGATGATGATGATGATGATGATGTTGATGATGATATGATGATGATGATGATGATGATGATGATGGTGATGATGACAATGATGATGATTGATGATGATAGCCTAGGCAACGTTATTTCCAAGAAAAAAAGTACAAAATCTCATCAGTCACATGTAAAAAAAAAAATCTAGGAATAATACTCTACAAAAGAATAATGAAGGATGTAAGAGATGCCCCCACATATTTCAGACAAACTCCTGAACCTACGTACAGTAATCCCTCACTCATTTGTGCTTCAAGATGCACAGCTTCACTACATAGCGGATTTTAGCAAGTAGTAACATGATACTGTATGTGCATGGTATTGGCTGACAGCATCTGGAAGTGCACTGCGTTCCGAGACTCCAGAAACGCAGTGCATTTCCGTGTATTAAAGAAACACTTTTCTTTTATACAAAAGTGCTTTAAACAGTCCATAAGAGTGTGGGAAAGGGTAAAATAGATATAAGGAGGTTTAATATCAGTATGGGGAGAGCTAATAAAAGTTTAGATTATCGTAAAAAATAAAATAAATACTTTGTCACTATATTTTGTTATTTGTGGGTGGTCCTGAAATGCATTAACCGCAATTAACGAGGGATTACTGTACACATGACACCACATACACTTTTTATTCAAACACACAGCAGTGCCTGTAGATTTTGATTTTTATTAGTTCACTTTGAAGCAGTAAACATCAATAGTAACAAAAAAATATTTTCTGTTTATTTGTTCACTTTTTTCAACCACAGAGGGGCACCATCAGAGACCGCTGATCCAGCAGATGATGAGCGAGAAGTTTGAAAGACAGATAATAGCTTGCTAATACAGAAGCTTCCGTGTCGCTGGTGAGACCAGGGCCAGCTCTTCTTTTGATGTACAGATGTGCTTGTGACGGTCATGTCAGGGGGATCGATAACCTGGCAGTTTGAGTGAACTTGCATGGTTTTTATTATGTGTGTCCGTGTGTTTGTGTGTGTCCGTGTGTGCATGTGCGTGTGTTTTTGCGTGTATGTGTAAATACCTTTTTAATCATTTTATTCCACCAATTCTGAACTCAAAACTAAAAACACTCTAAGTCAAATTAACACTCTGATCCATATAATGCTGAGAAAATGAATTCAGTAAAACACACATATTTAAAATTCAAACGCATCTCTCTCTATTTCGGGACAAAAAGCAGTAAATTGATGTATCACATCTACATTTTCTCATTAATAACCTCTAAGTTCCAGTGTTGGAAAATCGATATGTCTACTTGAAACTGTTTTAGCCACTGTTGAGAGCATCATAACACTTCAGACTACACTGTACTATTAATTGTCATTGTCAATAAATCATTGTCATTGTCAATAAATTTGTCATTGTCAAAGTTTGTCTTCATGTCCAGTGCCTTCCCTATATATATATATATATATATATATATATATATATATATATATATATATATATATATATATATATATATATATATATATATATATATATATATATATATATATATATATATATATGTCCCTCTCACCCTTGTAGGGTGGTATCTGTATGTCATCCTCAAGCTCGGGTCCTCTACCAGAGGCCTGGGAGTCTGAGGGTTCTGCGCAGTATCTTAGCTGTTCCTAGGACTGCGCTCTTCTGGACTGAGGCTTCAGATGTTGTTCCAGGAATCTGCTGGAGCCACTCTTCCAGTTTGGGGGTCACTGCCCCAAGTGCTCCTACTACCACGGGGACCACATTAACCTTGAACTTCCACATGTGTTCCAGCTGCTCTTTTTACCCTTGATACTTCTCAATCTTTTCATGTTCCTTCTTCCTGATGTTGGCATCAGCTGGAATCGCCACATCTATCACCACTGCTCTCTTCTGCTCTTTGTCCACCACCACTATGTCCGGTTTGTTAGCTAGCAGCTGTTTGTCAGTCTGGAAGCTGAAGTCCCACAGGATCTTAGCCTTGTTGTTCTCAACCACCTTTGGTGGTATGTCCCATTGGGATTTGGGTACTTCTAGTCCATACTGGGTACAGATGTTCCTGTACACTATCACAGCTACTTGGTTGTGCCTCTCCATGTATGCTGACCCAGCTAGCATCTTGCACCCTGATACCACATGCTGGACTGTCTCTGGGGCTTCTTTACATAGCCTGCACCTTGGGTCAGGTCTACTGTGGTAGATATTGGCCTCTATTGCTCTTATATATATATATATATATATATATATATATATATATATATATATCGCAATTCTGTGATGTTGCAACAAACTATTTATTTTATTATTTATGACAATTGAATGATAATAATAATAATAATAATAATAATAATGATAATAATAATAATAATAATAATATTTAAAGGTGCCTTTCTTGACACTCAAGGACACCGTACAGAATTACACTAAGTCTATTTAAGAATCAACAATAAAAATAGATAAAATCAATAAAAAGAGCATCAGATTTCAGCTGGAATAAGCAGTCTTAAACAGATGTGTTTTCAGTTGTGCTTTGAAGTGGGGGAGTGAAAGTTGGGGTGGTAGTGAGTTCCAGAGATGAGGAGCAGAGCAGGATGAATGCTCTGCACTCCATTGTAGCGAGATGGGCTGAAGGGACAGACAGGTGTAAGGAGTAGGAGGATCTGAGGGAGCCGGCAGGAGTGGTAACATGAAGAAGGTCAGACACATATTGAGGGGCGAGGTTGTGGATGGCCTTAAAAGTGAGGAGGAGAATTTTAAAATGGATTCGGAACTGGACCGGAAGCCAGTGAAGCTGTTGGAGGACAGGCGGTTCAAGTTATGATGCGGGCAGCTGAAGTCTGGACCAGTTGTAGTTTATGAAGGGATTTGTGAGGGAGCCCTAATAGGAGAGAATGGCAATAGTCGAGTCGAGAGGTGACAAGACTATGGACAACAATGGCAGTAGTATGAGGCGTGAGGGAGGGGTGGAGACGATTGATATTGCTTAGGTGGAAGTAGGCAGACCTGGTGATGTTGCTGATGTGCGACTGGAAGGATAATGTGCTGTCAAGGATGACACCCAGACCTTTAACCTGGGGAGAAGGCGAAACGGTAGAGTCATCGATAATGAGAGAAAGTTGTCTGTTTTGGAAATGGTGGATTTGGTGCCAATGAGGAGAACCTCGGTTTTATTGCTGTTTAATTAAAGGAAGTTTAGGATGAACCAGATTTTTATTTCAGCGATGCAATCAGTAAGGGAGGTGGGCAGAAGAATGGATGAGGGTTTAGTGGTGAGGTAGAGCTGGGCGTCATCAGCATAACAGTGGAAATGAATGTTGAGGCTGGAGCCTCCCCACGTCATGGGGAAGTTGTAGATTGGAGATGGGACGGAAGTTGTTGAGTTTGGAGAGGTCGGCACAAGGTTGTTTCAGAATTGGAGGGATGGCAGCAGTTTTGAATGATGTAGGGACAGTTCCAGTGGTGAGAGGAGTGAATGATGGCAGAGATGAGGGGAATCAAGGAGGGTAGACAGGCTTAAAAAAAGTGTATGGGTAAGGGGTCCAGTTAACAGGTGGATGTCTTAGTATTTTTGATGAGTTTTGTTATTTCTGATAGAGTAGGTAGCTGGAAATAGGAGAAAGATTGTAAGGGTTGGTTAGAGTTGGCTGGGACGCCGAGGTGAGGGATGGATCCAAGATGTTGGTGGATGTTTTTGATTTTGTCAAAAACATCCTGGTGGATATTTGTGATTTTGTCATTAAAAAGATCTTAAGCCTGAATCCAAGCCCGAAATTCGGGAAGGGTCGGCCTCAAAATGTCAATAATTACGTTCGGGTCGGGTCGGGCTTTAATACCGTCGGGCCCGGTTCGGGTCGGGCCAGGTTGGACTTTAATACCATCGGGCTTGGTTCGGGCTGGATTTTTTAATCTTTACCTCTAATCTTACCTCTAATATATATATATATGTGTGTGTGTGTGTGTGTGTGTGTGTGTGTGTGTGTGTGTGTGTGTGTGTGTGTATATATATATATATATATATATATATATATATACATACACATACAGTGTCTTGCGAAAGTATTAGCCCCCCACAAGAACTTTTTTTAATTTTGCCACATTTCAGGCTTTTTCATGAATCAACAACATGTGAGACACAATCCTGAAGTGGAACCAAATTTATTCAATATTTTATATTGTGTTTACAAATAAAAAACTGAAAAGTAGGATGTGCAAAAATATTGGTCCCCTATTCTCTCAGCTCAGCAAAACAACTCCAGAAGTTCCCTGATGACGTCTGAATGATCCAATGTTGACCTAAAGTTATTTATTTATATTTTTAAATTTATTTATTCAGTTTATTTTCTTCTTTCCAGACATGTTATTACAACAGATTTTACTCTCATCAGTGTTGAGACATCAACAACATCATCCGAAAAGAAAAAAAAGGGTTGACGGGTAGAAGCCATTGGCTTGTGAGGTTCCCGTCCCCTAAATCAACAACATCTCTCTCATTACAGCACATTGTCAACCAATACATACTTTGCATGTCACAAATCAATTTAAATTATTTTATTCTGGTACATTGTTGTTTTGATCCGTCCATTTAGTCCAAATAGGTGTGCTTCTTTGCACACCTCTTTATCAGTTCTTAAGAAGAGTCCGAATTTTGTTAGTTTTCATTTTGTTATTCCTTTCAAGGGTTGTTTCTGGTCAAATTTATTATTCCTTACACTTTCATAGCAGTCATAACATCTTGCAAGTGCCCAATTTCTGCACAGAGGTTGCAGTGACATTTGTTTCACAGGATTAACAACATGAATTTTATCTCGCCATAACAGTGCAGTCCTTTAACCATCATTTACGTCAGAAATATAACCTTGCAAAATCATGTTTTTAAAAGCTTTTTTAAAGGCAGTTAGAGTTCCCATACTCCTAATTTCATTATCCAGTTTTTTCCTAAGTTTGACACCAGTGAACGATAATGAAAATGTTTTTAGTGTTGTTCTTGCTTTTTTCTGTATAAATGCTGTGTTTTCTCTTGGTAATTGGATTCATTAATCTGTATTTGTGATTTTATATTTTGTGGTAAATTGTTATTGGCTGCTTTATACATAAGTTGTACAGTTTGATAGCTTATGATGTCATGTATTTTCAGTAGTTTAGATTTAATAAATAATTGGTTTGTATGAGCTCTATAATGTTCATTGTGAATAATTCACAAGGCTCTTTTCTGGGTCAGTAAAGAGCCTTGAGAATGACAACAAACAGAGTGCACCGGTGTGTCATTTGGTCTCATATTTGCACATCCTACTTTTCATTTTTCTATTTGTAAACACAATATAAAATGTTGAATAAATTTGGTTCCACTTCACGATTGTGTCTCACATGTTGTTGATTGTTGAAAAATATTTGCAGTTTGTTATCTTTGAAGCCTGAAATGTGGCAAAATGTCAACAAGTTTTTGGGGGGCCAATACTTTCGCAAAGCACTGTAAATATATGTGTGTATATATACTGTATATATATATATATATATATATATATATATATATATATATATATATATATATATAGAGAGAGAGAGAGAGAGAGAGAGAGAGAGAGAGAGAGAGAGAGAGAGAGAGAATATGATCAGTGCTTCTATGCTGTCTGTCAGTCCAGCTTTATCCAGTCATTGGTTAGTCTTCTTGATATCAGCCACTTCCTTTATCTGACGGTGGTACATGCCATGTAGGGGCTTGTCCCTCCATGTTGTCTCCTCCTCATCTCTCTCATCAGGCTTCTGCTGTCTAAGGCATTCAGAGAGCAGTTCATCTTTTGGGGCCATCTTCCCGATGCATTCTTGAAATTTCGATTGTCTCATCCTGGACAGTGGCCTTAATGCTCACTAGTCCTCGGCCTCCCTCTTCCTGCTTAGTGCACAGCCTCAGGATGATGGACTTTGGGTGAAACCCTCCATGCATGGTGTGGAGCTCTCTAGTCTTGATATCTGTGGCTTCTATCTCCTCCTTTGGCCAGCCTATGATTCCAGCGAGGTACATGATGATGGCATTGCATACATGTTGATGGCTCGGACCTTGGTCTTACTATTCAGCTGACTTCTCAGGACTTGCCTTACTCTCTGGAGGTATTTGGGTGTGGTTGACTTCCCTGCGGTCTTCTCATAATTGCCATTAACCTGTGGGATTCCAAGGTATTGGTAACTGTCCTTGATGTCGCCTATCCTGCCCCCTGGTAGGTCAACCCCTTCAATTCTGTTGAAAAAAAAAATTACATATAAAAAAAATTACATATATATATATATATTACACTACAACAATGCTACGGCAAGGGGGAGCCAGGACGCCAGGTCAGCGGGGGGATTTCACCATCCCCCCCACAATCTGAGATTGGGTACCAAGCCCCAAGAGACATAGACAGCCTCAATGCAAGAGCTGCTGACCTGAGAAGGAAGATCGTGACCCAAATGGAAACCTGGAACCTCCGACAAATACCGAAGCTAAGTTGCCAAGTACCTTCAGAAGATCTGCTAGAAGATGTGAATGCTGCAATAAGAACCATCCTCACAGGGAACATAACTGAGACCAACAAGCTGATTCACAGTACAGCAACAGTAATCCTCGAGATATGCTGGGATATAAGATCAACACAGGGCATAACAAACAATACCCTCCATGTAAGAGATGGTTAGAGGCCAAGATAAAGGCGACACGGAGAGAAGTCAGCCAGCTAGCCGAGCTACAGAAGGGGAACATGGTGAATAAAGGGGTACCCAGGAAATACAGCAAGTTCTCCATACCTGAAGCACTCGAAACTGCCAAACAGAGACTTATGGCTCTGGCTACCCGACTGAAGAGATACACCAAGGAGATAGAGGCCAGGAGAATAAACAAGACCTTCTCCACTCAACCAGCAAAGGTGTACTCTCAGTGGCAGGGAAATAGCATCCAGTCAGACCCACCAAGAGCTGAGGTGGAAAAATACTGGAAGGGCATATGGGAAAGAAAAGCATCACACAACACCGATACCCAGTGGCTAGTGGACCTGAGGACTGACCACAGCTGCCTCCCAGAACAAGAACCAGTAACCATCTCAATGGCAGACATGCAAGAAAGAGTGTCAAAGATGAAGAGTTGGTCAGCACCGGGCCCCGATACGATCCATATATACTGGCTAAAGAAGGTGACAGCACTCCATGAGCGTCTAGCAGCACAGATGAACCAGCTGCTAAGGGATGGGACGCACCCAGAATGGTTGACTGAAGGCAGGACAGTCCTGATCATGAAAGACCCACAAAAGGGATCTACCCCATCCAACTACCGGCCAATAACCTGTCTCTGTACAACATGGAAGCTCCTGTCAGGCATCATGGCAGCTAAGATGAGTAGGCACATGGATCAATATATGAGCGGGGCACAGAAAGGAATTGGTAGCAACACCAGGGGAGCCAAGCACCAGCTACTGGTGGACAGAGCAGTACACAGAGACTGTAAGAATAGGCAGAACAACTCGTGCACCGCCTAGATAGATTACCAGAAAGCCTATGATTCAATGCCACACACGTGGATACTGGAATGTCTGGAACTGTATAAGATCAACAGGACACTAAGAGCCTTCATCAAGAACTCAATGGGAATGTGGAAGACAACCCTGGAGACTAACTCCAAGCCAATTGCCCAAGTTAACATCAAGTGCGGCATATACCAAGGGGATACACTATCACCACTGCTGTTCTGCATAGGCCTGAACCCCCTCAGTCACATCATCACAAAGAGTAGCTATGGATACCGATTCCGAAGCGGGACAACAATCCGCCATCTCCTCTACATGGATGACATAAAGCTGTATGCCAGGAATGAGCGAGAAATTGACTCACTGATCCACACCACCAGGATCTACAGCGACGACATAGGGATGTCATTCGGATTAGACAAATGTGGCCAGATGGTATCAAGAAGAGGCAAGATGATCAGAACTGAAGGGTTTAACCTACCAGGGGGCAGGATAGAAGACATCAAGGACACCTACAAATACCTTGGAATCCCACAGGCTAATGGCAATCATGAGGAGGCCGCAAGGAAGTCATCCACAGCCAAATACCTCCAGAGAGTAAGGCAAGTCCTGAGAAGTCAGCTGAATGGCAAGAACAAGGTCCGAGCCATCAACATCAACAACTGCTCAGTGAATGCCTTAGACAGCAGAAACCTGAGGAGGAGGAGGAGACAACATGGAGGGACAAGCCCCTACACGGCATGTACCACGGCATGTACCAACAGGCCCTAAGTACAAGAGCAATAGAGGCCAATATCTACCACAGTAGATCTGACCCAAGGTGCAGGCTATGTAAAGAAGCCCCAGAGTCGGTCCAGCATGTGGTAGCAGGGTGCAAGATGCTCGCCAGCTCAGCATACATGGAAAGGCACAACCAAGTAGCCGTGATAGTGTACAGGAACATCTGTACCCAGTATGGACTAGAAGTACCCAAATCCCAATGGGACATACCACCAAAGGTGGTTGAGAACGACAAGGCTAAGATCCTGTGGGACTTCAGCTTCCCGACTGAAAAACAGCTGCTGGCTAACAAATCGGACATAGTGGTGGTGGACAAAGAGCAGAAGAGAGCAGTGGTGATAGATGTGGCGATTCCAGCTGACGCCAACATCAGGAAGAAGGAACACGAAAAGATTGAGAAGTATCAAGGGTTGAAAGAACAGCTGGAACAAATGTGGAAGGTCAAGGTTAATGTGGTCCCCGTGGTAGTAGGAGCACTTGGGGCAGTGACCCCCAAACTGGAAGAGTGGCTCCAGCAGATTCCTGGAACAACATCTGAAGCCTCAGTCCAGAAGAGCGCAGTCCTAGGAACAGCTAAGATACTGCGGAGAACCCTATATATATATATATATATATATATATATATATATATATATATATATATATATATATATATATATATATATATATACCATATTCTATCATATATTCAATCTTCAACCCCTAAATTTCAATCCCATTTCATTTTTGCCAATGGGATAGTTTAAAAAATATGTTTGCAGTTTTTTTTTTAATTACAATACATGCCTCAAAAAATGCTGTCCGTGACATACGTGGGACAACACAAGTTGTTTTACCAAGTGGGTGGAGCTTATATATAATGTATATACATATATATATTAGGGCTGTCACTTTAACGCGTTAATTAGATTAATTAATTACTCTGCAAATTAACGCGCTATAAAAATTAACGCAATTAATCTCGAGTGGCAAATCTGACCCATTGAGGGACCCGTAGGCTGAAGTGACGTCACTTCGTACCTGCGCCACTACTCAAAAGCAGGGTGACTAACAACAGAGATGGATGTGACACAGGAGAGCGAGGCAAACCCACTCAGACCTTTGGGCGGAAAGTTTATTTCTAAAAAAAACAAAGACGGGACTATCATCAAAAACGCAGTGATTCTGCGTTGCCAATCTGTGCTGTAGACACCTCCGTCAGTGTGCCCCAGGGCAGCTGTGGCTACACCCGTAGCTTACCATCACCAAGTATGAATGAGGAGTGAATGAATAATGGATCTGATGTAAAGCGTCTTTGAGTGTCCGGAAAAGCGCTATATAAGTAATCCATTATTATTATTATTATTATTATTATTATTATTATTATTATCGTTATTATTATTATTATTAGTATTATTATTTGTACCTTTTGTAAAAGAGAATTTTCTTATCACCAAAGCAGCTCCAGCCTAATGTATCATTTAAATGCAAAACATGTCAAGGACACAGAGTTGTCGTCAGTTCCTGTAACGTTAGCTTAGGAAAAGCCTGTTGGCATTTTACTATTGTTGCCTTATTTAGAGGCATGTTGTACTATTCATTTTTGAATTGCTATATTGAGCCACCTTTAGTATTCATTTTGATTGAGTCTGCTTGTGTGCCTGTTTGAGATTTCATTTATTTTATTTAACTGTATTCGTATTGCATTTTTGAGAAATGCACCTGGCCTACTTGGTTTGCTGATGTGCTTAGCCTTTTTTTTTTTTGAATATCATTTATAAAGCACACTTAACCGATAAAAAATGTGGATTTAAAATCGTCTCTTCTTGGTGTATTCTATTGATTAGTCATGCACTACAATTTTGTAATGTCCTAGAATTCAAATCCGTTATTTTGGGGCCTTTAGCAGGTATGAGATTAAAATGCGATTAATTAGATTAAGTAATTAAAAATCCTGTAATTAATTAGATTTTTTAATCGCCTGACAGCACGAATATATATATTTCCTATACCGTATATATATATTTCTATTTTATATATATATGTATATATATATATATATATATATATATATATATATATATATATATATATATATATATATATATATATATATACAAACACATACTGTGTACATGTGGTAGTATTTGAAGTTAAACAAAAGTAGTAATTTAGCTACAAGGATTATTAATAGATTTATTTATTTGATTTTTTATTTATTTCTGTACACACACACACACACACACACACACACACACACACACAGTGTACTGTCATCACTAAAATATACATGTTTTGCATACTTCTTTATTTTGCTGACAGTTTTATTCACAGGCTTTTTTCAAAATGCCAGACACTTCAAACTCAAGTTAACTGATATTTTAGCATCCAGTAGATGTTGTACTAAAGCAAATGAAGCCTCCTGAAGCTTCAAACTGGAGTGAACAAATTAGATGAAAAGCTTCAATGCTTCATGGGCCTTCATCTGCCCATCACTACTAGATATGTACTATAGAAATATGGCACTATTTATGAATGGACAAGGTTTTTGTAAAAAAAAAAAGCTTTTGAATATGCGTCTCCAACTCTGAACTTTGCAAGAATTCGGTAGAATGGCCAATATATATCATACATGCTTGTACACATGCACAGACACACAGGTATGTAGCCATTCAAATAATGGGAGGTTGAGTGGCAGGCAGCTCTCACGTTGGATGCACCAAGAGCAACTTGTAAGGGGACGGTGCCTTACTCAAGGGCAACTCGGCAGTGCTCAGAATGTGAGCTGGCACCCCACACAGGTCTTCAACAGGCGACCCTCTGGTCCCCAGGCCAAGACTTAGTGGCTTGCCACCCTTTTGCTCTCTTCTAGGTTTTGCAGCTGCCATGATTGTGTCCTAGCAATTGTCCTAGCAATTGTACTTTCCCTTGCGCCTTGCCAACTGGAGTTAATCTCCCACTGAGCAAAATGATCAAAAGTATAGCGCTTTCAAGTTGAAGCTGCTTTCTCTGACTTGGGTGATAATCGCTAAATTTAAACACTATTTGTCAAGTTTAGTGTTTACACAATAATCTCTTGCTTCAGATTAATACAGCTAGCTAGTTTCCAATTCCAGGTGAAGTACTATTCTGGGCGCACTAACTTGAATGCTGACCAGCTGTCTAGGTTGCATCACACTCGTCAGTGACCAGGAGAGGGTGGCCGGAAGAGAGGACCTAGATTGGAGGTTAGTTCAACAGGTGTCGCATGTCTAAGCTTTGGCTGAAAAGTTGTGCCATGGCTGAGTAGCCAATGCAGGGAACTGGCGCAGAACCTCACCTGAGGGCCGGCAATGGTGGAGAGAGTGGGAATGGCTGGCCATGCAAGGTGGGGTCCTCAGTCGCAAAGTGAGGGACGCCTTGGGAAACACC
This sequence comes from Antennarius maculatus, assembly GCA_013358685.1. NCBI lineage: Eukaryota > Metazoa > Chordata > Actinopteri > Lophiiformes > Antennariidae > Antennarius > Antennarius maculatus. The sequence continues at coordinate 16,616,557 of CM023620.1, read as the reverse complement.
TGGAGATGGCAAGTCCTGGTGTCCCTTGCCCACGCTAAGTCTGTGTGGGCGAGGTATCATACTGCATTAGCCCCTCTGGGCATGAATAAAATAGCAGCCGTACCCAACAGAACCCTCCAGAGCAAGCATAAGTGACAGTGGCGGGGGAAAAACTCCCTCATTGAGTAAGAAACTCTGGGCAGGACCCAGACTCTGGAGGGCGGTCATCCGCCTTGACCGGTTATCAATCAATCAAGTTTTGTTTAAAAAGCACTTAATCATGGCAAAAGACATTTCAAAGCACTTTAACAGACATAAAAACCCAACAGAACCCTCCAGAGCAAGCATAAGTGAATGTGGCAGGGGAAAAACTCCCTCATTGAGTAAGAAACTCTGGGCAGGACCCAGACACTGGAGGGTGGTCATCCACTTTGACTGGTAGGATGGAAAGGAAATACAATGCAAGGGTAAGAGAAAGAGAGGGACAGAGAGAGAGAATGACAGATAAGCCAGATAGAGTCAGTGTCTTTCAGAATCAGTTTTATCAGAATCAATTTTATTTGCCATCGTCTGTTGAAGAACAGACAAGGAAATTGTTTCCTGCAGGTGGTGTCTCACTGTACATTCATACATTAAATTTAACTATCCTAAATACTTTAAATACTACAAATAACTAAATACAAACACAAGATGCAGAACGCAGTAGGTGGGGGGTGGACACAATGTACAAGTGCTGAGTGCATGTGTAAACGGTTGCAAGGACTGGGGACAAATAATTAACAGTTGCAGTTCAAGTGTCTTATGGCTTGGGGGAAGAAACTGTTCTTTAGTCTGGTGGTTTTTGAGAGAAGGGCTCTGTAGCGCCTCCCAGAGGGTTGACTTTTAACCCTTGAAAACCGATTAAAATGGCTATACACATTACCTAATCGGGTCCAAAAGAGCCGTCTCATAAACATGTAAAAAAAAAATGTAATACAGATTTTTTTTTCTTTCAATGCATCAGATCTTTTCCGTTACTTCAGCCCTATCCATAGATATAAAGTTCATTATATTTTTTATTGTTATTATTATATATGTTTATATGGAATTTGCCATTAGAACCCCGTTTTTCTTCCAATGGGAAAAAGACAAATTATGGAATATTTCCAAGTTAGAGCACAGTTTAATACTTCTGATAAAGATATTACAACTATTGGATAAATGTTTTTACAGGTGTGTGAAAAGACAGTGGGTCTGTTTCTGGGTTGTGGGGTGATTTGGGGGTCATTGTCTTGCTGCAGACAATGAAGATCTAGTTTCATAAAAACATGTCAGCATTATTGTATATAGTAATATATGTATATATATATTAAACATATATAATATATAAAGAAAGATATTATATAGATAGAGAGAGAGAGAGGGACAGAGAGAGAGAGAGAGAGAGAGAGAGAGATAGAGAGATAGATAGATAGATAGATAGATAGATAGATAGATAGATAGATAGATAGATAGATAGATAGATAGATAGATAGATAGATAGATAGATAGATAGATAGATAGATAGATAGATAGATAGATATACTTATAGTATATGAAAAATATGTGTTTATAATGGGAGTCAATGGGAGCATTTTTGGACCAATCAGGTAATGTGTACACACAGTACACTGTATACACAGTGAAAATCTGCTATTCTATACACTTCCAATGACAGGCATTAAGGAATTTAGAAAATAAAGTTGAAAGAAAATCACTGGCAAAATTTCATCTATTTAGCCTTTTAATTGACTGATTTATTGGGAGAGAAACACATAAAAACAACAAAAATGTCCTTTTTTTGACCAATCAGACTGTGATGGTGGAACACAGAACTGATTCAATGACGGCCGTCTAGAACAGGACCAACAGCTCCTGTGGCAGACCGTGCTTCCTCAGCTGCCTGAGAAAGTACATCCTCTGCTGGGCCTTTTTGAGGATGCAGCTGATGTGGAGAGTCCACTTCAGATCCCGGGAAACAGTAGTCCCCAGGAACTTGAAGCTCTCCACAGAGTCCACAGGGCTGTCTGCGATGGTGAGGGGGAGCAGAGGGGAGGGTAACTTCCCAAAGTCCACTGTCATTTCCACAGTCTTGAGCGTGTTTAGTTCCAGGTTGTTACGACTACGCCAGTCCACCAGCGGTATGCAGACTCATCACTGTCCTGGATGAGTCCAATGACAGTTGTGTCATCTGCAAACTTCAGGAGTTTGACGGCTGGATGCCAGGATGTGCAGTCGTTGGTGTAGAGGGAGAAGAGCAGTGGAGAGAGGACGCAACCCGGGCGGCATCAGTGCTGACTGTCCGAGTGTCTGAGGTGATCGCCCCCAGCCTCAACTGCTGTGTCCTCTCTGTCAGGAAGCTGGTGATTCACTGACACATGACAGAGGGGACTGTGAGCTGTTGAAAGTTTGGAGGAGAGCAGCTCAGGGATGATGGTGTTGAATGCCGAGCTGAAGTCAATGAACAGGATCCGTGCATAAGTCCCTGGGTGGTCGAGATGATCCAGGATGAAATGCAGTCCCATGTTGACTGCATCATCCACTGACCTGTTTGCCCGATAGGCAAACTGCAGGGGGTCCAGCAGGGGTCCTGTGATGTCCTTCAGGTGACTCAAAACGAGGCGTTCAAAGGACTTCATGACCACGGATGTCAGAGCGACAGGCTGGAAGTCATTTAGTCCTGTGGTGGAGAGTATGGTTATGGTTATGGTTATAGTTAAGCGATTTGATGCAGGCGCTGAAGTAGGGACGGGAAAGTCAGGCTGCGTTCACCGACTCATAGGTTGTTGTCTTCAATACGTGTTCCCCATCATGTAGTTGGTTAATTCAAAGCACACTTACAGCTGAATGGATGACTCTATGATGGCACAAAGGAAGAAAGAAAACAGGACCGCAGCCAATGGATAGATGAGTGGTGATATTGGTGGGATTAGAGGAGCAGGTCCACAGCAGATGGGCAGATGAGGTGTGAACCTGAGAAAAGAGGACATAGAGCACAGAGACTCCAGGGAAGAAGTCGAGTTATTAAGGTGTTAATGGAGCAGTGACATGCGGTGAGGTTCATGGCTGGCGAGGCATTTATTTCATCGTAATGAGATTTACAAAAATACAAACCTACAGTTTAGCTTATTCACCTTTTAATTAACAACAGTGAGTGGGTTATTTTAAAATCCCAGAGCAGAATTATTTACGTGTGAAAACTGTATCACACAAATAACACATTTGATTGAAAAAAAAATAGCTGAAGACACTAGCCCCTGTCCTACTTTTATAGATTCTTGGAACCATCAGTATCTTGACAGCGTAATGCTCTAGGTGGATGGACCTAAAAACTCCTGCAAATAGGTAGCCTAGCCATGAAGGTCTTTGTAAGTGAGGAGGAGTATTTTAAAATCTATCCTAGGTTTCACGGGAAGCCAGTGCACAGAAGCCAACACAGGAGAAAAATGGTCTCTGGTACTGGTCCTGGTCAGAACACGAGCAGCAGCATTCTGGATTAGCTGAAGTGTCTTCAGTGACTTCTTCCTGTCTGAGGAATCCAGGCTTTCATCTAATCTGGAAGTGATGAAATATGCCTGATTTTTGCAACGTTTCGGAGTTGAAAAAGGCTGTTTTAGAAACCGGTTTTATGTGTGAGTTAAACGACAGATCCTGATCAAAGATGACACTTTGATTCCTCAAAGTGGTTTTGGCCTCAAAAGTGATGCCATCCAAGGCAATTACATCATTGGGCACTATATCCTTAACGGATTTTGGGCAGAGCACAATGACTTCAGTTTTACCAGAATTTAGATCCAAAATGTTATTGGTCATCCAAACTTTCATCACTTTAATACACTCCTGTGGTTTGTCCAGTTGACGAGCTTCATCAGATTTAATCGATAGATAGAATTGCATATTTTTAGCATAACAATAGAAGTTGATGGAGTGTTTCCTTACCAAATTACCTAGACTCGAGGAAGCATGTATAAGATAAACAATATTGGACCAAGAACTGACCCTTGAGGAATTCCATAAGTCAAAGTCAAATTCAGCTTTATTTTTAAGTGTACCATATCTGCACGACTAACAGCACAGATGAAATTGCAGTCCCTTCTGACCCACGGTAAACAGGCAGTACAACGCAGGCAGTACAACACAGGCAAGACAACACAGGCAATGCAACACAGGCAGTAGAGGTAAGATCTTAAGCCCGAGTCCAAGCCCGACCCAACCCAAAATTTGGACCGGGTCAAGCTCAAAAAGTCAGTAATTACATTCAGGTCGGGCTTTAATACCCTCGGTGTAGATTTTTTTTTCACTCGGGCTCGGGCTTAAGATCTTATTATCCAAGCCCAACCCGGCCCAAAATTCGTGCCAGGTCGGGCTCAAAATGTCAATAGTTACATTCGAGTCGGACTCGGGCAATTTTTCGCTAACCTTTTAAATAAATATATATTTATTATGTATAAATCGGTCGAGATTATGATCGTTTGAGATTATGTATCTCAAACGATCTATGGATATTAAACTAAGGAATACCCTTATAAAATAAATAATTTAGGTAAAACAGAGAAGGCACTGTATGAGAAACATCCACCTACAATACCTGCTCAGTTCCCTTCGTGCGTCAGCTGTATCTTCTCCTGTCACTTTACCTTTCCGATCGTAGGCACTGGAAGTAGAGGTAAGATCTTAAGCCCGAGCCCGAGTCCATGCCCGACCCGGCCCGAATTGCTCAAAATGTCAATGATTACGTTCGGGTCGGGTTGGCTTTTAATACCCTTGGGCTCGGATCGGGTTTTGCTTTAATACACGCCTGCACGGGTCGGGTTGGGCTTTAATACCCTCAGGCTCGGGTCGGGCTCGATTTTTTTAGGCTGGATCTTACCTCTAACAGGCAGTACAACACAGGCAGGACAACACAGGCAGTACAACAGGCAGTACAACACAGACAGTACATCAGACAGTACAGCACAAAGTATGAGACAAAACACAAGGGATGGTAAACATCTCTATACACTCTTAAATCCCGTAGGGGAAGTGATGTGTTCACAGTCCCTGAGTTGACGAGGGGAGAGAAAGAGGGAGAGGTAAACAGGTGCTGGGGGGAGGGCAGGGCAGAGTGAGAGTAGAATTCAGGGTTGTGGCAGAGGGCAGAGCAGGGAGGGAGTTGACCCTCCTGACTACCTGGTGAAAGAAACTGTCCTTGAGCCGGCTGGTTTTGGCCTGCAGACTCTGCAGTCTCGTACGTGATGACAGCAGGCAAAAAAGGCTGTGAGGGGTGGGTAGAATCACCTGCAATGCTGATGGCTTTGCAGGTGAGGTGGGTGTTATAAATGTCTGTGAGGGAAGGGAAAGAGACACTAGTGATCTTTTCAGCTGCTCTCACGATACGCTGCAGGGTCTTACAGCACAAAACAGTGCAGGCACCGTACCACACAGTGATGCAGCTGGTCAGGATGCTCTTGATGGTGCCTCTGTAGAAGGTGATCATGATGGGGGCTGGGACTCTTGCTCTCCTCAGTTTGCGGAGGAAGAAGAGGCGCTATTGGGCTTTTCTAGCCAGTGATGTGGTGTTGCGGCCCCAGGACAGGTCCTCAGAGATGTGCACACCCAGGAACTTGGTGCTGCTGACCCTTTCCACTGCAGCACAATCAATGGTTAGTGGAGCATGCTGGGTGCGTGTTCTCCTGAAGTCCACAACAATCTCCTTCATCTTCTCCACATTCATTCAGATGGAGATTGTTGTCCTTGCACCACATAGCTAGGCGGCTCACCTCATTTTTGTAGACTGTCTCATCATTGTTGTTAATGAGACCCACCACAGTCGTGTCATCTGCAACCTTTATGAAGAGGTTGGAGCTGGAAGTTGGTGTGCAGTCATGGGTCAGCAGAGTGAAGAGGAGGGGGCTCAGTACACAACTAACTAGTGGACTGGGAGGAGTCATTATTAACGTTAACAAACTGGGACCGGTCAGTTAGATAGAACTTAAACCACATCAGTCCTGATCCCTTAATACAAATCGTTTTGTCCAGTCGTGCCAATTGAATATTGTGATCAATTGTTTCAAAAGTGGCAGTAAGATCCAAGAGAACCAGTATAGAAACAAGTCCTCTGTCTGAAGCAGTTAGAAGGTCATTCCTAACCTTGACAAGTGAGGTTTCCGTACTATGATGTTCCCTAAAACTTGACTGTAAATTCTCAAATAAGCTATTGGATTGAAGGAAATAACATAACTGATTAGCGTCTATTTTCTTGAATATCTTTGAAATAAGAATGGGAGATTTGCCATGGGTTCATAATTATTTAGAACAGCAGGGTCCATGGTCCTGGGTCCTGGGTCCAGGTTAGGTTTCTTGAGAAGTGGCTTGATTACAACTACTTTAAAGGACCGTGGTACATATCCTGTTGATAATGACAGGTTAATTATATTAAGGAACTGGCTGATAAGTAAAGGTAAGGCTTCTTTGATGAGCTGGAATTGGATCTAACAGACAGAAGGACGGTTTAGCTGAGGAGACAATTTTAATCAGCTGACTAATCCGTACTGGATAGATAGATATATTTTATTTATCCCAAACTGGGAAATTTAGAAATGGAGAAAAGACATCCATAGAACCAAAAGGTTCAGGAGTTAGCTGTGTTTTTTCTGGATCTAGGATTTAAAGGACTAGAGTTGGTGGAGGACAGGATGCCATTAATTTTGTCACTGATGAGCAGAAATTTGTAAAATCAATGCTATGGAGACGATTAAATATGAGGCTGAAATGCTCTGTAGTAAGTCTGGATAGAGTACTGCACAAAAACCTGTGGTTGTTTTTGTTTTCCTCTGTTAAGGATGAATGATAGGCTGCTGTAGAGGAACAAAGTGCCTTCCTGTATTTATATGAACTATCTTGCCAGGCTGAGTGATGTTCTCCTACTTCTTCTTCTTTTCCTTTTGGCTTTTCCCTTGAGGGGTCGCCACAGCGAATCAGTTGCCTCCATTTAACCCTGTCTTGTACATCCTCTTCTCTTTCACTACATCCATAAACCTCCTCTCGCCCGCAAATACCATTTTTGGGCAGCACGGAGGTGCAGTGGGTAGCGCTGTCACAGCACAGCAAGGTGGTTCTAGATTTGTATCCCGCTCTGTGCAGAGTTTGCATGTTCTCCCCATGTCTGTGTGGATTCTCTCTGGGTTGTCCAGCTTCCTCCTACCTCCAAAAACATGTGCTTCAGGTTAATTGGCTGGTTCCAAATTGACTATAGGTGTGTGTGCTTGAGTGTTTCTCTACGTCTCTGTGTGGAGTATCCCCCGACTCACACCCTCAGTCAGTTAGGATAGGCTCCAGCTCCCCTCGACAGCGAATGAAGAAGTTGCGAGTACGAAAAAAAGGATGAATGAATAATACCGTTTCTTTTTTCGTTCTTGAGAAAAATATATGACCTCATGTTTCACTTCTTCTCATTCATGTTATTCAAATAATAATAATTCAAATGTAATACAGCAAAAACAATGCAAACACTATAGACATTTCACTATACCCATACTTAACTAGGCCTGTTTTTTGTTTTTTTTCTATACCTATTTATGATTTTCTATTTGTATATTCTTGATGGGATATTTGTTAATCTTTCTATTTGGTGTCGTACTACTTTCTATGTGCTGGTGCTTTCTGTGTGCTTTCTATGTGTTTTGTGTACTTACTGTGCTGTCTGCGACAGAGAAATTAATTTCCCTGATGGAACCTCCTTAAGGGATAAATAAAGTTATATTCTAATTCGTGATGAGAGAGAAGTTACGGCTATCAGCAGCTATTGAGAAAAAGGCAGTCTCCCAGTGATCATTATATTCAAAACAGATGATCCAAAGCTGTTTAAGTCAATCCACTGGACGTTAAGAAAGTTCTTGAAGACATTTCGTCTCTCATCCAAGAGACCTTTTCAGTTCTGAATGTAGCTGGTCATGTCCCAGCTTATTAACCCTGTGCGGAATGGTCAGTGCTATTCACATACCAACAACCCATCTGGCTCCTCAATGATTGTTGATGGGGGTGTCAAAGGGGGTCGTTGAAATGTGAGTTTCACCTTTGTATGCTAATGAGGGTCATTAGCATGAGACACATCACCTTGGTCAATCTGCTGAGACAATCTATTTGGGATCCAAAAGCTGTTGAGTAGATCCACTGGACGTTTAAGAAAGTTCTTGAAGATGATTCGTCTCTCATTCAAGAGACTTCTTCAGTTCAGAGAGTGGCTGATAAAGTCCCAGTTTACAGTATAAACCCTGTGGGGTGTGGTCAGTGCTATTCACATTCCAACGAACATCGCCAAAACCCGTCTGGCTCCTCAACGATTGTTGATGGGGGTCCAAAGGGGGTCGTTGGGATGTGAGTTACACCTTTGTATGCTAATGAGGGTCATTAGCATGAGACACATCACCTGGGTCAATCTGCTGTGACAATCTTTTTGGGAGTGTCGAAAGGACATGATTATAAATGGGAGAAAGGTGATGTGTCACCTTTCTCCCATTGGGTTAACAAACTGGGACCGGTCAGTTAGATAGAACTTAAAGTGGAGAAGCCCCTCTATTCAGAGATGGCTTCTCCACTTTGACGTGGATGGCCTCTTTCACTCCTCTCTCAAACCATTTATCTTCCCTGTCCAAGATCTGAACATCGGTGTCCTGAAATGAGTGTCCCTCTTCCTTGAGGTGAAGGAAGACTGCCGAGTCCTGTCCTGATGTATTGGCTCTTCTGTGTTGAGCCATGCGTCTGTGTAGTGGTTGCTTGGTTTCCCCTATGTAGACATCTGAGCATTCCTCGCTGCATTTTACTGCATACACCAGATTGCTCTTCTGACTGTGTGGTGTGGGGTTTTTTGGGTGGACCAGTCTTTGTCGGAGGGTGTTGCCCGGCTTGAAATACACAGGGACCTTGTGTTTGTTAAAGATCCTCCTCAGCTTTTCAGACACTCCAGACACATACGGGATCACTATACCATTGCGCTTGCTCTCTTCCGCCCTCACTGGGTTGTTCTCCTTTCTAGATCTTTTGTGAGCTTTCACAAAGGTCCAGTCAGGATATCCACAGGTTTTCAGTGCCCCTTTCAGGTGTTGGTGTTCTTTCACCCGGTCTTGGGCACTGGTTGGTAGCTTATCAGCCCTGTCTTGCAGGGTCCTGATGACGCCCAGCTTGTGCTCCAGTGGGTGGTGAGAGTCAAAAAGCAGGTCGTGGTCCATGTGTGTTGGTTTCCTATATACCCCAACATACAAACTTCTGTCATCTTTTATGCCGACCTCGCAATCCAAAAAGGGCAAACTGTTGTCCTTTACATCCTCTCTCGTGAACTTGATGCTGCTGTCCACCGAGTTGAGGTGTTCGGTGAAAGGTTGCGTCATGTGGATTTTCATCTTAACTCATGTGTCGTCCACATACCGGAACCAGTGGCTTGGTGTTGTTCCATTGTAAGGTAAGGCTAAGGGCCTTGTGTTCCACCTCTTCCATGTACAAATTGTCCACGATAAGAGACACCGACGAGCCCATGGCACATCCGTGTTTCTGCCTATAGAAGTTCCCTCTGTAGTGGAAATAGGTGGTGTTTAGGCAGAGGTCCAAAAGTTGGCAGATCTGGACGGGGTTGAGGTTTGTCCTGTTGCTGAGGGTGTTGTCCTGTGAAAGCCACTGTCTTACTGCTTCCACTGCCTCCGTTGTGGGGACACATGTGAATAGGGAAGTGACGTCGTAGGATACCATGGTCTTATCTGTATCCAATCTCAGTCCTCTCACCTTTTCGACAAAGTCCATGGAGTTCTCTATATGGTAGGGGTTGTTACCCACTAGCGGGGCCAAGATGGTAGCAACATGCTTGGCAACGTTGTATGCGACTGAGTTGATGCTGCTTACAATGGGTCTGAGTGGGGTTCCTTCTTTATGAATTTTGGGGAGGCCATATATGCATGGGATAGCTTCCCGAGGGTACAGGCGATAGTAGAGCAAGCGGTTTATAGTTTACTCCTTCTGTAGCTTCTGTAGGCAGTCCACAACCTTCTTTTTGTAGCTGCTGGTTGGGTCGCGCTTCAAGGTCTCATAGGTCGTGTTGTCGCTAAGTAGAGACATAACCTTGCCGTGGTAATCTGTTGTGTTTAGGATTACCGTGCATCTTCCTTTGTCTGCTGCAAGGAAGATGTTCTGGTCCTTACTCAGCGCCGTCACTGCCTACCGTTCCTGGGTGGGGAGGTTGGAAGGGGGGACCTTAGCTTCAGAAAGGGCTGCTGTTACCTTTAGCCTTAGTCCCTCTGCTTCTGTTGCAGAAAGGTTGTTCTTTTTAATGGCTGATTCTGTAGCAGTAATGAGGTCCACAACTGGTAAACGCTGTGGGGTGATGGTGAAATTCAATCCTTTGGTGAGGACGTCCTTCTCTGGTTGGGTGAGTTCTATGTCTGATAGATTCCTAACCCATCTGTCCTGTGCATTATCTGTAGTTGTACTCAGTGGTTTCTGCCTCCAGCTGAGTTCCTCTGTTCTTGCATTTTTGTTTGTCCGAGATTGGAGGCTTTGAAACTTTGCCTTTGCCTTTCCTTGCTCTTCGCGTGTTGAGCCATTTGGGCTGTCTCAACAAACTTGTGGACCTCTGGTAGGATCCTAGGTGGCAATGCTGACGTGAGTTTCATGGAGAGCTGGTCAGCCTTCGTCTTCAACCACCTTCATGATCTGGATAACTGAGAACCTACACAGACGTCATAACAGGTAAACTCTAGTCTGTCGCTCTTAAAACATGTTTAATTGAGACATCAACTCATTGGGTGCTGTTTTCAGAGCAGAGTTCCCCGTACTACCAAAGGAGATTATCTTTTGGTGGACTTTCCCTGATGCTCCGGACATGTATCGGTGTTTTGTTTTTGTTCTCGATCGATCACAAGACGCTCTGTTCAGGTCGATACTGTGTTTGCTCCTTGGTGAGCTTTGACATATGCAAACTTTATTGAGTCGTCAGCTACCACAATTTCTCCGTCTCCCACTGATCCTCCATTCTCCATTCATTGACAAGCTCCGCCAGACTGTCCGCTTTCTCTCCCCATTGAAAAATGTAATTAACATCAATAAACTTTAGCCAGGGAGTTAATTTCACCTGTTTGTTGAAATTTGCTGGGCTGTGACATGTAGGCCAATGTTGGAAAAGATGGCATTAACTAGGGTGTAATGTTGGCTTGTTCTAATTTTGGACATTTTCACAATTTTCATATGACCCGGCTATCAACAAATCCATGTATAACAACGAGGGTTGTGGAACTGAAATTAAGGGAAACCATGGCGGCAATTTACAGAGACACATCCAACGAAAGCATCCAGACATCTTTAAGAGTTTGTTCACTGAAGTCGGCAAAAAGAAAACAGAGTCTACAGGGCAAAAGACTCTGGATGCAGTAATTGTGAAAAAAAACAAAAGAAGTCCATGTCTGTCATTCCCAAAGTTCTAGTAGATAAGGTCATAAGGTCAGCTTGAACCTGGTGTACTCAATTACAGCAGACAATATGCAAAAAGCAGTAAAGGAGCTGTCTGACATGCAAGCAAATGAGAGCATTGATGAAGATGGAGATAGTGATGTGGATGCAGACCATCCATCCATCCATCCGTCTTCAACCACTTATCCAGGGCCGGCTCGCGGGGGCAACAGTCTCAGGAGGGACACCTCCTCCAGCTCCTTCGTGGGGCTCCCGAGGCGATCCCAGGCCAGCCGAGTGACATAGTCCCTCAGGCGTGTCGTACGACATGCCCAGAACACCTCCCGAGGGAGGCATCAAGGAGGCATCCGAAACAAATGTTCAAACCACCTCAGCTGGCTAAGCGCAAGGCGGAGGAGCAGTGGCTCTACTCCGAGCTCCTCCCTAGTGACTGAGCTCCTCACCCTGTCTCTAAAGATGTGCCCAGCCACTCTACGGAGGAAATTTCGCTTCAGCCGCTTGTATCCGGGATCTTGTCCTTTCGGTCATGACCCAAAGCTCATGACCATAGGTGAGAATAGGAGCTCAGGTTGACTGGTGAATCAAGAGCTTCGTCTTGCGACTCAGCTCCTTCTTCACCATGACAGACCATCACTGCGGAAGCTGCACCTATCCGCCTGGCAATCTCAGGTTCCATCATTCCCTCACTCATGAACAAGACCCCAAGATACTTAAACTCCTCCAATTGGGGCAAAGACTCTTCACCGACCTGAAGAGGGTACACCACCCTTTTCGGGTCAAGAACCATAGAGGTGCTGATCCTCATCCCACTCACATCACACTCAGCTGGAAACCGTCCCAGTGTCCAGGTTTGATGAGGCCAACAGGATAACATCGTCTTCAAAAAGCAGAGATGAAATACTTTAGTGCTCAAACCGGACTCCCTCCGGATCAGCAGCTCTCTGCCTCTACTGTAAACAGTGTTGGCTGTGCACTGCTTTCCCCTCCTGAGGCACCGAACGGTTTGCGAGAATTTCTTTGGGGATGACTGACAGTCCTCCTCCATGGCCTCCCCGAACTCCTCCCAGACCCAAGTTTTTGTCTCTGCTACTACTCGAGCTGCAGTACGCCTGGCCTGCTTGTATTTGTCAGCTGACTATTAAGTCCTACAATTCAACAAGATTTGATAGGACTCCTTCTTCAGCTTGACGGCATCCCTTACTTCCAGTGTCCACCACTGAGTTCAGGGGTTACCGCCGCGACAGGCACCAGAGAACCACAGTGACCACAGCTCCAAGTAGCCATTTTGACAATGGAGGTGGAGAACATGGTCCACTCTGACTCAATGTCCCCAGCCTCCTGCGGGATCTGAGAGAAGCTCTGCTGGCGGTGGGAGTTTAAGACCTCACTGACAGAGGGTTCTGCCAAACATTCCTAACAGACTCTCAAAAACATGTTTGGGCCTGTCCAGTATGCCAGCGGATCCAACTCGCCACCAGGTGGTGATCAGTTGACAATTCTGCTCCTCTTTTCACCTGAGTGTCCAACATACGCGGTCGGAGGTCTGATGATACGACAATAAAGTCGATCATCGACCTCCGGCCTAGGGTGTTCTGGTGCCATGTGCACCTATGTACATTCTTTATGGCTGATAAAGTTGTTCGTTATGGACAAACTGCCTAGCACAGAAGTGCAATAACAGAACACCACTTGTGTTCAAATCAGGGAAGCCGTTAATCCCAATCACCCCTTTCCAGGTCTCACTGTCATTGACCACATGAACGTTGAGGTCTCCAAGGAGAACAATGGAGTCCCCAGTCAAAGCACTATTCAGTATCCCTTCCAAGGACTCCAAGAAGGACCGGTATTGCTGTTTGGCCCGTAGGCCGAAACAACAATGAGACATCTGTCCCCAACCCGAAGGCACAGGGATGAAATCCTCTCTTTCACCAGGGCAAACTCCAACACGTTTGGAGCATATGAGGCACAATGGTTTTGAAATGCCTGACAGAAGAATGAACATAGCTGTGGGGCAATAAGTAAGCCAGCCACCTCTCACCATGGGTAACTCCAGAAAATTGGAAAGTCCAGCCCCTCTCAAGGGTTTGAGTTCCAGAGCCCAAGCTGTGGGTGGAGGTAAGCCCAGCTATATCTAGTCAGTACTTCTCAACCTCCCTCACAAGCTCTGGCTCTTTTCCCCCCAGAGAGGTGACCTTCCATGTCCTAAGAGCTAGGCTCTTTGTCTGGGGATTGGGTCGTCGAGCCCCATGCTGGCAACTGCCACCCAAATCCACACTGCACCCATTCCCTATGGTTTCCTCGGCAGGTGGTGACTCCACCGGGGTTGGGCCCATGTTGTCCTTTCAAGCTGAGTGCCCAGCCACCAGGCGCTCCCATATGAACCCCAACCCCCCCGGGCCGGGCTCCAGGGTGGGGCCCCGGTTGCACCATACCGTGTGACATCACGGTCCTTGATGTTTTACTTGCCATGGGGATTTTCTTAGTCTGGCCCGTCACCCAGGATCTGTTTGCTAAGGGAGATCCTTGCGAGGGAATAAAGCCCCTGACAAAATAGCTCCCGGGATCATTCGGGCACTCAAACTTCCCCATCATGACAAGGTGGCAGCTCTTGGGGGAGTGGACGCAGACCCTTCTGATGGAAATCAAGAACAGCCGGTGGTTGAAATTGACTCTGTGATCCAGCGATGTGTGTTGTAAAGTGTGCACTGTTCTGCACACACTTTACAATTGGCAGTGGAAGATACACAGAAAGAAAGAGGCATCTAATATTATATCTGCTGCAGCAAGGTGCATTGCCAAACGCTTTGCACTCCAAATGTTGTGGCCGTTCTCAAAAGATTGTGCCATAAGAGGGCTATAATCGATTGTCTAACGAAATGGCACTCACACACACGATCTAAGAACATTTTGTGATGACATGTCCCAACAGTCAGTGAGCTGCAATTGAATGAATCAGAGTGTCTGGCCATTCCACATCTACTTAGTGTTCTGAAACCTGCAAAAATCACCACTAAATGCATTCAGTCAGAATAGCTTAGTGCAGGTGACATTTATGGCTTGTGGCTGAAGTGTGTGTTGGACACTGACAAAATTGACAGCCTTACCTTTACCAAATAATTGGTCCAATGCATGAAAGGGCATCAGCATTCATTGTTTGAAAAGTCATGGCTGCTCTATTTATTGATCTAAGATATAGGCTATTTCTGACAGAGGAACAAAGTGAAATGGCTAAAATACACCTGTGCCGCACCTGGGAAGCCACCTGGGAAACTTAGCTGTGAGCACGGAAGCCAGAGCTGGATGCCATATGCTTGTCTGAAGATTGTGATGAAATTGATGAGCTACTTCACCTGAGTGTCCAAAACTCATGGTCTAAGGTCAGATGATACAATCACAAGATCCATCATTGACCTCCAACCAAAGGTGCTCTGGTACCTTATGAGCATGTTTGTGTTCGAACATGGTGTTAGTTATAGATAATACATGACTAGCACAGAAGTCCAACAACATAACACTTCTCGCATTTAGATCAGGGAGGCTATTCCTCCTACATACGCCCCTCCTGGTGTCTCCATCATTGCCAATGTGTGCATTGAAGTCCCCCAGGGGAACAATGAAATCTCCTACAGTGGTCCCGTAAGGGGACCTCAAGAAGGCAGAATAGTGTGAACTGCTATTTGGTGCGTACGTACAACATTAAGGCGCAGGGAGGCAACCCTGTCATCCACCCGTTTAAACTCCAACACAGCAGTGCTCAGCTGGGGGATTTTGAGTATTCCCACACCCACCGGGTGCACTTCCCCTGACGCAAGTCCTGGGGTACTGCACATCCACCAGGCCCTCGCTGACAGGCCCTGCATCCAGGCTTGGGTCCAAACATGGGCCCCGGGCTCCCTCCAGGGCCTAGTATCTAGGAGATAATGTGGATCATTCGATCTATCTATCCACCTACCCACCCACCCACCCACCCATCCATCCATCCATCCATCCATCCATCCATCCATCCATCCATCCATCCATCTATCCATCATCCATCCATCCATCCATCCATCCATCCATCCATCCATCCATCCATCCATCCATCCATCCATCCATCCATCAAGAGGCTCCGTCACTGGAGAGCCTCTTAAGCTCCTTTATGGCAATATTGAGCATAAGTTTCAATAATTGAAGTATGACCACACATCACATTGCTCAGTTAATAGCAGCATCCAGAGCCTGTGTGTGTGTGTGTGTGTGTGTGTGTGTGTGTGTGTGTGTGTGTGTGTGTGCGTGCGTGCGTGCGTGTGTGTATAGATTGATACTTTATTAATCCCAGAAGAAATTGTGTATATACACTGCTACCAGACATAAATGCATATAAATACTAGATAAATAAACACTTCTTCTTTTCCTTTCGGCTTTTCCCTTCAGGGGTCGCCACAGCGAATCAATTGCCTCCATCTAACCCTGTCCTTTACATCCTCTTCTCTCACGCCAACTACCTTCATGTCCTCCCTCATTACATCCATAAACCTCCTCTTTGATCTTCCTCTAGGCCTCCTGCCTGGCAGTTCAAATGTCAGCATCCTTCTACTTATATATTCATTATCTCTCCTCTGGATGTGTCCAAACTATGGTTGAGCCAGATACTCGTTTCATACGAGTATCCGGTACGGATAATGCATTTTGACGAGTACGAGTACGAATACGAATAAAGCCCATTAATACTCGTGATCGGACTGAAGGAAAATCAGCCGGACTGTTGTCATGCTCTGTGATTGGCCAGTCACACATACGTCCCGCCCCTCCCTACTCACTGCAGTTAGAGCGGAGTTTCCCTGTCCCACTCTCTGTCTCCGGTACACGCAGTTACTGATCTCTCTGTTCGTGGCTTCACTGTTACTCACGTCCTTATTAGATTTTCTTCAGCTTGCCTCTATTTTGGTGTTTGGTTATGTGGTGAACTTTGTTTTTTTTTGTTTTTTTGTTGCACGTACGTGTGCATTTAACCACCGCCTCGGTGGTTAAAGTCTTCTTTTTTTTTACCTGTTCTAAACTCTGTTCAAATTAAAAATGTCTATACTTAATATTTTGCGTGCGCACACACACACACACACACACACACACACACACACACACACACACACACACACACACACACACACACTCACACACACACACACACACACACACACACACACACACACACACACACACACACACACACACACACACTATAATCAATATTGTTGAACTTTATGTGAAAAAAATGGCAATAGCATTTGGTACTAAAAATAAATAATTGAAAAAAAAGTACTAGAAAAATTTTAAATGAAAAAGAAGAAAAAAAATTAAAAGGTTTTGTTGAGTATGACAATTCTTGTTCATGCATACTTTGTAATTAATTACTTTTTTTATTGCATGCACTTCATTAATGCACTTTGTGTTTACTCGTTCTATATATAGTTCCTTTACTATTGTGATCAAAAAGCGTTGAATCTCAATTCTGAGGCTCTTCGGTAAATATTCATTCATAGAGTTAAGAATATTCATGTTCTGACTCAGTTCCATAAAAAACTTGTTCTGTAAATGGTTCTCTTACTTTTGTGATCAAAAACATTTATTTGAATTTCAATTTTGAGGCTGTTCTGTAAATAGTTTTAAAATAAGCAAAAATACAGCAACTTGTGATCAATCCATATCAATTTTAGACTTAAAACAATGTGGTGATTTAAGCCCCACCCATTTCCGGTCAAACCACACTCACTGCCGCTTTAAGCCCCGCCCATTCCGAATACAAATACGGATACAGATAATCTAGTTGGTTGAACAGATACAGATACAGATAGTGGTGTACTCGCTCATCCCTAGTCCAAACCATCTCGGTCTGGCTTCTCTGACTTTATCTCCAAAACCTCTAATGTGTGCTGTCCCTCTGATGTACTCATTCCTGATCCTATACTTCCTGGTCACTCCCAAAGAGAACCTCAGCATCTTCATCTCTGCTATCTCCAGCTCTGCCTCCTGTCTTTTCCTCAGTGACACTGTCTCTAGACCAAACAACATCGCCGGTCTCACCACACTTTTGTACATCTTTCCTTTCATTAAAGCTGAAACTCTTCTATCGCACATCGCACCTGACACTTTTCTCCACCCGTTCCATCCTGTCCGTACACTTTTCTTCACCTCTTTTCCAGACTCTCTATTGCTCTGGACTGACTGTTGACCCTAAGTCATAAAATCCTCCACCTTCTTGATCTCTTCTCCCTGTAACCGCACTCTTCCACTTGGGTCCCTCTCATTCACACACATGTACTGTCTTACTGCTGCTAACCTTCATTCCTCTCCTTTCCAGGACAAACTTCCACCTCTCTAGCTTCTCCTCCACCTCTTCCCTGCTCTCACTGCAGATCACAATGTCATTCCTGTCTAACCTCGTCTGTCAGCCTGTCCATCACCATAGCAAACAAGAAGGGGCTCAGAGCTGCTCCCTGATGCAGTCCCACCTCCACCTTGAACTCCTCTGTCACACCTACAGCACACCTCACCACTGTCTCACAGTCCTCATACATATCCTACACCACTCTAACATACTTCTCTACCACTCCAGACTTCCTCATACAATACCACAGTTCATGTATGGGCACCCTGTCATAAGCTTTCTCCAGATCTACAAAAACACAATGCAGCTCCGCCTGGCCTTCTCTTTACTTCTCTATCAACATCCTCAAAGCAAATACTGCATCTGTAGTACTCTTTTTTGGCATGAAACCATACTGCTGCTCACAAATGTTCACTTCTGCCCTTAGTCCTGCCCTTGCACTACTCTTTTCCATAACTTCATCGTATGGCTCATTAGCTTTATTCCTCTGTAGTTGCCGCAACTCTGCACATTTCCCTTGTTCTTAAAAATGGGCACCAGCACACTTCTCCTCCATTCCTCAGGCATCTTCTCACTATCTAAGATCCTGTTGAACAACCCAGTCAGAAACTATACTGCTACTTCTCCTAGACACTTCCAAACTTCTACAGGTATATCATCAGGCCTGACTGCTATTCCACTCTTCATCCTCTTCAGTGCCCTCCTCACTTCATTCTGACTAATCTTTGCTACTTCCTGGTCCACAATAGTCACCTCTTCTAGTCTTTGTTCTCTCTCATTTTCCACGTTCATCAACTCTTCAAAGTATTCTTTCCATCTTCCCATCACACTACTGGCACCTGTCAATAGGCTTCCATCCCTATCCTTAATCACCCTAACCTGCTGCACGTCCTTCCCATCTCTATCTCTCTGTCTTGCCAACCAGTATAGATCAGTCTCTCCCTCTTTACTGTCCAACCTAGCATACAAGTCATCATAAGCTTCTTGTTTGGCCTTTGCTACCTCTACCTACACCTTATGCTGCATCTCCCTGTACTCATGTCTACTGTCCTAAGTCCTCTCAGTGTCCCACTTCTTAGCTAACCTCTTTCTCTGTATACACTCCTGTACCTCCTCATTCCACCACCAAGTCTCCTTATCTACTTTCCTTCCAGATGACACACCAAGTACTCTCCTACCTGTCTCCCTGATGACATTAGCTGTAGTTTTCCAGTCATCTGGAAGCACCCAGAGCCTGTCTTAACTCCTTCCTAAAAGTCATGCAACACTCGTCTTTTTTCAGCTTCCACCATTTCGTCTTCTGCTCTGCCTTTGCCCTCTTCATCTTCCTCACCACCAGAGTCATCCTGCACACCACCATCCTATGCTGTTTGGCTACACTTTCGCCTACCACTACTTTGCAGTCACTGATCTCCTTCAGGTTACACCGTCTACACAAGATATAGTCTACCTGTATGCTCCTACCACCACTCATATAGGTCACCCTATGTTCCTGCCTCTTCTGGAAGAAAGTATTCACTATAGTCATTTCCATCCTTTTTGCAAAGTCAACTACCATCTGTCCTTCTGCGTTCCTCTCCTGGATACCAAACCTACCCGTCACCTCCTCATCACCTCTGTTACCTGCACCAACATGTCCATTGAAGTCTGCACCAATGACAACTCTCTCACTTCTAGGTATGCTCTGCATCACTTCATCAAAGTCCAGCCAGAATTTCTCCTTCTCCTCCAGCTCACATCCTACCTGTGGAGCATACCCACTAACAACATTGAACATCACACTTTCTATTTCTAGCTTCACGCTCATCACTCTATCTGACACTCTTTTTACCTCCAGAACATTCCTAACAAACTTTTCCTTCAAGATAACTCCTACTCTATTTCTCTTCCCATCTACACCATGATAGAACAACTTGAACTCTGCTCCTAAACTTCTAGCCTTGCTACCTTTCCACCTGGTCTCCTGGACACACAGTATGTCTACCTTCCTCCTCTGCATCATGTCAACCAACTCTCTACCTTTTCCTGTCATAGTTCCAACATTCAATGTCCCTACTCGATAAATAAACACGCAAGAGAAAAAACACTGACAACACAGGACAGGACACTACACTACACTGGCAATACAGAACATGCTGCACTAGCTAAACTAAACAACTAAGAAATACAAAGAGTATAAAGGAACAGATATACCTTGCCCACAGGGTACAGCACCCTGACAGTACAGCCCCCGAGGTCCAGGTAAGAGACCACATGGTGGAGGAAGTACAGAAAGGCATCATCAACCCCAAACTGGGTCTGATAGGCCAACTGGTGAGGGTCCATTGCGCCTTGCACTTGGGGACGCAAGAGCTCCAGTCCAGTCGCTCCACGGTCTTCATCACAAGGGAGGTAAGAGCGACTATTTTGTAGTCATTGAGTTCAGTCCCTTCTAGTGTGTCCCTTCTTGGGCACAGGGATGATGCAGGAGGTCTTCCACAGTGACGGGACCCTCCCTACCCACAGACTGTGGTTCTATAGTTGCTGAAGAGGGTCTCCCAGTTCAGCAGCACAGGCCCAAAGGAGTCCCGGGGAGACCAGAAGCCTGTACCATAAAGCTTGATTAACCTAGCCGGGCTTCCTCTTACTTATCTGGCTTCACTTACCGAGACATCCGCCCTCCGGATTTTCGGTACCATAAAGCCGGCTATCAACTCACTAATTCAATTCAGGCATGTCCACTCTGGATCTGTGCACGTTCCCGTAAAAAGGGCGGAGGTTGCTGCATGCGACCAAGCGCAAACATGCAACAAACAGGCCCGAGCCGCATATTTCACAATGGAGGAGCAAAAAATAATAATTAATAAATACGAGCAATACAAATCAATAATCCAGGCAAAAAGCAACACAGTTGCAGCGGCCAAACGGCGCAAAGATTGCTGGCAAAAAATCGCCGACTGTGTCAATGCAGAAGTTAGTGCCATTATAATATTACTTCCCCACTATGACTGCACTTGTATATCTGACTACGGTAACATTTGTGTGTTCCATAAATTTGTGTACGACATTTTTTGCTATGGCATGTGATTGTAGCCCCCACGATTTTATGAATAGCTCTACATACTGTGTTCTTCCCGAGGTTTTCGGCATCGCCAACAGAATACATAAAAGTACCTATGAATGAATGAATCAATCCATGATTTACTTAAACAGATAAATGATTAATGACATTTTATCTGTGGCTTGCTTGGAACCCATCCAGCGAAGGAATTAAGGACATCATAATAATTACGGACATCACTGAGAAATATATTAACTGTGGCAAAAAACCTCAGTACAATGCACACTGTCTGCGGGACTGTCAGCGCGTGGTTGCGGTGCGTTACATTACTGATGTAAGGCTCCAGCAGCTGACAGATGTAATGTAACCCCTCTCCCCAAAACCTGTACCTTTCGTACAGTGATTGTTCAGGCAATTCGAACGGATTACAGCGATCTCTAAATATTCTCTCGCACCTGAGCGCTCTTCGCACAAGCTGTGCACCAAGATCCACCAGGTTCTCATAAAATGGACAGCCCATTTTCCAAGAGAACTGATTGGTCAATAGGTGGGGCTGTTATACCTGCTGAGCTCTTATCCTGAACTTATCCTGCTCCGAAGCAGGTTAGGTATTCAGCATAGGTTATCGCGACAACGTAGCCCAATAGAAAATCAGCCACCTTTATGGTACCGAAAAGCCAGGGTTAAGCCTGAAGTTATCTCGCTATGCCGTAATCCAGCTTTATGGTACAGGCCTCTGATCTGCTCCAGCTGCCTTCTTAGAATGGAGCTTCCACAGCATTGACATTCCCTGGTCTGCAGTGATGATGGACTTGGTCAAGGTGGTAGCAGAGGGTGGACCCAGTGTGGTTGTAAGTCCAGTGAGTGGATTGGTTGAAGTGTTAAGCGGCTCTTGGAGTGGGCTTGGGAGGAGTGGCAGGGTGGAAGGAGAGGAAGCATTGGGGGAGGATGTATCAACAAGATGGTCCACAGGGTGGTCTGGGATGAGGAGCAAGGAGTGGTAGGGGAACTGAATCAATTGAAAAAGCTGTTCAGTTCATTTGCTCTTTCCATGTTCCCCTCTACAGTGCTGCACTTTTTTCTGTGTACGGTGATGGTTTCCATACCACTCCAGACCTCCCACACCTGGTTATGCCCCAAATGCTGTATCCCTTCTTGGCCTCCCTCAAGCAGAGTCTCACTTCCTGTTGGGCTTTCTTTCTTGCAATGGTGTGAAACAGATCAATGGTTCTGTTCTTTTGTGTGGAGCAGTCTACACCCTTGACTATTGTGGAGGCAGTTTGAGGCAACTGCCCCTGCGACTTTCTGGCTACAGACTGTGATTGTGTACCCTGGTCTAACTAAAGTAGCACTGCACACCTTCACTGTTTGGATCGACTTACAGCTGTGAGTCAGTTTTTTCAACCATGGACATAATCAAAAACAAGTACCATTCAAGGTTCACCAATGAACACCTACTTGTCTGCTTGAGAATGGCTCTGAGTCAATCACTACAAAAATTTAAATTACTGGCAGGGCAGTCACATGCCCATCTCTCGTTAATAAAGCTTTGCATTTTTCGCCTGAAAGAGCCACTTCTTATTTATGGCTTTCTGAAGACGTTATTTTACTTGAAGTGCAGGCCTTCAGTTCTTTAGGCTGGGAAATCTTTAATTTATGAGAAAAAAAGGGTTAATCGGCTCTATTTGCACTTGGTAATTTTTTTAAATTCTGAGGTTTGTGTGTTCTTCAATCTCATATATTTTTAAATTTATTCGCCTGGATCTACTTTTATTTATAGTGAAAGAGCTAGCTGTGCATTCAATTAAAGACATCCTGCATTGAAAATTGACAACATTGTTGAAACCATGAAAATGTGGAATTGTGACACAAACTGGACTTGGGTTCGGACCTTTTACTAAGAGGAAGTATTAACAAATGGACCTCCGTGAGTTTTAATTAAATACCCCTGGCCTAGACCTTTCAACGTGTCCCAAACAACAGCCAAGATATCTCTGTTGGCGCTTGACGGGGTTAAGGTCGCATATTCCTGGAAAAAAGGAAGTAGTACGAGTTTGACAGTCTTAGTTTATTGCAGAGTGTACTGGACTGCATTTGATCACACAGGTGTGCATGATAGCACCAGCTCTAAACAGTTTATACATGAGATTTATCAATGTAAGACATATTTACAGAGAGACTACATGATACTGAGAAAGGTATAAAAGCAAGTTGGCCTGTTAAAAACAAAGCAAAACAAAACAAAAAAAAAACAATCAGTGGATAGCCCAGACATTGAGAAAAAAGCTGCATGGGGTACACTTATATTACTGTCCTATCAACCAGATGAATGCAATGCTCCTGGCTCGCGGTCATCCTTGTCTTCCTCATCCATTTTGCGTCCATGTTTCCTGAAGTATTTGTACCGCTGCACATACAGCTTCACCAAGTTGCTGACTCTGACAGGGTTGATTTCCCCAGTGCGGCTGTGGCAGATCTGACAACAAGGCAGAGGAAGTATATGTGGATACAAGAACCCTTAGTAAGACCCTGTCTTTGGGTTTCATAGTAGCAAAAAGCACAATTATTTACATTAATTAAGATGTGCATGTATTTAGACATACCAAACTAAACAATGTTTCTCTCACTCTCACTATATATAAATCATCAGTGGAAATCATAGTAACTAGGGTTGAGTCGGGTACTCATTTCAGATGAGTATCCAATGCAGATAACGCATTTATGACGATTTATGACGATTATGAGCATGCTACGAGTAAAACTCGTCAATACTCTTGCTCGTTCATTCATTTTCCTGACCACTTCATCCCCTTGCTCGGGCTACGGGGAGCTGGAGCCTATCCCAGCGGTGATAACTGAAGGAATCCTCAGAACTGACTATTTTCATGCTCTGTGATTGGCCAGTAACACACAGCGCCCGCCCCTCCCTACAGAGACTCTACAGAGACACTCTGCCCCACTCTTGGACATACACAGGCATTGACTGTTCTTTCTGTGCATGGCTTCACTGTAGCTCATGTTGCTTTCCTCAGGTTTTCTTCAGGTTGCCTCTATTTTGGTCTGTTTAA
Organism: Antennarius maculatus; assembly: GCA_013358685.1. NCBI lineage: Eukaryota > Metazoa > Chordata > Actinopteri > Lophiiformes > Antennariidae > Antennarius > Antennarius maculatus. Next base: position 16,592,658 of record CM023620.1, on the reverse strand, counting down.
GGTTACTTGGTGAACTTGTTTCCTGTTTTGTTTTGTTGCACGTGCATTTGATCAGAGCTGAAAACTGCTTGTGTCGCATCGGTCACCGCCTCCACTCCAGTCATTTTTTTTTTTACCTGCTTGCTCTTAGTTTGCCACTTTCTCACTTCAGGTCAAATTAATAATTTATATCCTGTATAGATAACTGTTTTAAGTGTTACATAGCTTGTGCACACACACACACGTAAATAGTTCCTTTACTATTGTGATCAAGAGCATTGAATCTCAGTTCTGAGGCTGTTCTGTAAAGATATTTATTCATACACTTAAGAATATTCATGCTCTAAGTTCATAAAAAACTTGTTCTGTAAATACTTCTCTTTTGTGATCAAAAACACTTATTTGAATCTGAATTTTGAGGCTGTTCGGTTAATAGTTTTAAAATTAACAATATAGCAACTTTTGAACAATCCATGTCAATTTCAGACTTAAAATAATGTACCGATTTAAGCCTCACCCATTTCCTGTCAAACCACAGTCACTTCCGGTTTAAGCCCTGCCCATTCAGAGTACAGATACAGATACAGATAATTTAGATGGTTGGACAGGCACAGATAGTAGTGTACTCACTCCTCCCTAATAATAATATAAAATACAACTTCTGAATTATTGTAAGGGTATCTTGTTGGATCCAGCCAAGACATTTCTATATGCTGTGATCCTTTACCACATGACTTTGTGCATTGTATAGTATATTGAGGTCAGGTTGAAGGGGCAACAACAAAACCTCTGGAGTCCTTGTTTAACAAAGAATAAAAAAAAAAATCTTAAAAGAATTTACTTAAAAAAAACCTCAATGATTTGATGACAGCAACATACCAGAGAAAAAACACTTAATAAGTTTAATAAGAATTACAGATTATCTTCAAGTTTGAGCCTTATTTATAAAATGGTGAGTGCATTCGCCCCTACTCTATTACCAGATTTGAGCCTTGTGAGCAACTGTTCAATAGATCCAATAGATTTATAGATTCAGTAAGATCCTCCAGCATCTTTTAAACAAAGTTGAATCACACCAAAGCTGACTGCTTTGGCGATTAGGTTTCTCTGTCAACACTAATGTGAAACGCTGCGCAGCTCTAGACTCTAGGCTTTAGTCTGCTTCTTTAGTATTGTTCAGCCACATTCAATGTTGTGTTTTTGTACTTTTTGGTCACGGACCGCTAAAACACTAGGAAATGCATATACATTCTTCCTTTTAAGTTAAAAAAATGAATACATAAAAGTGTGTTCTGAAGTTTACCTTGTGCACAGCTTTCCGTAGGATGTCTTTGTATTCGTCCTTGTTGATGTCTTTGCGCTGATAGTAAGGTTTGATGGCCAGCTTCACCTCCTCCACTGCTCGCTCCTGGGTATGCAGCTTCTTTAGGTACTGGACATTCCAGAGAACACATTAATAATGCAATAACAACAAGAACACTTTAAAGGCTGTCTTAGTACAGAGATGCACCTGTTGCTGGAAAAACACAGTTTATGTTGTAGTGAATAGATAAGGGTTTGCAATGCTTACCGGTTTCATGGTGGACCAAGGTTTACATTTACCGTTTTTTGAAATATAATCATTTGTTTTATAATTTTATAACCTTCACATTGGATAAATTGTTGTTAAAGTACGAAACATATTCAATATCATCATCACCCCAATGTCAAATGGCAGAGTGTGTCTCTTTATTCCTAACAAAAATCCAGTCATTTCCTCCAGTTTTTTTTCTATCAAGGTAAAAAGACTGTTTTCTTTTGTTCTTCCACAGCTGACAACATATACCATCATATTTTACGTTTAAGGAGGGGGAGACGGATCTATACAGGTTGGCAAGACAGAGAGACAGAGATGGGAAGGACGTGCAGCAGATTAGGGATGGAAGTCTATTGACAGGTGCCAGTAGTGTGATGGGAAGATGGAAAGAGTACTTTGAAGAGTTGATGAACAAGGAAAATGAGAGAGAAGAAAGACTAGGAGAGGTGGCTATTGTGGACCAGGAAGTAGCAAAGATTAGTCAGGATGAAGTGAGGAGGGCATTCAAGAGGATGAAGAGTGGAAAGGCAGTCGGTCCTGATGATATACCTGTAGAGGTTTTGAAGTGTCTAGGAGAGGTGGCAGTATAGTTTCTGACTGGGTTGTTCAACAGGATCTTAGATAGTGAGAAGATGTCTGAGGAATGGAGAAGTGTGCTGGTGCCCATTTTTAAGAACAAGGGAGATGTGCAGAGTTGTGCAGAGTTGTGGCAACTACAGAGGAATAAAGCTAATGAGCCATACAATGAAGTTATGGGAAAGAGTAGTGGAAGCTAGACTAAGGGCAGAAATGAGCATTTGTGAGCAGCAGTATGGTTTCATGCCAAAAAAAGAGTACTAGAGATGCAGTATTTGCTTTGAGGATGTTGATAGAGAAGTAAAGAGAAGGCCAGACGGAGCTGCATTGTGTTTTTGTAGATCTGGAGAAAGCTTATGACAGGGTGCCCAGAGAGGAACTGTGGTATTGTATGAGGAAGTCTGGAGTGCCAGAGAAGTATGTTAGAGCGGTGCAGGACATGTATGAGGACTGTAAGACAGTGGTGAGGTGTGCTGTAGGTGTGACAGAGGAGTTCAAGGTGGAGGAGGGACTGCATCAGGGATCAGCTCTGAGCCCCTTCTTGTTCGCTATGGTGATGGACATTCTGATAGATGAGGTTAGACAGGAATTTCCATGGACTATGATGTTTGCAGATGACATTGTGATCTGTAGTGAGAGCAGGGAACAGGTGGATAAGCTAGAGAGGTGGACGTTTGTCCTGGAAAGGAGAGGAATGAAGTTTAGTTGCAGTGAGACAGAGTACATGTGTGTGAATGAGAGGGACGCAAATGGAAGAGTGAGGTTACAGGGAGAAGAGATCAAGAAGGAGGATCAAGTACTTACGGTCAACAGTGTGGAAAAAAGGTGAATAAGCGTGTACAGGCAGGATGGAACGGGTGGAGAAAAGTGTCAGGTGTGATGTGTGATAGAAGAGTTTCAGCTAAAATGAAAGGTGTACAAAAGTGTGGTGAGACCAGTGATGTTGTTTGGTCTAGACACAGTGTCACTGAGGAAAAGACAGGAGACAGAACTAGAGGTAGCAGCGATAAAGATGCTGAGGTTCTCTCTGGGACTGACCAGGATGGACAGGATCAGGAATGAGTACATCAGAGGGACAGCACATGTTAGAGGTTTTGGAGATAAAGTCAGAGAAGCCAGACTGAGATGGTTTGGACATGTCCAGAGGAGAGATAGTGAATACATTGGTAGAAGGATGCGGAGTTTTGAACTGCCAGGCAGGAGGCCTAGAGGAAGACCAAAGAGGAGGTTTATGGATGTGGTGAAATAGGAAATGAAGGTAGTTGGTGTGATAGAAGAGGATGCAGAAGACAGGGTTAGATGGAGGCAATCGATTCGCTGCGGCAACCCGTGATGGGAAAAGCCGAAAGGAAAAGACGAAGAAGAAGATGTATACAGTAATCCCTCATTACTCGCGGTTAATGAAGAACTATTTAGTTATTTATAGTAATTTAAACATTTATGAACCCTCCCCACCACATATCCATAGTTCTTTTCCCACATAGACTGTTATAAACTGTTTAAAGCACTTTTGTGTAAAAGAAGTTACAGGAGGAACCGTGAGTCGGAACGCAGCGCATACACGGATGCTGTCAGCCAATAGCATGCGAGTACGGTATCACGTGACTACCTTCTAAAAATATGCAATGTAGTGAAGCCGTGCATCTTGAAGCACAAGGGATTACTGTAGATATATAGTATATGTACCTGTTATGTACATACAGTATATACATACAAAGGGAACCCCTTTGAGCCCATAGAATAGAGTCTGTGTGAATAGAAGCTCTCAGTTTAGCAATCAGTTAGGCATGCATATGAACATTGTGTTAATAAAATCTAAATCAGATTTCCCCACATTTGCAGTATTTGTGCCATTTTTTCAAAAGGAATACACAGTTGTGGTGCTTATTAATTTAATGCTGTATGCCATGGAAATGCGTAAAAATAAAAGATCCCCAAATGCAAAAGGGCACCTTCCCATTTCAAAAATGATAACCTTCAGCCAATCATATTCAATAAAAAGTGGAATAATTTTGTTGTGACAGCATGAAAGGAATGGATGCAGAAAAGTTGCTGTAGAAATGCAGCAGTAGCATTAATTACATGGAAGACCAAAAAAAATCATTTCATGAACTTTGATATTACCTTATCTGGGTCTTTGCTCTCACTGTCCCATCCAGTTTCACTACAGCTCCCAGTTACTCCTGAAATCACCACAGGCATGATGGAGGGTGGAGTCTGAGCACAACTACCACCTATGGAGGGGTGCAGGAGAGAGGGAGGAGTTTTGGTGCAACCAACCAATGGGAGAGAACTGTGGAGGATGAACTGGGCCGGACTCAGAGCAGGAGGTGGAGGGAGTGAAGAAAGGGTAGGGATCTGCGACGAGGATGAGGTGGGAGGTGCATGCTGCTGGGACTGGCTCTGATTGGCTTGTGAGAGGATCTACATAAGAGACATTACATAGACAAATGTCAGTTAGTTTCTCTTTGTGGTGGGAATGTCACTTCTTCCCTACCAGACAATAATTACTACAAATATGCAATAAATAAATCCTGATTACCTCCTATTGACTGAAGAGACAATTGCAATCACTTCTAATAAGGATGGAGATTTAAGACCAGGACTTCTTCTTTTCCTTTTGGCTTTTCCCTTCAGGGGTCGCCACAGCGAATCAACCGCCTCCATCTAACCCTGTCCTTTGCATCCTCTTCTCTCACACCAACTACCTTCATGTCCTCTTTCACTACATCCATAAACCTCCTCTTTGGTCTTCCTCTAGGCCTCCTGCCTGGCAGTTCAAAACTCAGCATCCTTCTACCAATATATTCACTATCTCTCCTCTGGACATGTCCAAACCATCTCAGTCTGGCCTCTCTGACTTTATCTCCAAAACCTCTAACATGTGCTGTCCCTCTGATGTACTCATTCCTGATCCTATCCTTCCTGGTCACTCCCAGAGAGAACCTCAGCATCTTCATCTCTGCTACCTCCAGCTCTGCCTCCTGTCTTTTCCTCAGTGACACTGTCTCTAGGCCAAACAACATTGCTGGTCTCACCACAGTTTTGTACACCTTTCCTTTCATTTTAGCTGAAACTCTTCTATCACACATCACACCTGACACTTTCCTCCACCCATTCCATCCTGCCTGGACACGCTTCTTCACCTCTTTTCCCCACTCTCCATTGCTCTGGACTGTTGACCCCAAGTACTTAAAATCCTCCACCTTCTTGATCTCTTCTCCCTGTAACCTCACTCTTCCACTTGGGTCCCTCTCATTCACACACATGTACTCTGTCTTACTGCGGCTAACCTTCATTCCTCTCCTTTCCAGGGCAAACCTCCACCTCTCTAGCTTCTCCTCCACCTCGTCCCTACTCTCACTGCAGATCACAATGTCATCTGCAAACATCATAGTCCATGGAGATTCCTGTCTAACCTCGTCTGTCAGCCTGTCCATCACCATAGCGAACAAGAAGGGGCTCAGAGCTGATCCCTGATGCAGTCCCACCTCCACCTTGAACTCCTCTGTCACACCTACAGCACACCTCACCACTGTCTTACAGTCCTCATACATGTCCTGCACCGCTCTAACATACTTCTCTGACACTCCAGACTTCCTCATACAATACCACAGTTCCTCTCTGGGCACCCTGTCATAAGCTTTCTCCAGATCTACAAAAACACAATGCAGCTCCCTCTGGCCTTCTCTGTACTTCTCTATCAACATCCTCAAAGCAAATACTGCATCTGTAGTACTCTTTTTTGGCATGAAACCATACTGCTGCTCACAAATGCTCACTTCTGCCCTTAGTCTAGCTTCCACTACTCTTTCCCATAACTTCATTGTATGGCTCATCAGCTTTATTCCTCTGTAGTTGCCACAACTCTGCACATCTCCCTTGTTCTTAAAAATGGGCACCAGCACACTTCTCCTCCACTCCTCAGGCATCTTCTCACTATCTAAGATCCTGTTGAACAACCCAGTCAGAAACTCTACTGCCACCTCTCCTAGACACTTCCAAACCTCTACAGGTATATCATCAGGACCGACTGCCTTTCCACTCTTCATCCTCTTCAGTGCTCTCCTCACTTCATCCTGGCTAATCTTTGCTACATCCTGGTCCACAACAGTCACCTCTTCTAGTCTTTGTTCTCTCTCATTTTCCACGTTCATCAACTCCTCAAAGTACTCTTTCCATCTTCCCATCACATTTAAGACCAGGACTAATCTTTTAAATTTGGGACACACTCAACATTGTTTGAGTTTCAACTGTTTCTATTTCATGGCGAGATGTCAAAATCTACCATCCCACCATGGAACCACCTTATCATGGAATAGTTTAGTAACTCTTCATTACAGATGTTGGATATCATGAAAAAGAAACTCTCAAATTACAAACCCAATAAAATACCTTTCATGACATCATGTCAGTCATCAATGGAGGAACTGATGAGAATTTTTTTAAAGATTATTAGAGCACCTTATGTTGCAGAATGGTAATGAACAGTCCCATCATAAGGGTCAGAACACAATTCCCAGAGGCTGGAAAAATTCTAGTTCTCTGATGCTTCGTTCTCACAAGGCTTGTCACCCCCTGAGTATTTTTGAGATGCTCTGAATGGATTAAATACAGTATTTTTTGTGTGTTCAGTTAGTGAATGTAGTATATTACAAGTGAAAGTTTTATTGCTGGGTCATGGAGGTGACATGTTGGATGTGTAAAAAAAAAAAAATCTGCCACGTTAAGTTCTACTTTGTGCTTATAAAACAGAAGCCTGTACAAGCGAAGACTCCAGCTGGTGAATAGCATATAAAAATATAAAAAATATTTTTAAATCAACAATGGCCTTAGAAGTGTATTAGTACTAAGGCCAAATAATCTTATACAAAAAGAAGCTCTGGTAGGCAATTCAGGCATCCTCAAAAGAAATGCAGGCAGAAAATGTACATTGAACTTACAAGTTCAATGGATGAGAGTTGTACATGTGATGTCAAAACAGTGTGCATGTGTTAGTATGTTCCTGAATCTGTTTTCAATTGATTTCAAAAGATTAATCCATTAATGAAACAACTGCTACTGATTTGTGTTTTGAATCCTTCAGAAAGTACAGTATTTTCTGCACTATAAGTCGCACTGGATTATAAGATGCACCTTTAACGAACTGTTTATTTTATAATTTCATTATTATTATATATTATTATATATATTATTATTATTATTATATATTATATTATAATATTAATATTAATATTATTATATATTATTATATTATATATTATTATTATATATATTATTATATATTCATTATTATTATTTCATTATTATTATATTTCAGTATTATAAGGCGCATATAATAAATTTTTTTTAAAGTAGATTTAAAAAACTAGTGGCTGTAGTTGCGCTATCCGTCCACTAGCAAGCGCATTCGTGCTTACCTTTAATCAGCTGTTAACTGCCCCAAGATTGTTATTTCAATGAGGCCATTCTGAGCCCCAAAGGAAACCTGATCACTCTGCCATCTTAGAAAGAAGTCAACACGCATGTTAAAAAACCTGACATTAAAAACTGGTTAAATTCATTTTGAGTGGACCACTCAGTTCGAACAGGGCGGATTATTTTGTGATCTGAAGTTCAAAGCAGATATTTAAGCTCCGACGTTCGTCTTCGTTTATTAATTATTGTTTCAATTGATCGGTAGTCCATTCAGAGGTGAGGTGCATCTATTTGCTGCTGTGTGTCCTAAACAATTTTTTAACTAGTTTTTAATGTCAGGCTGCTAAAATGTGACGCTCTGTTTTACTCATAGAACTGACTTTAACTTTGGTGTCTCACCGCCGTGAATCTCACCACACGTCGCTGCCAGACAGAATACACAAGCTGAAACTGCGCCCCTCCGCCGCCCCCCAGAGCTATCAACTACATTTGCAAATCAATTGCAGCACACCAGGCACCTTTATCTAGCAGTGCCTCTGCTCTTGAAATTTCAGAAAAGGCTGGAAGTTCTGCTTTGAGGGTCTTTCATTCACCTTTATGCCAGTTTCTCCATGTGTTTCTGCAGACTAATAGAATGGACCATCACTAGATTCCAGATTACAGCACAATGGCATTGTTTAGACCAATTAAGTTTGAAGTGGGTTATTTCCGGTGCCACAGTGGTTGGGAAATACTGAGATCAGTCAGTCAGTCAACTTTATTAATAGAATTGTTGCAAATTCCCTGTTTTGCTACATAATCACTGGTGCTCCTACAGTCTGCTCTACCGTCTGAGAGCCAGGACTTCGGTGTCGCCCCTTGACTACAGTTGTTAGGGGGCGTAGTGCCTTGTGAGGGTGCTCCTCTGGTGGCGGAGTGCGGCATGACTGGCGGCCAGACTGCCGGCTTTTTTTCAGCGATCATGTTTTTAACCAATGAATATGAAAATATGAATATTAATCTATATATAAGACGCACCGGATTATAAGGCGCACTATGGGTTTATGAGAAGATTTTAGGCTTTTAGGTGCGCCTTATAGTGCGGAAAATACGGTACTTATTTTCCACCATAATTTGAAAATAAATTCTTTAAAAATTAAACAATGTGATTTTCTGGATTTTTTTTTCTCATTCTGTCTTTCATAGTTGAGGTACACCTATGATGACAATTACAAGTCTATCGCCTCTTTTTAAGTGGGAGAACTTGCACAATTGGTGGCTGACTAAATACTTTTCTTCCCCACTGTATATTCATGCCTACAGGTTCCCTGTGTTTCAAGGAAACACACACACACACACACACACACACACACACACACACACACACACACACACACACACACACACACACACACACACACACAGAGAGTTATGCTCATAATATTATCAGTGTGTCTAAAAATGTGAGTAAATGTCAAAATTCTTCAAATACTTTTTATTTTAATGCACACATAATGCATTGGGACACTTCATTCTATTTTAAAGCAAGAAAAATGGAGAAATTGAATTTGATAATATTTAACAAAGTCAAAAAATATATTTAAAAAAATAGAATAGCAGTGTTGACATCCTTATCTACAGAAAAATCTAAACTAAGAAATGCTTGAAGATTTAACTTTCCTGACAATCACAAAAATAATATTTAGTGTCAAAACCACAGTTTCTGACAACTGCTTCACATCAGTGTTGCATTGAATCGACCAACAGGTGTTGCAGCCCAGGTCAGTTGCACTATGTTCCACAATTCCTCTGCAATTCTTGGTTTGTTATTGATTCTTAAAAAATATTTTCAATTTGTTATCTTTAAGTTTGAAGCCTGAAATGTGGTAAAATGTCAAAAAGTTTGTGGGCGGCCAATACTTTTGCAAGGCACTGTATACACACACACATACATACATACAGTATATACATATATGTACAGTGCGCCCTCGCGCATTCGGGCATCAACGATTGCGACTCCACCTCATCACAGATTTTTAGTAGGCAGCCACGTGATACTGTACACACATTCTATTTGCTGACAACATCTGGAAATCCACTCCGTTCCGTCAGTCTCAGACTTTCGTGAGACACAAAACTGCCTTAAACAGTCGATACGAGTGTGGGAAAAGGTAATACAGATATAAGGTGGTTTAATATTGGTATGGGGAGAGTTCATAAAAGTTTTAATTACTGCAAATAATAAAATAATTTGGTTCTATATCGCGGAATTTAATTTTTGCAGGTTGTTCCTGGAACGTATTAACCGCAAGTAACGAGGGGTCACTGTATATGCATACACACACAAATATATCTATCTATCTCTGTGTATGTATGTACGTATATACTGTGTGTGTGTGTGTGAGAGAGAGAGAAACATACATAGACTGAGTAGAAATAAAGTAATTTCCCTCAGAGATTAATAAAATACATTTCTTCTTTGTCGAATGACTTGGAACAATGTATTTTGAGTAGTTAGTTATTTTCCCCAAAAAGGTCACTGTCCTTTTGACTACCAAATATACAGGTATATGGTCTATTTTGAAAACCTGACAAAAACACTAAATGCATAATAAGTAACATGTGCTTTGTACTTTCAATAAACCTGCACTGGATCCATACAGTTCCTATTTTGAAAACTTTGGAAAAATGAATAAACAAAATGCCTCCTCAATGCAAAATAAAATGGACAACTACATTCATCCATATTTGCAACAAATGGATATGCTCCATCCCCAGTCCAAAACCTGTGTAAAATTGGTTAAATTTAGTTCAGATATTTGAATAATTCTGACAAACAAACCTATCACCAGACACAGGTAACTTCACCCTAACTTCTTCTAGGCACAAAAAAACAAAACCAAATGACAATAACTTCAAATGACAATTCAGGAAATCTATAGTCAGAGACAATCATCCCTCTCTCACCTGGCTGGTTGCTTGAATGAACTCTTGTGCTTTTGCTCTGTTGGCAATATTGGCCTCCTCCATTTTGAAGAGCAGAGCAGTCACTGATGGAAAAAACCTCTTATTACTATTATTTCAAAAATAACAGTTACCGTATTGGCCCGAATATAAGACGACCCTGATTATAAGATGACACCCTCTTTATCAAGACTCAAGTTTGAAAAAAGACTTTTTGAACACCAAATTAAATTTTTATGCAGAAAATAATTACAGTACATCTGAAATAAATGATAACAATATATTTGAGAGAAAAAGCATGTTATTTTGCCTCATTCAAATCATGCAAAAACTATCACATCTTAATATCTGATGGGCATCTCGTCCTTTCGTTTCTCATCCACGTACGCACACCCTCCTGTCGAGCTCTTGGAAGCAGCCGCTCTGAGGACCACGGAAAGCTTTTCTCTGACTTCTCAGATTTTTGCTACGTTTCTCCATCTTCTGTTATCTCTTCTCTTATTTTCTTCTCTTTCTTACCGCTATTTTTTTATTTTTTCTTCTTCGTGCTACCACCATTTTTATTTTTCTTCTTCGTGACAGGGGTTCGCTTTTGCCTGGGGGGTTCAGCATTCACTTTAAAGCAGGGATTCCCAAAGTGTGGTGCACGCAACCCCTGTGGTGCGCGAGCTGCCGCTAGGGGGTGCGCCAGTGAAATACATAAATAATTAAATAAATAATTTAAACACTTTTTAATGGAGGATTAACAGTTTAAATATTTAAATTCATTCACAGAAATCATTTGTAATTTTCAATTAAAAAACGTTTTGGGAAAATTTTAAATTAAAAAAAAAAAAAAAATGCACTTGGCTTTCTCCTAGCTACGTGCTAGCTTGTTGTGATAGCAACAAGTATAATATGCCGAAATGCATAACTGGTTAAAAATGGGCAGTCTATTAAATCTGGGAGAAATTAAATAGGACAGGATACACTGGCAACAGTTGAGAGCTGTGCAGTCTACCAGGCTGAAGAAATCGAGCAGGAAAAAGAGAGTGATGATGACGAGACAGGGGAAACTTAAAATGAGGAGCACAGAACACAGAAAACTCACCCGGGCACTTCATTGGGAGAAGGGGGTAAAGAACACAGTGAGACTCGTACTCGAAAGAGAAAATATGATGTTGAACTTGGGCCTATGTTATTTTGATTCTTTGTGGCGGAGTAGCATATTTGTTACCATTTAGTAACTGTTAGTTTGTTAAATAGGCCTATTTGTTACATAGCAGGGCTCAAAATTGCGCCCATTTTGGTCGCATATATGCCCAAATTTTTATTAGTGCGACTATTAAATATATTTGGGAGCACCGGTGCGACTAGGGAAAAGAATCTGGCGCACTTTTTTGTGAGACTGCGCTCCTGTGGTCCTGCCAGGAAACAATGAGAGCGCAACTGCGGCTGCTCTCCTGGGCGAGGGAGAGAGGAGGAACGCAGATGGACGGAGCGTCTTTATCGCTCTGTCACTGCCTTGCTTTTGGGTAGGTGCTCCTAAAGTCTTTGCTGGTGCTACTAACTTCTAAATTTAGGAGCACCCGTGCTACCAAGAAAAAAAGTTAATTTCGAGCCCTGCATAGTGCAGGGCTCGAAACTGCTGTTCATCACTCATCTGTAGTCGGCTCGCTCGGCGACCATTTTGACTTAAAATATTATTATTGTCATTTTTATATTGTTACTATTATTCTCCCCACCATTTCTAAAGTGAGAGATCATTAGGCCCATTATTGCACAATCTATTCTGTGTTAATAGGAGCCTATATTATTAAACTTGATACCAATATGGCTATAAAGACTACGTCTTTTCTTTCTTTTTTTTTTTTCATGTTTTGGGCATTGGGGGTGCGTCAGCTAAGTTGGGAGGTAGAAGTGGGTGCGTGGACTGAAAAGTTTGGGAACTGCTGCTTTAAAGATGTCTGACGCCATCTAGCGTTGTGAATGGGTATAAGGTCTAGACCCCGAATGTAAGACGACCCCCACTTTTTCAGTCTTATTTCAATGCAAAAAACACCGTCTTATATTCGGGCCAATACGGTATATCAAGTATCACCATAACATACATGTAAAACAATGAAAAATCTGATACCTTCTTTAACTAAAAATGGTTTGACAGCAAGCAGTCTTTAGAGTTATAGTCTTTAAACTTTGAGAAAATTTACTCTTCCAAAACTAAATTTAGAAGTCTAGAAAGTAACATGCTTTTCACTTCAGAGTACAGCTATTTGAGATTTCAGTATTTTATGATTATAGGGCACATTTATGTATAAGGTGGAAACTTACATGCTAGGACTCCTCCAGTTGTGCAGTCCACGCCAGTCTGCAAACTCCAGGGGAGGGCAGTTGAGGATGGTGGTGGGGGAGGAGGGGGCTTACCAACAGATGAGGAGGTTACAGAAGAGGTGGAGGAGGGGTCTGATGACGATGGTGGCAGAGCAAGGGAAGTGAGACCACAAACTGTGGAGGAGGAGGATGAACAAGGGGGTGAGGCCAATGATTTGGGTGCATCATCTGGAAGAAGGGGCTTTGCAGCATTAGCAGACAAGTTGAGGATAGCTGCCTTTGAAGTGGACAGGTTGGAAGGACTGCTTGCTGGGAGTGTGGGGCTGGTCTGTGTTGGACAGTCTTCAGCTTGGAAAGGAGGGTCTGGAGTCTTACAACTACTGTCCACAGTCTGAGAGTCAGGTGAAGACTCCCTGGTATCCTGCAAAGGAGCCATCAAGGTAGGTGGCGTGTGGGGTGGTGAGGATGAGGGTGGCACAACACTAGTGGAGGTGGAGGTGGAGGAGGATGACGATGAGGAAGAACTGGGTGTAGGGCCAGCTTGGCCAGCTTGTGGACTGACTGATGTGCTCCCATTTCCAACAGCTGATTGAATATCTAAAGTGGCAACACCCCAGCTCTCAGACATGGGTTTTGTTTGGCTGCCATTTCCAACCGTCAACCCTACAGCTTCACCTTTATCTCTTGTCTTCTTAACTGGGCGACGGCGGCGCTTAGTTGCCAAAGATGATGAGGGAGAGGAAGCAGAAGAGGAAGTGGATGTGATGGAACTCGTTTTTGTTTTCTTTGATTTTAATACTGCAGAACTGGTCAAGGAGGCTGGTGGTGCAGCTAAGCTGCTCCTCTTTCCCATAGTAGTCAAATCTTTACAACGGCTACCAAGTGACAATGGTTCTGAGCAGGGCTTTAGGAACGGAGACCTGCTCTCATTGTCTCTGCAGAAGACTACTGCAATTGAACCACCCACAACAGAGCCACCAGCACTGCCACCTGTACCACCTGAGCCTAGAAGGTCCATGCCCAGCTTTCCAGCCCCCGTAGTGCTGCTCACACCCTCTCGCACAAGAACAGACACTTGGGACTGAAGCTTGCCTTTCTGACTGCCACTATTCTCCTTCTTAGATTTGCCCAAGCGAACCAAATCCTTTCTGCTGGATTTGTACCGGTCTTTGTCCTTTCCAATCTTCCTGGTTTGTTTTGCCAAGGGTAAGACAGGTGAAATGTCTGCAGACCCAGAAGTAATTGTCAGAGAGGAATGACATTTACTTTTGGTTCTATTGGAGGAAGAGGAGGTAGGGGATTCAGACTGACCAATTTTCTTTACCAAGCGTGATTTCTTTTTTGGGTGGTGTCGCACACTCTTGGGGTTAGTTTTTGTTTTGGGGCCTGGGTCAGGTGGTGCTGGAGGTAGCGCAGCAGGAGGTGTATCCTCCAATGAGGGATAGTCTGAATCCAAAGCTTCACCATCCAAAGACAATACATCAGTGTCTAATTTGTCTGAATAACGGTCTGACTCATAGCTGTGATACCTTGGTGGTGAGATTGACTGGCTGTGACAACTTCTTTGATCCTCTAAATCTTCCCCCAGGTGCCATTTTTTCTTCTTCTTTCTTTTGTGGGGCTTGATTAATTCCTGTGTGGGACGACAGGGAGAGCTGGTTGTGAGTCTTGGGGATCCAGGTACAGTGGTGGTGGTTGTAGTTGTGGTGACAGTGATGGTTCGCTTGATTGCAAAGAGGTCAGACCCATTAAGGTCCTGGATTGATGGTGGCACAACAGGGCGGCCATTCCTTCGCCGTTCCTTGTCATGCTGCCTGTCTCTATCACTTCCCCTCTTTTCTCTGCTTATTTTGGACCTCTTTGAAATGCCACGCTCTCTGCTGCTTGAATGTTTTCTTCCATTCTTTTCCCTTTCTTTCTTTTGAATGCTAGAATGTCTACTTCTTTCATACCTTCTACCACTACTGGTCCAATTTTGCTCTTTATCAATATCTCTTTCTCGTGCTCCATTTCTATCACGATCTCTATCTCCGTCTCTAAATCGCTCTCTTTCTCTACCCCTCTCTCTTTGTCTATCTTCACATAGACTTGAAAATTTTTGAGTATGGCCCCCTTTTCCTGAAGTGCTGCCTGATCGTGCAGCCTCTGGGCTGGCGTGACGTTTTTTTTTCATCTTCTGACTACTGCTCCTGCTCCTCCTTCCTTTAACTTCCTTATAGCCTCTGTCTTTTTCTTTGCTCTTCTCCTGACCCCCCTCTTTGTCTTTCTTTCTCTTTTTCCTTCTCTCCTCCTTCTCCCCAGTTTTTTTATCCTTAATTTTTTGATGGTCATGGTCCTTAGAGCATTTCGAGGACTTGTGGTTCTTACTACCTTTAAGTACAGGTGGAGTCCGGGGGGAAGCAGGCGCTGAAGCTGGAAGAGGGGACGGAGGAGGCTGTGGCTGAGGAGAAAGAGGCAAAGATGTTGGAAAGGACAGATATCTTTCTTTTCGCCTATTGACCAGCTTCCTTCTCAAATCCTCTACTCCTACCACAGGCTCATCCTCAGGCTCTTTGTCCACATCCCAGTTACTCTCTGTATGCACAGACACAAAGCCATCCCCATCCAGTACGCGCAAGATACGCTTTGGCTTTGTACCAAAGAAGGAGATGGTGGGAGAAATAACAGGAACAATATCTCCAGATAATTTCTTTTTGCCCCCATCTCGGTCAGTGACACCAACTATTTCCCCTTCCTCTATCTCAGAGTGATCAGACTCAGCGCTGCTAGACCTCTGCTCTCCACTTTTGCTACAGTCCACTCTTCTTCTTAGAGGGAGCTGGGTGGTCAGACAGGGGCTTGGCAGATCAGTTAATGTGTCAGTGGAATCTGGAGGTTCTTCCGCTTTTTCCTCATCTTCTTGTTCAGCACTGCTTTTCATGTCCTTCATTTTGACACTCTTGTCATCAGTATCAGATGTTGGAGAACCAGTGGGATCAAAAGGGTCATATTTTTCGCTCTCCTCCTCCTCCAGTTTATCAGTTGGATGGAAAGGATCGTACATCGTTTTCTTACCCTCTTCAGAACCAAGATTTGGCTGCAGTGCAGTCTGTGGAAAGAAATCCAATATGTTGGTCTTGGGAATAGGTATGGAAGGAGACTGTGTCACTCGAGATCTAGAAGTGGAATAAATCCTGGCCACCCCCGTCCTTTGAATCTGACCATTTACATGCTTCTCAAAAACTGATGCTTTGGCACAGACAGGAGAGAATACTAACAACGGGGAAGACTGATCAGATGAAGGAGAAGGAGACACAGAGGGTGAGCAGGGATGTGGGCTACGAGCAATCTTTCTAACTCCACTTGGGGAAGAAGAAAGAGCAGGCCTCCTTTTGAAGCCTGATGCTGGAGACAAGTCCATGGACCAGGAAACTGGTGCTGTTTTAGAACGATTCTAGAAGGCTGGTCGCAATGGAAAAAGCCACAGGAAAACAGAATGATGAAATAACCCTAAAAGAAAGAACAAATTTATTTTTAAAGCTAGAATGACTTGAAAAGTTGTGCATACAGAAGCCCTAGATACTGAAAAATCAAAATTTATGCTAACCACTTTCCGATCCCAAAGAAAGTTGAATGTAAGCAAACTGACATGAAAATAGAAAACTTGGTGTAATGTGGACATTAGGGGGAAAAATACCAATCAACTAAATCCTGTCAGAGAACAGCAGAGTAATGGATCCTGTTACACTTCAAATGGTCACTTCACTTCAGGAATGGTATGAGCAGGTGCTGACTTGTTAACTTCTAATTCTCTACATCTGAATTCAAATAAGCACCTGGGGGATATTCTGCAAAATTTAATTAATGTAGCAATACTTCAAGGATGTGATACTAATGTCTTGGTGTTAGATACCACAGCACACATTTAGAGATTTTGTGGAGTCCATGTCTTGATGTGTCATACCTGTTTTAGCAGCAAAATTATCTACATATCAGATTGGTTAAAATGCTCTAGCTGGCTGGTGTAACTTGGTTCTGTTCATTTTTTCTCTCGGAGACTAAGGAAAAAAAAAAATTTACACTAAAGAAGTGGCTCGCTGAAGCTTTTTCAAAAATGTATGAGAATGGAAAAAGCTGGGTTTTTTCTATATGGTTTCTGTAGGAGGACAAGCCTGACATTCTTAACGTTTTTCAATATTTTAATAATTTGTATAAAAATTACATTACCACTGGAGTGTATAGAGGTGATGAATTTCGTCATTAAGATGGCAAATCATCTGTCAGTTTAGGAAATTGCTAGAAGAAATTAAAAGCAAATATTCGGATCTCCTGCTACACAACAAAGTCCGCTGGCTGTCAAGGGGTGAGGTTTTGCGTCGCTTTGTTGCTTGTTTAGAACACATGATAACTTTCCTGTAGAGCACAGACCTGAACTACCCACAACTGGAAGACACCAAGCGGTTGGAAAAACTGCCCTTCACAGTGGACATGACAAGTCACCTAAACATGTGCAATAACAGTCTCCAGGAGCGGGAAAACACTGCACTGCAAATGCTGGAAGCTGTTTTGTCACTGGAGCTCAAGCTGACTATATTCATCAGGGATGAACACCGAAGCTCTCTCACTTTCCCTCCCTGAAAGAGTTCAGAGATGCCTATTATGATCACACATTTAATGGGGATTATTCATAAAGAGCGATTGTTGATATGCAAGCTGTATTTGGGAGCAGATTTAACGAGTTCATCTATTCAACAAAACATTAATATAGTAATGGAAGTTAAACTTAAGGCACCAAGTATCAGTCATATATATATATATATATATATATATATGTGTGTGTGTCTTCTGTGTGTTTGTTTGTGTATATGGATTTTGTTAACTGATATATTACTATTGCTTTCATTGTGTTGTGATCTTTCATAAAATAAAAATATTTAATGTCAGCATTTACTTTCAAAGAATTTTATGCACGATTCATCGTTTGCTATCTGTTAAAACAATAGTCAATGACACTCCTCTGCCGTCTGTCACACAAGATGAGGTCTGAGGTTATCAGAGACTCACATCTAAGCTTTAGATGTTCAAATAACATTTAACACACAAAACCAATCTATAAATTATACATTCATAATGTGAAACTGACCCTTACAGACGTATTTTGTTAGAATTGTACGAGCAGATAATCAATTCTGTTTCCACATGATCAATGGAGACCCAAAATGTCAAACACAAATAACTAGAACGAATGGTCATAAGACATCACACTTTCTGTGGTGTCATGACTAAGAACTCAGCTTCAGATAACAAAATCATTGTGTCTGCAGAATATGTAATTCCTTGAAAACGAGAAAAAGTAAATGCAACCTCGCATTTATTTTTGTCCACATCAGACAATCCCCCAAAAGGAGGGGTTCAGGGAATTCACAAAAGTAGAACAAGTCTGGGCTGACCTCTGGAACTTAAGCTAGCACTGCTATAATCTCACCAAGGCTCTATTCCTTCACTTTAGTTTTGAACTGATGTTGCAGTACTAGGCCATTGGTTACTCTTGAGAGCTGCAGTGGAGACGGGAAGGCCGTTTGTGAACCACGGGCTTGATTCTCACCATCAATGTAAATCAAAACATTGATGCTGTGTAATTTGTAACCGTTAGATTTCTTCTGAGAACTATTCATGGGTTGGTTGGTTTATGAATGTTTTACTAATTCATGCTTAAAAGCGTTAACTTTTCGTGATGAACGTGTAGCCCAATCTGTGCCCACTTTTAGCCACTGTTAGCCGTATTGTTGACGGTCAGGTAACCCCTCTGACAGACTTTGTTGCTGATGTCATATATCTCAACTCCAGGGCTATAACTGGTTTAATCACAATTCATACCTCTCACTATTTGTCAAAAGATGGAGCTTACATCTCCTGTTAAAATCTGACAATATGTAGCTTGTTTAGCTCCCAGTAGCTAACGATAGCTGACTAAAAGCAACAGGAGTAGCTATGGGTTAATGAGATACCTTTGGTCCGATGATCCGCGGAGTCACATTAAAACGCCCGGTTTATATCTACTGTTTTTTCTCAGACAAACCTAGAATCAAAACAATCAGTCACTTTAGACTTCTTTAAAACATCGGCACTCATCCCTTCCTACCAATCGCCGCCATCTTCCTTACCCTCGAACCAGGCAAGCCATTTTTTTTCCCAGGGTTGTTAAGGCAAACCATGAATATATCATAGACGCGAACATCCGTCCAATCAGAGCGTAGAAACGAGTGACGTCTCATCATCGTCATCACGCCTTAAGAACCGACCGTATTCCTCTGTCATCACAGACCTCAGTGGACGGGAGATAAGTCCAAATTGAAACCGATAAATCGGAACTGATGAAAATTTTGAGGAGACAGATGGGGTGTAGTCTGGGAGGACAGAGGAGATAATATATTTATTTCTTTTCTATGGCTGAGTGAAAGAGGAACTCCATGAATGTCAAAATAAACATAACAGATTTAAGCTTGAAGCCGGTGTACACATTTATTACACAACCACAAAGTTCTGAAGAGGAAATCTGCACATATTTTATTGAGAACATTTTAATTATTAATTCAGTCGTTCAACAGTTTGGCAATGATGTGGACAATGAGATGGCCCAGAATAAACTATGACTTGTTTGTCTAATGTCTACATCAGAATGCATTAATTTCAATAAATTATGATACCCTGATAAGATTTATAATTGGTGTCCAATTTTTGTTCAATAATGATTAGAAAGTATCACTGACTGCATATTGCAAACAGCTGAAATTAGTTTTGAATGTATTGATAAACAATCTGTATCTCATCATGAATCATAAAAAGTTTATCCGGAATTTAGATTTTTACAGAGGTTTTGACTCAGTTCAATCAAGCCAATCAAATTTTACTTGTATATCCCAAATTCAAATGCTTTTGAGGACTTTACTCTCTTACTCTCTTTTACACTGTTGCACATAATCGAAAAAAAACTATTGATGACATAGACAACCTGTTTTTCAACTTTTTGTGGTAAAGAACAAAATTTTTGTTGAAAGAATCTTATTTGTTTGGGTAAAACACAGTTATCCTGGGACATTAATCTATGTGCTTATAATTTACATTAGGCTGTAAGAATTGCATTAATTCATAATACGGAGGTAAATATTATTATAGTGTGTTGTGCTAATTATAGTTCCTTAAAACACAAATGCCAGTTATGTTTTTCAAAATGTCAACAAATTTGTATCACAATAAGCAAAACCAAAACAATTTCCAGAACCATACTAAATAACATCTTTGTCTAAGGAACACATACAGTACACATAAAAGGATCTCTGTATTCCAAGCTCACCGGTCTGCATTCTGTCTCTCCACCATCAACAGCTTTAACCACCGTTCCTCCAGTGCACCTGTTTCATTGTTGCTGTGCTTGTGAGGCTTAACTAAAGGGTTCTATCATTTTTTAACAGACCTTATTAAATATCTTGTTCTTTTGTTTTTGTTTTTTACATATACGGCAAACATCGCGATCTTGCCAAATTCTGTTTCAGTTCACTACAGCTGTGTATGAAGAATCAGTGATTTTTGGACAGTTTTGATTAGTTATTTAGTTAATTATTTGGTTGGTTAGAAATTGGTTAGAAACAGACAGACTGATAAATACTTTATTTATCCCAAAGGAAATTGCATAAAATTTAGCTTCAAGGGGTAGTACAGGATAATTTTAAAGGTCAAAATGTGGGCATCTATGTGGCTCTGGTCATATCATATTCTGGCATTGTCAGCAGGACACCTTGTATAGGGACCGAGGAGACTCAGATTTATTTATTTTTCTCAAATAGTTTTGAGATTTTTTTTTTTTTTGGTTAAAGCAAAACCACAGTGGGTACTTCACTTTGTCCTCCCCACAAAGTGAAGTACTTCTGCTGGTTGTGCTGTTACTGACTGTTCATTTGAGCAATGGCCAATGACTATCAAGAACTGTACAACAGGATCTGTGGGTTGAAAGGGGCTATCTACTAGAGGAGCAATCACAAGTTAATTCAAATCAGGAGGGATTGGACCATTGTTAAGAAAGCTTTAAGCACTATTTTGATGGTCCTTCTCTTGTTTGATGCTTCCTTTACATCCGCAGGGCGAGAATATGCCCTTTTTCAAGGGAAAGTTGGGGATTCCTTTGAAAGATTAAAGACATGAGGGCTACTCGGAGAACCAGTGATTTTTAGATCTGTTGACCAACAGTACTTTACATATGATCATGTAAAAGGGGAAGCTAAAAATGAGACAAGGGCCCCATTACACGAAGCAGGGTTAAATCTCAATATACCATCTATTGTACAATAAAGGCTTTCTATTCTATTCTAAAAAACCCTGAGATAATCCTGTGGCTCTGTGTTGACTTACCCTTACCCAGGGATTTTGGTTTCAGAAAGGCTTCTCAGGGTTAGTTTTGTTAAACTAGGGTAAGTTGACTCTGATTTTAACTGGCGAGATAACTCTAAAAAAAAGCCATCATCAATGGAGCCAAGGATTCAACGATTCACCATGACGACGACGGATGAGACGCGCTCCGCAGCGTTTTACGGCAGTTGAAGTACAGATTTTAACTAATACACATGAAGACTTTGAGTGCATTGTCCAAAGAAACAGAAATAGTGTTGCAGCTGCAAAGACGAGGGAGATAGTGTGGGAGGAAATTGCTGCTCAAGTCAATGAATAAGTTTAAACGTAGTCCGTTGCAATGTAAGATTACTTAGGTAAACTGCTTGAACAATAGTCCATTAATTTATGTAAGTGCAATCCAGCAGGGGAGAAGCGCACATGGCAGCTGCTTTGAATGAAGGATAAAAACATTGTTCACACAAGTCAAACTTCTGCATCACCTCATTAGGGATCCTCCTCATCCTCATTATGTTTGATATTGTACAGTAAATATAGTGGATGTTCAATTGTTCAGTTGTTTAATAGCCAACATAATACTCTTTCCACGTACATAAATGGCCTCTCATCTACATCATCCACCCATCCATTATCTACCGCTTATCAGGGGCTGGGTTGCGGGGGCAACAGTCTCAGGAGGGATGCCCATACTTCCCTATCCCCAGACACCTCCTCCAGCTCCTCCGAGGGGAGCCCAAGGTATTCCCAGGCCAGCCAAGAGACATAAGTCCCTCCAGCGTGTCCTAGGTCTTCCTCGAGGTCTCCTCCCGGTAGGACATGCCCTGAACACCTCCCCAGGGAGGGGTCCAGGAGGCATCCGGAACAGATGCCTGAGCCAACTCAGCTGGCTCCGCTCAAGGCGGAGGAGCAGCTGCTCTACTCCGAGTTCCTCCCTGGTGACTGAGCTCCTCACCCTATCTCTGAGGGTGCGCCAAGCCACTCTACGGAGGAAACTCATTTCTGTTACGGATTCCAAAGGAACCAGGAGCGAGAGTCAAGATGTCAATTAATAATAAACTTTTAATTAGTCCAATGTCAGGAACAGGCAGGGGTCAAAACCAGAAGTTCAGGATAAAGACGGTACAAGGACGGCAGGCAAAAAACGTAATCCAACACAGGTCCAGGTCATTCACGGGGCATAAAAGACAAAATCGTGGTCACAACAGGCAGAGGTCAAAATCCGGAAAATCACAAATAATAATAATAATAAAAACCTTTATTGTCCCACAGTGGGGAAATTTGTGTGATTGTGGCAGCGGGGGGGGGGGGTCAAACATAAATACATAAATAATATACATACATATTAACATTTGCAATATATGAAATTTACATATTCACATATTGTAGCCATATTAACATATATCAGAAATTTACAGTTATATTTACACATCAAAAAATACACTACAGACTGAAGATTACATTGTTCATCCTGAATTACAGTGTTTTGTTCTTTGAATTCTTTGAGTTGTCTGAGTGGTCTGCTGGGAGGTTTGCTGGTTGTGGACTCTGACGGCCGTGGGCAGGAAGGACCTGCGATAGCGTTCCTTCACGCATCTTGGGTGAAGCAACCTATCACTGAAAGGCAAGGTAAAACTCGATGGTTGTAAGGGAAACGGTCAAGAAATAGTCATCGTCATACACGGATCTCTGCACAAACACAAACTACACTGCGACAGCGCTTAACAGAAATGAAGGAGCTTAAATAGACCAGGGTGCAATACTAGGTTCAGGTGGAGCTGATAATTAACTAATTAATGATGTGAACACTGGGAAGGAACTAAACCCGGATTGGCTAAAGAGCAAATGGAACAATCAAGGGAGAACAAACCAAGTGCAAAGAATAATGAACATGGTAGTGATGGAAAATAGAAGGTACATGAACTGAAAACCAATAAACAAAAGTCAGGAGCATATGGAAAAAACAAAACAGAACATGGCAGATGCAGATCATCACAGTACCACCTGTCCAGGATGAACCTTGAAGGAACCTAGCTTCAATGTTCCGGTCCGTACCATTTTCAGCCACTTGTCCTTTTGGTCATGACCCAAAGCTCATGACCATGGATGAGAGTAGGAACGTAGATTGACCGGTAAATCGAGAGCTTCGTCTTGTGACTCAGCTCCTTCTTCACCACGACAGACCTATACAGCAACTGCATCACTGCAAAAGCGGTACCAATCCGTCTGTCAATCTCACGCTCCATCATTCCTTCATTTGTATACAAGATCCCAAGATACTTAAACTCCTCCACTTGGGGCAAGGACTCTCCACCAACCTGAACAGGGAACACCACCCTTTTCTGGTCGAGAACCATGGCCTCAGATTTCGAGGTGCTGATCGTCATGCCACTCGCGTCACACTCGGCTGCAAACCGTCCCAGTGCACGCTGAAGGTCCAGGTTTGATGAGACCAACAGGACAACATTGTCTGCAAAAAGCAGAGATGAAATCCTTTGGTCCCCAAACCACACTCTCGCCGGATTCTGGTTGCGCCTAGAAATTCTGTCTATAAAGATTATGAACAGAACCAGTGATAGAGGGCAGCCCGCCAGAGTCCAACATGCACTGGGAACAGGTCTGACTTACTTCCGGCAATGCGAACCAAACAGTGGCTTCAGTCAGACAGGGACCGGACAGCAAAGGGCCCCGGACCCCATACTCCCGAAGCACTCCCCAAAAGATACCACAAGGAACACGTTCAACAAAAAACATGTGGACTGGTTGGGCAAACTCCCATGAACCCTTGAGCACTCGATGGAGAGTGTAGAGCTGGTCCAGTGTTCCACGACCGGGACGAAAACCACATTGTTCCTCCTGAATCCGCGGTTCGACCATAGGTCTAATCCTCCTCTCCAGTGCTCTGGAAAAGAGTTTCCCTGGGAGGCTGAGGAGTGTGATCCCCTATAGTTGGAACACACCTTCCAGTCCCTCTTTTTTAAAAGAGGAACCATGAGATGTTAGAGAGACGTGTCAACCATGACAGTCCCTGCACATCTAAAGACTTGAGGTACTCGGGGCGAATCTCATCCACCACCGGTACTTTGCCACCGAGGAGTTTGGCAACCACCTCGGTGATTTCAGCTTGGGTGATGGACGAGTCTACCTCTGAGACCTCAGCCTCTGCTTCCTCTGTGTAAGACATGGCAGCAGGATTGGGGATATCCTCAAAGTAGTCTTTCCACCGCCCGACAGTTGCAGACCTCACTGACAGAGTGTTCTGCCAGACGTTCCCAACAGACTCTCAAAACACTTTTGGGCCTGCCGAGTCTGTCCAGCCCCCTGCTCTGCCAGGAGATCCAGTTTCCCATTATGTGGTGATCGGTTGACAGCTCTACCACTCTCTTCACCCGAGTGTCCAACACACGCGGTCGGAGGTCTGGTGATACAACAACAAAGTCGATCATCGACTTCCGGCCTAGGGTGTTCTGGTGCCATGTGCACTTATAGACATCTCTGTGGTTGAACAAGGTGTTCCTTATGGACAAACTGTGACTAGCAGAGAGGTCCAATAACAGAACACCAATTGTGTTCAGATCGAGGAAGCCATTCATCCCAATCACCCCTTTCCTGTCATTGCCCACATGAGCATTGAGCAATGACAGTGAGAACAATGAAGTCCCCAGTTGGAGCACTATTCAGTACTCCTCCCAGGGACTCCAAGAAGGCCGGGTATTCCGCACTGCCATTTGGCCCGTAGGCTGAAATGACAGTGAAACATCTGTCCCCAACCCAAAGGCGCAGGGACCCTCTCGTTCACAGGGGTGAAGCAAGCCCACACCTGCCCACCACCTCTCACCTTGGGTAACACCAGAAAAGTGGATATTCCAGCCCCTCTCAAAGGTTTGGGTGCCAGAGCCCAAGCTGTGGGTGGAGGTGAGCCCAACTATATCTAGTCGGTACCTCTCAACCTCCCTCACAAGATCTGGCCCCTTTCCCCTCAGCGAGGTGACATTCCATGTCCCTAGAGCTAGACACTTTGTCTGGGGATTGGGTCGTCGAGCCCCACGCTGACGACTGCAACCCACACTGCGTCCTCTATGGTTTCCTCGGCGGGTGGTGAGTCCACTGGAGGTTGGGTCCATGTCATCCTTTCGGGCTGGGCCCCATGGGCAGAGGCCCGGCTACCAGGCACTCACGTACGAGCCCCAAGTCCTGGCTTGGCTCCAGACTGGGGCCCCGGTTGCGCCATACCGGGCGATGTCATGGTCCTTTATTTTTTAGCCATCATAGGGGTTTTTGTACTGCTCTTCATCTGGCCCGTCACCTACGACCTGTTTGCCAAGGGAGACCTTAGCAGGAGCATAAAGCACTTGACAACATACATAGCTTATGGGATCATTCGGGCACTCAAACTTGCCCACCACAATAAGGTGGCAGCTCTCGGAGGAGTCATCTACATCTACATCTACATCTACTTTCTCTTCTCTCACACCAACTACCTTGATGTCTTCTTTCACTGCATCCATAAAACTCCTCTTTGGTCTTCCTCTAGGCCTTCTTGCCTGTCAATTCAAAACTCAGCATCCTTCTACCAATATATTCACTATCTCTCCTCTGAACATATCCAAATATCTCAGTCTGGCCTCTCTGACTTTATCTCCAAAACTTCTAACTCAGTGGTTCTTAACCTGGGTTCGATCGAACCCTAGGGGTTCGGTGAGTCGGTCTCAGCGGAGATAGAGGTCAAGACAAAACATCCGACACAATGTGTAGGGTGTTTTTGCCGAACATACACGAATCACTGTGTACGTTTGACACATTGTGTCAATTCGTGATGACACGACCCCCTTAGCTATCACTGGCTGCAGGTGATCACACTACATCGATTAGCCTACCTGTGCTACATGGAATTTTGCGCACTCAGTAGTCAATTTATGCCTGTCATGATGGTACGTCATCTGATTGCTTTCTTAATATTTTAATTCACAGTAACTATGTTAAGCAAAAAAAGAAAGTGGTCGGACGAATATGTGCAACGGGCGGCCATGGCTAAGTGGTAGAGCGGGTCGTCCAATGATTCAAGATTGGCGGTTCGATTCCCACTCCCGCTGACTCATTTGTTGTTGTGTCCTTGGGCAAGACACTTTCCTCTACTTGCCTCCAGTGGTGCACTCGCTGGTGTGTGAATGTGTGTGATTGTTCCGCTGGCGGTTGGAGGGCCGTAGGCGCAGATTGGCAGCCACGCCTCCGTCAGTCTGCCCCAGGGCAGCTGTGGCTACATAGGTAGCTTACTATAACCAAGTATGAATGAGGAGTGAATGAATAATGGATCCAATGTAAAGCATCTTTGAGTGTCCAGAAAAGCGCTATATAAATCTAATCCATTATTATTATTATTAACATGAATTTACAGATACTGTATAACGGAACGTGATGGGAGTCAGCGTTCTGCATAATTTGCAATGTCAAGTTGAGCAACTCTAGTCTCACACTGGCAAAAATAAAGGAACACTTCCTTAAGCTGCATGGAAAACAAAAGAAACAGACTTTGCTGTGAAAATGACATAAGAGTAGCACTTGCCAAAGTGAAGCCACACATATCTGAACTGGTCTCCCAATAACAACAGCAGAAGTCACACTGATTTGCAGGTAGGTCATTTCATGTGAGTTCATGCACTGTCTTGGTTTTGTTCTTTGAAAAAGGTGACATTAATGCACAATTCATTTAATACACCAGTAAAACATATACTGTACTTAGGAATAAGTACCAGACCCGTTGGAGATCTGGCAGGTCGGGTCGAAGAGATGTGGAACCATGTGTCCCCCTTTCCCAGCAAACGGACTGTCACTTGGAAGGGACCTGTCCACCTAGGTTCAGACCATTTTCGTTTTGTTACTCTCAACCACACACTTTCACACACATTCATTTCTCTGGGGACATCCGTCTGCTTTTCTGTGAGATGGGAGAAAGTGATAGTTAGTTGTCACAGGCCTGGTGGGCCTTCAGCACCTTTGGCTGTCAATGGAGCTGTAGGAGCTAGAAAAGGTCTGTTAGTGTGACATTCGAATGGAATCCAGCCTGTGGAAGAGTTCAGTGATGTCCAGGACCACTCCTTATCTCCCTTCCAATTCTGCTTTGTAGATTATTAACATCATTATTGGTATCACCTCTCTTTGGGGAATTGAATAACTGGAAACTGTGCTGTATCATCATCCCATCATAGCCAGGAGGAGATTTTTTTGATTTTTGCAAAAACACTTTAATCACATTCAAAACATTTTACAATTTTACATTAGATGAAAACACTAAAGAGCTTCAAAAACACCAAAAACCAATAAGTAAGAGGAAATACAATCTAAAATCAGTGCATTATATCAGGAAGTTTGCAAAATTGAGTTGATCATCAATTAAAGTGCATAGGACATTTTTGTGACACCAGATGTTCCTAAAGTTATTTAGGTCTTTTGTCATTATATAGAAACCGAATTCTAGTTCTAAACGACATCTGATGTTACAGCAAAAAACAGTAGCTGCTTCTTGAACAGTATTGTTTTCAAGTCTCCTCTTCCTGGTCACGTAAATTGCGAGTTTTGCTTCTCCAGAGATAAAGTTTAAAAGCTGCCACTTTCTTTGATTCGATTTATACCCAACACCGTAGACAAATTTCCTGATACTAAAATTTTCACTGAACAGATTTAAAACATTCGTTAGAAGAGTGAAGAGCACTGCAAGTCTCCCACACTCACTAAAAGCATGCAAGACTGTCTCACGAAGGGGACAGAAGGGACACTGGCTGGACACAGCAGGGTTAAAAACAGAGATAAAAGCAATGGAACTGATGGCACCGTGTAAAATTCTCCACTGGAGGTCGGCTGTTTTTTTCTTGAGGGGCGGTTTGTATAGAAGACTCCACTGTGGGTCAGGTCCATTTCCCATCATCCTGCTGGCCCAGGCAGTGGGCTCTCTGTTACACAGGTTTATTACTTTTACACAGTATTTATACAGTACTTTTTTGTTGGCCGTCATCTGCAGAAGCATTGGGGATAAACTGTAGTGAGTGATGCTGCAATGTGTATTTAAAAAGGACTCAAACATAGCAAGCCTACTACTGAAAAAAGTATTATGTGGATGTTTTTATACATTTGGACAGTTTAATTTAAAATGACCGACATAATATTGTAAGATGAATTCTACCTGAATGTTGAGACTGTGAAAGGACTTCCTATTCACAAAGTCGGCCTCATTCTCACCCAGATGGGCAGAGATGGGGATGTGCGTGCAGTCAATGGCACCCAGCACCCTGGGGAACCCTGTGAAAGGAATGTGCTGCATTTAATATACAACGGCAAACATCCCAGGGCTTAGTCTACATTATGCAAATTACACATTAACCTTGCTTACCTGTAATGTCATAAAAGCCCTCTTTGATGCATTGCGTGGGCAGGTGTCCGGGAAACGCCATGAATGCATCAACAAGCTCAGTCAGGGCCCCCGCGACTTTATGAATAGCTCTACACACTGTGTTTTTCCCGAGGTTTTCGGCATCGCCAACAGAATACATAAAAGTACCTATGAATGAATGAATCAATCCACGATTTACTTAAACAAATAATTGATTAATGGCATTTTATCTATGGTTTGCTTGTAACCCATCCAATGAGGGATTTAAAGACATCATAATAATTACAAACATCACGAAGAAATATATTACCTGTGGCAAAAAACCTCAGTACAATGCACACTGTCTGCGGGACTGTCAGCGCGTGGTTGCGGTGCGTTACATTACTGATGTAAGGCTCCAGCAGCTGACAGATGTAATGTAACCCCTCTCCAGAAAACCTGTACCTTTCGTACAGTGATTGTTCAGGCAATTCAAACGGATTACAGCGATCTCTAAATATTCTCTCGCGCCTGAGTGCTCTTCGCACAAGCTGTGCACCAAGATTCACCGGGTTCTCATAAAACGGACAGCCCATTTTCCAAGAGAACTGATTGGTCAGTAGGTGGGGCTTTCATACCTGCTGAGCTCTTATCCTGAACTTATCCTGCAGGTTAGGTGTTCAGCATAGGGTACCACGACAAGTAGCCCGATAGAAAGTAAGCCACCTTTATGGTACCGAAAAGCCAGGGTTAAGCCTGAAGTTATCTCGCTAAGCCGTAATCCAGTTTTATGGTACAGGCCTCTGGTGTCACTGAAGGTGGATTCTCCTCCCGGTCAGCTTTTGCCTGTAATGAGATAACACGAGCAGAGATGCTCTTGTGGATGTTAGTCATTTGTCTGACATACGATTTCATGTCATTTGTCAAAATATCAAGAGAAGGTCCCTTACCTGTTTTTCCTTTATCAACTTATGATGTGATAAAATCTCTATCGAATAGCCCATAGTAAGAGCTGACGCTTTTTCATGCAACAAATAAGCGGCAGCCAACTGCTGATAGCATTGTGGCAAACCTAATTCTTCTGACGTTAGTGCAACAGAATAATAGGCAATTGGTTGAGCATGTGTACCTATACCTGTTTTCTGGCCTAACATCCCTACTGCATGTCCCTGATGTCACGACACAAACAACTGGAACGCTTTCTCATAGTCTGGAAGAGTCAAAGCCGGCACCTGCTGTGGCAAAGTTTTAATAGTTTCAAAAGCAATGTGTTCTTCTGATGTCCAAAGTA
This sequence comes from Antennarius maculatus, assembly GCA_013358685.1. Lineage (NCBI taxonomy): Eukaryota > Metazoa > Chordata > Actinopteri > Lophiiformes > Antennariidae > Antennarius > Antennarius maculatus. The sequence continues at coordinate 16,562,823 of CM023620.1, read as the reverse complement.
ATCTGCTTCGCAAATTTCCAGCTCCATTTTCTTTAATCATGTTTCTCAGAGGCTGGACAATAGCAAAATATTCATCAATCCATTCTGAACTGTACCCCATCATTCCCAGAAAAGTCATAATTTCTTTAACAGTGGTTGGCATGGGAGCTTTTGACACTGCCTCCAACTAGCAGGGAGAAATTGATCGCGTCCCTTCTTTGATCAACCTACCCAGATACTCTACCTGATTCATGCAGTACTGTAATTTCTCTTGTGAGGCCTTGTGGCATGCACGTGTACGTATAGAATTGATTTCTGTACGTAAATGCAAAAAGATGCCTGCTGACAGGACTTAGAGGTACACTAAAAAATGCAGAACACAAATCAATGACAGTGAACCGCTTAGCATCGGGTAGGACATTTGACAGCAAAATTTTGAGGATTTGGAACATCAATAGAGAAGTCCTCAATTACTTCAATCAACACACGTAAGTTATGCACTAAACAGTACTTCTTTTTATTTGTTTTTAACACTGGTAAGATTAGTTCACACTTTGGCTTCAAGAACCATAGCTCCTAAATGTTTAGGCTCATAACCTGGATTTACAAGTAATGTTACATGTGGAAGGCTATTTTTAATTTTAATTTCTCTGCCTAAATATGTATTTTTATGTACCTCCATCTCAGCTCCTTGTTTTCCTAATATTATGAAACCGGAACAAATCTCAGCCCTTTCAGGTTGATCATTAACCCAAATGTTTGGTCTGGCTATAGATACATCTTAAAAAAAATTGAAGTGTACAATGTTTTGGGCATGTTGGTGGCTTCACATCAGTCAAGTTCACTTTGATAAAGTTCATCCACTCATTGGCTGGATTCAGAAAAGAGTCACTCAGGTTTCCAAGATTGGAGAAATGATGATGCTGTAAGGTCTGATTCTGGCAGGATATCGCTGTCTCATAGTTGTCCACAGCACATTGCGATATCTGTTGAAGATGTCTCCATCGTGTACCTGAGTCCCCACATACTGTTCAAGTCCAGCTTCTCGTAGAATTTCTTCAATGTCACTTTTCAGCTTTAAGATCTCCCATTGCCATGATTATAAAAATTGTTTCTTTTTCAAAAGCAGCAATCCATTTTCCTGCTCCTTGATGGATACAGGGAAGTCTTTGTATTAATCCTTCCAGGTCCATTGTAGCCCAGGGAACACATTGCAGATTTGGTCCTTTGGCAAGCAGGGGGTATTCTGATCCCTCTTGCACTGCTGTAGCACTGCTGTAGCAGTGCAAGAGGGATCACCATTCAAATGTCCTCTTTTCTCTCAAGTTCATTACTGCTAAATGGTAATGTTGTTCTTGGTCTTGGCGTTGACATGTGTTCTGGAATACTTGGAGGTTCAAAATTTCCCGTTTCATCGTGATGTCTGGGTCTGGGTCTGCATGTACGAAGCCCCATGGATTCTTTTGGTCTTGCCCCTTGACCTGCTCCTGCTTGCCTGGGTGTTGGTGGAGGGAGTTCAGAATAAGAGTCTGGTGATTCATCTTCATCTGTCTCTCCATTGCCTTCTTCCTGGTCTTCTTTGTCACACTCTCCACCTGCTGCCTCAGCCTTTTGAAGACTCCATTTGACTCTGGTACTGAAGCCACTTGTGCGTCTGCCTTTCTTCTGTACTTTTTGCCAGGGCACAGGTATTTCATCCTCTTGTTCTGTTTTTTGTTTGTTTTACTGAGTCTAATACAGGATAAAGTGCATCCTTCTCCGACTTCATCACATAATCTCCCATAATCCGAAAAGTATACTTTTCGGATCGGCATCTGAGAGGAGTACATAGGAGGAGATACTTTCTTTCCTGCATCAACTAACGTCCCTACATTTTTTTTAGAAGCGTCTCTTAATTTCTTTCCTTGGGTTTGAAACATCTGCAAAATAGCTAATTCTCTATCGCGCTTTTGAACATGTTTAGATTTTTTATCCTTTGGTTTACAGTTTTTTATCAAAGCCTCCGTCTCTCTACACTGATTTAAGTCAAATGTACCATCCGCAGGCCAGGAAGACGGATTGCTTCGCGTTCGCTTGCTCAATTTTTGAGAAACTTTATTTATTTCATCAGACAACAGTGGGTTCAGTTTACTGAGAATCCCTACTGCAGACCAACTCTGCGATTCAGACCCCATGATTCACACAGCACAGACAATGTAAACAGTTATCTAGTGTTGTAAAATGTGTATATGTATATGATAATGAATGAAAGATAAGCAGTTATGTTTGTGATGTGATAAATAGTGCAAAATGATACTGACACAATTACAGAACACACAATTTAAAAGATGTTTTAGATCAGAGTGTAAAATGATAAACACAGACCAACACTGAAAAAATAATTTTATTGAATGTAGTTGAATTAAATTAAGATATTTCTATATGTGTAGAATTATGTATGTATGTGTCTATATGATGTTTATGTATAAGTACTACAACCCCCCCTTTTTTAAAAATCAAATCTCTATATAAACTGCACGATAGTCTTCTTTTCCTTTCGGCTTTTCCCTTCAGGGGTCGCCACAGCGAATCAATTGCCTCCATCTAACCCTGTCCTTTGCATCCTCTTCTCTCACACCAACTACCTTCATGTCCTCTTTCACTACATCCATAAACCTCCTCTTTGGTCTTCCTCTAGGCCTCCTGCCTGGCAGTTCAAAACTCAGCATCCTTCTACCAATATATTCACTATCTCTCCTCTGGACATGTCCAAACCATCTCAGTCTGGCCTCTCTGGCTTTATCTCCAAAACCTCTAACATGTGCTGTCCCTCTGATGTACTCATTCCTGATCCTATCCTTCCTGGTCACTCCCAGAGAGAACCTCAGCATCTTCATCTCTGCTACCTCCAGCTCTGCCTCCTGTCTTTTCCTCAGTGACACTGTGTCTAGACCAAACAACATCGCTGGTCTCACCACAGTTTTGTACACCTTTCCTTTCATTTTAGCTGAAACTCTTCTATCACACATCACACCTGACACTTTTCTCCACCCATTCCATCCTGCCTGCACACGTTTCTTCACCTCTTTTCCCCACTCTCCATTGCTCTGGACTGTTGACCCTAAGTACTTAAAATCCTCCACCTTCTTGATCTCTTCTCCCTGTAACCTCACTCTTCCACTTTGGTCCCTCTCATTCACACACATGTACTCTGTCTTACTGCAGCTAACCTTCATCCCTCTCCTTTCCAGGACAAACCTCCACCTCTCTAGCTTCTCCTCCACCTCTTCCCTACTCTTACTGCAGATCACAATGTCATCTGCAAACATCATAGTCCATGGAGATTCCTGTCTAACCTCATCTGTCAGCCTGTCCATCACCATAGCGAACAAGAAGGGGCTCAGAGCTGATCCCTGATGCAGTCCCACCTCCACCTTGAACTCCTCTGTCACACCTACAGCACACCTCACCACTGTCTTACAGTCCTCATACATGTCCTGCACCGTTCTAACATACTTCTCTGACACTCCAGACTTCCTCATACAATACCACAGTTCCTCTCTGGGCACCCTGTCATAAGCTTTCTCCAGATCTACAAAAACACAATGCAGCTCCGTCTGGCCTTCTCTGTACTTCTCTATCAACATCCTCAAAGCAAATACTGCATCTCTAGTACTCTTTTTTTGGCATGAAACCATACTGCTGCTCACAAATGCTCATTTCTGCCCTTAGTCTAGCTTCAACTACTCTTTCCCATAACTTCATTGTATGGCTCATTAGCTTTATTCCTCTGTAGTTGCCACAACTCTGCACAACTCTGCACATCTCCCTTGTTCTTAAAAATGGGCACCAGCACACTTCTCCTCCACTCCTCAGGCATCTTCTCACTATCTAAGATCCTGTTGAACAACCCAGTCAGAAACTCTACTGCCACCTCACCTAGACACTTCCAAACCTCTACAGGTATATCATCTGGACCGACTGCCTTTCCACTCTTCATCCTCTTCAGTGCCCTCCTCACTTCATCCTGGCTAATCTTTGCTACATCCTGGTCCACAACAGTCACCTCTTCTAGTCTTTGTTCTCTTTCATTTTCCACGTTCATCAACTCTTCAAAGTACTCTTTCCATCTTCCCATCACAGTGCTGGCACCTGTCAATAGACTTCCATCCCTATCCTGAATCACCCTAACCTGCTGCACGTCCTTCCCATCTCTATCTCTCTGTCTTGCCAGCCTGTATAGATCAGTCTCTCCCTCCTTACTGTCCAACCTAGCATACAAGTCATCATAAGCACCTTGTTTGGCCTTTGCTACCTCTACCTTCACCTTACGCTGTATCTCCCTGTACTCCTGTCTACTCTCCTCAATCCTCTCAGTGTCCCACTTCTTCTTAGCTAACCTCTTTCTTTGTATACACTCCTGTACCTCCTCATTCCACCACCAAGTCTCCTTATCTACTTTCCTTCCAGATGACACACCAAATACTCTCCTACCTGTCTCCCTGATCACATTAGCTGTAGTTATCCAGTCATCTGGAAGCACCTCCTGACCACCCAGAGCCTGTCTTAACTCCTTCCTAAAGGTCGTGCAATACCCTTCCTTTGTTAGCTTCCACCATTTCGTCCTCTGCTCTGCCTTTGCCCTCTTCATCTTCCTCACCACCAGAGTCATCCTACACACCACCATCCTATGCTGTTTGGCTACACTCTCGCCTACCACTACTTTGCAGTCACTGATCTCCTTCAGGTTACATCGTCTACACAAGATGTAGTCTACCTGTGTGCTCCTACCACCACTCTTATAGGTCACCCTATGTTCCTGCCTCTTCTGGAAGAAAGTATTCACTACAGCCATTTCCATCCTTTTTGCAAAGTCAACTACCATCTGTCCTTCTGCGTTCCTCTCCTGGATACCAAACCTGCCCATCACTTCCTCATCACCTCTGTTACCTGCACCAACATGTCCATTGAAGTCTGCACCGATGACAACTCTCTCACTTCTAGGTATGCTCTGCATCACTTCATCAAAGTCCAACCAGAATTTCTCCTTCTCCTCCAGCTCACATCCTACCTGTGGAGCATACCCACTAACAACATTGAACATCACACCTTCTATTTCTAGCTTCAGACTCATCACTCTATCCGACACTCTTTTTACCTCCAGGACGTTCCTAACAAACTCCTCCTTCAAGATAACTCCTACTCCATTTCTCTTCCTATCTACACCATGATAGAACAACTTGAACCCTGCTCCTAAACTTCTAGCCTTGCTACCTTTCCACCTGGTCTCCTGGACACACAGTATGTCTACCTTCCTCCTCTGCATCATGTCGACCAACTCTCTACCTTTTCCTGTCATAGTTCCAACATTCAACGTCCCTACTCTTAGTCCTATACTCTTGGCGCTCCTCTTCTCTTTCTTCGTGCGAACGCACTTTCCTCCTCTCCTTCTTCGACCAACAGTAATCCAATTTCCACCGGCGCCCTGTAGGACAACAGCACCGATGGCGGTCGTTGTTAACCCGGGCCTCGACCGATCCGGTATGGAAGTCATATGTTTGATTCGCATCTTTGATTTGGCAAAAGTTTTACGCCGGATGCCCTTCCTGACGCAACCCTCTGTATTTATCCGGGCTTGGGACCGGCACAATAAGACACTGGCTTGTGCCCTCTTGCGGCTACATTATAAACTGCACGATAGTAACTCCAAAAAAAAAAAAAAAATTTGTATTCAGATATCCCAAGCCAACCACTGACAAAGAACAAATCGTCAATTTACACATATCTAGGATGTTTTTGTATCAAATTTGCAAACATGCCGCCAGCACAGCTCCTCCAGAAACCGAAACAACCAATCGTTCACAATTAGCAATGATAAGCTAAGTAATGCTAAGCTTATATTAAAGTATATTCACTTAAATGTACTATTTTATGCTAAGCTAACAAGCTAAGCTAACATGCCAACAGGCTAAGCTAACATGCTAAGCTACTATGCTAACACGCTAATGTATGCTTGTCTATGCTAATTTATGCTATTTTACGCTAATTTATGCCAAGCTCAGTCAGAATTGTCTCAGTAAGCATCTATGAAGTGACACACTTATCAATCAACCAAATTTTCTGTCAAAAATGGCTTTTAACTCCACATTAATGTCTTTCACAAAATGGCGTTCGTAAATTGGATAACCTCCAACAAGAACCCAAAACAGTATTCTTAAGCTGGATAGCCTCTAACCCCGAACATCTAAGCCTTACCCACTATTAGAGAACTTAATTCCACGCCTACTCTGACAATTCAGTAAAAAATATTGAAAAATAAAGTGTGCAACAAATGAAAATATTAGAGATAACAGTTAATATCAATTATATCTTTAACTGTGCCTAACGCAATCAAATTAAAACAAAAAGGGAAAGGCAACCATTGGCTTTCTCTAACAAAAAAATTAAAAAATAGCAGCGCTATTGCATGGTAACCACAGTTACCATGCAAGAATCTAAAGTTCAGTTGCCAACAACTCAAAAATCTATTTTCCTATTACACACTCGACACTAATACACCAAAGTATTACACTTAAAAATATGACACACACACACACACACACACACACACACACACACACACACACACACACACACACACACACACACACACACACACACAGATAGAATCATCCACATTCATCTCATCCACATTTATCTCACTTCTGTCCGTCCTTGTCAATCACACACACACACACACACACACACACACACACACACACACACACACACACACACACACACACACACACACACACACACACACACACACACACACAACACACACAACCAAATTCCTTTTCAGATAAACAGAGAAGTAGAGAGTGTGAGTCCAGGGGGAGGGGTTGAGAGAGAGAGAGACGAATAGGAATAGAGTGGATGTTTAGAGAAATAGACAGATATTTATAGGCAGATCACCAATTTATCAATCTCCACAAACACTTAAGCAATTTGTATGGCACAAGAAAGAGTGTAACAGGAACTTAAAAATTATCCCACCCCAGTCCGGACAAATATTTACAGAGATCTCAGGTGGATCGGCTGTACTTTCACATGGGAATCCAGCTCAAGGCTCTACGCAACGACGTGAGATAAATCGACCATTGACGCACTCCATGTGTTTATCATCCCGTCACCTATGGAACACCTGCCTGAATGGCGTCAAAACTCTTCATCAATCATCAGCTTGAGAAGACGTTATGACCTCATAGGCGCAGTTCCACACAGTTCCACCAACCCTGAAGTTAGAAAACCGTATGGTACCTGATCTGAAATTCCGTCCTCCACAGCAAACAAGTCTCTAATTTTATTGTGGCTTCCGAAGCTTTGTTTATTCTTTAACGATTAAACAAAGGCCACCCGTGGGCTTTTACCGCTGTGTCCCACCAGGACGGAAAACGTCGGACATTAACAGTCAAACAAAGAATTTATGTGTGCTAACAGACTGTCAGCCATTTACCAAAGGCCCATAATTTACCGATTCAATATTGGATCTGACATCTTTCACAAAACTTTCTCGCCGAATAGACTGTCTTTTAATACCTCAACCTTAACCTTTTTATTTTTGTTTTCTAAAGTTTATTGAAAGTCACCCAAGAAAAAAGAGTAGACAATTATTTTCATACAAAGCAAACAGATATTAAGCAGACAAACAACATATATTCAGACAAATACTCAACCCATGATGACCCACACAGGTAGTTTTAGGAAGACTAACTAAACAAATTTATTTTAAAATTATGTTTAGCAAACAAACAAATCTCACCAGAAACTAAAGCATCTCTTCCAGACAGACAGTACTGCAATATTTAAGCTAAAAAGCTTACCTCACAGTGCAGTCTGTCTACCTGAAGGAGGGGCTAGAGGCGCCGGATTGGAGTCTTGAAACCCTCGCTGTTCGTGACGCCACTTTGTGGTGGGGGTTTCATTTTTCTCAAGGACAGGAGACAATGTGTAAAATACAAGGTATTTATTTGCCAATTCAAATCATGCATCGGTTGATTAGCAGTACAATAATATCATCCATAGGTTGAGTGTGAGTCCAATAATATCATCGATGATATTGACAGACAGACAAGTTCAACAAATACTTATCTAATCATGATGAGAGCTCTGGAGACGATGAATAGTCCTTCGAAGTTTTGTTACAGAATATATTGGGTACTTTGCAGACGAGAGCTGCAGCGGAGTTCCAGGTACAAAATATGAAAAGAATCACGCATCATTTATACTCTAAAGGTGTGACTAGGGGGAGGTATTAACCTCGGCTCATCTGCTTTCAACCAGTTCTTTACGGGCTTTCAGTTGGTACGTCATGACCTCCAGACGTTACCAAAAATATCAAGTCGACAGTTTCACAAAACTATTTGACGACATAATATAATCAGTCACACGAATCCTGTGAGGACATATCTGCTGCAGACATTCTTTGGATGACCCGATGCAGAAACATACAAAAATATTCTAATTTCAAGTACAGTATATGAAATGATCTGGCCAGCTGCTTCTGTCTGTGTCTAACTTCTTCCAAGGATACCGACAGTCATGCAAGCATTTCCAAATATGGTCTAACAGTAATTATTTTCATGCAGCGTCTTCATGACCTCGAGACATCCTGGGGCTACTTTCCCAAGTGCTGGATGATTTGACACAAACACACACACAGATCTATTGATGCAATACAGATCTTTGGTTCTATGAAATGATATTATTTTATTATTTTATTGTATTATTTTATTGTATTAAAAACTTTCCACCACAAGGATAGCCAGGTAATGTTAGATTCTATCCCCGAAGGGATATGGTCCACAGGTCCATTTGATGTAGGGCAGGGATTCCCAAAGTGTGGTGCGCGCACCCCCTGTGGTGCGCGAGCTGCCGCTAGGGGGTGCGCGAGTGTAATGGCAGCTGAGCACCTTGAAATACAGAAATAATTAAATAAATAATTTAGACATTTTTTAATGGAGGATTAACAATTTAAATATTTAAATTCATTCACGGAAATCATTTGTAATTTTCAATCAAAAAACGCTTTGGGAAAATTTTAAATTAAAAAAAATACCCAAAATGCACTTGGCTTTCTCCTAGCTACGTGCTAGCTTGTTGTGATAGCAACAACAATAATATGCCGAAATGCATAACTGGTTGAAAAAGGGCAGACTGTCCAGTATTAAATCTGGGAGAAATCAAAGAGGACAGGATATATTGGCCACAACTGAGAGCTGTGCAGCCTACCAGGCTGAAGAAATCGAGCAGGAAAAAGAGAGTGATGATGACGAGCCAGGGGAAACTGAAAATGAGGAGCACAGAATACAGAAAACTCACCTGGACACTTCATCGGACACTTCATCGGGAGAAGGGGGTAAAGAAAACAATGAGACTCGTACTCGAAAGACAAAATATTATGTTGAACTTAAGTCCCTTGTTATTTTGATTCTTTGTGGCGGAGTAGCATATTTGTTACCATTTAATAACTGTTACAGTTTGTTAAATAGGCCTATTTGTTACATAGCAGGGCTCGAAATTGCGCCCATTTTGGTCGCATATGCGCCCAACTTTTTATCAGTGGGACTATTAAATATATTTGGGAGCACCGGTGCGACTAGGGAAAAAAATCTGGTGCGCCTTTTTTGTGAGACCGCGCTCCTGCAGAAACAATGTGAGCGCAACTGCGGCTGCTCTCCTGGCGAGGGAGAGAGGCGCGGAACGGAGATGGACGGAGCGTCTCTATCGCTCCGTCACTGCCTTGCTTTTGGGTAGGTCCTCTTGAATTCTTTGCTGGTGCTACTAACTTCTAAATTTGGGAGCACCAGTGCTACCAAGAAAAAAAGTTAATTTCGAGCCCTGCATAGTAATAACTGCTGTTCATCACTCATCTGTAGGCGGCTCGCTTGGCGACCATTTTGACTTAAAATATTATTATTGTCATTTTTATATTGTTACTATTATTTCCCCACCATTTCTTAAGTGAGAAATCATTAGGCCCATTATTGCACAATCTATTCTGTGTTAACAGGAGCCTATATTTTTAAACTTGATACCTATATGCCTATAAAGACTACGCCTTTTCTTTCTTTTTTTTCATGTTTTGGGCATTGGGTATGCGTCAGCTTAGTCAGGAGATAGAAGTGGGTGCGCGGACTGAAAAGTTTGGGAACTGCTGATGTAGGGCATTGTAATTATAACCCTGATGTTGTACTAAACATTTCTGATGTACAAGTTGTTTGTAGAAAACAGTACCCATAGCAGCAATCAAGGGGATGGAGAGTATACTTTGTGGACTGTGGGATGCTGGTGTTCTGGAAGAATCAGACTCACCTTGGTCAACCCCAGTGAGGTCAGTTCAAAAAGCAGACGGAGTAAGTTATCGAATGGCAGATGATTTGAGAGCCATAAATGATGTAACGCTAACTCCAGTTTTACCTGTACCTGGTCCACATAGGGTATTGACATCACTCTCACCTAAATTCAAATAGTTCACAGTTATGGATTTGGCAAATGCTTTCTTTTGCTTACCTCTACATCCAGATTCCAGAAAATACTTTGCATTTTGGTATCATGGAGTTAAGCTGCAATATACTAGACTCCCGCAAGGATTTAAGAACAGCCCTGGAATATTCAATCAGGGTTTGAAAACAATGTTGTCTGACATGCAGTTGCCTGAAGGTTGTGTGTTAGTACAATTTGTGTATGATCTCTTTTTGGCATGTGAGACACCTGAAATTTGTTTATCAGCGACTGAATGTTTAATTAGGAAATTGTTCTCATGTGGTTTCAAAGTGTCCAAACAGAAATTAGTGTTGCAGGAAATCCGTCATTTTCCTGAGACGTGTTGTGTCAGCACACCGCTTGGCAGTGTCCACAGCTCATCCCTCTGCTATCCTGCACCATCCGAGGCCTGGGGCAGTAAAAGACATGCTATTATTTTTTGGGCTTGTGCAGTTACAGTAGACACTGTGCACTGATAAAACAACAAGGTCACAAGAACCCCACCGCCAAACTTGAGTGGGATACAAGAATCGCCAGATTGCTTTGTCAGGCGTGGCTACGTCGGCTGCCTTGGCCACGCCAGATTCAGGCACTGTGTTCCATCTGGATGTCTCCATCTCAAATGATATCGCTAATGGCGTCCTGTATCAGAAGGTTGAAGGTGAGAGATGCATTTTGATGTATTATAGGGCTCGACTTCACCCCATTGAGAGTAGACAGCCACCTTGAGCCAGATATGCGGCAGGCCTTGCTTCATTGGTAACTAAAACAGCACACATAGTTCGAGGCCACCCACTTATCATTCTCACAGAACATTCAGTCACATCGTTTGTTGTGTCTCAGGCCTTCATCATGTCTGCTTTGCGACAAACTACGTCATTTAAGATTCTTCAAGCTACTAACATCCAGTACATCCATTCCGGCGTCGACATGGCAGAGTCATGGTGAATATGCCACAGTCTCCTTACACGTACGTCACCTGAGCAGACATCATCATTAAAAGAGGTGCTTACCCATCAGCAGTCCACCACCCCGGAAGAATTGAATCTTTGATGTCTTATAGTGTGGCCTCTTTCGAGGCCAAGAGGGGGAATGAAGAGATTTAAATGCATGCTATTCATTATTTTCCTGGCTGCATAAGTATTTAGTTTTAATTATGCAATTAACTTTTCTATCACTCTGTCTCAGTATATTTCCGAACACTTGAACTCATCTAATTTGACACATACACACATAAATACACACACACACACACACACATACACATATTCACACACTTCACTGAGCGTTGAAGAATATCTTCAACGCTCAGTGGCCACCAGAGGTTCATTCTGTGGAACTCATGTGCAACTGTATTTTTAATGGCCTACTCACACATTCCAATGTATCTGCTAAAGAAGTTTATAGAATTCATTTTCTAAAAAATTACAGAAAACAGAAATGGTTTACTAGGACCTCCAGATTAGGAGGGCAGATCTGGACATAGAAATACTGGAGCACAAGTTAGAGGTGGGTAATGGTCACAGGTGAATCATGTTAACAGTGTTCAGTCTACATGTACCTTAATAGGAATGTGGGTAGCATCTATGCATCTAAGCCAATTACATTGGGAAATCCGAAAAGAAATTAAAGTTAATAATCCAATTCTGAGGTTGCAGCAAAATGTTATTGAGAACAGCATTTCAAATTCATTTATCAGATTTCTACATCATTACCTGCAATCCTGTAGAACTCCTCTTTGATGATTCTGTCCAGTACCTGGCAGGTTGACTGGACTGATGTAGAGACTTTGAGGCTGCTGTCAAAGACCTTGCCTAAGCTCTTCACAGGTTTTTCTGATGGTATCATTGACCCTTCGATGTTGAAACGAAACCTGTCTGTGACCTTGCCCCTCTTCACCACCAGCGGCCTGGACTTGGCTGGTTTGAATCCCATCCAACCACAATGGATGAGCCTTTCCAGCCCATGGAGGATCCACCTGCACCCTGGACTGACTCCGTGGTGACTGTCAGGTCATCCATGAAAGCCCTGATTGGAGGTTGGCGCATCCCTGATTGGGTTCGTGGGCCTCTGCACTCTGGCTCCGCCGACTTCACAATCATGTTCATCGCCAGGGCAAAAAAGGTTACAGAGATGGTGCAGCCTGTGATTATCCCAATCTTCAATCGGTGCCACTCTGATGTTACTTCCCCTGCTGTGACTCTCATCCTGAACTGGTCATAAAAATTCAGGATGAGTTCTGCAAAGTGATGTGGTACATGGTGTTTGGTCATGGTGGTCTGGACCAGTTTGTGTGGGATGGCGCCATAGGCATTGGCTAGGTCTAACCACAGAACTGTGAGTTCTCCTTTATTCTCCCAGGCTTCCCGGATGAGCTGGGTCATCACTCCAGTGTGTTCTATACACCCCGGTACACCCCTTTTGCACCAACGTGTCTATGTAGTTGTTATTGGAGAAGAAGTCAGCCTCCTTGCTCCTAAGCAGAAGAAAATCTTCCCTTCTATGCTTAGCAGGTAGATGATCCTGACCTGGTTGATCTTCTTGGAATCTTTCTCTTTGGGGATCCATACTCCTTCAGCAAATTTCCACTGTTGTGCCACCTTTCCCCTCCTCCATATGACTGAGGATTTTCCAGAGTCTCTTCAGAAAAGAAAAATTAAAAAATACAAGTTTTTCATAAGAAACAATGGCTGGCCTCGTCCCTTTAAGAAAACCAACCATGTTAGTTGCCAGCCCCATTAAAAACTTCAACACAAACAACTTCGCACATTACTGAAAGGTGTAGGTCTTTTTGGTCAGCTCAGCTGTCACACAGCACATTTGACAGGAAGAGTCGTGGTTCATGTTCCGTCGCTACCAAACAAACCTGCAATTTGACAAACGTTCCAATGCAAATACATAAAATCTTCAATAAAAATGTGTATTTAAGTCATTTACCCATGCAGCCTAGCAGCTCAGGTCTCAATGAGGTAAACCATCAATAACTTCCATTGCTGAAGCCTGCGTTCTCCAAGAAGCGACAACTACCCTGATAAAATGAAATAAATAGGCATTAAGGAAATCAAATGGCAGTGAGTAACATGCTCTACCATGACCAGAAGTACCTGTAGGAAAGGGAGCTCAGCTGACACAACCAGCGACGAGAAAACACTTGTAGAGTCTAATCCTATAACCAAACATTTATCACCTCCTGATTAGACCCAAGATAACATGTGACCCTGGCTGTTCAGTGGATGTGATGCAGCTGTGTTGTGTGCCTGCCTGTGTAGGTCTCCACACTACTATGAAACCTATTCTCAACCAGGTTAGCTTCAGAGTGTCTGTTACTGCGGTAACAAACCCAGAGGTTCAGTTTACCTCGCTTCGTGAAACCGGTCAGGGTTGCTCCTCTGGGTTTAGTAACTTCTCTTTGTGAAATCAGAAACTCTGGTTTTCCGTGATTTAAGGGTTAATTTATCCAGGTTTTCCGTGAACCTGCTTTGCGTAAAGGCCCAAGGTGTCAGCCTTAGAGTGTAGACAGGGAAGATTCTGAGAAAGCCTTAGGTCCTCTTGGAGACATTGTCAGAATCTCCCTCTCGTCTCAGAAAAAATTCCTACACACTAAAAATTAATAGAACTTACCTCAGAGTTCAGTACATAGTGAATACTTTCTGCCAGAAGAGGCAGGAACATAGGGTGATCAAATTGCTCAAGTGTTTGTGGAGATTGATAAATTGGTGATCTGCCTATGCATATCCTGCCTACGCAGGAACATAGGGTGAACCTGTCTGTTTGTCAATATCATCGATGATATTATTGGACTCGTACTCAACCTATGGATGCTATTATTGTACTGCTAATCAACCTATGCATGATTTGAATTGGCAAATAAATACCTTGTGTTTTACACACTGTCTCCTGTCCTTGAGAGAAACGAAACCCCCACCACATGACCTATATGAGTGGAAGGAGGAGCATACAGGTAGACTACATCTTGTGTAGACGGTGTGATCTGAAGGAGATCAGTGACTGCAAAGTAGTGGTAGGCGAGAGTGTAGCCAAACAGCATAGGATGGTGGTGTATAGGATGACTCTGGTGGTGAGGAAGATGAAGAGGACAAAGACAGAGCAGAGGATAAAATGGTGGAAGCTAAAAAAGGAAGAGGGTTGCAAGACTTTTAGGAAGGAGTTAAGACAGGCTCCCCAGGTGGTCAGGAGGTGCTTCCAGATGACTGGACAACTACGGCTAATGAGATCAGGGAGACAGGTAGGAGAGTACTTGGTGTGTCATCTGGAAGGAAAGTAGATAAGGACACTTGGTGGTGGAATGAGGAGGTACAGGAGTGTATACAGAGAAATAGGTTAACTAAGAAGAAGTGGGACACTGAGAGGACTTAGGAGAGTAGACAGGAGTACAGGGAGATGCAGTGTAAGGTGAAAGTAGAGGTAGCAAAGGCCAAACAAGGGGCTTATGATGACTTGTATGCTAGGTTGGACAGTAAGGAGGGAGAGACTGATTTAAATAGGTTGGCAAGACAGAGAGACAGAGATGGGAAGGACATGCAGCAGGATAAGGATAAGGACATGCCGCAGGACATGCAGCAGGATAAGGACATGCAGCATTCTTTGTCCCTATCCTTAATCATCCCTATGATTAAGGATAGGGATGGAAGTGTATTGACAGGTGCCAGTAGTGTGATGGGATGATGGAAAGAGTACTTTGAAGAGTTGATGAACGAGGAAAACGAGACAACAAAGACTAGAAGAGGTGGCTATTGTGGACAAGGAAGTAGCAAAAATTAGTCAGGATGAAGTGAGGAGGGCGTTGAAGAGGATGAAGAGTGGAAAGGGAGTCGGTCCTGATGATATACCTGTGGAGGTATGGAAGTGTCTAGGAGAGGTGGTGGTAGAGTTTCTGACTGGGTCGTTCAACAGGATCTTAGATAGTGAGAAAATTCCTGAGGAATGGAGAAGTGTGCTGATGCCCATTTTTAAGAACAAGGGAGATGTGCAGAATTTATTTATTTATTTTATTTATTTAGTTTATTTTTTCGGACATGTTAATATAGCAGACTTCACACCTTCATCACATTTACGACATCAACAACAACATCTGAAAAAAAGGACGGGTAGAAGCCAATAGGCTTGTGAAATTCCCGTCCCCCAGAATCAACAAACATCTATCTCATTAGAATATGTAATCAACAAACTCAGACATTAAAAGTTTTTAACCAGCTCATACATTGAACTTTGATAGACGTTCATACCCTTATCCACTTCCAGATATTAGCCTTTTACCCTAGAGTATAACCATGTTTACATTCTTCCTAGGAACACAAGGTTTATTAACATCATGGATAGTCAAAAGACGAAGTTGGCCTTGCCAGTGTTCTCCACAAGAATATAATGATCACCTTCACCTCTTTCAGCAGACAGTGTTTATATAAGAATTAACCAGTTTGTTGCAGACACTTTAATGGTTTTACATGGTATTATATTTTCAAAAGATATCAATATGATCTTTAAGGTCTCAAAGTTAATGTTATCTCATGTTATCACAAATACATGTTTTTTTGTTTTGTTTTTGTTTGTTTTGTTGTTGTTTTATTGTTCATTAGTGCATGTTTCTGACATCGATGAGGTTCATTTTTTCAACTGTTCCATGTAACAGTTGACGTGTCCAAAATTGTAAAGCTCCCAATATCGAAGTGACTCTGTTGTACTGATCTTTGGTGTAGTTACAATTCTCGTCCATCTTTATTGCTCATATTTCACCAACTCTTCAACTCCTCCTGATCACCATAGTTTTCATCTGGTCCGGAGAAAGCCCCTTTGTTTTGATGAAGATCTTGAAGTTGTTCATCCAGGTGTTGTCAATCAGTCCATTCTTCTTAGCAATATCAGCATTCTTTTTAGTAAGATTCTCAATAATGTAGACATTTTTGCTTTAAGTTTGAAGCCTTGTTTCAGAAGAGCAATTTTGTGTTTGCAATTGCTGAATTTTATCAGCACTGCAGGTGGTCGCCTACCTCCAGATGGTAATGGGTAACGTGTCTCAATCTGGTCTGGATCTATAGTTATCGCCAGATCCCTCAGTTGAGAACTCACTTGTTGCTCCACAGATTTGATGTGAGCGCTAGCCACAGCATTTCTTCAATTCCTCGGCTTAATTTTGATTCCAGTGACGATCACATCATTTATACGAATGCTTTGTTCCAAAACATCCATTCTTTGTTGTCCCTGTTCCAATACAACAATTCTTCGGTCTTTTTCCTCCATGTCTTTCTGCATTTTCCTCATTTAGATTTTCATTTCTTCCAAGGCGTTTTCTTCCAACTTTTTATCAAAGTCACTCCCTAACTTATCAAAGTTGCTCTTTAACTCACTCTTTAATTCTTTCATAGAGACCATATGGTCTTTAGTATCCTCCAATTTTCCTTTTCTTTTCGTCATTTTGCAGAGAATAAGTAAGAGTCAGTCTGAGTATGAGTTAGAGAGATAAGTGACAACAGGTGACAGAAGACGTCTGCTCCCGTTGAGAGCCGGAAGTGTCTCTAGTTGTGGCAACTATATAGGAATAAAGCTGATGAGCCATACAATGAAGTTATTGGAAAGAGTAATTGAAGCTAGACTAAGGGCAGAAGTGAGCATTGGTGAGCAGCAGTATGGCGTCATGCCAAAAAGAGTATTTGCTTTGAGGATGTTGATAGAGAAGTACAGAGAAGGCCAGAGGGAGCTGCATTGTGTTTTTGTAGATCTGGAGAAAGCTAATGACAAGGTGCCCAGAGAGAACTGTGGTATTGTATGAGAAAGTCTGGAGTGGCAGAGAAGTATGTTAGAGCAGTGCAGGACATGTATAAGGACTGTAAGACAGTGGTGGAGTGTTCTGTAGGTGTGACAGAGGAGTTCAAGGTGGGGGTAGGACTGCATCGGGGGTCAGGTCTGAGCTCCTTCTTGTTTGCTGTGGTGATGGCCAGGCTGACAGACGAGGTTAGACAGGAATCTCCATGGACTATGATGTTTGCAGATGATATTGTGATCTATAGTGAGAGCAGGGAACAGGTGGAGGAGAAGCCAGAGAGGTGGAGGTTTGTCCTGGGGAAAGGTACATCTGTTTGAATGAGAAGGACCCAGGTGGAAGACTGAGGTTACAGGGAGAAAAGATCAAGAAGGAGCAGGATTTTAAGTACTTAGGGTCAACTAGGGTTGAGCCGAGTACTCGTTTCAGACGAATATCCAGTATGGATAACGCATTTTTGACGAGTATGAATACAATACGAGTAAAACTCGTCAAAATTCGTAAAATCCTCATACCTGACTGTCGTCAACCACAGTGACTGGCCAGTCACACACAGCGCCTGCCCCTCACTACAGAAACTGCAGCCAGAGTGTCACTGCCCCACAGACATTGACTGATCTCTCTGTGTGTGGCATTGCCGTATCTCATGTTAATTTCCTTAGGTTTTCTTCAGCTTGCCTCTATTTCAGTAAGTTTAAGATTACTTGGTGAACTTGTTTCTTGTTTTGTTTCATTGCACATACGGGATGCATTTGACCAGAAAGAGCTGAAAACTGCTCGTGTTGCATCGGTCACCACCTCCACTCCAGTCGTTTTTTGTTTTTTTAACCTGCTTGCTGTTACTTTGACACTTTCTCACTTCAGTTCAAATTAATGATTTATATCCTGTATAGATATTTTAACTGTTACATAGCCTACGCACACACGCACACACACACACAAACACACATGCTCTCTATCTATTTCTCTCTCGCTCCCTCTCACACAGTCACTCAGTCAAACACACATGCACAAACAGACACACACACAAACACAACCACACACACGTTAACACCCAGAATTCTGCAACTACTAAAACTCCGTTAGACAGTGATTTTGACTGCTCGAACAATATTTGTAAATAATTTGGATTATCATTGAAAATATCTAAGAATAAATTGGTGGAATAGATAAAAACAAATCATGACACAATAATAATAACAGCAGCACAAAAACCCTTATGATGACTAAAAAATCAAGTACCGTGACATTGCCTGGTATGGCGCAACCAGGGCCCCACCCTGGAGCCTGAGCCTTCAGGTTGGGGACAGGTGTGTCACTGTCCTCTCGGCCTACGGGCCAAATGGCAGTGCGGCATACCTGGCCTTCTTGGAGTCCCTGGGAGGAGAACTGAATGGTGCTCTGACTGGGGACTCCATTGTTCTTCTTGGGGACTTCAACGCTCACATTGGCAAAGACAGTGAGACTTGGAAAGGGGTGATTGGGATGAATGGCCTCCTCGATCTGAACACAAGTGGTGTTCTGTTATTGGACTTCTCTGCTAGTCACAGAGAGAAGCCATCGTGTCCTTCTTGGTATCTTGTGGGGAGTGCTTCAGGAGTATGGGTTCCAGGGCCCTTTACTGAGAGCTGTCTGGTCCCTGTATGACCAAAGCCAGAGCTTGGTTCGCATTGCCGGCAGTAAGGTGCATGTTGGACTCCGGCAGGGCAACCCTCTATCACCAGTTCTGTTCATAATTTTTATGAACAGAACTTCTAGATGCAGCCAGGATTCGGATGGACTCCGGTTTGGGGACCAAAGGATTTCATCTCTGCTTTTTGCAGACGATGTTGTCCTGTTGGCCTCATTAAGCTTGGACCTTCAGCGTGCACTGGGATGGTTTGCAGCTGAGTGTGATGCGAGTGGGATGAGGATCAGCACCTCTATATCCGAGGCCATGGTTCTCAACCAGAAAAGGGTGGTGTGCCCTCTTCAGGTCAGTTGAGAGTCCTTGCCCCAAGTGGAGAAGTTTAAGTATCTTAAGGTCTTGTTCAGGAGTGAGGGAAGGATGGAATGTGAGATTGACCAACGATCGGTGCAGCTTCTGCAGTGATGCAGTGACTGTATAGATCTGTGGTGGTGAAGAAGGAGCTGAGTCTCAAGATGAAGCTTTTGATTTACCGGTCAGTCTACATTCTTACTTTCACCTATGGCCTTGAGTTTTGGGTCATGACCGAAAGGATAAGATCCCGGACACAAGCGGCTGAAATAAGTTTCCTCCGTAGAGTGGCTGGGCGCACCCTCACAGATAGGGGGAGGAGCTCAGTCACCAGGGAGGAGCTCGGAGTAGAGCCCCTGCTCCTCCGCCTCGAGCGGAGGAAGCTGAGGTGGCTCTGGCATCTGTTCCAGATGCCTCCTGGACACCTCCTTCGGGAGGTTTTCCGGGCATGTCCTAGCGGGAGACCTCGAGCAAGACCTAGGACACGCTGGAGGGACTATGTCTCTTGGCTGGCTGGAACGCCTTGGGCTCCTCCCAGAGGAGCTGGAGGAGGTGTCTGGGGAGAGGGAAGTATGGGCATCCCTTCTGAGACTGTTGCCCCTGTGACCCGTGGCTGATGGATGGATGGAAATCAGGACACTAAAAAACTATAATGATAGAATGTTTAATTTACTGTATTTAACTGACACAACATAACTTCTCTGCAATTACACATCCATACAAACTGAAATAAAAACATGTATCTCTGTGAAATTAAAACAATTGTATCCTGCATCAAAATAGATTGGTGTCATCATGAGACCTTAACAATAACAATTATTAACTATTATGAACATTCTATAATGCTGTGATGGCTGCCCGCATGCTGGAGACACTGCTGTTACAATGCCAAGTTGTTGCTTATGCCTCCCATTCAAGGGGGGTGAAATATCACCACTGATAACTTCTTTACTTCTCTTTAACTTTCCAAGGCATTAAAGGCCCAGAAAACCAGCCTGGTTGGTCCGGTAAATAAGAGAAGAACTTCTGTAGACGAGCAAAGGGCCCTGCACACTAAAGAGGTGCAGGTGGCTGACTTTGTGCATTGGTGCCAACAGAATCAGCTCCAGCTCAACGTCCCCAAGACAAAGGAGATGGTGCTGGATTTCCGGCAGGCACCTTGCTCTCCACAGTCAGTGATCATCGTGGGCAGTGAGGTGGAGGTGGTAGAAAACTATAAGTACCTGAGACTGCAGCTAGACAGCAACTGGACTGGCCACTCAACTCGTACTGTGTGTACAGTACAAGAAGGGGCAGAGCAAGATGTATTCCTGAGGAGGCTGGTCTCCTTCAACATCTGTCCTGAGCTCCTTCTCATGTTCTATCAGTCCGTAGTTTCCAGTGTGCTGTCATACGCCATTGTGTGTTGGGGTGGCGGGGCCAGGAAAAGAGATATGGACCGTCTTAAACCGACTCAGTCCGCAGAGCGGGCTCAGTGGTCAGGCTGAGCCTGGACTCTGTAGAGACGCTTCTGGAGAGCAGGACCATGTCCAAAGTCAGGGCTATCATGAAACAACACCAGCCACCCCCTGCACACCACTTTCTCCCAGCAGAGAGCAGAGAGGCACCTTCAGCAGCAGACTGCTGTCACACAGCGCCTCCACAGAGAGGCTGAGGTCCTCCTTCGTGCCATCAGGGGGTAACAATGGCTCTCTCAGGAGGAGCGGGGGGGTGGTGGGGGGTGGTGAGGTCAGCACGCAGTTTGAATCGAGGGAAGGAGATGGGATGTCAGCCTGTGCTGCAGTGTAGTGGGGCCAAAAAAGTTGTGATGTTGTGACATTAGATAGTGACATACCTTACATCAATATAAGAAGGATGTACCTTACCCACCACGGGGGCCTCACGCTATTTTCACTTTCACTTTTTATTTTATGTTATTTTATTTTATTCTGTTTATATTTTAGTTTTAGTTTAGTACATGTCCTGTTAGTGCTGCATATGCCTGTTAGTGTAGTGTATGTCTTGTGGTATATCCTGTGGTGTCAGTGTTTCTTTTTCTCCTGGTGTTTATCCAGTATTTATTCATTATGCAATGCCTGAGCAGCAGATATGTGCAATTTCCTGCGAGATTAATAAAGTGTCTGTCAGTCTGTCTGTCTGTCTGTGATTTGTAACATCTGTATCTCCGGCTGGCTGACAGCCACCACAGCATTTTGGATTTTTCATAATATTTAATAATTTTCATTGTTAAGGTCTAATGATGACACCAAAGTATTTTTAAGCAGGATACAATTGTTTTTATTTCACAGAGTTATATTTGTTTTTGGGCGGGACGGTGGCTCAGTGGGTAGCGCTGTCGCCTCACAACACGGCGGACCCGGGTTCGAGTCCCGCTCTGTGTGGAGTTCGCATGCTCTCCCCGTGTCTGCGTGGGTTCTCTCCGGGTTCTCCGGCTTCCTCCCACCTCCAAAAGCATGCGCTTCAGGTTGATTGGCCGTCCCAAATTGAGAGTAGGAGTGAGTGTGTGTGTGAATGGTTGTTTGTCTCTATGTGGCTCCGCGGTACACTGGCGTTGTGCCTGGAGTGTCCCCCGCCTCACGCCCTGAGACTGCCAGGATAGGCACCGGCTCCCCCGCGACCTGCGTAAGCGGATTAAGCGGGTTAGGAAAATGACTGACTGATGATATTTCTTTTTATTTCAAAGTTCGAATTTGGATGTGTAATTGCAGAGAAGCTATGTTGTGTCAATTAAATAAATAAAACACTCAATCATCATAGTTTTAATTTAGTGTCCTGATGTGTTTTTATCTATTCCACCAATATATTATTGGACATTTTAATGATAATCCAAATTATGTACATTACATACAATAGTATCCGAGCATCAGGAAAACCAGGGTTTCCGTTTTCCACAGGGAGGTATCTTACCCAGATTCAGAGGGGTAAACCTAGCCTGTGTCACGAGGTAAACCCTCGAGGTTTGTTACCACAGTAACAGACTTTGAAGCTAAGCCTGGTCTGGAGGAGGGGCCGTGTCACAAGGCAGGTGCAGTGGAAACCCAGAGTAAGTTAACCCTGAAATCAGACAAAACCAGGGTATTCGTTTCACAAAGGGGAAACCAGGAGTTACAGCAGTAATCCTGGCCTGTTGCACATGTAGCGAGGTGAATGAACCTTGGGTTTGTTACCGCAGTACAGACTCTCTGAACATAACCTGGTCGGGAGCTGGTTTTATTCCGCAAATCCAGGGTTTCTTTTGACTCCGCCCCCTTTCACCACCACTCGCGTGGCTTCATTTCCTGGTTCTGTGAGACGGAGAGTTTTACCGACGTAAGGTTTTAGAAATAACTCCACATTTTAGAGATATTTTTGAGGGGAACATGTCATGTCCGTTTGACGTGGAGCCCCTTGATGGAGTTTCCGCATTCATCCACAGAGAGTTAAATATTTTTGTATCGCATTCAGATGTCCAGTCGAAGAAGGAGAGGAGGAAAGTGCGTTCGCACGAAGAAAGAGAAGAGGAGCGCCAAGAGTATAGGACTAAGAGTAGGGACGTTGAATGTTGGAACTATGACAGGAAAAGGTAGAGAGTTGGTTGACATGATGCAGAGGAGGAAGGTAGACATACTGTGTGTCCAGGAGACCAGGTGGAAAGGTAGCAAGGCTAGAAGTTTAGGAGCAGGGTTCAAGTTGTTCTATCATGGTGTAGATGGGAAGAGAAATGGAGTAGGAGTAATCTTGAAGGAGGAGTTTGTTAGGAATGTCCTGGAGGTAAAAAGAGTGTCGGATAGAGTGATGAGTCTGAAGCTAGAAATAGAAGGTGTGATGTTCAATGTTGTTAGTGGGTATGCCCCACGGGTAGGATGTGAGCTGGAGGAGAAGGAGAAATTCTGGCTGGACTTTGATGAAGTGATTCAGAGCATACCTAGAAGTGAGAGAGTTGTCATTGGTGCAGACTTATCTCAACTCACCGTAGTGTGAATTGGAAAGTCTTCTGTTCCTGCTCCTATTCCTCATTCTCTATTATTCTCTTCCACCTTCAATGCACTGACACCGCGTCAAGTTCCTCGACAGTCATTTTTACTGTACTTGGCAATAAAACCTTTTCTGATTCTGATTCAATGGACATGTTGGTGCAGGTAACAGAGGTGATGAGGAAGTGATGGGCAGGTTTGGTATCCAGGAGAGGAACGCAGAAGGACAGATGGTAGTTGATGGAAATGGCTGTTGTGAATACTTTCTTCCAGAAGAGGCAGGAACATAGGGTGACCTATAAGAGTGGTGGTAGGAGCACACAGGTAGACTACATCTTGTGTAGATGATGTAACCTGAAGGAGATCAGTGACTGCAAAGTAGTGGTAGGCGAGAGTGTAGCCAAACAGCATAGGATGGTGGTGTGTAGGATGACTCTGGTGGTGAGGAAGATGAAGAGGGCAAAGGCAGAGCAGAGGACGAAATGGTGGAAGCTAAAAAAGGAAGGGTATTGCATGACTTTTAGGAAGGAGTTAAGACAGGCTCTGGGTGGTCAGGAGGTGCTTCCAGATGACTGGACAACTACAGCTAATGTGATCAGGGAGACAGGTAGGAGAGTACTTGGTGTGTCATCTGGAAGGAAAGTAGATAAGGACACTTGGTGGTGGAATGAGGAGGTACAGGAGTGTATACAAAGAAAGAGGTTAGCTAAGAAGAAGTGGGACACTGAGAGGACTGAGGAGAGTAGACAGGAGTACGGGGAGATACAGCGTAAGGTGAAGGTAGAGGTAGCAAAGACCAAACAAGAAGCTTATGGTGACTTGTATGCTCGGTTGGACAGTAAGGAGGGAGAGACTGATCTATACCGGTTGGCAAGACAGAGAGATAGAGATGGGAAGGACGTGCAGCAGGATAAGGTGATTAAGGATAGGGATGTAAGTCTATTGACAGGTGCCAGCAGTGTGATGGGAAGATGGAAAGAGTACTTTGAAGAGTTGATGAACGTGGAAAATGAGAGAGAACAAAGACTAGAAGAGGTGACTGCTGTGGACCAAGATGTAGCAAAGATTAGTCAGGATGAAGTGAGGAGAGCACTGAGAGGATGAAGAGTGGAAAGGCAGTCGGTCCTGATGATATACCTGTAGAGGTTTGGAAGTGTCTAGGAGAAGTGGCAGTAGAGTTTCTGACTGGGTTGTTCAACAGGATCTTAGATAGTGAGAAGATGCCTGAGGAGTGGAGGAGAAGTGTGCTGATGCCCATTTTTAAGAACAAGGAAGATGTGCAGAGTTGTGGCAACTACAGAGGAATAAAGCTGATGAGCCATTCAATGAAGTTATGGGAAAGAGTAGTGGAAGCTAGACTAAGGGCAGAAGTGAGCATTTGTGAGCAGCAGTATGGTTTCATGCCAAAAAAGAGTACTACAGATGCAGTATTTGCTTTGAGGATGTTGATAGAGAAGTACAGAGAAGGCCAGAGGGAGCTGCATTGTGTTTTTGTAGATCTGGAGAAAGCTTATGACAGGGTGCCCAGAGAGGAACTGTGGTATTGTATGAGGAAGTCTGGAGTGGCAGAGAAGTATGTTAGAGCGGTGCAGGATATGTATGAGGACTGTGAGACAGTGGTGAGGTGTGCTGTAGGTGTGACAGAGGAGTTCAAGGTGGAGGTGGGACTGCATCAGGGATCAGCTCTGAGCCCCTTCTTGTTCGCTATGTTGATGGACAGGCTGACAGACGAGGTCAGACAGGAATCTCCATGGACTATGATGTTTGCAGATGACATTGTGATCTGCAGTGAGAGTAGGGAAGAGGTGGAGGAGAAGCTAGAGGTGGAGGTTTGTCCTGGAAAGGAGAGGGATGAAGGTTAGCTGCAGTAAGACAGAGTACATGTGTGTGAATGAGAGGGACCCAAGTGGAAGAGTGAGGTTACAGGGAGAAGAGATCAAGAAGGTGGAGGATTTTAAGTACATAGGGTCAACAGTCCAGAGCAATGGAGAGTGTGGAAAAGAGGTGAAGAAACGTGTGCAGGCAGGATGGAATGGGTGGAGAAAAGTGTCAGGTGTGATGTGTGATAGAAGAGTTTCAGCTAAAATGAAAGGAAAGGTGTACAAAACTGTGGTGAGACCAGCGATGTTGTTTGGTCTAGAGACAGTGTCACTGAGGAAAAGACAGGAGGCAGAGCTGGAGGTAGCAGAGATGAAGATGCTGAGGTTCTCTTTGGGAGTGACCAGGAAGGATAGGATCAGGAATGAGTACATTAGAGGGACAGCACATGTTAGAGGTTTTGGAGATAAAGTCAGAGAGGCCAGACTGAGATGGTTTGGACATGTCCAGAGGAGAGATAGTGAATATATTGGCAGAAGGATGCTGAGTTTTGAACTGCCAGGGAGGAGGCCTAGAGGAAGACCAAAGAGGAGGTTTATGGATGTAGTGAAAGAGGACATGAAGGTAGTTGGTGTGAGAGAAGAGGATGCAAAGGACAGGGTTAGATGGAGGCAATTGATTCGCTGTGGCGACCCCTGAAGGGACAAGCCGAAAGGAAAAGAAGAAGAAGAAGAAGACACTGTACTATACATGATAACTTTTAGGCACATGCAGGGCACAGTTAGGGCTTTGGGAATGGATGGGGGTGAGGGCAGTCGGCATGGTTGTGGGGCGGATTGCAGTGCTCTAGGGCGCTGTATCTTCCCCATATACGCCTCACTTGTCTCCCCCCATCCTCCAATTTTAATGCAACGTACACACACACACACACTTTGGAGGGGGCCCTGCGATGATTGGAGTAGTCTGGACAGCGCTTGGCTTCCCCTTCAAATTTTTAATGCACCACATCCCACACTAGGTAGCACAGGAACACAGGGTTGGGAGAGGGCTTCCTCGTCAGGGATCGAGGAAGCATAATAACAGGGAGGGTAGCGTAGACTCCACACAACATGGCGCTTCTGGTGGGGCACGGCCCTCTGGGGCCTATGGCTGGGGAGGGGTTGTATGACCTGGGCCTGCGGCTCGGCTTGGGCTGCTGGGGGGTTGGGCTTGGTTGCGGGCGTTCTATGGCGGTCGAATTGTTGTTGGTGGCTGCTGGTTGTCGGTCGTGTCCGTTGATTCGCCGCGCGGCGGTGGGGACCGGGGATGTGGCACTGTGGCTCTGATGTGGGGGTGGGGCGGTGTGTGGGCTGTCTGGCCTGGCCTGGGGGTCGGGCTGCGGGGGGATGGCCCGTGGATGCGGGGGTGGTTGGGTGGTATAAAGTCATCGCTGCGCTTGGGGGCGGGATGGTTGCTGGGCGGCTAGACTTCTCCCCCACGGACCCTGTCTCCCATCTACCTGTGGGTGCTGCACGGCTCACCTGCTGGCCTATCGGGCATGGCTAGTTAGGTCGGCTTTGTGGCATGTGCCTTGCCACCGCTGTTGGCCGGGGATCTGCGGTTGGTGGCCGGCAGTTGGTTTACATTGCTGGGTGCTGGGGCGTGGGATGGCGTTGCCGTCGGTTTCCGGATGGACCTGGGCTATGGGCGGGGCTCGGGATGGGGATTGGGGGGTGTGGCGGGGCGGGATGGGGGGGTGATGGGGGGGCCTCCTTGCCTCGTGCCCCTTGGGCCTGGCCCGTGCGCCCTGGCGGTGGCGGCCGCTGCCTCCTCTGGGTCCCCGGGTCTACGTGGTTCTCGGTATCCTCGGTGGCACTTTGGGTGGTGGCTTCTTGATGCTCCTGGCTGCCGGGGTTGGGAGTGCTCGGTTGGCATCGCCCTGTTGAGTTCTGGTAGCCTATCTGGGTGTTGGTTTCATCACACATGCATGTTGGGCCAGGGCTTACCAGCTCCTGTCGAGTCCAATTATTGAGAACCATTGAGTCCCGTCAGAACGTGATGAGTCTCACTTCAGTCATCACAATCTTATGCCCTCTATCTTCCTCCTACACTGGTTTCCTCTGGTGGCCTATTCTATACTATCAGGACCTCCACTAATCTGATGTTTTGTAACATTGGTGTTGAGATATCAGTTCTAAGATAGAATAAAACAGCCTAAACCTTTTTCACCCCAACAGCACTGCCTGTCTATCCACTACCTTGTTTATGTTCTCTCTCCTGTCTCCTTTTTCCTTCCACCTTAACTCACAGAGGTGCAGCACCCCCCTCTCTGTCTCACAATAGGAAATTCTAATAAAGACTGACAATTTAGTTCCCAGAGAGGACTGGTGATGGTCACATGCACGCATTAAAATATATAAAAGATTTTGCTGCAAGACTAAAATAAGCATTGATCTCATAAAAGGTTAACACCCTTTTATGGGGTTAAACTATGAGAATACATGCAGACAAGACAAAAAAAAGAAAAAGAATGGTAGATGGAGAGCTTTGCCTTAGCTCCCTCTTCGTGACAACAGTGCGGTAAAGCGACTGCAATACAGCTCCTGCTGCCCCAATTCTCCGTCCAATCTCACGCTCCATTGTTCACTCACTCGTGAACAGGACCCCAAGATACTTAAACTCTTTCACTTGTGGAAGGACCTCATTCCCCACTCGGAGAAGGCAGTCCACTGGTTTCCTGCTGAGGACCATGGCCTCAGATTTGGAGGTGCTAATCCTCATCCCCGCTGCTTCACACTCGGCTGCAAACTGGACCATTGAGCGCTGCAGGTCACAGGCTGATGACGTAAACAGGACCACATCATCTGCAAAAAGCAGCGATGCAATCCTCAGGCCACCAAACCTCCTCACAACGACTGCGCCTCAATATCCTGTCCATGAAAATCACGGACACAATTGGTGATAAAGCGCAGTCCTGGCCAAGGTCAACAGCTACTCGGAAAAAGTCTGACTTACTGCTGAGAACCTGAACGCAGCTCTTACTTTGGGCGTACAGGGATTGGATGGCCCTGAGGAGAGGCCCCCTCACCCCATACTCCCGCAGTACTTCCCACAGTATATCCCTGGGGACTAGATTGTAAGTCTACAAAACACATATAGACTGGATGGGCATAAACCCATGCCCCCTCTAGGATCCCTGTGAGAGTAAAAAGCTGGTCCATTGTTCCACGACCAGGACGGAACCCACATTGTTCCTCCTCAATCTGAGGCTCGACAATCGGCCGGACCCTCCTTTCCAGCACCTTGGAGTAAACTTTCCCAGGGAGGCTGAGGAGTGTGATGCCCCTGTACAGTAGTTGGCACACACCCTCTGGTCCCCCTTTTTAAAAAGAGGAACCACCACCCCAGTCGTCCACTCTTTCAGCACTGTCCCAGACTTCCACGCAATGTTAAAGAGGCATGTCATCCATGACAGCCCCTCAACACCCAGAGCCTTCAGCATTTCCGGGCGAATCTCATCAACACCCGGGGCTTTGCCACCGTGAAGTTGTTTAACTACCTCGGTGACTTCGCCCTGAGAGATTGACTCTGATCTCCCATCATCCTCCAGCTCTGCCTCTGCAACAGGGGACGGGTCAGTTGGGGTAGTTGGATTCAGGAGTTCCTCAAAGTGTTCCTTCCACCGACCAACAACCTCCTCAGTTGAAGTCAACAGTGTCCCATCTTTGCTGTATACAGCTTGGATGGTCCCCTGTTTACCCCTCCTGAGGTGTCGGACAGTCCTCCAGAACAACTTTGGTGCCATCCGAAAGTCCTTCTCCATGACCTTTCTGAAATCCTCCCACACCCTCTGTTTTGCCTCCGTCACAGCCAAGGCTGCAGTTCTTCTAGGCTGTCGGTACCCTGCAACTGCCTCAAGAGTCCCCAGGGACAACATGCCCCTGAAGGCCTCCTTCTTCAGTCGGACGGCTTCCCTGACCACCGGGGTCCACCACGGTGTTCGAGGGTTGCTGCCCCTTGAGGCACCCAAGACTTTGAGACCACAGCTCTCAGCTGCAGCTTCAGCAATGGAAGCTTTGAACATCGACCATTCAGGTTCAGTGCCCCCAGCCTCCACAGGGATGCACGAGAAGCTCCTTCGGAGGTGTGAATTGAAGGCCTCGCAGACTGAGTCCTCCTCCAGACGTTCCCAGTTCACCCGCACTATTCGTTTGGGCTTACCATGTCTATCCAAAGGTTTCCTCCGCCAACGGACCCAACTCACCACCAGGTGGTGATCAGTTGACAGCTCTGCCCCTCTCTTCACCCGAGTGTCCAAAACACATGGTCGAAGGTAAGATGATACAATCACAAGATCAATCATTGACCTCCGACCCAGGGTGCTCTGGTACCAGGTACACTTGTGAGCATCCTTGTGTTCGAACATGGTGTTAGTTATGAACATTCCATGACTAGCACAGAAGTCCAATAACATAACACCTCTCGGGTTTAGATCAGGGAGGCCGTTCCTCCCAATCACAGCCCTCCAAGTGTCTCCATCATTGCCGACGTGTACATTGAAGTCCCCCAGGAGAACAATGGAGTCCCCTGCAGGGACCCCTTCCAGGACCCCATTTAGGGACCCCAAGAAGGCCGAATATTCTGAACTGATATTTGGTGCGTATGCACAAATAACAGTCAGAGGTTTCCCTCCCACAGCCTTAAGGCGTAGGGAGGCGACCCTCTCATCCACCGGGGCAAACTCCAACACAGCAGCGAGCAGCCGGGGGCTTGTGAGTATCCCCACACCCGCCCTGCGCCTCACGCCTGACACAACTCCAGAGTAAAACAAGGTCCAACCCCTATTCAGGAGTTTGGATCCAGAACTGAAGCTATGCGTAAGCCCCACCAGATCCAACTGGTAACACTCCACCTCCAACACAAGCTCTGGCTCCTTCCCCGCCAGTGAGGTGACATTCCACGTCCCCAAAGCCAGCTTCTGCCGCCTGGGTCTGGTCCGTCGTGACCCCATGTCGTCACTGCCACCCATATGGCAGCGCACCCAGCCCCATTGGTCTGCCCTGCGGGTGGTGGACCCACAGGGGTGCTGTACAATGTCATTATGTTATAAAGAGGAAGATTTTTTTGATTTTTGCAAAAACACCTTAATCACATTCAAAACATTTTACAATTTTACATTAGATGAAAACACTAAAGAGCTTCAAAAACACTGAAAACCAATAAGTAAGAGGAAATACAATCTAAAATCAGTGCATTATATCAGGAAGTTTGCAAAATTGAGTTGATCATCAATTAAAGTGCATAGGACATTTTTGTGACACCAAATGTTCCTAAAGTTATTTAGGTTTTTTGTCATTTTATAGAAACCAAATTCTAGTTTTAAGCGACATCTGATGTTACAGCAAAAAACAGTAGCTGCTTCTTGAACAGTATTGTTTTCAATTCTCCTCTTCCTGATCACGTAAATTGCAAGTTTTGCTTCTCCAGAGATAAATTTTAAAACCTGCCAATTTCTTTGATTCGATTTATTGTACCCAGCACCGTAGACAAATTTCCTGATACTAAAATTTTCACTGAACAGATTAAAAACATTCGTTAGAAGAGTGAAGAGCACTGCAAGTCTCCCAGACTCACTAAAAGCATGAAAGACTGTCTCACGAAGGGGACAGAAGGGACACTGGCTGGACACAGCAGGGTTAAAAACAGAGATAAAAGCATTGGAACTGATGGCACCGTGTAAAATTCTCCACTGGAAGTCGGCTGTTTTTTCTTGAGGGGAGGTTTGTATAGAAGTCTCCACTGTGGGTCAGGTCCATTTCCTGTCATCCTGCTGGCCCAGGCAGTGGGCGCTCTGTTACACAGGTTTCTCTTGTTGATTACTTTTACACAGTATTTGTACAGTACTTTTTTGTTGGCTGTGTGCAGGCTGATTTGTCGTTCATCTCTGAGGAGGGGACCCTCCAGCTCCCCAAACAGGGGACTGATGTGGACTTCAGGGAAAGGATCTTTGCTGTTCGGCACAGTCCCTGTACTATAGTCCAGGAGGAGGCTTCTATCCTTCCCGGAGAGTCTTTGCCTCCACAGTTGTAGCACCCTCTGAGCCACCCTGGTGGACTGGATGTTCAGCAGGGAGCTCACAGCCTGGGCATCCGTCAACGCTGGCCCGGCGTTGTACACCAGCTGCTGGAGGGTCAGGGTCCTGGTTCTGCAAAGCGCTGCAGACAGCCCAGGTGTGTCTCCACTGCAGACATCCAGCCTGGCTCCATGCACTAGTGGTTCCTTCAGTAACGGGAACAGAGTCTGAGCGTTTTCCTGGGCTACTTTTAAAAAGGGCCCATGACATAAAAACACCATGATAGAAAGGAGGCAAACCATTTAACTTTAGAAATTTAGAATCCATTAAAAACAGTGCAGCATCCAGTCCCAAGTTACTCACACGTTTTAATATGCAGCTGGCCACCTCTCTCCACGTCAGATCCGCTCGTCCGGTAAGAAACCGCTGGATGAACTGTAATCTGAACATGGCTGTTCTACTAGCCAGGTGGATGAGGCCTTGTCCCCCCTCCTCTCTTGATAAAAACAACACTCCTTGAGGCACCCAGTGCAGCCTATCCCAGAAAAAGTTAACAAGTTTGGTCTGGATTTGGGCTAGAAACCCTGATGGAGGGTCCATACAGGCCAAGCGGTGCTACAGCTGTGAGGCCACCAGGTTGTTTATCACTAAAACTCGACCTCTGTATGACATTCTGGGGAGCAACCATTTCCATTATTTAAGTTTCCCTTCTATTTTTTCAATGACGCCTTCCCAATTCTTCCTGGTTGTTGTCTCATTTCCCAGGTGCACACCGAGATATTTGAGACCATCGGTTTTCCAACACAAGTTTTGAGGAAGAACTGGGAGGTTGCCATGCCACTCACCAACAGCAAGGGCTTCACTTTTGCTCCAGTTTACTTTTGCAGCAGTTAAAACATTGAATGAGTTTGTTAGACCCACCAAAACATCAGCATATCTTTGATAAGAACAATAACATCATCAGCATAGGCAGATAAAACAATGCTCTCTCTAACACCAGGTAAAATCAAACCGTCGATGCTTTTGCGGATTTTACAGAGGGGTTCCAGGGAGAGTGCATAGAGCATCCCAGACAGAGCACAGCCCTGCCGGATGCCCCGGTGCACTCTGAAGGGGGCACACAAACTGCCGTTAAACTTCAGTATACTCTCAACGTCACTGTACAACACCTGGATCATGGCAATAAAACCGGTGCTGAACCCAAACCCCTCCATAGTTTTCCAGAGGAAGCTGTGCTCAACACGGTCAAATGCCTTTTCCTGATCTAATGAAACAAGACCAGCATGTATACCCAATGATCTAGAAACCTCCAAAACATCTCGAATTAGGTGGACATTGTCTATCATGGACCTGCCGGGCACACAGTAGGTCTGATCCCGGTGGATGACCTGCTCCATAGCTTCCCTCAGCCTGGTAGCCAAAGCCTTGGACAGAATCTTGTAATCCGTGCAGAGCAGTGACACAGGGCGCCAGTTCTTGATGCCCTGCAGATTGCCTTTTTTAGGCAGGAGGGCAACGACAGCCCTTCGGCAGGACAGTGGCAAAGAGCCCGAGGCCAGACTTTCATTGAACACTTCTAGCATATCACGTGCTGTAATGTCCAGAAGGCTTTATAAAATTCGACCGTCAGACCATCAATCCCCGGAGATCGTCGTCCCAGCATGTTCTGCAGGGCAGTGTGGAGCTCCTCCAACTCCAGTGGCCGGTCGAGTTGTGAATTTGTCTCCGTGGAGACCTGAGGTAGCTCTGCACAGAACTCCTCTAACAGTGGCTGGTTTTCTCGGTATTCAAAGATGAATAAAAACTCACAGCTCGCCTTCTAATTTGTCCGGGCTCTGTCAGCTCCTGTCCTGTGCCAGACAGCAGAGAGTGGATCACATTGGTCTGTCCATGCTTCTTCTCCAGGCCGAAGAAGAAGCTAGAGGGAGCATCCATAAATGAGAGCGCATTTATGTGCGTGAAAAGAGCGTTATGTAGGCGATAAAACAACTGAACAGTCAAACGTCCACTTAATATTTACTGCGCAATATCAAACATAATGAGGATGAGGAGGATCCATAATGAGATGATGCAGAAGTCTGACCTGTGTTAATGATGTTTTTATTTTCATTCTCAGCTGCTGACGTGCGCTTCTCCCCCCCACTGGATCGCACATAAATAAAATAAATTAATAAACTATTACTGAAGCCGTTTACCTACGTATTTTTACCGTGAGTGCAACAGACTTAGAACTTACGCATCGACTTGAACAGCAATTCGCTGCCACGACATCTCGCTCTTCTTTGCAGCTGCAACGCTGTTGTCTTTCTTCTGGAAATTTCCTCAAAGTCTTTATATTCATAAATTAAAATCTGTACTCTGACTGCCGTAAAGCGTTGCGGTGCGCGTCTCGTCCGTCGTCATGGTGAATCGATGAATCGGGGCTCCATTGATGATGGCTTTTTTTCAAGTTGTGTCTGTTAAACTGTGGGTCAACTTACTCTGGGTTAGAAAAACTAACCCTGAACCGCGTTTGTGAAACTGAAATCCCTGGTTTTTCCAAGTTCAGGGTTAAGCAACCCAGAACCACAGGTTTACCTCAGGGTATGTTGACCCAGCTTTAGTGAAATAGGCCCAATATTAATGGGGACTAAATATCAGTTTAGATCTGAGCCCAAATTGAATTTAAATGTCAATAATATTCCCATTGATCAAGTAAAAGAGACCAAACTGTTAGGTATTACATTTAGCAACATTCTATCATGGTCACATCAGGTTGACAGCATTGTTAGTAAAATGGGAAGAGCTGTATCAGTTGTTAGAAGAATCTCTAAAGATCTGCCACTAGATGTCACTATACAGGTCTTGACTGCCTTAGTTTTGTCACAGCTTGATTATTGCTTTATCATCTGGTCCAGTGCTACAAAGGCCGATCTGAAGAAATTACAAATTGTTCAAAATAAAGCAGCACGTTGTGCATTAAACTGTTCCTATAGAACTAACGTAAAAGATATGCATGATAGATTACGATGGTTGACTGTTAGTCAAAGGTCTACCTACAGTTTAGTAAATTTCATTCGTAACATAATAGCCACTCAGTCTCCAAAAATAATTCATAAATTTTATTGAAACATTCTTCCAGTCATGAATATCAAACAAGACATGCAATAGAGGGGAGGTTCAATTTACGTAAAGCTAGGACTTCTGCTATACAGAAAACTGTACTGTCATGTATAGAGCTGTTGTAGGGTGGAACTCACTAACAGCATATATAATACAAGCAAACACAAAAGAAAGCTTCAAAACCATGGTAAAACGGTATCTTTCAAATTTCATGAACAAGACTGAATGCGTTTTAACTGTATTCATTTTTATTTTTATTTTTTAATTTTATTGATTTATTTTTATATGTACTTTGAATCTTGTTTTGATTATTGAATTCTGTTTAGTTTATTTGGAGGGAGAGAGATAAAGTAAGAAAATGGGAGGAAAAAAAAGCTGATATATCTGCTGATATATTTCATGATGCTGAAATTGTAATTTAAACTATTTATTATCCTTCTGGAAGTAAACCATTGTATGTCTGTGTATTGTATTTGTTGTATGAATGATATGTTGTCTGTGTACTGGACCCCAGGAAGAATAGCCACGCTTATTTGCAAGTGCTAATGGGGATCCATAATAAAGTAAAGTAAATTCTGCTGGATGGTGGTTTGTAGATGTTGACGATGGTAGTGTCTTGCAGTTTAGTTGTAATCCATTCTATCTCTGCACCCTCTGGAGATTGTCCGGTCGCTGACCAAGGCATGTCTTTGTGGACGAATGTGGCGATGCCATGGTGTTTATTGGCAATGTGGCCGGCCAACGTGTCCCCGGGGACCCTCAGGATATTGTTATTTTCCTGGTGGGTCTCCTGCAGGGTGATCACTGTCATGTTGTTTTTGCTGGCTATTTGCTCAAGGATGTTAATTTTGGCAGTGATTAGGCCTTCGACGTTGAGCTGGAGAAGTGCTAGTGCTGGGGCTGTGGTCGGTGGATGTTGTGAAGACATTTGTTTCGCCTGAAGGGCATGCAACCTTGCAACTACTCTTCAGCTACTTGCGGGGGAGGCCACGTGGAGGCTGTCTTCTCTCCCAACTTCTGATCAATCCATATCCATTTCAGACTTAAAATAATGTAGCGATTTAAGCCCCACCCATTTCCGGTCATACCACACCCTCTTCCGGTTAAAGCCCCGTCCATTCCGAGTACAGATGCGGATACAGATAAATTAGATGACTGAACAGATACAGATACAGATAGTGGTGTACCTGCTCATCCCTAATTTGAATCTCAATTTTGAGGCTGTTCTATAAATAGTTTTTAAATAAACAATAAATATAGCAAATTATGATCAAT
Organism: Antennarius maculatus; assembly: GCA_013358685.1. Classification (NCBI taxonomy): domain Eukaryota; kingdom Metazoa; phylum Chordata; class Actinopteri; order Lophiiformes; family Antennariidae; genus Antennarius; species Antennarius maculatus. Next base: position 16,527,382 of record CM023620.1, on the reverse strand, counting down.
CCATATCAATTTCAGACTTAAAATGATGTAGCAATTTAAGCCCCACCCATTTCCGGTCAAACCACACCCATTACCGGTTTAAGCCCTGCCCATTCGGAGTACAGATTCAGATACAGATAATTTAGATGGTTGAACATATACAGATACAGATAGTGGTTTACTAGCTCATCCCTATTAGTTAAATTAACAACATCCAAGAGAGATTCACTCAAAACATGAACACACACTACAGAGAGAGAGAGGTATTTGATTTTTCATTTTTAAAATCATGTTTATTCATAAAAGTGAAATTACAAGATAATCACATTGACACAAAATCCAAAAGAGATTCACGCAAAAAAGAATTCACATCTCAAAAATAAACAATGGTAGGATTTTCAACAGTACTGTGTGTTTCCTGAACAAAGAGAACATCTAACCTTTTAACATTTAACAAAATTTAAAAAAGCACAGGTTTAAAAAAAAGCAGACAAAATTCAAATACCAACTAATCGTTCTCCACAATCATGCTTTTTAATTTTGTCATTAGTTTTTTCAATCTAAAAATTTCTTGGTCTAGAAAAACTGGTTTGTCACTCCTGGATTTTAAAAAAAATAAAAACAGACGGTATCCAGAAACATGTTGAGGACAGGAAAGAAATTTTCTGATTTTTGATTTTTACCTACTTAATTTTACCGTGAGTGCAACGCACTACGTTTTAACTTACGCACTGACTAGAGCAGCAATGCACTCCCACGCCATCTCTCTCTTCTTTGCAGCTGCAACGCTGTTCCTCTTTCTTCTGAAAATGTCCTCAAAGTCTTCCTATGCATAAATTAAAATCTGTACTCTGACAGCGGTAAAGCATTGCGCGTCTTGTCCGTCGTCCTGGTGAATCGTCGGATCAGGGCTCCATTGATGGCTTTTTTTAGAATTAAACTGCGGGTCAACTTACTCTGGGTGAACAAAACTAACCCTGAAAACATTTGTGAAACCGAAATCCCTGGTTTTCCAAGTTCAGGAAAAACCAGGCCCATTCTTATGGGGCCCATTCTTATGGGCCTGTTTCAGGCCCATAAGTGTACAACACTTAAACAATGAAAACACAATAAAGCTCTGTCTCCAAAATGCAGTTTCTGCTGATTTATGAACAAAATGTCAGTATTTATGTGCAGATAGAAAATCAGGAAGACAGGAAAACAAAAGGACGGAGACAATCAGGACGACAAGCAGGTAGTCAGGAATATAATACAAATAGGAATGTAATAATGTGTTTTTTAGATAAACAAGAATAAATATCAGTGGTGGGATTGTCTTGGTAACAGACTGTCAGCCAGACAATCAGGCAGGGAGACTGGCAGACAAACATAGAAAACAGTCAGCTAGACAGACAGATCGACAGGCAAATGATGAAAATGTATCATCTTTGTGAGGTAATCATGAAAGCATCTTCACGGTGTGATTTGGTGTATAATATGATGATAAGTTGACTTATCAGTCAACTTGATAAGTTGAATGATGACTCCCATGTGATAAACAGAGCTAAAATCAAACTGTGGACTAGCAGGCCCACACAGGCCATATATGGTCAGATAGATCAGTGAAAAGGGTGGATAGTGACTCATTTAATAATGGCTGGAGTTAATGGCGTGGTTAAAAACAACTTCCATAAACATCTATCCCCCATGGACAACCCACCCAGCATTTATCAGCATTTCTTGATCTGTGCTCTTTCCGCTTGCAGCTCCCTTCCCTCCAGCTCACTATGATTCCCCATTCTGATCCCCTCAATCATACCAACAACACAAGTCAATAAAAAAACTTTTTTTTTTTTCTGTTCCTGTTTTTAGAGTTCTTTCTCTCGTTTGGTCTTGTTTTTAACTATCAGCTATGAGCCCTGAGCAATATAGGAACTTTTCAGAACGTCTGGTGTGTCAGAGATGTGTTTTGTTCTATATTGAGGGAGAAGCTTTTGTCTGATGGTTGTTTGATTTAACTTATGTATATTTGTTTAGTTTATTACTTTTTCCATTATTTATGTATTTTTTTTAATGTGAATTATTTTTTATGTGAATCTGTTAATTTTTTTATGAGTGTGATTAATTTGTTAATTTGTTTTCTGTGAATAAATGCGTTTTTTAAAAATCAAAATCTTTGTTTTCTTTCTTCCTTTCTTTCTCTCCTGTCACTACTCAAACAAGAGTGGTGGGGAACCCAAAAGCACGACAGACAAGCAGGCTGGTCAAGACTCTCAACAGGATTAATAAGGTAGGCAGAGTTCTGGTACTGGGTAATCAATCCAATCAGATGAATGACAGGCCAACAAGCAGAATCCAAAAATCAGGCAGGGTCAGGCACAAGAGTAATTAATCCAGGCAGACAGATCTGACAAGGGGCTAGCAAAAGACAGGGTCCGGGGAGCAGGCAGAATCAAAGCACAGGGTCAAACATCAGGCAGGATAAACCTGTTTGAGAGTCAGGGCAAACACTAAACAACCTGGCAGAGGACTGAGCAGAATCTATGAAGGGTAGCGACTGATTAGGGGAATGGCTGCAGGTGAGTGAAGGGAAGGCAGGTGCAGGGAATGAACTGATTGTAAATGGAATGGGGTAGGACAGGATCTGAACTGACACAATATATTAGTAACATCAAAACAAACAAGAACTAATCACCAAGAGGTGTGACATGCATGTTGGAAGAGGGTGTGATATTAAGGTATCATTATAAGATATAATAAAACAGCCAAAACCTTTTTCACTCCAACAGCACTGCCTGTCTATCCACTACCTTGTTTGTGTTTTCTGTCTCCTTTTGCTTACCCCCTTAACTCACAGAGGTGCAGCACTTACCTCTGGCTCACAATAGGAAATTCGAATAAAGACTGACAATTTAGTTCCCAGAGAGGACTGACGCATTAAAATATATAAAAGATTTTGCTGCAAGACTAAAAAGCATTGATCTCATAAAAAGTTTAACCCCTTTTATGGGGTTAAACTATGGGGTTAAACTATGAGAATACATGCAGACAAAAAAAGAAAAAAAAAAGGGAGAGGGTGTGAGAAGAAGTGAGGAGAGTGTGGCATCTTTATACATTTTTCATTGTTTTTTTTTTTTTTGTTGCTATTTTTTGTTTGTTTATTCACATTCTTTACCCCTGTGGACCCATCACCTGCAGGGCAGATTGATGGGGTGCACTACCATATGGGTGGCAGTGACAACAGTGGGTCACAACGGACCAGACCCATGCAGCAGGAGATGGCTTTGGGGAAGTGATATGTTACCTCCCTGGTGGGGAGGGAGCTGGAGCTTGTGTTGGAGGTGGAGCGTTACCATTTGGATCTGGTGGAGCTTACCTCCACTCATAGCCTCAGTTCTGGATCCAAACTCTCGGATAGGGGTTGGACCTTGTTTTACTCTGGAGTTGCGTCAGGTGTGAGGCGCAGGCAGGGTGTCGAGATACTCACAAGCCCCGACTGAGAGCCGCTGTGTTGGAGTTTACCCCGGTGAATGAGAGGGTTGCCTTCCTACGCTATAAGAGTGTGGGAGGGAAAACTCAGACTGTTATTTGTGTGTATGCACTAAATAGCAGCTCAGAGTATTCGGCCATCTTTGGGTCCCTAAATGGGGTCCTTGAAGGAATCCCTGTAGGGGACTCCATTGTTCTCCTGCACTTCAATACACACATCGGCAATGATGGAGACACCTGGAAGGACGTGATTGGGTGGAATGGCCTCCCTAATCTAAACATGAGCAGTGTTATGTTGTTGGACTTCTGTGCTCGTCATGGATTGTTCATAACTAACACCATGTTTGAACACAAGGATACTTGCTCATAAGTGTAGCTGGTACCGGAGCAACCTGGGTCAGAGGTCAATGATTGATCTTGTGATTGTATCATCTGACCTTAGGCTGCGTGATTTGGACACAGCCCAAACAAGTAGTGTGGTTGAACTGGGAGCGACTGGAGGAGGACTCTGTCTGCGAGGCCTTCAATTCACACTTCTGAAGGAACTTCTCTTACATCCCTGTGGATGCTGGGAACATTGAACCTGAATGGTCGATGTTCAAAGTTTCCATTACTAAAGCTGCAGCTGAGAGCTGTGGTCTCAAAGTCTTGGGTGCCTCAAGGGGTGGCAACCCTCGAACACCATGGTGGACCCCGGTGGTCATGGAAGTCGATGACTGAAGAAGAAAGCTTTCAGGGGCATGTTGTCCCTGGGGACTCTTGAGGCAGTTGCAGGGTACCGACAGCCTAGAAGAACTGCAGCCTCGGCTGTGATGGAGGCAAAACAGAGGGTGTGGGAGGATTTCAGAAAGGTCATGGAGAAGGACTTTCGGATGGCACCAAAGTTGTTCTGGAGGGCTCTCCGCTCTCAGAATACAGGTCTCTTGTGTGTTCCTAGAGTTAAAAAGAAGTCAGCTGGCCAGAAGGCCTTCCCCTTTGTTGTGGAATAATCTCCATGTAGGTATTAGACAGTCTGAATCTGTAGAAGTCTTTAAATCTAATCTCAAAACGTATCTGTTCTACCTAACATATAAGTAATAGCGGGGGTGGCAGTCTCAATGTTTAGGTTTAGCCTAGTCCTGCCGACGAGCCATAGGATTTCTTAGTTAGGCCCCTGCCTCCCATTAATCCTCTGCTATTCTGGTCCCTCTAGCACTACTCTCACCCCTGCTCTCTCTATCTCTCTCCCTCCTTCTCCTTTTCTCTCTCTCAGGCCTTTGTGTGGTGGATCATCGGCAGTCGGCTACCTCTGTCTGCTTCTGCGGCTGGCAATATCACAAGCTGCACAATGGTCCTGTTTCACCATCCACTAGGGGAGTGCTGGTTTTGTCCCATTTCATTCTGCTGTGGTTTTTGGGTTTTGGCAGAGTAATCTTACACTATAACTTTTTTGAGATCAATGACTTAGGCACTGTTTGGTCTGTTTTCAGAGTGGTGGATCCTTGGCAATCGGTGACCTCCGTGTGCTTCATCAGCTGGTGCTGACTCGCTCTACTGGATGGATCAGAGTGCCTTTGTCATACATTTATTATTGTTATTGTCATTGTAATTATTATTGTGTTGTTAATCTGTACATGCAATATCTATTGCTTTGTTTGTCCACTCCTGGAAGAGGGGTCCCTCCTCTACATTCTTCCTGAGGTTTCTCCCATCCATTTTTTCCCCTGTTAAAAGGGTTTTGGGGGAGTTGTTCCTTATCCGATGTGAGGGTCGTACTGCTCGCAGTGCACAAAGATCAGAGGGATATCGTCCATGTGCAGATTGTAAAGCCCTTTGAGACATTGTGAATCTGGGCTATATAAGAATAGATAAAAATAAAAATAAATTTTTTTTTAAAAAGTCTGTCTGACACCTTACGAGGAGGAAACGGGGGACCATCCAAGCTGTATATGGCAAGGATGGGACACTGTTGGCCTCAACTGATGAGATTGTCGGTCAGTGGAAGGAACACTTTCAGGAACTCCTGAATCCAACTACCCCACCTGACCCGTCCTCTGTTGCAGAGGACGGGTCAGAGGATGCAGAGGACGGGTCAGAGGCAGAGCTGAAGGATGATGGGGGATTCGAATCAATCTCTGGGCAAAGTCAACGAGGTAAGTAAACAAGTTTGTGGTGGCAAAGCCCCGGATGTTGAGATCCGCCCAGAAATGCTGTAGGCTCTGGGTGTTGAGGGGCTGCCATGGATGACACGCCTCTATAAAATTGCGTGGAAATCTTGGACAGTGCCGAAAGAGTAGAAGACTGGGGTGGTGGTTTCTCTTTTTAAAAAGGGGTACCAGAGGGTGTGTGTCAACTACAGGGACATCACACTCCTCAGCCTCCCTGGGAAAGTTTATTTCAAGGTGCTGGAAAGGAGGGTCCAGCCCATTGTCGAACCTCAGATTGAGGATGAACAATGTGGGTTCCTTGCTGGTCGTGGAACAACGGACCAGCTCTTTACTCTCACAGGGATCCTAGAAGGGGCTTGGGCTCATCCAGTCTACATGTGTTTTGTGGACTTGAAAAAGGCATATGATCGGGTCTCCAGGGACTTGCTATGTAGGAGGAGGATGGGTGAGGGGACCTCTCTTCAAGGCCATCCAATCCCTGTACGCCCAAAGTGAGAGTTGCGTTCGGGTTCTCAGCAGTAAGTCGGACTTGTTCTGAGTGGCTGCTGGCCTTTGCCAGGGCTGTGGTTTTCATGGACAGGGTATCGAGGCATAGTCATGGTGAGGAGGGTTTACAGTTTGGTGGGCTGAGGATCACATCGCTGATTTTTGCAAATAATATGGTCCTGTTTGCGTCATCAGCCTGTGACCTGCAGCACTCACTGGTCCGGTTTGCAGTGTGCAAGTGGTGGGGATGAGGATCAGCACCTCCAAATCTGAGGCCATAGTCCTTAGCAAGAAGCCGGTGGACTGCCTTTTTCAAGTGGGGAATGAGGTTCTTCCACAAGAGACGTATTTTAAGTATCTTGGGGTGGTGATATATAAATTATATATATACATACATACATATATATATATATATATAATGTGGCAGCTCGAGGGGCAGATTTGGGGTCGAGTTTACTCAATCTTACACTTTCGTCTAAGTTAGAATTGCCGACAACGCCACCATGGGAATTTCGCCCAAGGAGATAGTTTTAATCAACCCCAACAGAGTAAGGCACACAGGTTCGTTCTATTTACGACGGGCAGGAGACGTGGTTCCAGGTTCAAACAATTATCTTTATTTTTCAACAATATTAAAAATAATAAAGCTTTTTTAAAATTTACCACACACACTCGGGAGGGACGACCTTCTTCAGGTGCTGAGGCTCGTCGACGGTGCAGTGGTTGTGGAACACAAACGGGATTCCCAGGGAAGAAAAGCACCCCAATCACTCGTGACACACACTACACACACTCTGTGGAAAACTCAAATATGGGGGATCACAGCACACTATACGAGGAAACCACCACCGGGGCACCAGGGACCACCACCGTCGGCTCTCAGCAACTGAAAAAGGTGAAAAGAACAAGGGAATTAGTGGGTCACACACACACCAAGGTAACCAAATACAACAAATTAATTCAATGATTAAACCCAAAACCGATATTCATTTAAACAAACGACAAATGTCGCAAACACAAGGGGAAAATAATTGAGTACTTAGAAAAATAAAAGGAAGAAATCAATGGAGAAATGATTTAACCAACTCGTAGAAACAAATTCGACCAGAAATGAAATGAAAAAAAACAAAAAGAGAAACAAACGAAGTAATTAGAACCCAAAATAACCCCACTGATCTCACTCAGTCATTAAAATCAAGTTTTAAAAGCGACCAAATATTTGGTCCAGTCCGCTGTGCCTCGGAGGTCTTATCCTTGGTTTTAAAGGTCTATCCTTACGGCTCCGCCCGCGACCGTGCCGGATTAGCGGGACTAGCAGCCGCAGCAGCCGTAGCCTCAACCGCACGGAGCACCAAGAGTCTTGTCGCGGCTGCAGGCTGAGGCGAAAAGGAGCCGCCGACCCCCGAGTCCGGATAGGTGTCGCAGACAAATAAAACCAGGAAACAAAGCAGCAGCGACGCGAAGCCCGCAACCAAGCAAAAGGACACAGTCAGGACAGCGAAACCTGGCCGAGCAGAGCAGTAGCGAAGCAGGGCAAAGCGGCATCCACAAAGTGACAAGCTACGGTGTCCCTACGGTACTTGGCGCTGCTGGAGCTGTACCACTGCTGGAGGTGCAACTTAACGCCGCTGAAACTCCCCAGCAACCACCCGGTCCTCACAGCCCCTGTCAAGCCCTCGTGAGGGATCGCCACGAGGGAGAGGGAGAGGAGAAAGACAAGCGCATCGTATAAGGTCCCGTACGACAGTGATCCCGGGAGCCGCAGACTAATGGTATCTGTACCGGAGACGCAAGAAGGGAACGACGGGACCCGGAAGTAATGAGGACGGCCAGAGCAAGAGAGAGGGGAGGTTGCCAACACCCCCTTTAAAAGAGTGCCACCACGTAGTCATTGGCCACCAGTGACTACGCAGCAGCTCCCAATTAACTACCGATGGGGCACATCATCCTGCCACATATACATAAATAGCATCCAGTCAGACCCACCAAGAGCTGAGGTGGAAAAATACTGGAAGGGCATATGGGAAAGAGAAGCATCACACAACACCGATGCCCAGTGGCTAGTGGACCTGAGGACTGACCACAGCTGCCTCCCAGAACAAGAACCAGTAACCATCTCAATGGCAGACATCCAAGAAAGAGTGTCAAAGATGAAGAGTTGGTCAGCACCGGGCCCCGATATGATCCATACATACTGGCTAAAGAAGCTGACAGCCCTCCATGAGCGTCTAGCAGCACAGATGAACCAGCTGCTAAAGGATGGGACGCACCCAGAATGGTTGACTGAAGGCAGGACAGTCCTGATCATGAAAGACCCACAAAAGGGATCTACCCCATCCAACTACCGGCCAATAACCTGTCTCTGTACAACATGGAAGCTCCTGTCAGGCATTATGGCGGCTAAGATGAGTAGGCACATGGATCAATATATGAGCGGGGCACAGAAAGGAATTGGTAGCAACACCAGGGGAGCCAAGCACCAGCTACTGGTGGACAGAGCAGTACACAGAGACTGTAAGAATAGGCAGACCAACTTGTGCACCGCCTGGATAGATTACCAGAAAGCCTATAACTCGATGCCACACACGTGGATACTGGAATGTCTGGAACTGTATAAGATCAACAGGACACTAAGAGCCTTCATCAAGAACTCAAAAGGAATGTGGAAGACAACCCTGGAGACTAACTCCAAGCCAATTGCCCAAGTTAACATCAAGTGCGGCATATACCAAGGGGATGCACTATCACCACTACTGTTCTGCATAGGCCTGAACCCCCTCAGTCACATCATCACAAAGAGTGGCTACGGATACCGATTCCGAAGCGGGACAACAATCAGCCATCTCCTCTACATGGATAACATCAAGCTGTATGCCAGGAATGAGCGAGAAATTGACTCACTGATCCACACCACTAGGATCTACAGCGACGACATAGGGATGTCATTCGGATTAGACAAATGTGGCCGGATGGTATCAAGAAGAGGCAAGATGATCAGAACTGAAGGGGTTGACCTACCAGGGGGCAGGATAGAAGACATCAAGGACAGCTACAAATACCTTGGAATCCCACAGGCTAATGGCAATCATGAGGAGGCCGCAAGGAAGTCATCCACAGCCAAATACCTCCAGAGAGTAACGCAAGTCCTGAGAAGTCAGCTGAATGGCAAGAACAAGGTCCGAGCCATCAACATGTATGCACTGCCGGTCATCAGATACCCCGCTGGGATCATAAGCTGGCCAAAGGAGGAGATAGAAGCCACAGATATCAAGACTAGAAAGCTCCTCACCATGCATGGAGGGTTTCACCCCAAGTCCAGCACCCTGAGGCTGTACACTAAGCGAAAAGAGGGAGGCCGAGGACTAGTGAGCATCAGGGCCACTGTCCAGGATGAGACATCGAAAATCCAAGAGTACATCAGGAAGATGGCCCCAACAGATGAACTGCTCAATGAATGCCTTAGACAGCAGAAACCTGAGGAGGAAGAGGAGGAGGAGGAGACAAAAAGGAGGGACAAGCCCCTACACGGCATGTACCACCGTCAGATAGAGGAAGTGGCTGATATCAAGAAGACTTACCAATGGCTGAATAAAGCTGGACTGACAGACAGCACAGAGGCACTGATCATGGCAGCACAAGAACAGGCCCTAAGTACAAGAGCAATAGAGGCCAATATCTACAACAGTAGATCTGACCCAAGGTGCAGGCTATGTAAAGAAGCCCTAGAGTCGGTCCAGCATGTGGTAGCGGGGTGTAAGATGCTCGTCAACTCAGCATACATGGAAAGGCACAACCAAGTAGCCGTGATAGTGTACAGGAACATCTGTACCCAGTATGGACTAGAAGTACCCAAATCCCAATGGGACATACCACCAAAGGTGGTTGAGAACGACAAGGCTAAGATCCTGTGGGACTTCAGCTTCCAGACTGACAAACAGCTGCTGGCTAACAAACCGGACATAGTGGTGGTGGACAAAGAGCAGAAGAGAGCAGTGGTGATAGATGTGGCGATTCCAGCTGATGTCAACATCAGGAAGAAGAACCACGAAAAGATTGAGAAGTATCAAGGGTTGAAAGAACAGCTGGAACAGATGTGGAAGGTCAAGGTTAATGTGGTCCCCATGGTAGTAGGAGCACTTGGGGCAGTGACCCCCAAACTGGAAGAGTGGCTCCAGCAGATTCCTGGAACAACATCTGAACCCTCAGTCCAGAAGAGCGCAGTCCTAGGAACAGCTAAGATACTGCGCAGAACCCTCAGACTCCCAGGCCTCTGGTAGAGTGGTAGAGGACCCGAGCTTGAGGATGACACAGATACCACCCCACAAGGGTGAGAGGGACATTTTTTTTAAATATACAGTCCAGTATGTGGTGTGTGTGTATATATATATATATATATATATATATATACACACACACACACACACACACACACACACACACACACACACACACACACACACACACACACAGTGGTACCTCTACTTATGAAATTAATTTGTTCTGGAAGAAATTTCTTTAGTAGAAAATTTTCTTAAGTAGAAAAGTAGAGACGCGTTTTCCATGCAATTGCCCTAATCCGTTCCAAGCCCCCCAAAATTCAGACATAAATATTTTATAAAGCATAAAAAGACATCAAAACATGTAACAAATACCTGTTACAATTTGATTTTTACACAATAAATGAGAGTTGTGCATAATGTAAAAAACAAAGAATAGAGTAAAGAATAAAAATCATGGTCATTTACCTTTTCACTGCTGTCCTCATTGTTTTTTGCCTTCTTTGGTTCATGCACTACTTGCCTAACCATGCCGAACAACAGAGTGAATTCCAGTGCTCCTTTTGAACTTCTCAAACCACCCACGCAATGCCTTAAACTCCTGGTGTTCTTTCGCCGACGTTCCCTCGCCTGAATCCTCCTTCATGAGGTCATTAAAAAGTTTGTATATTTACATAAAACTATCAGAACACCTCATGGGTCGAGGGCCGAATGACGAGGACGCTACATAGACCCCAATCTAGCTACACATAGAGGTCCCTCTTAGCCAATGGGATGCCAGGAAGATGCTAGGTAATAGCCAATGGCAGAGCAGCTATAAGAATGTTGCGTTCAGGGAACTTGGGAGCTGTGAGTAGCAGCCCATACTGTATTTTTACCTTTCGTATAATGAAATTTCGTAACAAGAGGCAATATTTTTCTGTTGAGGCGTTTCGTAATTTGAAAATTTCGTATGAAGAGACGTTCGTAAGTAGAGGTACCACTGTATATACATATATATACAGTATATATATATAGTTAAGTCGACTGATTTGAATGCAGTAGGTCGTGGGTTTGAATCCCGGTCAGGACAAACACTATCCACTCAACTTACTCAAATGCAGGAGGGGGCATGTTTTTGAATGCAGGTGGGCGTGTTTTCAAACCCCAGTCACGGTGAACACTATCCAGTGAGGGTCCTTAGGCAAGACCCTTAACGCTATACCAGCGTTATCAGTTATCAGTGAACACAATAATGAAAGAGTCATAACGGCTCGGACATCCCCTGGGTAAACAAGGTCCGCCTCAGTTGCTAGGGAACCAGGGCAATCTGATGAATGGGTTACTGGAACAAGACACTCATGGACAAGGGCGGATAATATGGAGTTGTTGGAATGCTACTATACGAGTTATCCCAGAGAGAGGGGATATATGGGGCAAATGTGGTACCAATGGATGCTTTGAAACCCACAATCAAGGCTAACAAAGAAACAGCTAATAGCCCAGTGTTGCAACATCCGTAACCAAAATCTGCAGTCACAACTGATCGATGAAATACTACAACAATGCTACGGCAAGGGGGAGCCAGGATGCCAGGTCAGTGGGGGGATTTCACCCCCCCCCCCACAATCCAAGATTGCGTACCAACTGAAGAGATTGACCTACCAGGGGGCAGGATAGGAGCCATCAAGCATAGCTACAAATACCTTGGAATCCCACAGGCTAATGGCAATCATGAGGAGGCTGCAAGGAAGTTAACCACAGCCAAATACCTCCAGAGAATAAGGCAAGTCCTGAGAAGTCAGCTGAATGGCAAGCCATCAACATGTATGCACTGCCAGTCATCAGATACTCCGCTAGGATCATAGGCTGGCCAAAGGAGGAGATAGAAGCCACAGATATCAAGACTAGAAAGCTCCTCACCATGCATGAAGGGTTTCACCCCAAGTCCAGCACCCTGAGGCTGTACATTAAGTGGAAAGAGGGAGGCCAAGGACTAATGAGCATCAGGGCCACATTCAGGATGAAACATCAAAAATCCAAGAGTACATCAGGAAGATGGCCCCAACAGATGAACTGCTTAGTGAATGCCTCACACAGCAGAAACATGGCAAAAGAGAGGAGGAAGAGGAGGAGACAACATGGAGGGACGAGCCTCGACACGGCATGTACCACCATCTGATAGTGGAAGTGGCTGATATCAAGAAGACCTACCAATGGCTGGATAAAGCTGGACTGACAGACAGCACAGGGGCACTGATCATGGCAGCAGAAGAACAGGCCCTAAGTACTAGAATATTAGAGGCCAATATCTACCACAGTAGATCTGACCCAAGGTGCAGGCTATGTAAAGAAGCTCCAGAGACAGTCCAGTATGTGGTAGCAGGGTGAATGATGCTAGCCGGGTCAGCATACATGGAGACGCACAACCAAGTAGCTGTGATAGTGTACAGGAACATCTGTACCCAGTATGGAGTAGAAGTACCCTAATCTAAATGGGAGATATCACCAAAGGTGGTTGAGAACGACAAGGCTAAGATCCTGTGGGACTTCAGCTTCCAGACTGACAAACAGCTGCTGGCAAACCAACCGGACATAGTGGTGGTGGACACAGAGCAGAAGAGAGCAGTGGTGATAGATGTGGCGATTCTAGCTGACGCCAACATCAGGAAGAAGAAACATGAAAAGCTTGATAAGTATCAAGGGTTTAAAGAACAGCTGAAACCCTCAGACTCTCAGGCCTCTGGTAGAGTACCAGAGCTTGAGGATGACACACAACACCATCATACAAGGGTGAGAGGGGCATTTATATAAAAATAAAAATAAAATGAGGATCAGAATTGATTTAAACTATTAGTGTTATTATTTTATCTATATTTTTGTATGTGAAATCTTTTTTGTATAAATCTTTTAATTTTGTGTGATTAATTTGGAATTTTTTTGTGAATAAACATGCTTTTTAAAAATCGAAATCTTTCTTTCATTCTTTCATCATTATCTGCATGTTTTTGTCAGTCCCAATTTCTAAACCTCCCCTCAATTTTCTAAGAGCTTGTTGGTAGTTTCCTGTTACAGAGAATGTGCCTCACCCTGTCGCTTGGCTTGCTATTGGTTCCAACAGTGATTTTAAGGGGCTGAAACAGAGTGATGGGGTGGCACCGCACACATGGATAGATAAATGGAATGGGAATATGGAGAGGCAGATAAGGGTTGAAGAGAACAGAAGGAAGACATTTGTGCCAAGTGAATCCAGATGAATGACTACTGTAGATGCTTCAGTGGAAGAGGTAAGCAGAAAACACAAAGCAGTGACAACTAAAGTGTATATTGGAAGAAACGCATTGGCATGCATTGAACCAGGAACTTCATTATTCTTTTAAGAATCCAACACATTCGCTGGTCATCTGAGTTCTATCACTCTTCAGAGTAAGTAGTCAGAACATGTTTGTATGATCTACCCTGTATGCTGTATTTTAAGGACTAATGGAGACAGACATTTTATCATCAGAGAAGACATTGTTCTGCAGTACAGCAGCATGGTCTTTGATCAAGACTTCCTTGGTCTGGTCACTCCCAATCCTTGTACCAGTGTCTTGAAACAATGACGCTGGACAGGTTTGGGGGGGGCTGTATCAGGTTTATGCTGGATTATCTCCTGTCAGTCCAAAATTTTCAATTCAGAACTGTGAGTGTAAATATTAAGTGTTTATGTTGTATGTATGTATGTGAAATGTCGTTCTAATTTCTGTCATTCTGTGATTTCAATCCTCAGTCACGTCTCATCCTGTCTTCGGTTTTGATACTTTATTTACATGTCTTATTTTCATGAAATGTTTGGTATTGTATGTATATCCTGGTTGCTGAGAAATTAAAGTTTGTGATCTGTTCTTCTCTCAGTTTGAAGTTTTATGTTTGGTAAAAGTCTCAGACATGAGAAATTTGAAAATGGTGATGCATTGGGAGTTTTTGACGTCTTTGCCTTATTTTTATTATCTTAAAGAAGACTGTATGAGATACAAAACAATTCCAATGTACCTGTACTACAATGTACCTGTGCGTGGCAATAAACTCTTCTGTCGTGTTCATACAAGACACTTAGATCTCAATAGGACTAAAAGCCCCCTTCAGTCTGCATTTAGTCTACTTATCATTGATAATCTATTCCCTCTCCTTGAGGGTAGACGTTTGAATTCACTGCACAATGGATGAAATATGTCATTAGAAATTCTGCCAGCTTCATACACTAAGAGTTCTTCATGTTGAGTGGCTTTTGCGGATTCTCTAAGATTTTGTAGGTCATCAAAAATCGGGATAAATTCCCAAAAGGTAGCACATCTAAAAAATTAATAAAAATCAATAAAGGGAGGACAAAGTACTCACATTTCCACTTCTTTTATTTTGGCACACTCTGATGCTCTGATGAAGGCTCATAGCCGAAACGCGTAAGCGTTCATTTTTTGGTGTGTGCCAAAATAAAAGAAGTGGAAATGTGAGTACTTTGTCCTCCCTTTATTAATTTTTTAGATGTTTCTACCTTTTGGGAATTTATCCCAATTTTTGATAGTTAATCATTTGGTCTAGCACTCTATAGTAAAAACAGATAGTTGATGCGCAACCTCTTTTTTTCTAATTTTGTAGGTCATGTTCCATATTTACTGTGGCTTGTTTTTCCTCTTGAATTCTTATACAATTTTCCAAAACTCATTGTTCTGAACTATTTACTCATTAATTATAATAGGTCGCATCAAAACTTTCCCATTTTACATGATGTGCTTTTTGGTCTTTGTTATTTATGTATAAGAAGCTTGGAAGAAGAAAGAAAGAAATTTTCTTTATTAATGAAATTATCTTTTCACTGTAGTTACAGTATGTAAATGTATATTAGGGTTGAGCCGAGTACTCATTTCAGACGAGTATCCGGTACGGATAATACATTTTTGACGAGTACGAGTACGATACAAGTAAAACTCGTCAAAACTCGTGCTCGTAAAATCCTCAGAACTGACTGTCTTCACGCTCAGTGATTGGCCAGTCACACACAGCGCCCGCACCTCCCTACAGAGACTGCAGCCAGAGTGTTGCTGCCCCACAGACATTGACTGATTTCTCTGTGCGTGGCTTCGCTGTAGCTCATGTTGATTTCCTTAGGTTTTTTTCAGCTTGCCTCTATTTCGGTCTGTTTAAGGTTACTTAAAGGAAAAAAGGTAGCAAAGAAGGGGACAAAGGTCTGCAGAAATCTTAATTCAACAACTATGAAGCTTGAAGATATTTTATGGGAGTTTGAAAAATACAAAGGTTTCCAGTGGCTTAAGCAGAAAATGGAAATAGCTACTTCCCCTCAGCTCAAAACCAAATAACATATGAAGCAAAAAACTGTGGATTTTCTGAAAAATATTATGACCAGATTTGACTGTATTCGGAGAATTTGGAGATTTTTTTCTGTGCTATGATGAAAAAAAAATATTAGAGAGACCTGGCCAAATGTAGGGCACCTAAAGAGATTACAACTACAGGTCATGCAGACTACTTGCTTGGCTTCTGTATTTTTATTTTCTTTTTATTATTAATAACATCTTATTAATAACAATATTCCTCCTTTTAATGCACATCAAAGAGATGAAAAAATAATCAAACGTTATTAGACTATAATTTTCTGGGTACTGATTCACTCCAAAATTTCAAACTGGGATATTTCTATACATTTTTTAGATTACTCTTCCAGACTTAAGATACTGATACAGTTAACATAGGGTGAGGTGTACCCAAGGTGAAGATGAACATCAAAAGAGTGAAAAGAAAGTCATTGTGAAATTGAAACAAATTCTGTAAAAGGAGAGTGTGAAGGACATGAGGGGACGTCACCAGAGACTAGCTGGAATAAATATCCTGGAGAAAAAAAAAAAAAACTTTCAGAAAATTCCGAAATTATCAGACGTACCTGAGGACTTGCTGAACCTGGTGTGGTTCTCTAAAGCAGTAATTTTTTTTAGATAGAATTTTAAGACTTGCTATTACAAGTGAATTAGGTGTGATTTTTGGCATGGTTAATATAAAATGTCAGTTAAACAACTTTTAGACTATCATAAAAATATATTAGAACATGTTGAACTAAAACTTGTCGTTTTCTAACGCAATACTAGAACTCTATTGTAGATACTGTGACCGCAGCATTGCGTTCTTTCAGTTTGTAATTTTCTGTTTTCCTATGTATTAGGTTGGTCTTTGAAGGGGCCATACCAGGATTGTTGACAGCTGTAAGAGTTTGCTCTCTCACAATAATATATAAAACTGACTGCGCGAGATGAATTACTTCTGTGACTGTATACCAAACGCTTCCAAAGGTGTCCATATTCCTTTCTAATGGAATAGAACGTCTCTACTACAATGTCTTTTCACACAATTCAGTGAACTCAGATGGCTAAATTAAACGCAGTGTAAGTAAATGTTTAAATCCTTGCTTATTTGTCTTCATTTGTCTCCACGTTTTATTGACCATGTCGTTTTTTGGGGAGTCTGTCAGTCCTTATTTGACTGCTACAATCTTGTTTTATTGGATCGTATGCAGTTTTTGTTTGCTTGTTTCTGTTACTGGTTTTCATCAGTAAATCGCTTTGTGTTGCCAAGTACTATAAATAGTCTTTCACTTTGTCGCTCAGCGCGTGTTCTCTCCTCCCCATTCTGCAATGACGCGCTCACAGACCGGAGGGGAGACAAGTCCGAGGTCAAACAAACTTATGAACCAAGGAACGGAGACGATTCAAGTCCATTTGTCCCTTATACAATAGGTATATGCTGGTGGACGGGTGAGTAGTTTTTTCTGGACGGGTCGACTTTACGTTTCGCCTGTAATTGTTGCCTTCACTTCTACTGTGAGGACAACTTAACTCACTGTTGTGTTTGTTTGTGTGTACGTCTGGAAGATGACCGTGCCCGTAAGGCGCGTCCGTTTTTGGTTCTCTGTTAAAATATAACATAAGTTATGGAAACAGTTCTTGTTGTCAGTTCAGAGCGGCTGTGGGATCGCCCCGTCCCGTCAGTCCGGCCGGTACAGATTCTTTTTTTTCATCCCGATGACATGCAACGTCTACGTCAATACGTTTTCTTCCTGCTAGAGCAGTATCTATCATCTGTCTGTCGGTACCGCCACCTGCTGGTGGGAGTCAACTCTTACAATGCCTGTCCTGTCCCAAAGGCCCTCCTGTTTTCTTAACTTGCCCTTTTACATCCCCCCAACAAATGAAGAAACTTATGTCTACACAGTGCTATCCACTGTGCCACCGTACCGCAATGCAAACATTTACCTGCAAAATATAATTTACATACAAAACACATAAGGAGGCAGTGGCTCAGTCGGTAGAGCGGGCCGTTCAATGATCACAGGATCGCTGGTTCAATTCCCGCTCCCTGCATGCTCACAGGCCCCTTGTGTGTGTGTTATGGGGCCTGTACACACACCATATATATGCATGAGTTTCACTAACATGTGCTGGATTAACAATTTCCCTACACGGGATCAATAAAGTAAATTAAAATTTACCGAAAACATGCACTTCATGTTAATTGGCGGTTACAAATTGCCCGTAGTGTGTGAATGTGAGGGTGCATGGCTGTCTGTCTTTGTGTGGCTCTGCGACGCACTGGCATCGTGCCCGGAGATTGCTTTGCCTCACGCCCTAACCCAGCTGGGATAGACTCCAGCTTCCTGTGACCCGCTACGGCGGATAAAGCGGTTCGGAAGATGAATGAATGAATGATTTTGAGTGTTGGAAACAAGTGAAAAAGAGAAAAAAGAATGCATTTTTTTTGTTCTATCATTTTCTAATGATAGAAGAAAAATATTTCTTTCTTATTTAGTATTTAAAAGGATCCAAAACAAAACTTAACTAACCAGAGGACAATCAATACAGAACATGAGTACTTTAGCCAGTTTTAAGGCAATATTTCTTTTTTCCAAGGATTGAAAGAAAAAGAAATAATTTTTTAAGCAACTTTGAACAACTTTATTTAAAAAAATATGGATTTTGTTATACATAAAATTTAAAAAATAATTGAAAAATTACTCCAGCTGCTATAAAAATGTTTTTGAAATGAACCTCCTTAATTTCAGGAAATTACAATTGTCAATTACAAAATTTGATAATCTCTATTCTTAAAAATCTCTGACATGAAGCTTTTCTTCTCTTTTGTTGTCATTGATATCAAAATCTAAAACATGCTTATAGCAGATGTCCAGGTAGTACATATAAATACTGTAAAACATCTAATTTCAAATCAAATTATTTTGTCTACTAAAGAATTTTATTTGTGGAAGCAATCCAAATTAAAGTTAGTTGGGGCTGTAGACCTTAGGGTCGCCGGTTAAAGACTTGTGTGAACTGACTTGTGTGAAGTGTCAGTTCACTTACTGAGCATTACCAAGGCGCCCCTAAGCAAGGCGCCATCCTCCTTATAAGCTGCTCATTAAAGGCCCACCATGAAGGAGCTGCCCGCTGCCCTACCTCCCCCTCACCTGCATGCCTACAGGCTCCCTGTGTGTGTGTGTGTGTGTGTGTGTGTGTGTGTGTGTGTACAGTTAGATAAATTAAGTTAAAAATGTTACCATTCTCATCTGTTGGAAGTATTATGTCCCAAACTCCATTTCTCCATCCAGTCTTTGTAAAATAAAGCTTCTTACTAAACCCCTACATGAAATTTCCCTCGGGGTCAATAATGTCTACATCTGTTCTAGATTACAGCCTCGTGTGGGTTGAAGTTTATGCTTATACATCATTTTCCATTAATAACTTCATGTTCAACTCTGACAACTTTAAAGGTAATTTTAAGAGCTGAAAGTCACACCGTAAAGGGAGATTAACACCGAATTATATTTAAAAGAGTCTGCACCCATCTATATTTAATGGGGTTTTTTGTAATCAAAACAGTAGTTTATTTTCTTATCACACCTGTCTGTTACAGATAAAGAATACATTAAAAAATAAGATTTTATCAAAGACATATTTTCCATTTAAACTTCTTTTGCAAAATATCTTGAACTCTTTTTCATATTTTACTGATGTTATTCCCAAATATTTAATATAATTTTTGATTGGAGTTGTTACATCCCGGAATGCATATTGATTTCTAAATTGTGAGTCTTCAAAAATAAAGTAACAGGACAGATTATCCAGGATCCTTTGAGGATGGTTCTCACTCAAATACACCAAAGTTTGACAAAATAAATTGTTGTAATCCATTTCTCAGTTTCATCACATGTTAGAGATGTCGGCATCTCCAGACCGTCATTCCTCTATCTCCTCCATCTCTCTGGTTGAGTATAAGGCAGAGACACATCTTGTCCTCCAAGCGTTCCTCCATCGCACCCTTGCCATCCCCCTAACAGAGAGACCTGGCCGAATTGGAGGCGCCTACAGAGATTACAACTACAGGTGATGCACCTCACTTTCTGTGGCTTCTGTCTTTTTTTTTAAATTAATGTCTTGTTAATAACAACACATCTCTCTTTTGAATGAACATCAAAGATATGGCAAAAATAGTTAAATGTCATTAGGTTTTAATTTTTTAAAATAGGGCAGCAGTAGCTCAGTCCACTAGGGTTTGGGCTGGGGACCAGAAGTCGCCAGTTCAAGACCCGAGTCGAACAAAAAATTTCGGAGTGTGAACTGGCAGTGGGAGGTGCCAGTTCACCTCCTGAGTACTGCCAAGGTGCCCCTGAGCAAGGCGCGGTCCCCTTTATAATCTGCTCACCCGAAGTTGCTGCCCGCCGCTCTACCTCCCCCATCATCTGTTTGCATACAGGCCCCATGTGTGTGTGTTTTGGGCTTTTACTCACATATGTACACTCACTGGCCACTTTATTGGGTACACCTGTCCAACTGCTCGTTAACACTTAATTTCTAATCAGCCAATCACATGGCGGCAACTCAGTGCATTTAGGCATGTAGACATGGTCAAGAAAATCCCCTGCAGTTCAAACTGAGCATCAGTATGGGGAAGAAAGGTGATTTCAGTGACTCTGAACGTGGCATGGTTGTTGGTGCCAGAAGGGCTGGTCTGAGTATTTCAGAAACTGCTGATCTACTGGGATTTTCACGCACAACCATCTCTAGGGTTTACAGAGAATGGTCCGAAAAAGAAAAAATATCCAGTGAGCGGCAGTTCTGTGGGCGGAAATGCCTTGTTGATGCCAGAGTTCAGAGGAGAATGGCCAGACTGATTCGAGCTGATAGAAAGGCAACAGTGACTCAAATAACCACCCGTTACAACCAAGGTAGGCAGAAGAGCATCTCTGACGCACAGTACGTTGAACTTTGAGGCAGATGGGCTACAGCAGCAGAAGACCACGCCGGGTGCCACTCCTTTCAGCTAAGAACAGGAAACTGAGGCTACAATTTGCACAAGCTCATCAAAATTGGACAATAGAAGATTGGAAAAATGTTGCCTGGTCTGATGAGTCTCGATTTCTGCTGCGACATTCGGATGGTAGGGTCAGAATTTGGCGTCAACAACATGAAAGCATGGATCCATCCTGCCTTGTATCAACGGTTCAGGCTGGTGGTGGTGGTGGTGTAATGGTGTGGGGAATATTTTCTTGGCAGTCTTTGGGCCCCTTGGTACCAATTGAGCATCGTTGCAACGCCACAGCCTACCTGAGTATTGTTGCTGACCATGTCCATCCCTTTATGACCACAATGTACCCAACTTCTGATGGCTACTTTCAGCAGGATAATGTGCCATGTCATAAAGCTGGAATCATCTCAGACTGGTTTCTTGAACATGACAATGAGTTCACTGTACTCAAATGGCCTCCACAGTCACCAGATCTCAATCCAATAGAGCATCTTTGGGATGTGGTGGAACGGGAAATTCGCATCATGGATGTGCAGCCGACAAATCTGTGCCAACTGTGTAATGCCATCATGTCAATATGGACCAAACTCTCTGAGGAATGATTCCAGCACCTTGTTGAATCTATGCCATGAAGAATTGAGGCAGTTTTGAAGGCAAAAGGGGGTCCAACCCGTTACTAGCATGGTGTACCTAATAAAGTGGTGTACCTAATATTAGTGGCATGCATGTATATGCATGCCACTAACAAACAGTGTGTGTAGTGTGGGAACATAATTTCCCCTATGGACAACAATAAAATACATTTCATTTCATTTTCTGGGTCCTGATTCACTCTAAAATGTCAAACAAATATTTTTATCCCAGAAATATATTTCTAAACATTTTTTTGATTATTCTTTAGGACTGAAGATACTTTGTGCTTCAATGAGGTTGATCCATTTTAGATCATCTCACTTACACAATGGTGTTTGGTGTGCTTCTTAAGGCTGTTACCATACAGATTCTGTGCATTTTATTTCTAAAACTATCTTTGCCTTCATATTTCTGATCCAGTTAATGTTAATATTAATGGTTGTAGTTTAGTAGAGGGTCCCACAGAAGGGTTTTTCCCAGTACTTGGAATTGGAATATTACTTTTCAAGATGCCTTGTCTCATTAGGTTGAGAAAAAAAAAAGGAAAGAAAAAAAAAACAGTCCTTGGCCCTATCCTGATCTGGGTCTATATCAAGCTTTGGTTTATGTTTGTTTACATGAATTTTAGTAAGTTCAATTCATCATGCCTTTTGCAGATCCAAACCACAGCTAAAGCCAAAGGATGGGTTGATTCCAAAGGCTGATGATGCTACCTCAGGAGAAGAGAGAAAGACTGGTTTCAGAGACATAATAAAGCAACTTCCTCTTCGTAACTCCTTGCTACGTCCTTCCAAAGACTCTAAAGATTCCCTGGACAGCAGGACAAGAAGGCTCAGAGACCAAATAGAAGTAAGGAAATACTAAGTAAGACCCAATAAAATCCTTAATCAATTTTTAATTGTCAATTTTAGATGCCGCAGTGTACTGGCATCGTGCCCCAGGTTTCCCCCGCCTCTCACCCTGTCAGCTGGGATAGGCTAAAGCTCCCAGTGACCCGCGACAGTAGAACAAGCTCTTATAATAATAATAATAATAATAATAATAATACAGGACACTGTACAGAATTATACAAAGTCTATTAAAAGAATCAACATTAAAAATAGATAAAATCAATGAGAGCAACAGGTTTCAGCTGGAATAGGCAGTCTTAAACAGATGTGTTTTGAGTTGTGCTTGTGGGGGAGTGAATTGGTATTTCTCAGCTGAAGTGGTAGCGAGTTCCAGAGACGAGGAGCAATGCGACTGAATGATCGTGAGAAGAGGGAGCTGAGGAGCAACGCGGCTGATCTGAGGGAGCGGTAGGGAGTGGTAACATGGATTGAAATCGGACAAATATGGAGGGGCGAGGTTGTGGATGGCATTGAAAGTTAGGAGGAGAATTTTTAAATGAATTCGGAACTGGACCGGAAACCAGTGAAGCTGTTAGAGGCCAGGAGTGATGTGGTGAATCGAGGGGGTTCAAGTTATGATGCGGGCAGCTGAATTCTGGACCAGCTGTAGTTTGTTGAGGGATTTGTGAGGGAGCCCGAAGAGGAGAGAATTGCAGTAGTCGAGATGAGAAGTTACGAGACTGTGGACAAAAAAATGGCAGCAATGTGGGGAGTGAGGGAGGGCAGAGACGATTGATATTACGTAGGTGGAAGTAGGCAGACCTGGTGATGTTGCTAATGTTTGACTTGAAGAATACTGTGCTGTCAAGGATGACACCCAGACTCTTCACCTGGGGAGAATGTGAAACGGTGGAATCATTGATCATAAGAGAAAAGCTGTTTGTTTTGGAAATGGTGGATTTGGTGCCAATGAGAAGAACGGTTTTGCGGCTGTTTAATTGAAGAAAGTTTAGGTTGAACCAGATTTTTATTTCAGAGATTCAATCAGTAAGGGAGGTGGGTGGAAGAGTGGATGAGGGTATAGGTAGAGCTGGGTGTTATCAGTATAACAGTGGAAATGAATGTTGAATTTAGGAAAAATATGGCGGGGGGGAAGGAGGTATATAATGGAAAAGAGGGGCCCCAGGACAGAACCCTGGGGCACACCTGAAGTTGGATCAACTGAGTGCGGCCAGAGAAGTAAGATGAGAGCCAGGCTAATGGAGTGTGGGTGATGCAAATAGAAGATAGTCTGTTGAGGAGGGTGGAATGAGAGATGGTATCAAAGGCTGCACTCAGGTCAAGGAGGACGAGGATGGTGAAGAGTCCAGAATCCGCTGCCAGAAGAAGATCATTTATGATTCTGTTGAGGGTATTTTCAGTGCTATGTAGTGGAAGGAAACCAGACTGCAACTGTTCGTACAGGTTATTGTGTGAGAGGTGAGAATGGAGTTGGGAAGTAACTGGTTTTCAAGGATTTTGGAAATGAAGGGTAGATTGGAGATGGGACGGAAATTGTTGAAGTTGGAGAGGTCGGCACAAGGTTTTTTCAGAATTGAAGTGATGGCAGCAGTTTTGAATGATGTAGGGACAGTTCCAGTGGTGAGAGAAGAGTGAATGATGGCAGAGATGAGGAGAATCAAGGAGGGGGGACAGGCTTTAAGAAAGTGTGTGGATAAGGGGTCCAGCTGACAGGTGGATGTCTTAGTATTTTTGATGAGTTTTGTTATTTCTGAGGGAGTAGGTAGCTGGAAGTAGAAGAAAGATTGTAAGGGTCGGTTAGAGCTGGCTGGGATGCTGAGGTGAGGGATGGATCCAAGATGTTGTTGGATGTTTTTGATTTTGTCAAAAACATCCAGTTGGATATTTTGATTTTGTCGTTAAAAAAGATCATGATGGAGTTGCACAAGGAGATTGTGTGCAAGTGAGTGGGTACAGAGTCCTTGGGTTGGGTGATGTTATTAAGTAGGGAGAACAGTGACTTTGAGTTTCCCTTATTGGCGGTGATTATACTGGTGTAGTATTGGGTCTTAGTGTTGGAAATGGCCTCCTTGTAATGTACTACATAGTTATTGTATAATTCTTTATGAATAGTGAGACCGGTTTTCCTGTAGAGTCGTTCAGTTTGCCGAGCTTGGGTTTTCTTGAGACGAAGATCAGAGGTGAACCAAGGAGCAGAGCTGGAGAAAGAGACAGATCTGGTTTTTAACGGAGTGAGAGAATTTAAAGTATCATGGAGATTGTTGTTGTAATAGGAAACCAGATCATCAGGGGGCGTATAGGTTATGGATGTCGGGGCGTTACAAGGAGTGCATACTTGAAGTAACTGTGGTGGGGTTTATGTTCTTTATGTCCCGGAATGAAATGAGACGTGGTGTTTTAGAAGAGGAGAAAGTGAGTTTTACAGTAAATTAGAGAAGAAAGTGGTCAGTTATGGGGAGTTCATCAGCTGTAAGCTCAAGGTCCAGAATGTGTCCTTTGGAATGTGTGGGAAGAATGGTATGTTGCTGACATCCAAAACTCTCCAAACAGGTCATGAAGTCTTTGGTAAGAGGCAGATCATTGTTGTCCATGTGGATGTTGAAATCACCCAGCAGTATTATGTTTGGTGAGAGAGAGGATAAGTGGGTGAGGTAATAAGCATTTAAAATCACCATTCGGTTCAGGGGGGCGGTATAGTGTGGCAATAGTGGTTGGAGTGGGACCAGACAAGTCACAGACTGTGGATTCAAACGAACTGAAGGCTGGTACGGACACCGGTGAAACTTTTCACTTCTCGCAGTAAATTATTGTGAGACCTCCTCCCTGACCAGAGCCACGGGGTTGACAGAGTTATTTACGAAACATACCATTGTCGTCATTGGTAATTTTGTTTAATAAAATCTATTTATCTATCTATTGAAGCAGATTTCTTCTAACCACATGTGCCGCGCATTTATTTGATGATCAGGGTAAACAGATAAATCTTGAGACGATGTTTGAAGTTCATGGTACTTTAATAAACGGAGCTCCGGGTCGTTCTCCAATACAGTAAACATCAAAACATGTAGTATGAGAAGGACAACTTCTTGTCTAAAAACAGTGGTTAATATACTATTCAGCATAACTATTCAGTATAGCAGGCGTGGTTTCATCTGACTCCTCTGCAGGAATACAGTCATTGGCAATTTCAGATTGATGCTTTTAGAAACGGATAGGGAGCATCCGTTTATGTCATGGTTCATGAGTCAGGGAGAAAACATTGAACTCATGGTCCATATCTTCAAAGCTGAGAAGCAAGCTTGTTAGATTGTGTTTATCTTATCTCTGTGCAGATCTGTGTGTAGGATAAATGTTGTGCAAGCAGTTCAATTAAAGGTAAAGTTCAGGTAATGGACAAGGCTTTCAGTATTGTTTACTTAGAGGCTTGAGGCCTGTACCATAAAGCTGGATTACGGCTTACCGAGATAACTTCAGGCTTAACCCTGGCTTTTCGGTACCATAAAGGTGGCTGACTTTCTATCGGGTTACGTTGTCGCAGTAACCTATGCTGAACACCTAACCTGCTCTGGAGCAGGATAAGTTCAGGATAAGAGCTCAGCAGGTATAACAGCCCCACCTACTGACCAATCAGAGCTCAGCAGGTATAACAGCCCCACCTACTGACCAATCAGAGCTCAGCAGGTATAACAGCCCCACCTACTGACCAATCAGTTCTCTTGGAAAATGGGCTGTCCGTTTTATGAGAACCCGGTGGATCTTGGTGCACACCTTGGCGAAGAGCGCTCAGGTGCGAGAGAATATTTAGAGATCACTGTAATCCGTTCGAATTGCCTGAACAATCACTGTACGAAAGGTACAGGTTTTGGGGAGAGGGGTTACATTACATCTGTCAGCTGCTGGAGCCTTACATCAGTAATGCAACGCACCGCAACCACGCACTGACAGTGTGCATTGCACTGAGGTGTTTTGCCACAGTTAATATATTTCTCTTTGATGTTCTTAATTATTATGATGTCCTTAAATCCCTTGTTGGATGGGTTACAAGCAAGCCACAGATAAAATGCCATTAATCAATTATTTGTTTAAGTAAATCATGGATTGATTGATTCATTCATAGGTACTTTTAAGCATTCTGTTGGCGATGCTGAAAACCTCGGGAAAAACACAGTATGTGAGCTATTCATAAAGTCGCGGGGGCTACAATCACATGCATAACAAAAAATGTCGTACACACATACATTTATGGAACACACAAATGTTACTGTAGTCAGATATACAAGTGCAGTCATAGTGGGGAAGTAATATTATAATGGCACTAACTTCCGCATTGACACAGTCGGCAATTTTTTGCCAGCGATCCTTGCGCCGTTTGGCAGCTGCAACTGTGTTGCTTTTTGCCTGGATTATTGATTTGTATTGCTCGTATTTATTAATTATTATTGTTTGCTCCTCCGTTGTGAAATATGCGGCTCGGGCCGGTTTGTTGCATGTTTGCGATTGGTCGCATGCAGCAAACTCCGCCCTTTTTATGTGAGCGCGCACAGATCTAGAGTGGACATGCCTGAATTGAATTAGTGAGTTGATAGCCGGCTTTATGCTCACATGACTTATAAAAGTAATCAAATTACAGCAGGAGTTTTCATGTGATTACAACAGAAAAGAAAATCTTGTTTTGTACAAGCTGTCTGGGTCGGAGTCCTACTTTGGAAAGAATTGAGACATGTACTTCAAATTGTTCAAATTTTTATAATATATAGTATAATATTCACATTTTACACAGTGAGATATTGCTTTAGCACAAGCTAAGTTTCTCATGAGCATTTCTACTACTCATAATCTAATAAATTTAGTTTATCAATAACCATAAATAAAAAATATTAGTAACTGTAGAATAAGCACATGAGGCAGCGTTCACACACCTTAACGTATGACACTTTTTCTGCTGGCACATTGGGTTTTGCATTGTGTAGAGTGACGCCACAGACAGTCAAAACGGTTCGGTGTGTTAAGAGCTGTTCAGACTGTCTGTCCATATGTGATTTGAAACCACTTCCCGAAAGGAGTTTTAATCCGTCTTGCAAAAATTATGTTTTATATGATAAATGATTGTTCAGACTACAAAACAGGCATCCACTTTCAATCGGGATGCGCTAAAAATTGGATTTTGGCTGCCAGTCTGAGCGCAGCCTAAGTGCTACATCCACCATATCTGATGAATGTGTTGACTGAACCATTTTTATGTTTTTGCTTCACTATGCACTTGAATTCAGCATATTCAATGTTAATGGTCTTCATATAATGTAAGTGGTAGAGAATGGCCGCACACTTCTTTGTCCATGTAGAAAAGTTTGTTGATCGATACTCAAAACTGATGTCTGAACTTAACGCTTCAATGTCAAATGCAGACCACTCCCTTAATTCATCTTATGGAAAACGAGCACCCAGTGATGACAGAGCTTCCATCCATCCATCCATCATGTACCACTTATCCGGGCCTGGGTCGCGGGGGCAACAGGGGGCCCATATTTCCCTCTCCCCAGACACCTGCTCCAGCTCCTCCGGGGGGAGCCAGAGACGTTCCCAGGCCAGCCAAGAGACATAGTCCCTCCAGCGTGTACTAGGTCTTCCTCGAGGTCTCCTCCCGGTAGGACATGCCCAGAACACCTCCCCAAGGAGGCGTTCAGGAGGCATCTGGAAGAAATGCCCAAGCCACCTCAGCTTGCTCCGCTCGAGGCGGAGGAGCAGCGGCTCTAGTCCGAGCTCCTCCCTGGTGACTGAGCTCCTCACCCTATCTCTAAGTGTGGGCCCAGCCACTCTACGGAGGAAACTCATTTCAGCTGCTTGTATCCGGGATCTTGTCCTTTTGGTCATGACCCAAAGCTCATGGCCATAGGTGAGAGTAGGAACATAGATTGACCGGTAAATCGAGAGCTTTGTCTTGAGACTCAGCTCCTTCTTCACCACGACAGACCTACACAGCGACTGCATCACTGCAGAAGCTGCACCGATCTGTCTGTCTATCTCACGTTCCATCCTTCCCTCACTCGTGAACAGGACCCCAAGATACTTTAACTCCTCCACTTGGGGCAAGGACTCTCCACCAACCTGAAGAGGGCACACCACCCTTTTCCAGTCAAGAACCATGGCCTCGGATTTAGACGTGCTGATCATCATCCCACTCATGTCACACTTGGCTGCAAACCATCCCAGTGCACGTTGAAGGTTCAAGTTTGATGAGGCCAACGTCGTCTGCAAAAAGCAGAGATGAAATCCTTTGGTCCCCAAACCAGACTCCCTCCGGATCCTGGCTGCACCTAGAAATTCTGTCCATAAAGATTATGAACAGAACCAGTGATAGAGGGCAGCCCTGCTAGAGTCCAGCGTGCACTTGGAACAAGTCTGACTTACTGCCGGCAATGCGAACCAAGCTTTGGCTTCGGTCATACAGGGACCGGACAGCCCTCAGCAAAGGGCCCCGGACCCCATACTCCCGAAGCACTCCCCACAAGATACCGCGAGGGACACGATCCAATGCCTTCTCCAGATCCACAAAATACCTGTGGGCTGGTTGGGCAAACTCCCATGAACCTTCGAGCACTCGATGTAGAGTATAGAGCTGGTCCAGTGTTCCACGACTGGGACGAAAACCGCATTGTTCCACCTGAATCCACGGTTCGACTATAGGTCTAATCTCCCTCTCCAGTACCCTGGAATAGACTTTTCCCGGGAGGCTGGGGAGTGTGATCCCCCTATAGTTGGAACACACCCTCCGGTCCCCCTTTTTGAAAAGAGGGACCACCGCTCTGGTTTGCCAATCCAGAGGTACTGTCCCCAACTGCCTTGCGATGTTACAGAGACGTGTCAACCATGACAGTCCCTGCACATCTAGAGACTTGAGGTACTCAGGGCGAATCTCATCCACCCCCTGTGCTTTGCCACCGAGGACTTTGGCAACCACCTCGGTGACTTCAGCTTAGGTGATGAACGAGTCCACCTCTGAGACCTCAGCCTCTGCTTCCTCTGTGTAAGACATGGCAGTGGGATTGTGGAGATCCTCGAAGTATTCTTTCCACCACCCGACAATATCCTCAGTCGAGGTCAGCAGTTCTCCGCCTCTACTGATCCCAAGAGCTATGTTTCTAGGGGCTTTATCCTCCTGCTAGGGTCTCTCTTGGCAAACAGGTCCTGGGTGACGGGCCAGACGAAGAGCAGTACAAAAACCCCTATCATGACAGAAAAATCGAGGACCATGACGTCGCCCGGTATGGCGCAACTGGGGCCCCACCCTGGAGCCAGGCCCGGGGTTGGGGCTTGTATTCGAGCACCTGGTGGCCGGGCATCTGCCCGCGGGGCCCGGCCAGGCTCAGCCCGAACGAACGACGTGGGCCCAACCTCCGGTGGACTCGCCACCCGCCGAGGAAATCGTAGGGGACGGGTGCAGTGTGGATTGGGTTGCAGTCATCACAGATTTTACAAATAAAAAAAATAATCTCACTGGAATTGATGCTATCAGCTGATGAGGTCCTTATTACCCCCTTGACATAGTGAAGCTGGCATCTTGTCCAAGATGTACCCCACCTTTTACTTGTTGCCGGCTGGATAATTTCCAGCATACATGTGACCAGCATGGATAAGTATTGTGTTGACCTCAATCATCCTTTTTTCAAGAATGAATGGATGGATGGATGCCTGCCATGAAGATGTTCTTTTAATAATTATAGTTTCCCCAATGTGCAGCACAGTAAAAAATACAAATTATGCATCAGGAAGAGTATGATACTCTCCTCTTTTACATAGAACAATCTTTCAGACACCATACGGCATGCAGACTGTCACGGTTCATACCACGGTTGCTGGATAGGACTGGTATGAAATGTGTTGCTGTAATGCACACAAAATTACAATTCACAATACAGTACTTAGATTAGGTCAGATATACTTTAATGATCCTAAACTGGGAAGCTCACATTCACTATTATTGTGTACACTGTTTCAGAGAATAAATTTCAAGGACCTTAGCTAAAGAATCTTACATAGACAGTGCAAAATTAAGGTACAAGTTGATTTAGGACATGTGAATTTCGATGGTGAAAATATAAAAAAACCCATCAAACTCAACACAGCCTCTCTGACCGCACAGGATGATATCCTCTCCCCTTCCTCTACATCTGAAGAAGATGAAAGTGATAGGAAACAGCAGAAGAAGCTGAACCAAAAGAAAATGAGGAAAAAGATCTCCAAATTCTTCAGGTTAAAGTTGGAGAGGGACAAAGAGGAGCATAGATCGAATCCTCAGAGGCCTTCAACATTGTCCATTGACAAAGAACCAGAGTCTTCGCCAAACATCACCTCACCAAGTAAGCGCTTCCATTAAACCCACACAATCACTCTGAAATGAGGTGTGCTCATAAATTGTTGGAGCAACACAACACACTACACTTTGCTTGTCATACACGGACAATGTATATACCTTATATCCTGCTGTTTGATCACTAGAAATGCACACACACACTCTGCTGATTACTATGTGGTGATGCAAATGCCAGCTCTGACAGCTGTGACTCCCACATTTTCATCCACCCACCTAAGCTAGTGATCTTTGATTCGGAGACTTCACTGTCATGAACAACTGATATCACCTTTAGCTAAGGTCAAAGACCTCATACCTGTTCCTCAGTGAGACAAGAGTATAAAAAACAGTACATCAGGTGCAGGGACATTTGGATTTTGTAGGACGTGGCAGGTGTGTTTTGATTTAACTTTATTAATCTCAACCAAAAATGAATAATTAAGGCACTAAATATAATCTACACATAGATTGCAAAAAAAGAGTTCAATGCTCTGAATACACATGCAATAACATTGTTTATATAAAATCTGAAGTATTTCTGCTGCTGGTTGTAAGGTGTGTTCATGTGTGCATTTTACATTATCTCTTGCTATAACTACAGTAGAGTCCATTAAAGTTGAATAGAAGAATCAAGGCTGTCATCTAAGATCCATGTGGTATTGTGTTGATACAGACCACCCCTCAGAATTCTACAGTGAAGTAGCAGAGAAATTGGACAAGATTGCCAAGAGATCAACCAGTGTGAAGAAACATCCTACTGTCCAGTCTTCACCAGGTAACCACACCCACGAGAATTTATAAAATATAAGCTTGGATATCATCTGGTTATATTTATATGTGAAGGAAAAAGTCTATTAGGAGCTTTACTATAAAATTTGGTAACAAATGTTAAAAGTTTTGACTGTTGTACTGCATGCTTGTGATTTTTGGTAGCTACATTGGATCAGGGCACATGAGGAAATCATGTACAGGTCAGCAGTGCAAAATAACATCCAGGGAAGAAGGAATTCATTAACTCTTCTGGTTTGTTTTTAAGAAGCACAGTACACAGTAACATGTGTGAGTACTGGAGGTGAAGATTAGATCTCCAAGTTTAGCTACATCTCTTAGCTAAGCAAACCCCAGTGACACAGCCTGCTAAGGTGGAGAGAGCTATTTTCTTCAGAATTACACATAAGGATACATCTTTACTCCTTGGTATATGTGGAATTCACATAAATGCATGCACACCAGTAGTATGCAAATTTTTTTTCAGCTGAATGGGTACCTAGTATTCAGATAATTCATGACCGTAACTCTTCATTTTAGTGGTGTGTGAAAAAGAAGATGTGGTACAACAGTTGGTTCAGGTGCTCTCTCTGGAAGGAGATTCCATCAACACTAAGGTATGTATAGTTCATCTTGGGACAGCAGTGGCTCAGTGGTAGAGCGTGCGGTAGAGCGGGTCATCCAATGTTTCAAAGATCGGCGGTTCGATTCCCGCTCCCGCCCCAAAAAAGATCACCCGGAGGTGAGCTGACAGTGGGAGGTGTCAGCTCACCTCCGGAGCACTGCCAAGGTGCCCTTGAGCAAGGCGCCGTCCCCCTTTCAAGTTGCTCATTTGGGGCGCACCAATAAAGGAGCTGCCCGCCACTCTACCTCCCCTGCATGCGTACAGGCCCCATATGTGTGTTTGTGTTCAGGGCCTGTACACACACACTGTATATATATGCATGATTTGATTTGAACTAACTAGAGTGTGCTACTAATTTCCCTGTGGGATTATAAGCAGTATATAAAATTTAAAAAAAATTATAGTGGTAGAAGCGGTAGTATAGTGGTAGAAGTGGTTGAAGGCTTGTGAAATTCCAGTCCACTAGAATCAACAAACGTCTTTCTCATTACAATCAACATACTCAGACATTAAATGTTATCAACCAGTTCATCCATTGAATTTTGACAGACGTTCATACTCTTATCCACTTCCAGATATTAGCCTTTGTCTCAGATATAACCTAGAGCATAACCATGTTTACATTCTTCCTCGGAACAGCAAGGTTTGTTAACATCATAGATAGTCAAAACAAGACGTTGACCTTGCCAGTGTTCTTCACAAGAATATCATGATCATGTTCACCTCTTTTAGCGGACAGTGTTTTTACAACAATTAACCAGTTTCTTACAGACACTTTAACAGTTACACATGTTATTATATTGTCAAAAGCAGTGGCAGGCCGTGCATTTCAACCGTAGGCATTCAGTGACGTCATATTTATTCCTACCTAAAATACACCTCATAAGATCAGTATAACATCAGTATGACACCAGGGTTTGAGAATCCTCACAGGTACATTACATCACCCTTAATATGGGCTAATAAAGCAACACTTAATTTCCGGAGCATTTAAAATCAATTATTTTCAGTATTTTTGACATTTAACTTGTACCAATAACTTAACTAATAAACATGACAAAAACGTTTAAAAATACAAATACACTCACAAACGTGGATCCAGTGGATACAGTGCCTCTTTATTTAAAAATGAAATCCATCCTTCTTTCTTTCTTCAAAAAAACTTCCAAAAAAAAACCATTCGTATTCCACAAGGAAATGAAAAATAAGATCGGCACTGTCGTCAGCTCGCCTGCCACTGGTTACATCCACAAATTTTACAAAACGCTCCTTGACCGCCGCGGGCGTCACGTAACGTAGGACCAGTGCGAGCTGTGCCGTGTTCCCCACATCTGTGGTTTCATCAACCATCACAGCGACAAAAGGGGTACTCTTGATCTCCATTTTTATCTCGTCTCCCATCACTTCAGCAATAGCATAAATGAGGTTGTTTTGGATTTTTCCTGATGTTCCGGTAAACACTCTGTTCGTAGAAAGGTGGTAGTGCAGGTCTGGGTTGTGTTCAGTAAGGAAAGAAAGAAGTTCCACGTAGTTAGCTCTATTTGACTGGGGGCTTTCATCATGTCCCCTAAATGAAAGTTCTTCTTTACCCAAAAATATGACACAACCCATCAGTCTTTTCAATACCTCCCAATTCTTCTTAACCTTTTCATTGTGGACCTCCGTTTGCCTGCGTGCCTGTTCCCTGAGCTGCAAATCCGCTCGGGTGTTTCTGAACGTTTTTGAAAGTACAGTAGCTTTTAAGTGCCCAGACGATGCTTGGTGTTTCGTGAGACAACTCAAGTTGACAAACCCAGTATGGCTCCAAGCACCAAATCGATCTGATGAAAACAACAGGCATTCCCAGCAATATAATTTGCAATGTTTCTCGGAAGACGTTAGCCATGGATACCGTTCATAGTTGCTAGTTTGAAAATTTCGAACAAAACCTTTTCCCTGCTGGGAAAGGCTAGCTAGCACGGGGTCGGCCGACCTCTGCTCACAATATCCAGTTTTTCTTGGAACGTCAGCCTTGAAAATGTTGAGGCAAGTAAGTCTGCATCCAGACCTACCGCTCTTCCTCCTTCAGCCATCGTGGGTAGCTGTGAAAGTCCTCGCTCAGGTTCAATGTGTTGCAAAATGACAAATGAAACCTAACCTAGCAAGTTAGGTTTGAGGTAGCAAGTTAGGTATGCTCCACAAACCATCGGAGTTGTGTGTCCGAGCAGCAATGTTGTCCGCCACTGCCCTCCAATGACTCTTTTGCACCAGCAGGTGTCAGCGTCATAGAAGGCTTCTAAAAAGGACCCGTGTGAAGGGCCTGAGGTCGCAGTCTGCAAGCTGATTGGTCTACGCTGTAAACTGAACAGGCTGTGTCCATTCACTTACAGCAGGCAGAACCATCACTTTGGATTCTGAAGGGTCTGGCAGATTTCATGGAACCTGACAACACTAGCTAGCTGAAATGTGATTGGATAAAAAGTTTTATCCAACTTTTTAAATGGAAAAAAAACTTTTTTGTTTAAAAATACAAAATAAATAAATAATATTACAGTTTTATTTAAAAATATTTAATAAATGTGTTTTATTGAGTATGTCTTAGGGGAGCAGAGAAGGCTTTGCTGGCCCTGACGGCCTGCCACTGGTCAAAAGATATCAACATGTTCTTTAAAGTCTCAAACTTAATGTTATCCCTCCAAGCAGAAATCCATTTTTTTTTTGGTCATTAATCCATGTTACTGGCATCGATGATAATTGATTTTTCAACTGTTCCATGAAATACTTGATGTGTCCAAAATTGGTGTAGAACTCCTACTATTGACGTGATTCTGTTGTACAGATCTTTGGCTTAGTAACAACTCTCGTCCATCTTTATTGCTCATATTTCACCAACTCCTCTGCACTCCTGATCACCATTGTTTTCACCTGCTCCGAAGAAAGCCCCTTTGTTGTGATGAAGATCCTGCAGTTGTTTGTCCAGGTGTTGTCGATCAGCCCATTCTGCTTCTGTTGATCTGTCTTAGCAATATTAGCATTCTTTTTAGTGAGATTCTCATTAATGTAGACATTTTTTTTTCCTTTCAGTTTGAAGCCTTGTTTCAAAAGAGCAATTTTGTGTTTACGATTCTGGAATTTTATCAGCACAGCAGGTGGTCTCCTACCTCTAGATGTCAATGGATAACATGTCTCAATCTGATCCGGATCTATAGATATCTCCAGATCCCTTAGTTGAGAACTCACTTGTTGCTCTGCAGTCTCGATGTCAGCGCTGTGCTCAGTTCCCTCTCCCCTGGCCACAGCATGTGGGTAATTCCACGGCTTGATTTTGATGCCAGTGATGATTACATCATTCATACGAATACTTTGTACCAAATCATCCATTCCTTGTTGTTCCTGTTATAAGACAACACTTCTTCGGTCTTTTTCATCTCTGTCTTACCGCAGTTTCTTCATTTCGTTTTTAATTTCTTCCATGGCGTCAAGAACCGGTTTTAGCTTTTCTTCCAACTTTTTATTAAAGTCACTCCTTAACTCATGAAAGTCACTCCTTAACTTATCAAAGTTGCTCTTTAACTAGGTCTTTAATTCTTTCATAGAAAAGACCATCTGATCTAGAGCAGCGGTCGCCAACCTTTTTTGCGCCACTGACCGATTTCATCTAAGACAATTTTTTCACGGACCGGTCTTTATTTGCTCGATAATCATTAATGACACCAGGACAGCTGTAGTCTAATAATAAATCATCCGCAGTGGTTTTGTGTAAAATGCAGACATCAACAGACGATAAACAACCTTTTTTTCA
Source organism: Antennarius maculatus (assembly GCA_013358685.1). Classification (NCBI taxonomy): domain Eukaryota; kingdom Metazoa; phylum Chordata; class Actinopteri; order Lophiiformes; family Antennariidae; genus Antennarius; species Antennarius maculatus. The sequence goes on along the minus strand of CM023620.1, from coordinate 16,491,691 downwards.
TAAACTGATAATCAACATCTCTGTAAAAGAAATAATTGTAAGAAATAATTATATTAAAAACTCGACTGAGGTGACTGTACTGACGAGGTTTATTTTGAAATATAGCGACTTACAATCTGTGCATTCAACGTAGGAGAAATACTTATCATTTCCAATAAAAGGGTGAACAAGTCAATCAAATAATAACAATTACAATAATGACAATTAGTGGTTGGAGACCACTAATAGGAGACAATGACACCTGAAGTGTGTTCCGGACCGGTCTACTCCACAGTTTTTTTTTCTTTACAGTCTGCAGAAAATGACACTTCACAAAGACAGGAGGTTGGAAATGGAAACAGGGTTTTTGATACTTTTTGGGCAATCTCAGGATAATCTGCCTTGACTTTAATCCAGAACACTGGTGCGGTTGTGGGCGCTTAATTTAAGGGTAACCTGTCACGTGACCGAGACCTGTCAAAAGGGACAGAAGCATGCATTCGTCTGTGCGTTATTCTGCACAGACGTCACTTTTCAAAATAAAACATCTTTCAGACTCCGAAATTAATAAAACGGAAGTAATGGAAATTATTTTTTCTTTCTGTGCGGCCTGGTACCAAATGATCCATGGACCGGTACCGGTCCGCGGTTGGGAACCGCTTGTCTAGAGTATCCTTCATACAGTATTTTGTTCCCATCCTCAGTTTTTCCTCCTCCTCTCGTCATTTTGTAGAGAGTCAGTCATGTCAATCATCCATGTCTTAGGACACTGACCTGTCTGTTTTAACCTGAGAGAACCCACAGTGACACCAATGTAAAACGCACATTGAATGTCCCTGTTCTGTGTGGCCATTTTGGTCTTTGTTATGACCCACATCATTTTCCTTTAATGATAAACGGGTGTGAGTTCTTAGGTGATCTAAGTAGGGGACCCTGATGCAGAAATGAGTTAAAGACAAGGAAGGTGCGATTCAGTCTAATGACCAAAATTATTTCAGTATAGAGGCCAGCAGCATACAAGTGCCAATTGCAAAACTCGTGTCAGTTGGTGAGCTGAGCAGGTTTGATGACAGTGAATCCAAAGTCACAGATTACTGTATAAATTAAACACCAGACAACAGGATAAACAAACAAAATAGGCAGTCAAAAATTCACATAACATGAAAGACACTAGAAACAACTAGGGAAAGAATCTTGAACGAGAGGCGTGATATGACAACAGGCTGAAAACAGGAGGAATCCGACAGACTAAATTCAAGTGAGGAGATAATAACAAGCAGATGGTGAAGGGTGGTTAAACATTTAGGGCCAGGTGGAACTTGACACAGACAGATTTCCTGTACAAGTATGTTCATGATTTGTAGTCCCAGTTAGAATAAAGTTGATGTGGACAGAGTGGAAACCAAAATGGGAGTTTATAACTGATAGAAAGACATTGAGTTGAAAAATAAAAACTGTGTTGTTGCAATTAAAAAGACAGTCAGTGGAATGAAAAATGGAGAGGAACACGCTTAAAGTGAAAACACAACATATGTGCAATGATAAATTAAAACTAGGGCTGTTACATCAACGCGTTGATTAGATTAATTAAATACGCTGCAAATTAACGCGCTATAAAAATTAACGCAATTAATCGCGAGTGGCAAGTCAGTGCGCAAGCATTTTAAATTTGGCCCATTGAGTGACCCGTAGGCTTCAAAGACGTGACTTCGTACCTGCGCCACTAGTCAAAAGCAGGGCGACTGACAACAGAGATGGACGCGATTGATTTGCTGCCTATAGATAGTAGCTTGCTGTCACTTATTCTGTGACCAAGGAGACCCAAGAAGAATCACTGGGAACACCAGTGCCCCCTACCATGAGGCAGGAGAACTATGTGCCTCACTTAATGCTTCATCCCAGCCGTTTCAGGATAGCTCAACTCAAGAAAGATGTTACACAGATACAGTTGTTGACATAAAACTATGTACATTAGAAACAGCTGAACTATGGAAATTTAATTCCTATAGCAAACGTGATTAAACATTTTAATAGCGACATGTAGCGAGACAGGATTACGTCTCACTGTTTAGTTACCAGCATAGCTAACCGAGTCATTGTGCAATCCATGGTGAGGCTCAGCTGGCTGCTGCCTCAGCCAAGCTGTCTGCTTGGTATTTCAGCAGTAAATGTAAAATTCAGCTATTTTGAGTAAAAAAAAAAAAGAAAATTGGTGATGTTAAATGGAAAAGAACTTTATAATACATATCAATGGATAAATATAATCATTTAATTTTTCCATTTTCCATTCTTTCATGAGGCCGTGCCTCACTTGCCATCATGAAAGATGACACCAGTGACCGCGCGTCACTGGTGCAAGCTCTACTTACCAGTACTTTGTTTATTTGCATACCTATGTGTAAACTACCATTATTGCTAAATTATTTGACATTTATTGCATCTGTTTACAGATCCAATCTGACCCTTTCCTGCGATCCAGCTTGTCTCGCCTGTCATATGCATCATTTGCCAGACTTCTGGACACTTTCAGTAGTAGTCATATCAATGAGGCTCCAGCGCTGCAGCCTGCAGCTAGTCCAACATTGCGGCGCATGGCCGTCACCATGGAGGTGTCTCGAAGGATAGTGACAGCCACAGGAACCCATCGCATGCAAGGCTATGCAGAGTGCTACATGGAGAACTTTGCCCCTTGGGTCAAGAGCCATGGTGGTTGGGTAAGTAATTTAACCCCTTAATGCACAGTGTTGTAAATATTTGCAACCAACACTTCAAAGGTGTGCTCTTAATTTCCCTTTGGAAATCAGACCAGTATGTAAAATTTAAAAAAATGAAAAAATCTGTTTGCAGACATTTCTGACTCATTCTCAAAGCATCTTGCATAATTTGCAAGGTCACCAACAGGGATGTTAGGCATCCTTGAAATGCAGTTTTTATGATGATCAGTACTAGTAACAGTAGCAATAGTAAGGAGAGTAGCAGCAGAAGTATGTCTGTGTAGGTTCTCATTTATCCAGGTCATAGTTATCCAAAGTTGTTTGTCAATCCACTGGACTTTATGAAAGTTTCTTGAAGACATTTCACCTCTCATCAAAGACGCTTCTTCAGGTTTAGTTGTGGCTGGTCTTGTCTCAGTTTATTAAACCTGTGAAGTGGGGTCAGTGCTATTCATATCCCAACGACCATTGTCAATACCCGTGTGTCTCCTAATCGATGGTTGATGAGAATGCCAGTGGGTATCAAAGGGGGTCTTTAAAATGCGAGTTTCACACAGCTTTTGTGTGGTAATGGTGAGCAATAGCATGACACACTTTGGGGGTGTTCTGAAATGACCTGATTGTAAATCGGTAAAATATTATGTCGCAAATCCCCCATCCCATCCCCAACCCCCCGTTCAGAGACGGCTTCTCCACTCTGACATGGATGGCTTCTTTTACTCCTCTCTCAAACCATCAGTCCTCTCTGCCCCAAATCTGATCATTCATATCATGAAATGAGTGTCCCTGGTTGTTAAGGTGAAGGAAGACTACTAAATCCTGTCCTGATGAGTTGGCTCCTCTGTGTTGAGCCATTCGCTTGTGGAGTGGTTGTTTACTTTCCCCTATGTAGACATCTGAGCATTCCTCACTGCATTTAACTACACACACCAGGTTGCTCTTCTGACTGTGTGGGGTCTTTTGGGTAGACCAGTCTTTGTCTAAGGGTGTTTCTTGGCTTAAAGTACACAGGAATCTGGTGTTTGTTAAAATGTTTTTCAGACACTCCAGACACAAATGGAATCACTATGTTATTACACTTGTTCTCCTTCTCTTCCATCATCACTGGTTTGTTCTCCTTTCTGGATCTTGTGTGAGCCTTCACAAAGGTCCAGTCAGGATATCCACAAGTTTTCAGTGTCCCTTTCAGATGTTTGTGCTCTTTTGCCTGGCCTTGGATACTGGCCAGGAAAACACAGGGACCCTGCAACACAGCGTCCTGATGACTCCAAGGTTGTGCTCCAGTGGATGGTGAGAGTCAAACAGCAGGTACCGGTCAATGTGTGTTGGTTTCCTGTCTACCCCAACACTCAGACTTCTGTCATCTTCTGTGCGGACCTCACAATCCAAAAAGGGCAAATCATTGTTCTTTACATTCTCTCTGGTGAACTTCATGTTCTTATTCACTGAGTTGATATCTTCGGTGAAAGATTGCACCTTATGGATTCTGATCTTGACTCATGTCTGGTTCCATTACTGATTCCATTGTCCATGTAATGGAACCAGTTGCTTGGTGTTCTGTTGAACAAGGTCAGGGCTCCATGTTCCACTTCTTGCATGTCCAATTTGCTCACAATAGGAGACACCAGCAAGCCTATGGAGCGTCTATAGGTGTTTCTGCCTATAGAAGCTCCTTCTGTACTGGACATAGGTGGTGCTCAAGCAGAGATACAGAAGTTGTCAGATCTGCTCAGGGTTGAGGTTTGTTCTGACGCTGAGGGCATTGTCCTATAAAAGCCGTTGTCTCACTGTTTCCACCACCTCCATTGTGGGAACACATGTGAATAGGAAGGTACAGACGATTGTATTTTATGGTTTTCTCCTTCTGTAGCTTCTGTAGGCAATCCACAACCTCCTTTTTGTAGCTGTTGGGTCGCTTCTCATAAGTGCTGCTGTCGCTGAGTAGTGACATTACCTTGCTGTGGTAATCTGTCGTGTTCAGGTCACCATACCCTGGGGAAGTCATTCAATGCATTTTCGGCCTCCCCAAAATTCATGAAGAAGGAACGACCCGCTCAGGCCTAATAATAACACTGTGATTAAAAATGTGAGTAAACCTCAAACATTCTTCAAATAGTCTTTATTTTAATGCAAATAAATGCATTGGGGACACTGCATAATCTATTTCAAGAGCAAGAAAATTGGGAAAAAGTCACTGAATTTGATATTTTACAGAAAGTCAAGAATATAATGTAAAATGTAAAAATAGCATCGTTGACATCTTTACAAACTCAAAAATCCTACTATATATAATCTACAACCTCGCTGGCACCAGTCAACAGGCATCACAGCCCAGGACAATTGCACTATGTTCCATGATTACTGCATTTCTTCATTTTGCCTCATGAATAGCATTTGTAGTATATCAGCCCACAAGTTTACTAGGGAACTAAGGTCCACTGATTCTGGTGGCCATCAATTGAATTTTGTTTGTCTGGAACCACCATTTTGCTCACTCGCTGGTATGTTTGAGGTCATTGTCTTGTTGAAACACCCTTTTTAATAGGGCTTTGAACCGGTTCATGGAACAAAAACGAAAACCGGAAACTTTTGGTATTTTGGCAGGAACGAAAACGAAAACCGAAAACTTTTTAATGTTCCGGAACAGAATCGGAACAGAAAATAATTCTAAACCGGTTAATACCGTTTTTTTTTCATTCTTGAAAAAAAATATTTGACCTTATGTTTCACTTCCTGTCATTCACTGGACGCGGGATGAGAGCGGAGAGAAGTGGCAGCTATCAGCGGCAGTTAAGAAAAGCGAAGTCTCTCAGTCACCATTTATTCATAACAGATAAACACTGCAGTATGTCAATCTTAAAAATGTATGATTTAGACATTAACTCATTGGCTGCAGTCATTTTCAGTGCAGTGTGTCCCCGACCCCGTACTGCCAGCGCTTTGTAACAATATTGAGCTATGGGAGAAGCACAATGAAGATCTGTTGTTCAGCAATAAATTACATGGTGAAAGTTATTCTTCTCTTACCTAATGTAGTGTTTAAGTAGGAGGCATAAGCCTTAACTACAGTGATACAACTTGCATAAAGCAGAGGTGTAGTGCTGTGGTACTGTTTACTGTAGGGTAGGGGCATATCTATAATTAAAGTATATAAACTGATTGCTTTAGTTGCCAATTTCAAAGTCCTTATCCGTGCTAAATCCTTCGAAGTCCTCATCTTCGGTTTGCATTGAATAGCTCGGCAATTTCACTGTCGCTGACCGTCACATTTCCGGGTGGCTGTCCGGTAATGATGCCGGCTTTTGTGAAACATCGGACAAAAGTCGAAGCAGACACGTTAGTCCAGGCATCTGCAATCCACGCACATGTTGTGGGGGTGTAACTCACTCGGCAGTGCCTCCAGTCCTGATAAACGTGTGTTCATGTCTCTCATCCATCACTCCACGACGCACGCAGCTCAACTTTAAAGGCTCTGTTTACACCAATGTCCAGCAGTTGGAGCTCTTTCATTAATCCTCCCGGGATGATGGCAAGCTCCGAATTCAGGCGCTTGACGTGTTTTTTTACAGAAGCGGTGGTATGGGCGAGCATGGAGTCACAGATCAAGAGAGATGGCTAAGCGTGAAAAAACCCACCTGGTCTCTTTACGTGAACCGGAACAACCACGGAACTGATAGCCTGGAGTTTAAATTTTGCGTCGTAAGCGTGTCTCTTCGTTGACGCCATTGCCGGGGGTCTTTAGCCAAACAAATGTGGTTATGCAGCATACCTGTGGTACAGTACCGACATACACTGTAATGCATACCAGTACCTACCGGAGGTGTGCCGGACGCGTAGCCTGGTGTCATGTTCTCTAATTGGTCTATCGCTGCCGGCGTACGTAGTGACGTAATACGTCCTATGTCGGTGGACAATGGGCGATCTGGCGGAGCGCTGACTAAAATCACACAAAAACATTTTTTCAGATTTTGGAACTCAGTGCTCACATAAGAGGCTTAATGTTAAAAGGCTACACAATATGAGCGCACTGAAGACAGTTTAAGAATCGAAATTTAAAAACGTAAAAATAAAAACGATCCACCCCAGATGTAAGAAAGCAGAAGTCATGATCAGGCCCAGCATTGAGCTCCACACAAATGGGGGGTGCATTCATTTTGAAAAATAGGATTTCGTTATAACTAGAAGGAATTGTTTTCCCCTAATTTCCTTTACTTGTATGAGAAAACAACAGCACACTTATTAGTACCCTTTGCTTCCTCCCCTGCATCCTCCACCCACATTTTTTTGGCACACAACAAGCATAGGGCATAAGGATATGACTGCAGTTCCTCTGGACTTGATTCTACTGATACTGAAGTGAACAGACGTTTTTAAAACCAAGCTCTGTCTCCTGTCCCTTGTAGTTTTGCTGTACCCCTTTTATCAGCACACCACCCTTTCATTAAACATTAGAATGTTTCAAACTCAAACTCTTCTTCTTCTTCTCCTCCTCCTTTCGGCTTTTCCCTTCAGGGGTCGCCACAGCAAATCAGTTGCCTCCATCCAACCCTGTCTTCTGCATCCTCTTCTCTCACACCAACTACCTTTGTGTCCTCTTTCAAGACATCCATAAACCTCCTCTTTAGTGTTCCTCTAGGACTCCTGCCTTGCAGTTCAAAACTCCAATATATTCACTATCTCTCCTCTGGACATGTCCAGAAATCTCATTCTGGCCTCTCTGACTTTATCTCCAAAACCTTTAACACAGTGGTTCTTAACCTGGGTTCGATCGAACCCTAGGGGTTTGGTGAATCGGTCCCAGGGGTTCGGCGGAGACTGTGTACGTTTGACAGGTCGTGTCAATTCCTGATGACACGCCCCCCTTAGCCATCACTGGCTGCAGGTGATCACGCTACAATGATTAGCCTACCTGTGCTACATGGGATTTTGCGCACTCAGTAGTCGATTTATCCCTGTCATGATGGTACGTTATGTGATTGCTTTCTTAATATTGTAATTCATAGTAACTATGTTGAGCAAAAAAAGAAAGTGGTCGGAAAAATATGTGCAACGTGAATTTACATGTACTGTATAACGGAACATGATGGGAGTCAGCATTCTGCATGACTTGCAATGTCAAGTAGAGCCACTCTGGCAAAAATAAAGGAACACTTCCTTAAGCTGCATGGAAAACAAAGAAACAGACTTTGCTGTGAAAATGACATAAGAGTAGCACTTGCCAAGGTGAAGCCACGCATATCTGAACTGGTCTCTCAATAGCAACAGAAGTCATCAACTCTTCAAAGTATTCTTTCCATCTTCCCATCACACTACTGGCACCTGTCAATACACTTCCATCCCTATCCTTAATTACCCTAAACTGCTGCACGTCCTTCCCATCTTTGTCTCTCTGTCTTGCAAACCTGTATAGATCAGTCTCTCCCTCCTTACTGTCCAACCTAGCATACAAGTCATCATAAGCCCCTTGTTTGGCCTTTGCTACCTGTACTTTCACCTTACGCTGCATCTCACTGTACTCCTGTCTACTATCCTCAGGACTCTCAGTGTCCCACTTCTTCTTAGCTAACCTGTTTCTCTCTATACATTCCTGTACCTCCTCATTCCACCACCAACTCTCTTTATCTACTTTCCTTCCAGATGACACACCAAGTACTCTTCTACCTGTCTCCCTGATCACATTAGAGGTAGTTTTCCAGTCATCTGGAAGCACCTCCTGACCACCCAGAGCCTGTCTTAATTCCGTCCTATAAGTCATGCAACACTCTTCCTTTTTCAGTTTCCACTATTTCATCATCTGCTCTGCTTTTGCCCTCTTCATCTTCCTCACCACCGGCCATCTTACACACCACCATCCTATGCTTTTTGGCTACACTCTCGCCTACCAGTAATTTGCAGTCACTGATCTCATTCAGATTACACTTGTCTACACAAGATGTAGTCTACCTGTGTGCTCCTACCTCCACTCTGATAGGTCACCCTATGTTCTTGTCTCTTCCGGAAGAAAGTATTTCAAAAGCCGTTTAAATCCTTCTTGCAATGTCAACCACCATCTGTCCTTCTGCATTCCTCTCCTGGATACCAAACCTGCCCATCACCTCCCCTTCACCTCAATTTGCTGCACCAACATGTCCATTGAAGTCTGCACCAAAGACAACTCTTTCACTTCTAGGTATGCTCTGCATCGCTTCATCAAAGTCCAACCAGAATTCCTCCTCCTTCAGCTCTCATCCTACCTGTGGAGCATACCCACTAACAACACTGAACATCACACTTTTGATGTCTAGCTTCAGACTCATCACTTTGACACTCTTTTTACCTCCAGGACATTTCCAACAAATTCCTCCTTCAAGATAGCTCCTCCACCATTTCTCTTCCTATCTACACCATGATAGAACAACTTGAACCCTACTCCTAAACTTCTAACCTTGATACCTTTCCACCTGGTCTCCAGGACACACAGTATTACCTTCCTTTTCTGCATCATGTCAACCAACTCTCTACCTTTTCCTGTCATAGTTCCAACATTCAACGTCCCTACTCTCAGTCCTATACTCTTGGCGTTTCTCTTCTCTCTTCCTACGAACACACTTTCCTCCTCTCCTTCTTTGACCAACAGTAGTCCAATTTCCACCTGCACCCTGTAGGTGAACAGCACCAATAGCGGTTGTTGTTAACCCAGGCCTCGACCGACCCGGTATGGAAGTCATAGATTTGATTCGCATGTTTGATTTGGCAAAAGTTTTACATCAGATGTCCTTCCTGACACAACCCTCTGTATTTATCCGGGCTTGGGACCGCCACAACAAGACACTGGCTTGTGCCCTCTTACGGCTACATTCCCATATTGTGATGCGTGCACCACCACTTGTTTCACCTTGTACTGTGGTTTGAATTCAGTGCTTAGGGGTCATTTGACAGACTGTCTGTGGCCCTTAGACCAAAAAAAGAAAAATCCAATCTGACTTTCATTAGCCCGCAAAACATTGTCAATGTGTCAATCAGTGTGGTATTTTGCAAACTGAAACCGCTTCAGCACATGACTTTTTTTTTGACAATGGGAGTTTGCCGGGGCTTCTTGCTGGTAGCTTGGATGCACACAAACCTTGTCCGATTGTTACAGTTCTCAGAGACCACCTTAGATTTTTTGATGCTCCTGGAGCTAACTGTTGACTGAGCCTTTGCCATTTTGGTTGTTGTCCGATCCTTTTGATCCTTTAGTCATTTTTCTTGTTCTTCCTTGCTTTTCTGATTTTGGCTGCCATTTTAAAGCGTTTCAACGCGCATCATTTCAACTGAAAGGCTTATAATTTTTCTGTATAGGTGTCCCCCTCTTTTGTTAATTTCTTAAACAAAGAATGCTCTTCTTCTGAATAATGCCTTGAACAATCCATTTTATTCTATTTTTCAAGGATAAATGTACAGCCAGCATGTACAGCATCAGTTGCCTTGATTCTGAAATAAGGGCCACCTGTTTAAGACCTTTTTTTTTTTTTTACATAATCGATCACATCCCTAATTTACTCAGCACCCCTTCCAGTTAATGACTCAGTTTCACAGAATCCGCAGCACACACTTCATTCCTGTTGGGTCTGCTGGATTTCTATACCTTCACTAGTTTCTAGAAGCATACTTTTAGTGTAGAGGTTGGAATTCTAATAACAAGAGCGATTTATCCTGCTAGTGATGTGGGACAGCCATTCTTTTGAACACAACTGCGAATAGCACTGACCACACTTCTAACACACACCTCACAGGGTTAAGAAGCTGAGACAATACCAGCCACCACTAGAACTGAAGAAGCCTCTTGGATGAGCGGTGAAACGTCTTCAAGAAACTTTCTTAAAGTCCAGTCAGTTGACTTAAACTACTTTGGATAGCAGCAGTTGTAGTAATAGTTGTTTTATCTCCTCTTCAGGAGAAGCTGATGGATTTGGAAGAGTATGACTAAGTTCGGGGGCGGCAGTGTTGCAGCGGGTATCGCTGTCGCCGCACAACACGGCGGGACAAGGTCTTTGTGTGTGGCTCCGCGGTGCACTGGCATCGTGCCTGGAGTGTCCCCCGTCTCACGCCCTATGCCAGCTGGGATAGGCTCCAGCTCTCTGTGACCCATTGTGGCGGATAAAGCGGAAGAAAATGGATGGATGGATGACTAAGTTCATAGAGAGTCCAGGCCTCTTGTGTTCCATGTGAACCCACTCTGTATTCATGTTTGGATAAGCCTTTCCACAGACTCTCATATGAACTGTGACAAAACAACAGTCGTGTTACAACAAAATACATCTGGAGTTTGCTCACAACTTTTCAGAGAGACAAATTATTATAGTATCGCATATGGGCTTCTGGATCCTTCAGTTTATTTTTCTTTTGTTTGTTATAAGTACTGTTTGTGACATATTGTTGTCCAAATGGTACACTTGTTTCCAAAATTGAAAGTAAATTATATAACAGTTAAGTGGATGCGCAATGGTGGACCTGCGTTGCTCACATCAAGACTGAATAAAGTTCTGTTAAAAATTCATGTCACTGACATTGACAAGTCAGTGAGAGGTCATTTGGTGCAACGATGATATAGGAAATGCCAACTGAATCCAAGGAGGAGTTTTCTATTTATTGTTCTTTTGAAATTGTTATTGAAAGCCATTGAAAGAGAATCGTGATACAAATTCCTAAGTCTCCAGTCAAGTCGTAAAGCCTAAACCCTACTGACTTACTTAGCATTATCTGAGAATTGTTCACAGCCAGAAAACCAGCTTTATAAGTTGTGTGATATAACGATATGTATCTTTTGACAATAAAAGAACTAGATTGGGCCCGAATATAAGACAACCCTGATTATAGGACGACCCCTTTTTTCTCAAGACTCAAGTTTGAAAAAAGAGACTTTTGAACACCAAATTAAATTTTTATACAGAAAATAATTACAGTACATCTGAAACAAATGATTATAACAATATATTCGAGAGAAAAAGCATGTTATTTTGCCTCATTCAAATCATGCAAAAACTGTCTATCACATCTTACCCACATGGCAACCCAACACCAGGGCGGATCCGCCCTCAACATGCGCAGTTCCGCCTCTGTGGATCACCCGCTTCAGGGAAGCGCACAGGAAACGGAGCGGTGGCGGGCAGCACACCGTCATACAAGCGGGTTCGGGACGGAGGCCGGGCGGATCCGCAAAGCGAATGCCTTGCGAATCTGCCCGTCTCAGTCGTTTCGACTGAGGCGGGCAGAGCGATGCCCCTACCAGGATAGCACCTGACACCGATGATGATGACCCGATCGATGATGAGCTCCAACACAACCTGATCCTCATTAAGATGATCAGGTGTGTTGGAGCAGGGAGACGTCTGTCCGGTGTGGTGTGAACAACAACAAAAGAATTTCTTTGCATGAAAGTTTATTCCACCTGAGGAATTTTCACATCCAACGCGGTTCAAAGGTAGGCTAGAAGGTAAGTTTATTGTCTGTATTCTACCCTCACTATTTTGTTTGGTAAATTAAATGGGAAAATGAAATGTGCCAGACAATACATGTGCAAAACTGTGAAATGATGGATACTCATCTGTGATGGACTCAAAATGGAAACTTGCCTGAGATGAAGTATGGGTATGTAACGTTTTAACCTGTGTAAAAGGTGAAAATAAACGGGTCACCACACTCGTACACATTGCCGTACTGCACATTGGTTTTACTGTTGTTGCCAGAACAGGCGTCCGAACAATTTGTCCGTGTTCGCTCGTCAGTGGCTTTAAATGTAACGTCTTATTATTGATAAACTCTACAAATCAATATAGTAAATATCACGGCAGACCTAGGTGCAGCTTGCCAGACACATTGGGTGATGTCAGTCTTTGGATAATACATGTTGATACTATCATAAACAGTGACAAAATATTAGTGAAGATGTTACCCAAGTGAATTCACATGCTACCCTCACCCTCACCTCACCATATTTACAAAATATGGTCCATATTACACACCTTACTGGTTACATACTGTGTTTCTATACTTCTTAGATAAAAATGAATAGAAATAGTCTGCCTGTGTCCAGCTCCACCTTAAGAAGAAGGGCCCGTGTAGATGTACAAAAACGATTGAAACAAATTAGTGATGACTACACAAACTTGACTGACCTTGAAATTACAAGAAAATTGGACCTCAGACAACGCTAGTGAACAGTTTGTTGAACAAACCATAAATTACCACAGACAATGGTAGTTGTTCTGGCATTGCAGACAGAACTGTGGATTTTGGGGTTGGTGACCATGATGACAGACATCTGATTCAGAACCTTGTGACGATGAATACTCTGACCACAGATTCACTCACCAACAGAGATTTACAACTGGGCCATACAGTTTGGCATTTCTTTGGTTGCTTTGACAGCACTATTGGCCATACTACGCATTTCCCATCATGATCTTCCAAAGGATCTAGACCATCCTTGGGACTCCGAGAAAATACTCAATTGTGGAGAGGGCTGGGGGACAGTACCACTATTTTGGGATTCTGGAATCGCTTAGAAATACAATATATAAATTCAGACACGCATTGGCAGACACTTTCATTTTGAAATTGCAAATAAACATAGATGGTCTCCCTTTGTTCAAGAGCTCCAGTCTGCAACTGTGGCCCATCCTTGGTCTGCTAGTAGGTGTTCCCATGAAGGAACCAGCAGTGATAGGTTTGTTTGTGGACCCAAGAAACCCACTTCAGCAGTGGAATTTCTTCTCCGAGATTTTGTTACAGAGTTGGAACAGCTCAAGAAAGGTTTTGATGTAGACGGCAATAAATTCAAGGTCAAGCTGGACACAGTAATTTGTGACACAACCAGCCAGATCCTTTGTTAAAACACCAAAAATTACATGCTTACCATGGCTGTGACAAATGTACGCAGTCTGGCAAATACATTAACAGACACATGACATACCCATATGCAGATTATGCTTTAAGGACAGATGAATCATTTGAAAACATGCTTGATGACTGTCATCATCATGAAGGCCCGCATCCATTTCATGGTAGCGGTGTTGGCATGGTGTCTCAGTTCCCTTTAGATTACATGCATTTGGTTTGTTTAGGTGTCGTTAGACTTTTGCACATCTGGCTAAGAGGACCTGCAACATTGTAGAGAGGAATGTCTGCAAAACTGATCCAAATGCGTCCTTATATTCCTGTTGAGTTTGCCCGCAAGCCCAGATCGCTGAGGGAATTGGATCGCTGGAAGGCAAGCAGAATTAAGACAGTTTCTCCTGTACCAGGACCTGTCATGCTGGTGCCTTCCTGGACATGAATATTAGGGATGAGCGAGTACACCACTATCTGTATCTGTATCTGTTCAACCAACTAGATTATCTGTATCCGTATCTGTATTCGGAATGGGCGGGGCTTAAACCGGAAGTGAGTGTGGTTTGACCGGAAATGGGTGGGGCTTTAAATCACCACATTGTTTTAAGTCTAAAATTGATATGGATTGATCACAAGTTGCTGTATTTTTGCTTATTTTAAAACTATTTACAGAACAGCCTCAAATTGAAATTCAAATAAATGTTTTTGATCACAAAAGTAAGAGAACTATTTACAGAACAGTTTTTTATAGAACTGAGTCAGAACATGAATATTCTTAACTCTATGAATGAATATTTACTGAAAAGCCTCAGAATTGAGATTCAACCGCTTTTTTGATCACAATAGTAAAGGAACTATATATAGAACGAGTAAACACAAAGTGCATTAATGAAGTGCATGCAATAAAAAAAGTAATTAACTAAAAAGTATGCATGAACAAGAATTGTCATACTCAACAAAACTTTTTAATTTTTTTTCTTCTTTTTCATTTAAATTTTTTTCTAGTACTTTTTTTTCAAATTATTTTTAGTACCAAATGCTATTGCCATTTTTTTCACATAAAGTTAAACAATATTGATTATGGTGTGTGTGTGTGTGTGTGTGTGTGTGTGTTTGTATGTGTGTTTGTGTGTGTGCGTGCGTGTGTGCGCAAAATATTAAGTATAGACATTGTTAATTTGAACAGAGTTTAGAACACGTAAAAAAAAAAAAGACTTTAACCACCGAGGCGGTGGTTAAATGCACACGTATGTGCAAGAAAAAAAAACAAAAAAAAACAAAGTTCACCACATAACCAAACACCAAATAGAGGCAAGCTGAAGAAAATCTAATAAGGACGTGAGCAACAGTGAAGCCACGAACAGAGAGATCAGTAACTGCGTGTACCGGAGACAGAGTGGGACAGGGAAACTCCACTCTAACTGCAGTGACTATGTGTGACTGGCCAATCACAGAGCGTGAAAACAGTCCGGCTGATTTTCCTTCAGTCCGATCACGAGTATTAACGGGGCTTTATTCGTATTCGTACTCATCAAAATGCATTATCTGCACCGAATACTCGTATGAAACGAGTATCCGGCTCAAACCCTAATAATATGTACAACAACTTCATGCTACTGTTCTCTGGTATTGCAATTTTAGTAAGTCCTCAACTATCTTGTCACACACGGTATGCTGCCACTTTTGCTTAAATCTTTTGTCAGTCACTTTGGACAAATGTATGGTGAGATCAAAATTGTTTATGATGTACATGGTTTGGTCCATCTAGCAGATGAAGTACAACAGCATGGTTGCCTTGACTCATTTTCTGCATTTCCGTATGAAAGCTACCTGCACAAGCTGGAAAAGCTAGTTTGAAAACCAGAATTTCCCCCGGCCCAAATTATTCGGTTTGTCAGAAATTAAGATTATGGACCGTCCTTTGAATGTAACCGCTCTTAAAAAGCAGCATTTTGTTGTTACAGGTGGAATGTCAGTGAAAGCACAATACAGTGAAATGACCTGTGACAAGTGGACAATTAAAGTCTCAACAGGGGATAATGTTTTTGTAATTGGAAATAACATTTGCCGCATACTTAACATTCTACAATGCAGTGATGGAGTTAATGTTGTATACCAAGACTTTGCAGATATGTCCTTATTCTGCACTTATCCATTCAACTCAGATTCCCTGAACATTCGTCAAATTTCCCGAACATCTGATACACTCAAGTGTGTTTAAGTTTCACAGCTTGCTCAAAAATGTGCAGCCTTGCCTCACAGAACTGGTTTTGTAGCTGTTCCCCTATTTCATACAGTTTAGGGATAGCCCATGTTTTTGTGAGAGACAATGACAGACCTGCATTGTCTTTCGGTCAGGTTTGGGAGAACCACTTTTTGATCCCCCATGTAGGGCTAGGCAGTATAAAGTGATATCACATATCAGACTTTTATAGTATTAGTTGCATGTCTTGTGTTGTAGTGTTAAATGTGATGTACAATCCTACCTTTTGACTGGGTGACAATCTAGAATAACAATCTAGTCAGACTGTGACAAAAACCGACAGACTGCACCACCACCACCAATCTGTGAAACCGCACATTCAACCGTAAGTACTTTGTATAAATGCTGTCTCTTAAATGTTTTCACCTGACCCATTTCTGTGAAGTCATTATATGTTATGCTGTATATCTGATGTTCTTCAAACAAAAGAAATTACTAAAACATATTCACTGATTTCTTGAAACTTCAAGTATAGGTTCAAATGCCAGGAAAGTCATACAAATGTTTTTGGAATGTTAAAGGGATAGTGGGGATTATTTGAAGTTGGGTTGCATGAGGTACCTACCCAAAGTCCCGGTGTATTATAGACAGAACATGCCTGTGGATGCGCTTCCACTTTGGAGAAACGGGTACAGTAGCAGTCTAGGTAGATGACTTGTAGACGACTATTGACAAGGTCAGCAGCAACACTTATTTTAGACAGGAAAAAGTACCTCAAACAACCACAATTCAAATAAGCCAGAACTGCTGAAACGATGAACCAATTATTAAAGACATTGCCAAATATGTCTTTGTTTACTTCCTTCTCAATATAGGATGTTCCATTTGATCGAATTTGTCATAAACAAGAGTGTAGCTGTGGTGCCACAACAGTGGTATCGTGATGGTGTGGTTTCTTGGCCACATTACAAGAGTGACCAAGAGTGGAGCGAGCTGTGAAAAATATGGAGGATGTAGTGTGATATATTTTCAAGTATTGAGTGTATTGAATGATTTATTCCTTAAAGGCAGACTGGTTAAGGGAGGTATTGAAGCTTTTTCAGAACAACGTTGATGTTGGATATTTCTGTTGCTAGTTGTGGCCAAATGAGCCATTTTGAATAAAGGATCTTGGCCAGATGAGCCACTTCATGAACGGTCACGTACCGGGTCCGCGTCGGATCAGCCACGTCATCAACGGTCCCGGACCGGGTCCGCGGCGGCACCGGGTCAGCCGTTTCATGAACGGATCCTGATCGGCTCCGCGCTCGATCTGGTTTGGGTCAGCGGTCCTTGCCCGCTCCGGGTCCGTCGCGTTGTGCAAGTGGACTCCGGCCCGGTTCACGGATCCGGGACGGAGTCAAAAGGCTATCTGGGTAATATCTGATGGGCATCCCGTCCTTTCGTTTCTTGTCCATGTACGCGCACACCCTCCTGTCGAGCTCTTGGAAGCGGCCGCTCTGAGGACCACATAAAGCTTTTTCACTGACTTCTCAGATTTTCGCAACGTTTCTCCATTTTCTGTTATCTCTTCTCTTATTTTCTTCTCTTTCTATTTTTTTCATTTTTCTTCTTTGTGCTACCGCTATTTTTATTTTTCTTCTTCGACAGGGGTTCGCTTTGTCCTAGCGAGTTCAGTTCAGCATTCGCTTTAAAGATATCTGGCGCCATCTAGCGTTGTGAATGGGTATAATGTCTAGACCCCGAATGTAAGACAACCCCACTTTTTCAGTCTTATTTCAATGCAAAAAACGCCGTCTTATATTCGGGCCAATACGGTATTTATAGTGCTCAGTCTTTACAGCAGTATTGTGTTGATCTCCGCAGAACTAGATGGCGAGCATCCATTAATGTTGACCATTTAATGATATTTTGGACAAAACGAGATGAGAGAGCCCACTTGCCCATTGGGTCGTTCATGTTTGTTTGACTGTGTGAATAATTAAAAGTCAGAATAGATCACACACCATCTTCATTTTCATCTGACTGACATGTTGGTCTCACATCTGTGATGGTAAGCAGCTCAAGTGTGGAAAAACCTGTTCATCACTTAAAGGGGTCCTTTAATGAAAAATAATTTTTTTCAGATCTCTTCATATACATAGTCCTCCCTAACCCTACCAAATTGCAGAATCTGGAAAACAAACGTTTCCTGCATTAAAAAATATATGAAATAATGCAAAATCCAAAGTGAAAACGCTCCAATTCACAACAGCTTTGTTAGTGACATAACTCGCGGAGTGATTGGCAGTGATTGACATGTCCTGAGCCATATTTGATTGATTGACATGTCCACTCCCAGATAAGGGCATGGTTATCCCTGAGGTTGAGTTCATGTTTAGGTTAAGGTAGCAGTGTTTGGAAATGACCTGACTCATAGTTACGCACTGAAAGTTCCTCACAAGCTTTTGAAATCAGCTAGTATTTGGCTAACTAGTTAGCTCTGCTTCAGTCAGGTGTGTGTGTGTGTGTGTGTGTGTGTGTGTGTGTGTGAGCAAGGCCTATCAGCGTCATAGCAAATACATAACCAGTTTCATAGCAGAGCTGTAAATCAGAGCTGTTGTCTGGTTTTTGATGAAGGTGTCACGGTTCCTGCCTCTCACTCCCCCTCCTGTCACACTGCTGCAGTATTTTTCCACTCTCCCTCCCTCTGCTCCACTCTACCTGCCGGCCACGCCTACTGCACCAGCCCACTCTGCTCACCTGCTGTAGATCACTGCAATCAGGCCTGCATATAGTCTCTCCAGCACCTTCACTCCTTGCCAGATTGTTCTTCAGCGTCATGCGAGACTTTCCAGCGTTCATTTCCTGTCTGATCTCCCGGTGTCGACTCTGCCTGTCCCTGACCTGCCATCCTCGTCTGTCTCCCGGTAAACTCACCTGCCTTCTGTCCCTGACCTCGTGCTCTGCCTCAGCGTCTCTGGTATCTGTCTGCTCGTCTGGTTTTGACTCCTCCGCCTGGCCTCGTCTCCTCTCCTGCCCGCTCCCCAACGGTGCCTCTGTCTTCTCTGACTGCTCACCTGGCTACGACCCCCCCGCCTGTCTACGACCTCTCTTCTGCCTACTCCTCATCGGCCTCACAGCACGCGCAGCCGGCTCTCCAGAACACAGAGCATCCTGCTCATCTTCCTGCTAATAAAAGTCATTACCAACTGTTCCTGTGCGCCTGTGTACTGCATTTGGGTCCAAACAACGCCCGTTTCAGTACAATCTGGCCAGAAATGGACCCCGCAGACCCCACTTCCCCCCAATCTCGCCTCGCCCATGTGGAGGGAATGCTTCAGCACCATGAGGCTCTGTTAGCCTCCAACGCGGCGGAGGCTCGTCAGTCAGCGTCATCCCTGGAACGAGCGCTAACCTCGCTAGCCACCCAGGTACAGCAGATGGCAGCTTCCATGGCGCAACACGCTGCTTCCGTCCCAGTTCCAGCCCCTCCTGTTCCCACCCATGGGCCAGCATCAAACTCCACGTCTGAGCCCCGGGTGGGGGCGCCAGAGCGCTACGATGGGGATCCTGAGGGTTGCAATCCTTTTCTGACGAACTGCTCAATCCTGTTTGCCCTGCAACCCCATACTTTCGCCACAGAGGGGGCTAGAGTCGCCTTCACCATCAACCACCTCACTGGCAGAGCTCGCCTGTGGGGGACGGCGGAGTGGGAGAGAGGCACGCCCGCCTGCGCCACATTCCAAGCCTTCTCTGAGGAGCTTCGCAAGGTGTTCGGACCCGTTTCCCTGGGTCCTGATGCAGCAGGGGGACTCATGAGTCAGAAGCAGGGGGATCGGACAGTTTCTGACTACGCCATAGACTTTAGAACCCGGGCACGTCTCAGTGACTGGAATGCTGTTGCCCAATGTGACGCCTTCCTAAACGGGCTGGCTCCTTACGTGAAGGATGAGTTGGTTCCGTTCGACCTCCCCAGTTCCCTGGACGGACTCATTGAGCTTACTACGAGGCTGGACAGGCGGATACAGGCGAGGAGGAGGGAACAACGCCGTGAGAAAGGTGATCACCGGCCTTCTGCCCACTCACATAGGGTTCCAGCAACTCCTGTTCCCCCTTCTGGACCTGTGCACGGGGGGGAGGAGCCCATGCAGATGGGGCGAACCAGCCTTACGCCGGAGGAACGAGAACGACGACGCCGGGGAAATCTTTGCCTCTACTGTGGTCAAGCCGGCCATTTTGTCTCCCGGTGTCCAGCAAAAGGGAGGGCTCAGCAGTAGAAGGGGGCATTCTGCTGAGCCGGTCCCAGAACCCGGCCCCTAGCCCACGTCCTCTGTTTCACGTCCAGCTTCTGTTGGTAGGGGGGTCCCACACCCTTGCCACTTTCATCGACTCTGGGGCAGACGTCAACCTGATGGACGAGGAACTCGCCCGTCAGCTGGACATCAGTCGAGATCCTCTCCCTCGCCCCATGCCAGCCAGCGCTCTGGATGGTCATCTCCTGGGAACTGTCACCCATCAGACTGCCCCCATCTCTATGCTCCTGTCCGGCACACACCATGAAACCATCCGGTTTCATATCCTGAGGTCTCCCAATCTTCCCCTCATCCTCGGCTACCCCTGGCTTCGACGCCACAACCCCCATATTGACTGGTCCACGGGGTCTATCCTGGGATGGAGTCCTTCCTGTCAGCAGATCTGCCTCAGACCGGCGGGGGCACCCACGCCGTCTGCCAGTCCCTGTTCCATCCCTGATCTCTCCATGGTGCCCTCTGACTACCACGACTTCCGGGAGGTGTTCAGTAAGGCAAGGGCCACCTCTCTACCCCCACATCGGCCCTACGACTGCGCCATCGACCTCCTTCCCGGCTCTTCACCCCCCAAGGGCCGCCTCTACTCGCTGTCCGCACCTGAAAGGGAGGCCATGGAGGACCTACATCAGCGATGCCCCTGGCTGCCGGAATCATTCGACCCTCCTCATCACCTGCTGGCGCAGGGTTTTTTCTTCGTCTACAAGAAGGATGGGTCTCTGAGGCCGTGCATCGACTACCGAGGTCTGAATGACATCACAGTGAAGAACCGCTATCCTCTCCCCCTCATCGCTTCAGCTTTCGAGCTGCTCCAAGGGGCCACCATCTACACCAAGCTGGATCTCCGCAACGCCTACCATCTGGTGCGGATCCGAGAGGGGGATGAGTGGAAGACGGCCTTCAACACCCCTACTGGACATTATGAATATCTGGTGATGCCATTTGGGCTCACCAATGCCCCGGCTGTGTTCCAAGCCCTCATCAACGATGTGCTGAGGGACTGCTCAACAAGTTCGTGTTCGTCTACCTAGATGATATCCTGATCTTCTCCCGTCCAAGCAGGAACACATTCTTCCACGTCAGACGGTGCTGCAACGCCTGCTAGAGAGCTCCCTGTTTGTCAAGGCTGAGAAGTGTGAGTTCCATGCCTCCTCTGTCTCCTTCCTGGGTTACATCATTGGCCGGGACCGCATGGAGATGGACCCCCGCAAAGGTCTCAGCCGTCACCTCCTGGCCTGTCCCCTGACTCTCCGCAAGCAGCTGCAGCGCTTCTTGGGATTCGCCAACTTCTACAGGAGGTTCATCCGGGGGCTACAGCACGGTGGCAGCACCTCTCACCGCCCTCACCTCCTCCACGTCCCTTTTCGCTGGACTTCGGCCGCAGAGGAGGCGTTCCAGCTCCTGAAGGGGCGTTTCACCTCGGCCCCCATTCTCCTGATCCTGACCCCGAGAGACAGTTTGTCGTGGAAGTCGACGCCTCTGATGTGGGGGTAGGGGCCGTGCTCTCTCAGCGCTCTGCCAAGGACCAGAAACTACAACCCTTGTGCCTTCTTCTCCAGCGTCTGTCTCCAGCGGAGATGAATTATGACATCGGGAACCGAGAACTATTGGCGGTGAAGTTGGCTCTGGAGGAGTGGCGCCACTGGTTGGAGGGACCAAGACCCCTTTCCTCGTCTGGACCGACCACAAGAATCTGGAGTACATCCACTCAGCCAAGAGACTGACCTCCCGTCAGGCCCGATGGGCTCTGTTTCTTCGCCAGATTCAGTTTTACCTTGTCCTAACCGGCCAGGCTCCCGCAACATAAAGCCTGACGCCCTGTCCCGACAATTCATGGTCGGGGAGGAGGGCCCCTCCAGTCCTGACAACATCCTTCCTGCTTCTCATCTGGTGGCTGCTCTCACCTGGGAGGTGGAGGAGTGGGTGAAAGCTGCTTTGGAATACCAGCCGGGGCCCAGCTCCTGCCCCCAAGACCGCCTATTCGTTCCCCAGCAGCTAAGGTCTGAGGTTCTGCAGTGGGCCCACGCTTCTCGACTCACCTGTCATCCTGGAATACTCCGCACCAAGGAGGTTCTGCAGCGGCGGTTCTGGTGGGCCTCCATGGATGATGACATCAGAGACTTTGTGAACGCATGCCCAGTCTGCAGTCAGAACAAGGCTCCGCGCCGGGCTCCCCGCTGGGCACCTGCACCCTCTGCCTGTGCCCCACCGACCCTGGTCCCACATCTCCTTAGACTTCGTCACCCGGGCTGCCACTGTCAGGAGTTAACACCACCATCCTGACAGTAGTGGACCGGTTCACCAAGATGGCTCATTTTGTGCCCCTGGCCAAGCTCCCCTCGGCCAAAGAGACGGCTGAACTGGTCCTGCAGCACGTGTTCCGGCTCCACGGCCTCCCATCTGACGTGGTCTCAGACCGAGGCCCCCAGTTCACCTCTGCTTTCTGGAGAGAATTCTGCCGCCTCCTGGGAGCTTCCACCAGCCTGTCCTCCGGGTTTCATCCTCAAGCCAACGGCCAGTCCGAGAGGATGAACCAGGAGATGGAGACGGCGCTCCGCTGCATGGCTTCCAAGCACCCTGCCTCCTGGTCCACTCTACTGCTGTGGGTGGAATACGCCCACAACACCCTCATCAGCTCTGCCACCGGCCTATCCCCATTTCAGTGCGCCTATGGCTACCAACCTCCCCTGTTTCCTGCACAGGAGAAAGAGACTGTCTGCCCCTCTGTGGAGGCCTTCATTCGCAGTTGCCGCCGGACCTGGACGCAGGCTCGGACGGCTCTCCTACGAGCCACTGACCGGTACGCGACGGCCGCCAACCGCCGTCGGTCCAGGCTCCCCCCTACCAGGTAGGCCAGAAAGTGTGGCTGTCAACCCGAGACCTTCCTCTGAGGGTGGAGTCAAAGAAATTGGCCCCCAAGTTTATTGGACCGTTCCCCATCGAGAAGGTAGTAAACCCTGTGGCTGTTCGACTCAAGTTGCCCCGCACCATGCGGATTCATCCCACCTTCCATGTCTCCAGGATCAAGCCGTTTCTGGAGAGTCCTCTGCAACCTGCCTCCCCGCCACCTCCGCCTCCTCGCTTCATAGACGGGGCCCCTGCTTACACAGTGCACCGCCTACTGCGCTCTCGTCGCCGTGGGAGAGGCCTACAGTACCTCGTCGACTGGGAGGGGTACGGTCCAGAAGAACGGTCATGGGTTCCGGCCCGTCAGATCCTGGATCCAAGACTCATCAAGGAGTTTCATCGCCTGCACCCCGACCAGCCCTCCAACACCGTCTCAGAACGAGGGGGTCCCATCACCAACACTCAGTCTCCTCCGGCATCTGGGGCATCTACAGCTGAAGGGGATGACGTCGGCTCAGCCTCGGAGGGGGACAGTTCTCTCTCGGCAGATGAGGAAACTGGGACGGAGGCCTCTGAAGAATTCTAGCCCTCCACCAGGCCCCCTCCGCCCGCCCGGCTCCTCTGCAGCAGTTTGGGACGTCGGGAGCCGTCCCTTGAGGGGGGGGTTCTGTCACGGTTCCTGCCTCTCACTCCCCCTCCTGTCACACTGCTGCAGTATTTTTCCACTCTCCCTCCCTCTGCTCCACTCTACCTGCCGGCCACGCCTACTGCACCAGCCCACTCTGCTCACCTGCTGTAGATCACTGCAATCAGGCCTGCATATAGTCTCTCCAGCACCTTCACTCCTTGCCAGATTGTTCTTCAGCGTCATGCGAGACTTTCCAGCGTTCATTTCCTGTCTGATCTCCCGGTGTCGACTCTGCCTGTCCCTGACCTGCCATCCTCGTCTGTCTCCCGGTAAACTCACCTGCCTTCTGTCCCTGACCTCGTGCTCTGCCTCAGCGTCTCTGGTATCTGTCTGCTCGTCTGGTTTTGACTCCTCCGCCTGGCCTCGTCTCCTCTCCTGCCCGCTCCCCAACGGTGCCTCTGTCTTCTCTGACTGCTCACCTGGCTACGACCCCCCCGCCTGTCTACGACCTCTCTTCTGCCTACTCCTCATCGGCCTCACAGCACGCGCAGCCGGCTCTCCAGAACACAGAGCATCCTGCTCATCTTCCTGCTAATAAAAGTCATTACCAACTGTTCCTGTGCGCCTGTGTACTGCATTTGGGTCCAAACAACACCCGTTTCAGAAGGAAAGCAGCTTTAGCTCTTCTAAGTGATCTGAGAGCTGTATGTATCCAAAGCGACTACCTTGCTCATTAACAAACGGCCTCAGCCTTTATTTACAGCCTAATAGATTCACTGTCCCCAGTCAAGGATTACTTTCAATTGACCTAAACCCTGCATATGAAATGATCCAGGTTGAAATCAAGAGGTGAATTTATCACTCATTCCCAGCCTTGTTAGAGACAAAAGGTGGATACGCTCACACAAACACACACACAGCACATTTTCTTCTTATTTGCAGTTGTTTATGAGTATGAGTAAAGTGTTATACTGATACATTCGTCCTCCTCGTCACTGTAACGTAGGCTTAGTGGATGGAGTTAAAGTAGGGATTTTGCAGAACAACCAACAGTTCATTATACTTAAGAAATACAATAAACTTCCACGTTTGGTTTTACCTCTCTGGTAAAATCCCATGTTTCATTAGACTGCGTTAACTTAGCTACCCGGTTTTGTTAGCCAGCGATCTCTCATTGTCTGTGACGATTGCTGAGAAACACAGCTTTAATTCCCTCCTGTCCGTAAATATCTGTTGTCTTCTCTGATTTCTGTCCCACAAATCTCTGCGATGTTTACCGGCCGGGCTTAGTTTGATCAACCATCATGTTTACACAATGAACCACGAGTTACCTGACTGAGAAAGCAGCTCTACGCTTAGCGCAGAAAAATTAAGGCATATCATGAAAAACAGGCGGCACGTGGCGCAGTGGGTAGCGCTATCGCCACACAATACGGCGGGTCCGGGTTTAAGTCCCGCTCTACGCGGAGTTTGCATGTTCTCCCCGTTCTGCGTGGGTTCTCTCCGGGTTCTCCGGCTTCCTCTCACTTCCCAAAACACACACCTCAGGTTAATTGGCCGGTCCCAAATTGCCCTTAGGAGTGAGTGTCTGTGTGCGTGGTTGTCTATCTTTGAGTGTGGCTCCGCGGCGCACTGGTATCTATCCCGGAGTGTCCCCTGCCTCACGCCCCATGCCAGCTGGGATAGGCTCTAGCTCCCCGTGACCCACTGTGGCGGATAAAGCGGCAGAAAATGGATGGATGGATGGATCATGAAAAACAAGAGACAGAAACATGAGAAAAATGAGAGCGAAGTACCTAGTAACAAAGTCATTGAAAATTTAAAAGTTTCAGACTATGGTCGATCAGACTGTAGCACACACGTTCACGTGGCGTATGTAAAGAAAAATGCTCGTTAACCCGAAGAGGAAGGGGTTATTGATAGAGGGAGCTCAGAGCCACGCCGATTAATACAAAGTGTTTCAGGGCTGATTTTATCAATATTCAATCAAAGATACTGAGGATCATGGACCTGTTTTGGGCAGGACTTTTCCAATACAGTGTAGTTGGACATCTAGCAGCTGAATGGCATGAGTTTAAATAAAACATAATATGGGACCTTTAAGTAATGACCACAATATCCCCAGAATTGAAAATTCAGTAATCCCTTACTAACGGTCAATGCATTCCAGGACCACCCGCGAGAAACTAAATTCCGCAATTTCGCGACAAACTATTTATTTTATTATTTATGGTCATTTAAATGTTTATCAACCCTCCCTATACTGATATTAAATGACCTTATATCTGTATTACCTTTTCGCACACTCTTATAGACTGTTTAAAACACTTTTGTATTAAAGAAAAGTGTTTCTTTAATACACGGAAGTGCGCTGCGTTCCGTGAGTCTTAGAACGCAGCACACACACGAATGCTGTCAGCCAATAACATGTGTGCACATTATCATGTGACTACCTACTAAAAATCCATGATGTAGTGAGGCCGTGCATCTGGAAGCGCCAATTAGCAAGGGATTACTGCATTACCATTTTTTTCAATGAGAAGTTGAGTCATTTGTCCTTTTGTCCAGCATTATAATTGTCTGTCTAAATATTTAGTAACTGATTGAACACATCTTTTAAAATCTGTCACAGTTTGGTGTGGCTGTGCTGGTGTGTGGCAGGGGGAGAGGCCAAACTTGTGGCTGGAACCTTGGCTCCACACCTGTTGGTCCTCTCCACGCCTGTTGCTCATCTTCACACCCGTTAATGGTCTCGACACCTGGACTCGATTAGGCTAATTACCACGAGGGTTTTTATGCCAGGCTCTGTTTGAGTTCCTTGCCGATTTGTTCCTGAAGTCTTGCTTTGTAGTTTTGTCCTGAGGTTCTGTCCTGTAGTTTTGTTTTGTTCCTGCCTTGTTCTGCCTGCGTTTTGTTTGCATTCTTGCCCATGTCTGTAGTTAAGTTTATGTTTCTGATTAAATCATGGACAAAAGCTCTTCTTACCATGTCCTGCATTTGGGTCCATACCCCACTCCTCGTGACAGAACATCAGCTAGACATCAGCCTGCTCCTGTGTCCGTGCCCAGACTCCAGCTTGCTCCTGTCCCCGCGCTTGGACGTCAGCCTGCTCCTGTGTCCGCACCCAGATGCCAGCTTGCTCCTGTCCCCACGTCCTAACGCCAGCTTGCTCCCATCCCCACACCCGGACGCCAGCTTGCTCCCGTCCTCACGCCCGGATGCCAGCTTGCTCCCGTCCCCACACCCAGACATAAGCCTGCTCCTCCGTACGTGCCCGGATGCCAGTCTGTTCCTGAGTCTGAGCCGGAGTCTGGTCCTGAATCTTAGCCCGAGTCTGTTACTACGTTTGAGCCCGAATCAGTTCCTGCGTCTGAGCCAAGTCTGTGTCTGCATCTGAGCCTGTTCCTGCATCCGAGCCTGTTTCTGCATCCGAGTCTGTTCCTGCATCCAAGTCTGTTCCTGCATCCCAGCCTGCACCCCAGCCTGAGCCTGCGCCCCGGCTTGTCTCTGCCCCTGGACCCGAGCTTGTGCCGACACCTGGATCCCAGCCAGATTCTGTACCTGTTCCCGACCTAGGGCCAGGACTCCATGCGGTTCGGGAGCACGACCCTGACCCTCCCCGGGACCATTTTTGGGACGTCAGGGGCCACCTCTTGAGGGGGGAGTACTGTCACGGTTCGGTGTGGCTGCGCTGGTGTGTGGCAGGGGGATAGGCCAAACTTGTGGGTGGAGCCTCGGCTCCACACCGGTTGGTCCTCTCCACACCTGTTGCTCATCGTCACACCCGTTGCTGGTCTCGACACCTGGACTCGATTAGGCTAATTACCACGAGGGTTTTTATGCCAGGCTCTGTTTGAGTTCCTTGCCAATTTGTTCCTGAAGTCTTGCTTTTTAGTTTTGTCCTGAGGTTCTGTCCTGTAGTTTTGTTTTGTTCCTGCCTTGTTCTGCCTGCGTTTTGTTTGCATTCTTGCCCATGTCTGTAGTTAAGTTTATGTTTCTGATTAAATCATGGACAAAAGCTCTTCTTACCATGTCCTGCATTTGGGTCCATACCCCGCTCCTTGTGACAGAACATCAGCTAGACATCAGCCTGCTCCTGTGTCCGTGCCCAGACTCCAGCTTGCTCCTGTCCCCGCGCTTGGATGTCAGCCTGCTTCTGTGTCCGCACCCGGACGCCAGCTTGCTCCTGTCCCCACATCCTAACGCCAGCTTGCTCCCATCCCCACACCCGGATGCCAGCTTGCTCCCGCCCTCACGCCCGGATGCCAGCTTGCTCCCGTCCCCACACCCAGACATAAGCCTGCTCCTCCGTACGTGCCCGGATGCCAGTCTGTTCCTGAGTCTGAGCCGGAGTCTGGTCCTGAATCTTAGCCTGAGTCTGTTACTACGTTTGAGCCCGAATCAGTTCCTGCGTCTGAGCCGAGTCTGTGTCTGCATCTGAGCCTGTTCCTGCATCCGAGCCTGTTTCTGCATCCGAGTCTGTTCCTGCATCCGAGTCTGTTCCTGCATCCCAGCCTGCACCCCAGCCTGAGCCTGCGCCCCAGCTTGTCTCTGCCCCTGGACCCGAGCTTGTGCCGACACCTGGATCCCAGCCAGATTCTGTACCTGTTCCCGACCTAGGGCCAGGACTCCATGCGGTTCGGGAGCACGACCCTGACCCTCCCCGGGACCATTTTTGGGACGTCAGGGGCCACCTCTTGAGGGGGGAGTACTGTCACGGTTCGGTGTGGCTGCGCTGGTGTGTGGCAGGGGGATAGGCCAAACTTGTGGGTGGAGCCTCGGCTCCACACCGGTTGGTCCTCTCCACACCTGTTGCTCATCGTCACACCCGTTGCTGGTCTCGACACCTGGACTCGATTGGGCTAATTACCACAAGGGTTTTTATGCCAGGTTCTGTTTGAGTTCTTTGCCGATTTGTTCCTGAAGTCTTGCTTTGTAGTTTTGTCCTGAGTTTGTCCTGTAGTTCTGTTTTGTTCTTGCCATGTTCTGCCTGCGTTTGGTTTGCATTCTTTTCCGTATCTGTAGTTAAGTTTACGTTTCTGATTAAATCATGGACAAAAGCTTTTCTTACCGTATCCTGCATTTGGGTCCATACCCCGCTCCTTGTGACAACAAAGTGGCCAACACTGGACCCAGCGGACACCGACCTTCTTGCTGCCCTGGCTAGCAAGGAGCTCTTGGATCCAGAACGGGGTGCAGAGTTAAAGCGGCGGGGAATAGCTGCCTGAAATGGTTGTCGGCCAACACTGGAATTCCAGTTCCAGTTTCTTTGCTTGTCCCCGAGCCTGTTCCAGTGCCCCAATCTCAGCCTCTTCCGGTCCCCGTGCCCGGACGGCAGCCTGCTCCTGTGTCCGCACCCATATGCCAGCTTGCTCCTGTCCCCGCCCCCGGCCGCCAGCCTGTTCCTGCATCCGCGCCTGGATGGCAGCCTGTTCCTGGGTCTGAGCTCCGCATCTTAAAGCGCAAGGGATTACTGTATCCACATTCTCTTTCACTCCTACACAACGAAGGCTTCATGCAACACTTAGTCTTGGTTTGATTACAAATGATCATGTTAAATCACAAATGAGGACATGTCATCTGCCTGAGTGAGCTGTAAACAGGTGTCAGTGATCACTGGGGCTACGTTGTGTACTTGACATGGACAGTTAGGAATCAGGTAGCAAATCAACCTGGGTAGTACATATAGAAGGCGAGATTGTTTGGAAAGAGAGAGGAGTAAAGGACTAGTGATGGTGAAATGAACCCCCATGAAGCATCAATACTTTCAGTCAACTCTGCCGGCTCTTGTACTGACACCTCATTAGGAATCATTTACTCATGGCACCATCAAGAGGTCAATAAAATGTACTACAATCTAGTTACCCAGATAGGCTTTTGACTCCGCCCCGGAACCGCCACGGATCCACCACCGGCTCCGCCACGGATCTATGAACCGGGCCCGGAACGGAGTCCACTTGCACAATGCGACGGACCCGGAGCGGGCAAGGACCGCGGACCCAAACCAGATCGGGCACGGAGCCGATCCGGATCCGTTCATAAAGCGGTTGCCCGGGCGCGGACCCGGTCCGGATCCGTTCATGACGCGGCAGACCCGGCGCGGACCCGTTCCGGAACCGTTCATGACGCGGCTGAACCAGCGCGGACCCGGTCTGGGACCTGTCATGAAACGGCTGACCCGGTGCCGCCGCGGATCCGTTCTGGGACTGTTCGTATTGCGGCTGATCCGGCGTGGACCCGGTCCGGGACCGTTCATGAAGTGGCTCATCTGGCCCAGATCCTTTATTCAGAATGGCTCATTTGGCCACAACTAGCAACAGAAATATCCAACATCAACGTTGTTCTGAAAAAGCTTGAATACTTCCCTTAACCAGGCTGCCCTTATCAATACTGTAAATGGAAAAATGAAATAACCATGAATTGTATCCAAAGCATTTTACTGCCACGTCTCTCTGGGAAATGAATTACAAAAGAATATGATTGATAATCATGATAGGAAGACATGAAAAACAAACATGACAACATTGCTTTAACTTGGAACTGGTGGGTCCTCATCTGAAGTACCAGGACACCTCTGGAGTTCCCCGTCAGCTGCGAGGTTGAACCAGCAAATCACACCTGATTATGTCTTCAGTCCCAACACAGACGTGTCTCTTTTACAGCATCTGAAATCACACAAATGACACAAAATTCCAAGAACTCAGACACCAGTTGTAATGTTTTAAAAAGATGTGTATAACCATTGGCTCATCAAGTGACATTTTGCTGCCTGACATTAGCCCTCATTTGCATTGTTGACAAAACTCAGCAAATCTCATGTTTGAAGAGTGAATTTAAATCTATAGCCAGATTCCTGTTGGTTTAAGTCAGTGTAGATGCTGAAAACATATTCCAATTTTCTCTTGTTGCGGCTGATGAATGACCAAATGACGAAACAGCCGCCGCAGCGCGGGCTAAACGTCGTATAGCTGCACACCGATCGACATTTAGTCATATCTGAGTGCCTGTAAAACAGAGACAATACAGATTACCAACATGTCAAATGCAGTCACATTACCGTACGTCCAAAGGCGTTCAAAGCGTTCAGGTGAGAGGCATTACTTATTGATTTCTGAAGACACACCCATAGTGCCACTCCTCCCACCATAAGCCAATACCAACACACGCACAATCAGGCACCTGCACATTGGTCTAAACTCATGGATGACTTCTATACAACTCTACTCGTTCTGACATGACAGCTCCCCTCACACCTGAACTGAATTTATTCTAATGTGGTCCATCAGGACTGAATTCAACTCGCTGAGCAAGGCATGTGTTCAGTTCGACACCTCCCAGAATAAAAAACATTATCCAAAATTTTAAAGTTAACTTTAGCTAGTTACCTTAATAACTTTGAGAATCTCTTAAGCTAACGTTTATGCTAGCTCTGTACCGTTAGCAAGCATAACTTACCATAATTGAACATTTCAGAAACAATGAAACAAGTGGCCTTTATCTATCGTTATGATATCCGACTTGCGGAGGAGGAATAATAAACGGGGCGGAGTAAATATCTATTTTCTTTATTGGACATGCGCCTGCTACGTCACTGGAACACTCTCACAGTAATCATGCCGCACTACACCTGTCAAGCCAATCATTTACATACACATACAACAGACCTACTTCCGCTCACAACAGGAAGTACCACAATAAGAGCATCACATACTGTTGGTATGTAAATATATGTTAAATATATGTCTTTAATCAGGTTATAACAACTGTTAATTTGTGTTCTCAGGATAGTAAATGCAGCAGAAAATAAAAGGTCACAAGTTCTCGGTGGAAAGTTTTTCCCACTGATACAGATGAAGACACTCCGATGGACTCATACTGACCATGCATTGACAGTTCCTCTGTTTCTCTTGTTATGCACTTACAGTTCCTTCTTTTGCTTTATGTTTAACCGTCAAACTGAAAATAAACTGTTGTAAGGAGCATCATTTCTCCCCCTCCCTTGTCATGCAATACTTCCTGTTATATAAACATGCTTCTGTAGTAAAGACATGTTTTCAGCATTATACTAGGCTGAAGTGTTTTATTCCTTACATGGTAATTAATCTCTGTGTCTTTCGGAGGAACGGCCAACCGTCCCTCCAACTCCACCCATTATGTTGTAACCAATGTTAAGCAATGTTTAGCATAAAACATGCAGAGGAACACTCCTCTTCGGACTTTCTCTTGTCCGAAGAGGAGTGTCCCCTTGTCGCGACAAGTAAAGCTGTGTTGAAGAAATACTTTTGTCTCTGAGTATTTTTTATGTCAGTGCATTTTTGGAAAGAACCAGAACTAGGGTGTCTTGTGTTTTGATTTGAAGTTCCTGGATGCTGGCGTGTGAGGAGGACCGGAGCCCTGATTCCTAAACCCGTGCCCACGGTACCAATCATCAGCCGCTTTCAGGCGAACGGAGCCTCCACTCCACTCCATGCTAGCACCAGCCTTCTATCCACATTGAGAGACCACAGCTAGCCAACACAGATGGGTGAGTACTCCGGGGCGGAACCCCGTTGGAGGTCTAACAGAAGGTAGTAATAGAGAGATTGGGCGGATCCCAACTCCATCCTCTAGGGTTGAGATTTACCTGCAGAAGATAGTAATAGGGAGATTGGGCGGTTCCCGACTCCCTTCTCTAAGCTTCATAACTCCATCCTTTAAGCTTAGAGTTTATCTAGATAGTAATAGGGAGATTGGGCGGTTCCCAACTCCCTCCTCTAAGCCTCCTAACTTATTCTCTAGGCTTAGAGTTTATCTGTGTCAAGTAGTTGGTAATAGGGAGGTTGGGCGGATCCCAACTCCACCCTCCCAAACAGGCCTGTAAAGTAAGAGAAGTGTTTTAACTGTGTCTGTGTTTTTTTTAGAAGAAAAAAAACCCAAGAGTCTGTGTCTGTGTTTTTAAAGTGTCCTTGGTGACAGGAAAGCCAAAGTTGAAAGGCTGATAGGAAAGCCTGTGACTGTCACAGTGAATGTAAATGAATGAATGAGTGTGAATGGATTGTGGAACTGTGTTGTGGAAGTTGTTTTGAGAAAGAGGGTGGAAAACGGCAACGTCCGAGTGTTTAGACTCAGTAGAAGCCTGGCGTTGTGGACGAGTTTCTGCTTTCCTCTCAACAGTGTGACTTGCACAGCATCACCTCATGAGTAGTGAAATAACTGTTTTGAAAACAATTTTTATCTAGACGTTTCATGTTCTAGAGAGGGCAAGTGTTACAATCTCTCTGAGCTTAAAATAATTTTGAACAAATTGTAGAATTAACAATAAGAAATAAATAATGGATAACGGTTCGGGGAAAGAAGCTCTTAGCCCCGCTGAAAGGAGGAAAATTCGTAAAATATGTGAACATATAAAACAGGACAATGAGTTAACAGATAAAGAGTTACAAAAATTGGAGAAATTTTTCCCCGATTGGGAAAAACAATTTCGCTTTAAGCCAACCCTGAATACGAGTGATTATCAGAAATTACTCACCCAGCTCAGAGAGAAGCGAGGAAAGAAAGGAGATTCAGACCCCCAAATTCAATGTGATTTGATGTGGTG
Source organism: Antennarius maculatus (assembly GCA_013358685.1). Taxonomy (NCBI): domain Eukaryota; kingdom Metazoa; phylum Chordata; class Actinopteri; order Lophiiformes; family Antennariidae; genus Antennarius; species Antennarius maculatus. Next base: position 16,458,603 of record CM023620.1, on the reverse strand, counting down.
TGCCACTGTAGAAAGACATGCTCAACAGACTAAACCAACAAAGCAGAAAACAGTAGAAGTCGCACACAAAGGGGCTCAAAGGGATGATGAGAAAGATGAAAGATGATGATATGAGTGATTTGGCCTGGATACGAGCTAAACGCACAAAAGTAAAGGGGAAACCTGACTCCCCTGCTGCATGGCCCTGTTCTAGCCCTCTTCCTCCGTCACTCCCTCGTCCCCCGTCACCATTAAAGTTGGAGGGACACACCCACTCCCCGCCCCTGTCTTCATCGACCACTAGGGGTGGGAAGGCATGGAAGGCACCTCCTACTATACCAAGCTCAGAGGGGGAGGGTGGGGCTGTAATGGTGCAACAGACAGCTAGTGGCAGTTTGTATCCACTGATAGTGATGCCTGGGGAGGGTAAACATACCTGCTTTGTTGAAAGGCTTTGGAGCCCGGTGCAAATTTGTAGCACGGCTGCTGGGCTCCCATCTTATCGAGAAGAACCCCTTCGGTTCACTGTTGAAGTGCAGGCCCCAATTGATGGGTATAACTTAAGCCCCCGAGATTTCAGTAACCTGTTAAAATACGTACTAGGAACAGATTGGAGGCATGTGAAGGATGAGTGGTTTGATGAGGGAGACATCCCTAGAACTTGGGACCCGCAGGGTCAGCCTAGAGCTGGTGACCATTTTAAAACAAAAGTCTATAAAGCGATAATGACTCGCTGGGGTCCCAAAATAGACTTCAGACGCATCCGTGCGATAAGAGCTAAAGATAACGAGTCATGTGTGGATTTTCTGCACCGATTTGATTACGCTTTTGGTACAAACACCGGTCTCAATGAAGGCACCGCCCCCTACATTGAACTCTATAAAACTACTCTGATTGATTGCCTGCCACGACCGGTAAAAGAGAATACACTGACGTCTTGCATAACAATTAAAACCTGTGGGGTTAAAGAGTTGGTGGATCATGTACAACACCATTGGGATATGTGGGTGGAAAAGAAAGAGTTTAAAAAAGACGGGGAGCAAGATAAAGTAGAGGGTTTGGTGCAAATGATGGCCGCTCTGGTGGCCACCCAGGGGAGTGAGAGACAGGAAGTGAGGGATAGGAACCGTGACCGATGTTTCTATTGCGGCCAGACAGGCCATTGGAGGGACAATTGTCCTAAAAAGAATAGGTGGATCATGTACAACGGCCAGGGTGGTCCCTGAATGGGTCAGGGACCCCCCTTAAAGCGGTGGTCCCTGACCCATTCACTCTTCTCAATTCGGTCCCCCCCAATAGCTGTTATTTCTCGGGAATTGATTTAGCCAATGCCTTTTTCTCAGTCCCTGTTCATCCTGATTCCCAGTTTTGGTTCGCATTCACATATCTGGGCCACAGATATACCTACACCCGTCTGCCACAAGGCTTCATTCACTCCCCTACCATTTTTGCGGGCATTATTGCGGACTTATTGGCCAAATTCACCCCACCGGCTGGTTCTACTATCTTGTCATATGTAGATGATGTGCTTGTGTGTTCCCCTACTCAAATTTCGTGTAGGTAGGACACATTGGCACTGCTTGAATTTTTGTGTACTTCTGGGTGTAAAGCTATTCGTAACAAATTGCAGTATGTCCAACCTGAAGTTGTTTTTCTGGGAAGACTTTTATCGGCGAGGGGGGTACAGCTAAGGGAGCAGACTGTGGCAGCTGTTACATCGTTTCCCAAGCCTGAAACCAGACGGCAGTTGATGGCCTTTTTAGGACTTTGTAATTACTGCAGACTGTGGATTCCTGAGTTCTCTGCTCTTACGGGTCCCCTGTATGACCTCCTTAAAGGAGGTGACTCCCTGAACTCGCCTTTGCCCATATCGCCTGTACTAGATGAGAAAATGAAGGCCCTGCCCCAAGTGGAGGAGTTCAAGTATCTCGGGGTCTCGTTCACGAGTGAGGGTATGATGGAACGGGAGATCGACAGGCGGATCGGTGCAGCGTCTGCAGTGATGCGGACTCTGTATCGGTCCGTCGTGGTGAAAAAGGAGCTGAGCCGAAAGGCAAAGCTCTCGATTTACCGGTCGATCTACGTTCCTGCCGTCACCTATGGTCACGAGCTGTGGGTCGTGACCGAAAGAACGAGATCCCGGATACAAGCGGCCGAAATGAGTTTCCTCCGCAGGGTGTCCGGGCTGTCCCTTAGAGATAGGGTGAGAAGCTCGGTCATCCGGGAGGGACTCACAGTTGATCCGCTGCTCCTCCACATCGAGAGGAGCCAGATGAGGTGGCTCGGGCATCTGGTCAGGATGCCTCCTGGACGCCTCCCTGGTGAGGTGTTCCGGGCACGTCCTACTGGGAGGAGGCCCCGGGGACGACCCAGGACACGCTGGAGAGACTATGTCTCCCGGCTGGCCTGGGAACGCCTTGGGATTCTCCCAGGCGCTCCCAGAGGAGCTGGACAAAGTGGCTAGGGAGAGGGAAGTCTGGGCTTCCCTGCTCAAGCTGCTGCCCCCGCGACCCGACCCTGGATAAGCGGTAGAGAATGGATGGATGGATGGATGAAACAGAGCACCGCTAAAAACAGGACAGGTTGTAACATCTAAGAACAAAAATGTTGATGTTCAACATAGAGCAAGAGTTTTAGGCAGAGCAGGCAAAGCTGCAGGGAAACACAAAATCTGTTATGACCTGCTATATGTTGAACTTGATGGCAGTATTGGCCAAAAGGAGTCAGTTGACATGTCATGTGTTTATAGTCTCAAAACTGAACCAGAAAACAGAAAAAATTATGTATTCATAACGAAAGACATCTCATTTGATTGAGCTAAGCAGGATGACATAAAGAACTGGTGCTGTAATGATGTTTTTGAGGAAGTTGAAGACGCTGGCATAAAAAATGCTACAGTACAGTCCATTCATGAAGTGAATAAAGTCCGTTAGCTTAAGTCAGAGAGAGTGACCCTCAAGTTTCAGCATTTGGGAAACAATGACGCTCTGAACCTGGTTGTTTTCAGTAATGCTTTACTTGGTAATCTTCTGTATGGAGGAACTTCTTCTTCTTCTTTTCCTTTCGGCTTTTCCCTTCAGGGGTCGCCACAGCAAATCAGTGTCCTCCATCTAACCCTGTCTTCTGCATCCTCTTCTCTCACACCAACTACCTTCATGTCCTCTTTCACTACATCCATAAACCTCCTCTTTGGTCTTCCTCTAGGCCTCCTGCCTGGTAGTTCAAAACTCAGCATCCTTCTACCAATATATTCACTATCTCTCCTCTGGACATGTCCAAACCATCTCAGTCTGGCCTCTCTGACTTTATCTCCAAAACCTCTAACATGTGCTGTCCCTCTGATGTACTCATTCCTGATCCTATCCTTCCTGGTCACTCCCAGAGAGGACCTCAGCATCTTCATCTCTGCTACCTCCAGCTCTGCCTCCTGCCTTTTCCTCAGTGACACTGTCTCTAGACCAAACAACATCGCTGGTCTCACCACAGTTTTGTACACCTTTCATTTTAGCTGAAACTCTTCTATCACACATCACACCTGACACTTTTCTCCACCCGTTCCATCCTGCCTGTACACGTTTCTTCACCTCTTTTCCACACTCTCCATTGCTCTGGACTGTTGACCCTAAGTACTTCAAATCCTCCACCTTCTTGATCTCTTCTCCCTGTAACCTCACTCTTCCACTTGGGTCCCTCTCATTCACACACATGTACTCTGTCTTACTGCAGCTAACCTTCATTCCTCTCCTTTCCAGGACAAACCTCCACCTCTCTAACTTCTCCTCCACCTCGTCCCTACTCTCACTGCAGATCACAATGTCATCTGCAAACATCATAGTCCATGGAGATTCCTGTCTAACCTCGTCTGTCAGCCTGTCCATCACCATAGCGAACAAGAAGGGGCTCAGAGCTGATCCCTGATGCAGTCCCACCTCCACCTTGAACTCCTCTGTCACACCTACAGCACACCTCACCACTGTCTTACAGTCCTCATACATGTCCTGCACCGTTCTAACATACTTCTCTGCCACTCCAGACTTCCTCATACAATACCACAGTTCCTCTCTGGGCACCCTGTCATAAGCTTTCTCCAGATCTACAAAAACACAATGCAGCTCCGTCTGGCCTTCTCTGTACTTCTCTATCAACATCCTCAAAGCAAATACTGCATCTGTAGTACTCTTTTTTGGCATGAAACCATACTGCTGCTCACAAATGCTCACTTCTGCCCTTAGTCTAGCTTCCACTACTCTTTCCCATAACTTCATTGTATGGCTCATCAGCTTTATTCCTCTGTAGTTGCCACAACTCTGCACATCTCCCTTGTTCTTAAAAATGGGCACCAGCACACTTCTCCTCCACTCCTCAGGCATCTTCTCACTATCTAAGATCCTGTTGAACAACCCAGTCAGAAACTCTACTGCCACCTCTCCTAGACACTTCCAAACCTCTACAGGTATATCATCAGGACCGACTGCCTTTCCACTCTTCATCCTCTTCAGCGCTCTCCTCACTTCATCCTGGCTAATCTTTGCTACATCCTGGTCCACAACAGTCACCTCTTCTAGTCTTTGTTCTCTCTCATTTTCCACGTTCATCAACTCTTCAAAGTACTCTTTCCATCTTCCCATCACACTGCTGGCACCTGTCAATAGACTTCCATCCCTATCCTTAATCACCCTAACCTGCTGCACGTCCTCCCCATCTCTGTCTCTCTGTCTTGCCAGCCTGTATAGATCAGTCTCTCCCTCCTTACTGTCCAACCGAGCATACAAGTCATCATAAGCTTCTTGTTTGGCCTTTGCTACCTCTACCTTCACCTTACGGTGCATCTCCCGGTACTCCTGTCTACTCTCCTCAGTCCTCTCAGTGTCCCACTTCTTCTTAGCTAACCTCTTTCTTTGTATACACTCCTGTACCTCCTCATTCCACCACCAAGTCTCCTTATCTACTTTCCTTCCAGATGACACACCAAATACTCTCCTACCTGTCTCCCTGATCACATTAGCTGTAGTTGTCCAGTCATCTGGAAGCACCTCCTGACCACCCAGAGCCTGTCTTAACTCCTTCCTAAAGGTCATGCAATACCCTTCCTTTTTTATCTTCCACCATTTCGTCCTCTGCTCTGCCTTTGCCCTCTTCATCTTCCTCACCACCAGAGTCATCCTACACACCACCATCCTATGCTGTTTGGCTACACTCTCGCCTACCACTACTTTACAGTCACTGATCTCCTTCAGGTTACATCGTCTACACAAGATGTAGTCTACCTGTGTGCTCCTACCACCACTCTTATAGGTCACCCTATGTTCCTGCCTCTTCTGGAAGAAAGTATTCACTACAGCCATTTCCATCCTTTTTGCAAAGTCAACTACCATCTGTCCTTCTGCGTTCCTCTCCTGGATACCAAACCTGCCCATCACTTCCTCATCACCTCTGTTACCTGCACCAACATGTCCATTGAAGTCTGCGCCAATGACAACTCTCTCACTTCTAGGTATGCTCTGCATCACTTCATCAAAGTCCAACCAGAATCTCTCCTTCTCCTCCAGCTCACATCCTACCTGTGGGGCATACCCACTGACAACATTGAACATCACACCTTCTATTTCTAGCTTCAGACTCATCACTCTATCCGACACTCTTTTTACCTCCAGGACATTCCTAACAAACTCCTCCTTCAAGATAACTCCTACTCCATTTCTCTTCCCATCTACACCATGATAGAACAACTTGAACCCTGCTCCTAAACTTCTAGCCTTGCTACCTTTCCACCTGGTCTCCTGGACACACAGTATGTCTACCTTCCTCCTCTGCATCATGTCGACCAACCCTCTACCTTCTGTATGGAGGAACACAGGGAGGAAATGTAATTACTCTTGTTGGAGAAGGGTGAAAGTTTTCTCCTCTATGTTTGTAATCAAAGAAAATTTGATGTGTGGTGAGGAGCACTCTTGTTAGAGAAACTATTTCTATGTCAGACAGAATATATGATGCTATTTTTCTGGCAACCCTGTCTACAGAGCTCACCACTGGAGACACTAAGTTAAATGGCCTTCCAATGAGCTGTGTGACTGATAATCGCTCCCTGTTCGATGCCCTTAAGTCCACGAAACATGTCACAGAGAAGAGACTCCGTTTTAATTAAGGAGCTCATACAAAGCAAATTGGGCGGCACGGTGGCGCAGTGGGTAGCGCTGTCGCCTCACAACACAGCGGACCCGGGTTCGAGTCCCGCTCTGTGCGGAGTTCGCATGCTCTCCCTGTGTCTGCGTGGGTTCTCTCCGGGTTCTCCGGCTTCCTCCCACCTCCAAAAGCATGCGCTTTAGGTTGATTGGCCGGTCCCACATTGACCGTAGGAGTGAATGTGTGTGTGAGTGGTTGTTTGTCTCTGTGTGGCTCCGCGGTACACTGGCGTCATGCCCGGAGTGTCCCCCGCCTCACGCCCTGAGACTGCCGGGATAGGCACCGGCTCCCCCGCGACCCGCGTCAGCGGACTAAGCGGGTTACGATAATGACTGACTGACTGACTGACAAAGCAAATTAAGAAGGTTCTTTGGACAGATACAAAAACTCAGCTTGCTGACTGCCTGACAAAAAAGGAGCTTCAGCTCTCGTGCTTCTGAAAGCACAGGATGAAGAACTGGAAAATGTGATTTTTTTTTCGGTTGGATTGATCATTACAAAGAGCACAGATAATTGTAAAGGTACTGAAGAAATTCAATTTATTTTATTTCAATGTTCATGGGTTGTGTTAAGATTTTTGCAATATAAAAAAAAACATTATACATATTTTTTATTCATTTTATTTTAATTAAAACTACAAGAGATTGGTGCTTTGTGGTAAACAAGGTGGGGGTGGCATTATACACAGGAACACTGGAGCGGGAGTTAGACCTGTTAAGTGGATGCGCAATGGCGGACCTGTGTTGCTCACGTCAAGAGCGAATAAAGTTATAAAGTTATGACCCCACCATCACTATCAACGACCAGCCACTGGCCACCAGCCCCATCCCCTCCCCCACTGTGTCATCTGGTCCTTCACAGCCCCACACCTCAGTGCCACCCACCCTCCCCACGACTCTCCTTATCAAAGAAAGAGAGGTGAGGAGTCTCTTCCAACAACTCAACCTGACTCAAGGCTGCAGGCCCAGACTCTGTCTCTCCCTCCACCTTGAAGCATTGCACCAACCAGCTGGCTCCGGTGTTCACTCACATCTTCAACACCTCACTGGAGACCTGCCATGTACCAGTGTGCTTCAAGAATTTAGCCATTGTTCTAGTACCCAAGAAGACAAGGATCACAGGACTTAACGACTACAGACCCATCACTCTGACATCTGTGGTCATGAAGTCCTTTGAGCGCCTTGTCCTGACCCACTTCAAGGACATTACTGGCAATCTCTTGGACCCTCTACAGTTCGCCTACAGAGCCAACAGATCTGTAGACGATGCTGTAAACGTGGCGCTACACTTTGTTCTCCAGCACCTGGACTACCCAGGATCCTATGCCAGGATTCTGTTTGTGGACTCCAGCTCTGCTTTCAATACAGTCGTCCCAGCTCTGCTCCATGACAAGCTCTCCCAGCTGAACATGCCTGACTCCATGTGCAGGTGGATTATGGACTTCCTGACAGACAGACAGCAGTTCGTGAGGGTGGGGAAGCATGTCTCCAACCCTCGGACCATCAGCACTGGATCCCCTCAAGAAGAAGAAGAAGTACAATTTATTAATCCCCGCAGGGAAATTACAAGGCTGCGTTCTTTCCCCTCTGCTCTTCTCCCTGTACACCAACTCCTGCACATCTGGTCACCAGTCTGTCAAACTCCTGAAGCTTGCTGATGACACCACCTTCATCGTTCTCATCTCTGATGGGGATGAGTGGGCCTACAGAATTGAGCTGGACCGCCGGGTGCATGCATGGTACAGCAGGAACAACGTGGAGCTCGCTCAACGCTCTCAAAACAGTGGAGATGATAGTGGACTTCTGGAAAGACCCTCCTGCCCCCCTCCCCCACCCCCGTCATCATCTGTGACACTCCAGTGACCCCTGTAGAGTCCTTCCACTTCCTGGGCACCACCATCACCCGGGAGCTCAAATGGGAGCAGAACATCAGCTCCCTCACCAAGAAGGCACAGCAGAGGATGTATTTCTTGCGGCAGCTGAAGAAGTTTCACATCCCTGCGAAGATGCTGGTGAGCTTCTACACTGCCACCATTCAGTCAATTCTCACATCCTTCATGTCAGTGTGGTTTGCTGCAGCCACGGCCAGGGACAAGGTTAAGCTGCAGCGTGTTATCAGTTCTGCGGAGAAGGTGATTGGCTGCAGCCTGCCACACCTCCAGGAACTGTTCGACACAAGGACCCGCAGACGTGCAGCCAGGATTGCCGCTGACCCCTCTCATCCTGGCCACCACTTGTCCCAGACCCTCCCCTCTGGCAAGAGGCTACAGTCCATCCAGACCAGGACCTCACGCCATTAAAATAGCTTCTTCCCCAATGCAGTCAGCCTCATGAACAATGCCCCCCACCTCAGGTAACCATCCGCCCCTCACCACTCTGCAAAGACAGTTTACTCTTTGGACTTCTCTTCTTCGCCTGTCAACATCAACCATATATATCTCATCTCACCGTAATGTGAATTGTAAATTGTAAATCGTTTTTTTTTTTTATTATTCCTTGTTCCTTATTATTCCTTATTGCTTCTCTTCCACCTTTTAATGAACCTACACTGCGTCAAGTTCCTCGTATGGTAAACTTTACTGTAACTGGCAATAACATTTTTTCTAATTCTGATTCTGATATTAAAGGAATATAATTGTTGAGTACACTAAGTCTAATACAAACCACAGATGACCCATGGCATTCAATGTTGCTGTGGGAAGCACATACGAGCTGCATTACTCAGCTTACAGCTTGCAAATGCCACGGGACACAAACCTTCAAGATACTTCTGATTAAGTACTGCATCCAGTCCATCAAAACTTGCATCAAAATGCAGTATGTAAGGCTTTGCAGGATCACCAAAAGCCAACAATATTGTTAAAGGCCTCTGAGCATCCCAAGGTCTGAAAATGGCTCCAACTTTTGGAAGTAAGTCCCTTTCCATTTGTTGTCGCCTTTTGTGCTGATCTATAGCCTCATATGTGTCGAACACAACTGGCAGGGGGGAACCCAAAAGCACGACAGAGTAGCAGGGGGTTCAAGTCTCAAAAAAGGGTTTAATTGTACAGGCAGGGTTCAGGTTCCAAGTAATCAGTCCAACAGGCAGAGGTATCCAATAAACTACAGGTCAAACAACGGAGTCCAGAATCAGGTAAGGTCAGGCACGAAGCAATCAACAAACCAGGCAGACAGATCAGGAGCAGGCAACAGGCTGGGTCAAGAGAGCAGATGGGATTCAAACACAAAATCAGGCAGGATATGTAGGCTGGAGAGTCAGGGTGGATACTAAACAATCTGGCAGAGAGCAGAAGGCTGAGCTGGCATTTGAAGGGTAGAGGCAGATTGGGGAGTGGCTGCAAGTGTGTGGAGAGAAGGCAGTTGACCGGAATGAGCTGATTGCAAATGAGGGCAGAATCTGAAATGACATGATAAGTTTGCAAGAAAGGAAACAAACAGAAACTATTAGAACTGAGAACTATTAGAACTATTAGAACTTTCCTACGGACGGGCTCTCTCTCTGGCTTGATCCTGGACACATGAAATGTGGGGTGTATCCTCATTTAATAGGGCATTCGCAGACGAACGGCCACTGGGTTAATGATCTTGGAGATGGGGAATGGCGCCACGAACCGAGGAGACAGCTTCTGTGACTCAAAACCTAGACGGAGATTGCGTGTAGACAACCAGACCTGTTGACCCAGAGTATATTGTGGAGCAGGTGTGCATCTCCGGTTGGCGGACCACCTGTAACGATCCGACGAACAGAGTAAGGCGGCCCGGGCCTGTATCCAGGTAAAACGACATTGTTGGACAAACATCTGAACAGAAGGGACACCAACCTCCCGTTCCTGCTCCGGAAACAACGGTGTTTGATAACCCTGTGAACACTGGAAAGTCGAGAGACCGGGGGCAGAGGTGGACAGGGTGTTGTGGGCGTACTCCACCCAGAGTAATTGTCTTGACCAAGATGAGGGGTTGCGAGATGCCAGACAGCACATCTCTTGGGTCATGCGTTCCCCTTGGCCGTTGGACTGAAAATGAAATCCAGAAGTCGGACTGACCTTGACCCCCAGCAGGCTGCAGAACTCCTGCCTGAAGTGAGATGTCAATTGTGGCCCCCTGTCAGAGACCACGTCACTAGGGAGACCGTGAAACCGGAAAACACGGAGAAGCACGAAAGAAAACAAACAGAAACTATTGGACCAGAAATGTGACAATATGAGGTCTGTCAGAGGTCTAACATAGTGAAATCCTTAGCAATGAACTGCAAATAGTACCGACAGAATCGTAGAAAGGACTACTAGGACTTGAGGTCAGTTGTGCCGCAGTGTGCATCTCGGGATAGGTGGATATGACCGCCGCTGACACAATATGGTGTACGTACAATACTTAACCTCATGTTGAAAAAATTGGCATTTATCCAACAAGAATTTTAGCCCATATTCTTCAAATCGATCCAACACTTTGAACAAGCACACTCCATGCTCCTCCAGTGACTTGCTAAAAATAATGTCATCAAGGTACACTAAACACTGTAACAGAGTCCAGACAGATGCCGGTAGGGGACTTTCTCCATTTGCTTCTGGAAGGTGGCAGGGGCTTCCGTGATACCTTGGGGCATGCGCTCAAATTGAAAGAAGCCAAGAGTTCATTTTACCTCAAGAAAGTAGTGCATCTATGGGATGCGCTTCAAGAAAAAATTGTGCATCCCAGCATGACAGAATATACGGTAGAAACATACGCAAGAATTGAGTTCTGCCAGTAGTACAATATAAAAACTAAACACAATGTTCATTTTATTGATTTTATTAATAACAATATCATAACTGTTAAAGTAAAAAAAGTGTAAAATTATATATTAGTGTTATCAAAATGTTAAAGCCTGGTAGTCATTTAAAAAAAATCAGTTTAAGAAATAGAGAGAGACGTAATAATTTTTTTTTCCACTTTTGCTTTTCACTTGATAGCTTTGTTTGCCTTTGATTCAAATACTGTATTCTCCTGTGGACACAGCTCCAAGCTCAAAGAACCTTCTTCACACACATTTCAGTGATATCAGTAATATCTGTCTCTTTTTCTTCATTAATTTTTGATTATTTTTTTTTAATTCAAGAAACTTTTTCATCTTTTTCAGAGGCATGGTGATAATCAGTCAGTCAATCAATCAATCAATCAACCTTTATTTTTACAGCACTTAATCACATCTGTAGACATTTCAAAGCACTTTAAAAGGCAGATAAACTCAACATGCTTTGTCCATCTTCAACACGTCCATCTTCATCATGTCTACTTGCCCCAAGGCGCTCATACTCCCGTGAGTTTCTGCTCGACATGCACAGCACAACTTTTTCGGACTTAAACCCAGCAGACGCGGAACTGCTACGCGAGTGCAGCCTGTTCCAGAGGCCTGCTCAACCACAGACCCCCACTTCTGCACCCAGCCTGCAATGGAAGCGCCACAGACAGAACATGCAAAAGCATGGCCTCCTCCCGGTAGGACGTGCCCGGAACACCTCACCAGGGAGGCGTCCAGGAGGCATCCTGACCAGATGCCCGAGCCACCTCATCTGGCTCCTCTCGATGCGGAGGAGCAGCGGCTCGACTCTGAGTCCCTCCCGGATGACCGAACTTCTCACCCTATCTCTAAGGGAGAGCCCGGACACCCTGCGGAGGAAACTCATTTCGGCCGCTTGTATCCTGGATCTCGTTCTTTCGGTCACGACCCACAGGTGAGGGCAGGAACGTAGATCGACCGGTAAATTGAGAGCTTTGCCTTTCAGCTCAGCTCCTTCTTCACCACGACGGACCGATACAGAGTCCGCATCACTGCAGACGCAGCACCGATCCGCCTGTCGATCTCCCGTTCCATCGTACCCTCACTCGTGAACGAGACCCCGAGATACTTGAACTCCTCCACTTGGGGCAGGATCTCATCCCCAACCCGGAAAGGGCACTCCACCCTTTTCCGACTGAGGACCATGGTCTCAGATTTGGAGGTGCTAATTCTCATTCCAACCGCTTCACACTCGGCTGCGAACCGTTCCAGTGAGAGTTGGAGATCACGGCTTGATGAAGCCAACAGCACCACGTCATCTGCAAAAAGCAGAGACGCAATACTGAGGCCACCAAACCGGACACCCTCAACGCCTTGGCTGCGCCTAGAAATTCTGTCCATAAAAGTTATGAACAGAATCGGTGACAAAGGGCAGCCTTGGCGGAGTCCAACCCTCACTGGAAACGAATCCGACTTACTGCCGGCAATGCGGACCAAACTCTGACATCGGTCGTACAGGGACCGAACAGCCCTTATCAAGGGGTTCGGTACCCCATATTCCCGAAGCACCCCCCACAGAACCCCCCGAGGAACACGGTCGAACGCCTTCTCCAAGTCCACAAAACACATGTAGACTGGTTGGGCGAACTCCCATGCCCCCTCAAGGACCCTGCGGAGGGTGTAGAGCTGGTCCACTGTTCCACGGCCAGGATGAAAACCACATTGCTCCTCCTGAATCTGAGATTCGACTTCCCGACGGACCCTCCTCTCCAGAACCCCTGAATAGACCTTACCAGGGAGGCTGAGGAGTGTGATCCCCCTGTAGTTGGAACACACCCTCCGGTCCCCCTTCTTAAAAAGGGGGACCACCACCCCAGTCTGCCAATCCAGAGGCACTGTCTCCGACGTCCACGCGATGTTGCAGAGGCGTGTCAACCAGGACAGCCCCACAACATCCAGAGCCTTTAGGAACTCCGGGCGGATCTCATCCACCCCCGGGGCCCTGCCACCGAGGAGCTTTTTAACTACCTCGGTGACCTCAACCCCAGAGATAGGAGAGCCCGCCTCAGAGAACCCAGACTCTGCTTCCTCATGGGAAGGCGTGTCGCCGGAATTGAGGAGGTCTTCGAAGTATTCTCCCCACCGAGTCACAACGTCCCGAGTTGAGGTCAGCAGCGCCCCATCCCCACTATACACAGTGTTGATGCTGCACTGCTTCCCCCTCCTGAGACGTCTGATGGTGGACCAGAATCTCCTCGAAGCCGTCTGGAAGTCGTCCTCCAAGGCCTCACCGAACTCCTCCCACGCCCGAGTTTTTGCCTCAGCAACCACCAAAGCTGCATCCCGCTTGGCCAGCCGGTACCTATCAGCTGCCTCAGGAGTTCCACAGGCCAAAAAGGCCCGATAGGACTCCTTCTTCAGCTTGATGGCATCCCTTACCGCCGATGTCCACCAGCGGGTTCTGGGGTTGCCGCCACGACAGGCACCGACCACCTTACGGCCACAGCTGCGGTCGGCCGCTTTGACAATGGAGGCGCGGAACATGGTCCACTCAGACTCAATGTCCCCCGCCTCCCCCGGAACGTGGTTGAAGTTCTGCCGGAGGTGGGAGTTGAAACTCCTTCTGACAGTGGATTCTGCCAGGCGTTCCCAGCAGACCCTCACAATACGTTTGGGTCTGCCAGGTCGGACCGGCATCTTCCCCCACCATCGGAGCCAACACACCACCAGGTGGTGATCGGTTGACAGCTCCGCCCCTCTCTTCGCCCGAGTGTCCAAGACATGCGGCCGCAAGTCCGATGACACGACCACAAAGTCAATCATCAAACTGCGGCCTAGGGTGTCCTGGTGCCAAGTGCACATATGGACACCCTTATGTCTGAACATGGTGTTCATTATGGACAGTCCGTGACGAGCACAGAAGTCCAATAACTGAACACCATTCGGGTTCTGATCGGGGGGGCCGTTCCTCCCAATCACGCCCTTCCAGGTCTCACTGTCATTGCCCACATGAGCATTGAAGTCCCCCAGCAGAACGATGGAGTCCCCAGTGGGAGCGCTCTCCAGCACCCCCTCCAATGACTCCAAAAAGGGTGGGTACTCTGAACTGCTGTTTGGTGCATAAGCACAAACAACAGTCAGGACCCGTCCCCCCACCCGAAGGCGGAGGGAGGCTACCCTCTCGTCCACCGGGGTGAACCCCAATGTACAGGCGCCAAGCCGGGGGGCTATAAGTATACCCACACCTGCTCGGCGTGTCTCACCATGAGCAACTCCAGAGTAGAAGAGAGTCCAACCCCTCTCGAGAGGACTGGTACCAGAGCCCAAGCTGTGTGTGGAGGTGAGCCCGACCATATCTAGTCGGAACTTCTCGACCTCACACACCAGCTCGGGCTCCTTCCCTGCCAGAGAGGTGACATTCCACGTCCCAAGAGCCAGCTTCTGTAGCCGGGGATCGGATCGCCAAGGTCCCCGCCTTCGGCCACCGCCCAGCTCACAGTGCACCCGACCCCTATGGCCCCTCTCACAGGTGGTGAGCCCATGGGAAGGGGGACCCACGTTGTCCTTTCGGGCTGCGCCCGACCGGGCCCCATGGGTGCAGGCCCGGCCACCAGGCGCTCGCCTTCGAGCCCCACCTCCAGGCCTGGCTCCAGAGGGGGGCCCCGGTGGCCCGCGTCCGGGCAAGGGAAAATGTGTTCCATTGTTCGTACTCATCATTAGGGGTTTCTGAGCCGTCCTTTGTCTGGTCCCTCACCTAGGACCTGTTTGTCACGGGTGACCCTGCCAGGGGCACAAAGCCCCAGACAACTTAGCTCCTAGGATCATTGGGACACACAAACCCCTCCACCACGATACGGTGACGACTCAAGGAGGTTCCGTCAGGGAAATTGATTTCTCCATCGCACACAGCATAGTAAGTACATAAAACACAGAAAAAGCACACAGAAAGCACCAGCACATAGAAAATAGCACATCGAAGTACAGAAATAAACTCGAAGTACAGAAATAAACGCAGTCTAAATAACTCCGTTATTTAGACTGCGCCTCTTTATACAATGCGCCGAATGGTGCGCAAAATACGGTAACTTAAGGACTTTTAAATTGGCAACTAAAGCAATTAGTTTATATACTATAGACTATAATTATAGATATGCCCCTACCCTACAGTAAACAGTACCAAAGCACTACTTCTTCTTCTTCTTTTCCTTTTGGCTTTTCCCTTCAGGGGTCGCCACAGCGAATCATTTGCCTCCATCTAGCCGTGTCCTTTGCATCCTCTTCTCTCACACCAACTACCTTCATGTCCTCTCTCACTACATCCATAAACCTCCTCTTTGGTCTCTCTCTAGGCCTCCTGCCTGGCAGTTCAAAACTCAGCATCCTTCTACCAATATATTCACTACCTCTCCTCTGGACATGTCCAAACCATTTCAGTCTGGCCTCTCTGACTTTATCTCCAAAACCTCTAACATGTGCTGACCCTCTGATGTACTCATTCCTGATCCTATCCTTCCTGGTCACTCCCAAAGAGAACCTCAGCATCTTCATTTCTGCTACCTCCAGCTCTGTCTCCTGTCTTTTCCTCAGTGACACTGTCTCTAGACCAAACAACATCGCTGGTCTCACCACAGTTTTGTACACCTTTCCTTTCATTTTAGCTGAAACTCTTCTATCACACATCACACCTGACACTTTTCTCCACCCATTCCATCCTGCCTGCAGAAGCTTCTTCACCTCTTTTCCACACTCTCCATTGCTCTGGACCGTTGACCATTACTTAAAATCCTCCACGTTCTTGATCTCTTCTCCCTGTAACCTCACTCTTCCACTTGGGTCCCTCTCATTCACACACATGTACTCTGTCGTACTGCGTCCAACCTTCATCCCTCTCCTTTCCAGGACAACCTCCACGTCTCTAGCTTCTCCTCCACCTCTTCCCTACTCTCACTGCAGATCACAATGTCATCTGCAAACATCATAGTCCATGGAGATTCCTGTCTAACCTCGTCTGTCAGCCTGTCCATCACCATAGCGAACAAGAAGGGGCTCAGCGCTGATCCCTGATGCAGTCCCACCTCCACCTTGAACTCCTCTGTCACACCTACAGCACACCTCACCACTGTCTTACAGTCCTCATACATGTCCTGCACCGCTCTAACATACTTCTCTGCCATTCCAGATTTCCTCATACAACACCACAGTTCCTCTCTGGGCACCCTGCCATAAGCTTCCTCCAGATCTACAAAAACACAATGCAGCTCCGTCTGGCCTTCTCTGTACTTCTCTATCAACATCCTCACAGCAAATACTGCATCTGTAGTACTCTTTTTTGGCATGAAACCATACTGCTGCTTACAAATGCTCACTTCTGCCCTTAGTCTAGCTTCCACTACTCTTTCCCATAACTTCATTGTGTGGCTCATCAGCTTTATTCCTCTGTAGTTGCTACAACTCTGCACATCTCCCTTGTTCTCAAAAATGGGCACCATTACACTTCTCCACTCCTCAGGCATCTTCTCACTATCTAGGATCCTGTTGAACAACCCAGTCAGAAACTCTACTGCCACCTCTCCTAGACACTTCCAAACCTCTCCAGGTATATCATCAAGACCGACTGCCTTTCCACTCTTCATCCTCTTCAGTGCCCTCCTCACTTCATCCTGACTAATCTCTGCTACATCCTGGTCCACAACAGTCATCTCTTCTAGTCTTTGTTTTCTCTCATTTTCCACATTCATCAACTCTTCAAAGTACTCTTGCCATCTTCCCATCACACTACTGGCACCTGTCAATAGACTTCCATCCCTATCCTTAATCACCCTAACCTGCTGCACGTCCTTCCCATCTCTATCGCTCTGTCTTGCCAACCGGTATAGATCAGTCTCTCCCTCCTTACTGTCCAACCTAGCATACAAGTCATCATTAGCCCCTTGTTTGGCCTTTGCTACCTCTACGTTCACCTTACGCTGCATCTCCCTGTACTCCTGTCTACTCTCCTCAGTCCTCTCAGTGTCCCACTTCTTCTTAGCTAGCCTCTTTCTCTGTATACACTCCTGTACCTCCTCATTACACCACCAAGTCTCCTTATCTACTTTCCTTCCAGATGACACACCAAATACTCTCCTACCTGTCTCCCTGATCACATTAGCTGTAGTTGTCCAGTCATCTGGAAGCACCTCCTGACCACCCAGAGCCTGTCTTAACTCCTTCCTAAAGGTCGTGCAATACCCTTCCTTTTTTATCTTCCACCATTTCGTCCTCTGCTCTGCCTTTGCCCTCTTCATCTTCCTCACCACCAGAGTCATCCTACACACCACCATCCTATGCTGTTTGGCTACACTCTCGCCTACCACTACTTTGCAGTCACTGATCTCCTACAGATTACACCGTCTACACAAGATGTAGTCTACCTGTGTGCTCCTACCACCACTCTTATAGGTCACCCTATGTTCCTGCCTCTTCTGGAAGAAAGTATTCACTATAGCCATTTCCATCCTTTTTGCAAAGTCAACTACCATCTGTCCTTCTGCGTTCCTCTCCTGGATACCAAACCTGCCCATCACTTCCTCATCACCTCTGTTACTTGCACCAACATGTCCATTGAAGTCTGCACCAATGACAACTCTCTCACTTCTAGGTATGCTCTGCATCACTTCATCAAAGTCCAACCAGAATTTCTCCTCCAGCTCACATCCTACCTGTGGAGCATACCCACTAACAACATTGAACATCACACCTTCGATTTCTAGTTTCAGACTCATCACTCTATCTGACACTCTTTTTTTACCTCCAGGACATTCCTAACAAACTCCTCCTTCAAGATAACTCCTACTCCATTTCTCTTCCCATCTACACCATGATAGAACAACTTGAACCCTGCTCCTAAACTTCTAGCCTTGCTACCTTTCCACCTGGTCTCCTGGACACACAGTATGTCTACCTTCCTCCTCTGCGTCATGTCAACCAACTCTCTACCTTTTCCTGTCATAGTTCCAACATTCAACGTCCCTACTCTTCGTCCTATACTCTTGGCGCTCCTCTTCTCTTTTTTCGTGCGAATACACTTTCCTCCTCTCCTTCTTCGACCAACAGTAATCCAATTTCCACTGGCGCCCTGTAGGTCAACAGCGCCAATGGCGGTCATTGTTAACCCGGGCCTCGACCAATCTGGTGTGGAAGTCACAGGTTTGATTCGCATCTTTGATTTGACAAAAGTTTTACACCGGATGCCCTTCCTGACACAACCCTCTGTATTTATCCGGGCTTCGTACCGGCACAATAAGACACTGGCTTGTGCCCTCTTGCGGCTACATTAGTACCACAGTACTACACCTCTGCTTTATGTAAGTTATATCACTGTAGTTAAGGCTTATGCCTCCTACTTAGACACTACATGAAATAAGACAAGAATAACTCCGGCCATGTCATTTATTGCTGAACAACAGATCTTCATTGTGCTTCTCCCATAGCCCAATATTGCTACAAAGCGCTGGCAGTACGGGGACACACTGCACTGAAAATAACTGCAGCCAATGAGTTAATGTCTAAATCATACATTTTAAAGATTGGGATACTGCAGTGTTTACTTGTTACGATTGAATTGTGACTGGGAGACCTCCCTTTTCTTAACTGCAGCTGATAGCCGCTACTTCTCTCCGCTCTCATCCTGCGTCCAGTGAATGACAGGAAGTGAAATGAGGTCAAATATTTTTTTCAAGAACAAAAAAAAAAAAAAACGGTATTAACCAGTTTCCAGTTATTTTCTGTTCCGATTCTGTTCCAGAACATTAAAAAATATAAAGTTTTCGGTTTCGTTTTCATTCCTGCCAAAATACCAAAAGTTTCCGGTTTTCGTTTTCGTTCCATGAACCGGTTCAAAGCCCTGGTCTCACCACAGTTTTGTACCCTTTTCCTTTCATTTTAGCTGAAACTCTTCTATCACACATCACACCTGACACTTTTCTCCACCCGTTCCATTCTGCCTGTGTGGCAAGGCGAGCGGTGTGAAGCAGTTGCTGACAACGCCACCTGGGGACTTTCACCCCAGGATATAAACAAGATTCACAAATAACCAGGCTTCAATTTGGACCAAGGCACACAGTTCAAGAAATTCCACAGGACGAGAGTGTGATTTCCAATTATAAAAAGAGTTTTATTAAACAATTATTTCCAAACCTCTACAGATATATCATCAGGACCGACTGCCTTTCCACTCTTCATCCTCTTCATTGCCCTCCTCAGCAGTCACCTCTTCTAGTCTTTGTTCTCTCTCATTTTCCACATTCATCAACTCTTCAAAGTACTCTTGCCATCTTCCCATCACACTACTGGCACCTGTCAATAGACTTCCATCCCTATTCTTAATCACCCTAACCTGCTGCACGTCCTTCCCATCTCTGTCTCTGTCTTGCCAGCCTGTATAGATCAGTCTCTCCCTCCTTACTGTCCAACCTAGCATACAAGTCATCATAAGCCCCTTGTTTGCCCTTTGCTACCTCTACCTTCACCTTACGCTGCATTTCCCTGTACTCCTGCCTACTGTCCTCAGGACTCTCAGTGTCCCACTTCTTCTTAGCTAACCTGTTTCTGTCTATACATTCCTGTACCTCCTCATTACACCACCAAGTCTCCTTATCTACTTTCCTTCCAAATGACACACCAAGTACTCTCCTACCTGTCTCCCTGATCACATTAGCTGTAGTTGTCCAGTCATCTGGAAGCACCTCCTGACCAGAGTCCGTCTTCACTCCATCCTATAAGTCATGCAACACTCTTCCTTTTTCAGCTTGCACCATTTTGTCTTCTGCTCTTTCTTTGCCCTCTTCATCTTCCTCACCACCAGAGTCATCCTACACACCACCATCCTATGCTGTTTGGCTACACTCTCGCCTACCACTACTTTGCAGTCACTGATCTCCTTCAGATTACACCATCTACACAAGATGTAGTCTACCTGTGTGCTCCTACCACCACTCTTATAGGTCACCCTATGTTCCTGCCTCTCCTGGAAGAAAGTAGTCACTATAGCCATTTCCATCCTTTTTGCCAAGTCAACTACCATCTGTCCTTCTGCATTCCTCTCCTGGACACCAAACCTGCCCATCACTTCCTCATCACCTCTGTTTCCTGCACCAACATGTCCATTGAAGTCTGAACCAATGACAACTCTCTCACTTCTAAGTACTGTATGCTCTGCATCACTTCATCAAAGTCCAACCAGAATTTCTCCTTCTCTCCCAGCTCACATCCTACCTGTGGAGAATACCCACTAACAACACTGAACGTCACACCTTCGATTTCTAGCCTCAGAGTCATTAGTCTATCTGACACTCTTTTTACCTCCAGCACAATTGTAAGGACATTCCTAACAAAATCCTCCTTCAACATAACTCCTACTCCATTTGTCTTCCTATCTACACCATGATAGAACAACTTGAACCCTACTCCTAAACTCCTAGCCTTGCTACTAGGGTTAAGCCGGATACTCGTTTCATATGAGTATCCGGTACGGATAATGCATTTTGACGAGTACGAGTACGAGTACGAATACGAATAAAGCCCGTTAATACTTGTGATCGGACTGAAGGAAAATCAGCCGGACTGTTGTCACGCTCTGTGATTGGCCAGTCACACATACTTCCCGCCCCTCCCTACAGACTGCAGTTAGAGTGGAGTTTCCCTGTCTCACTCTCTGTCTCCAGTACACGCAGTTACTGATCTCTCTTTTCGTGGCTTCACTGTTGCTCACGTCCTTATTAGATTTTCTTCAGCTTGCCTCTATTTTGGTGTTTGGTTATGTGGTGAACTTTCTTGTTTTTTTGTTTTGTTTTTTTGTTGCACGTACGTGTGCATTTAACCACTGCCTCGGTGGTTAAAGTCTTTTTTTTTACCTGTTCTAAACTCTGTTCAAATTAACAAAGTCTATACTTAATATTTTAACTGAGACATAGCGCGTGCGTGCGCGCACGCACACGCACACACACACAAGCACACACACACAAACACACACACACAAACACACACACACCATAATCAATATTGTTTAACTTTATGTGAAAAAAAATGTCAATAGCATTAGGTACTAAATATAAATAATTGAAAAAAAAGTACAAGAAAAAAATTAAAATGAAAAAGAAGAAAAAAAATGTAAAAGTTTGTTTGAGTATGACAATTCTTGTTCATGCATACTTTGTAGTTAATTACTTTTTTTAATTTTTATTGCATTTTTTTATTGCATTAATGCACTTTGTGTTTACTCGTTCTATGTTTAGTTCCTTTACTATTGTGATCAAAAGCGTTGAATCTCAATTCTGAGGCTCTTTGGTAAATATTCATTCATGGACTTAAGAAAATTCATGTTCTGACTCAGTTCCATAAAAAACTCTTTCTGTAAATAGTTCTCTTACTTTCGTGATCAAAAACATTGATTTGAATTTCAGTTTTGAGGCTGTTCTGTAGTTTTAAAATAAGCAAAAATACAGCAACTTGTGATCAATCCATATCAATTTTAGACTTAAAACAATGTAGTGATTTAAGCCCCACCCATTTCTGGTCAAACCACACCCACTTCCGGTTTAAGCCCCGCCCATTCCGAATACAGATATGGATACAGATAATGTAGTTGGCTGAACAGACACAGATACAGATAGTGGTGTACTCGCTCATCCCTACCTTTTCACCTGGTTTCCTGGACACACAGTATGTCTACCTTCCTTCTCTGCATCATGTCAACCAACTCTCTACCGTTTCCTGTCATAGTTCCAACATTCAACGTCCCTACTCTCAGTCCTATACTTTTGGCATTCCTCTTTTCTCTCTTCCTACGAACACACTTTCCTCCTCTCCTTCTTCGACCAACAGTCGTCCAATTTCCACCGGCACCCTGTAGGTCAAGAGCACCAATGGCTTGCGTTGTTAACCCGGGCCTCGACCGATCCGGTATGGAAGTCATAGGTTTGATCCGCATGTTTGATTTGGCAAAGGTTTTACGCCGGATGCCCTTCCCGACACAACCCTCTGTATTTATCCGGGCTTGGGACCGGCACAATAAGACTTGTGTCCTCTTGTGGCTACATTAAGAACAAGCAAACAATTATACTATCAAAAAAAGCTGTATGAAAATAAAAACAATATAAAAGGAACTTGGAATGCTTTAAATAGCCTAATCAAACAAAAATCCTCAAAGTTGACATACCCTGATTACTTTATTAATGAAAATGGTGAAGATTATAATATGAATAATGTAGTAAATAAGTTCAACAATTTTTTTGTGAATGTTGGCCCTCAGTAGGCTGCTGATATTCTTGACAGTGGAATTGCAAAGTCAACTATTGGAATTAATGCTTTTTCATTCTTCCCCTCAGCTACAAGTGAGCATGAAGTGACAAACATCATGCGGAAGTGTAAAAGTTAGTCTTTCACCGACTGTCATGACATTAGCATGTCATCGGTTAAAAAAGTTATACTAAATATTGTCAAACCTTTAACTTATATCTGTAACTTGTCATTCCAAACTCGCTGTTTTCCAAGCAAAATGAAAATTGCAAAAGTAATTCCACTCTTTAAAAAACGAAAACAACCATGCATTTACTAACTACAGACCAGTCTCACTTTTGCCTCAGTTTTCAAAAAATTTAGAGAAACTTTTCAACTCTCGACTTGAAAAGTTTCTTGAGAAACATCATATAATTAACAAAGGTCAGTATGGTTTTCGAACCATAAGAACTACATCAATGGCAATAACTGAAGCTATTGAAGAAATAACTAATGCACTTGGCACAAAAAGTATGCAGTGGTCTCTTTATTGATCTGAAAAAAGCATTTGATACTATTAATCACACAATATTACTAAATAAAATGGAAAGATATGGATTTAGGGGGTTGGCTGGGGACTGGTTAAAAAGTTATTTCACAGGACGAGTACAGTTTGTAAAAATGGGTCAACATTCATCAGATGTACTTGGCATTGCTTGTGGTGTCCCCCAGGGGGCCAAAACTGTTTAATCTGTACATAAATGATATATTTAACACAACCAAAGCACTGAAACTCATACTATTTGCAGATGACACAAATATATTTTACAGTAGTGATGATTATTTTGAGCTTGTAAATACAGTGAACAGGGAACTAAAAACAATAAAAGAATGGATGGACACAAATAAATTATCTTTGAATATAAATAAAACCAAGGTAATGATGTTTGGAAATCGTAACATAATGTCTGAACAGAAAATAAGTATTGATGGCACCCAAATTGAAATTGTAAGTGAAAATGAATTTTTAGGAGTTATAATTGATGGTAAATTGTCATGGAAACCCCACACATAAAAACAAAAATCTCCAAAACCCTCTCAATTATAAATAAAGCAAAACTATAGCTAGATGGAAATGCACTCCATACTTTATACTGCACCTTGATCCTCCCATACCTTACATACTGTGTTGAAGTTTGGGGAAATACCAGAACACAATTAATCCTCTGATCATATTACAGAAAAGAGCAGTGCGTATGGTTTTCTTCAACATACTCATAACCTGTTTATGCAGTCAAAGTTGCTAAAATTTCATGATCTTGTACAATATAATACATCAATAGTTTTATATAAAGCATTCAAGAAATTATTACCATCAAACCTCCAACGATTCTTTATAACTCCAGTCAGGGCTCATAACTTGAGAGGTTTTGGACATTTTTCATTGCTGAGAGCTCAAACCACTCGTAGGCATTTTTGTGTGTCTGTGTGCGCAGTGAAACTCTGTAACAAACTGGACTTACAACACAAGAAATGCCAAAGTACTCATCAATTCAAATTGTTATACAAACATCGTGTCTGGTCAAAATATAGAGATGAGGGTCTTTAACTCAAACTGCTGCTGTTCAGCAGAACAGCAGCAGTGTTAACATGTGCTCAATGTTTCCTTACCATTGTTGGTATTTTGTTAATTACTGTTGTTGGTATTCTGTCCATTACTATTGTTGGGATATTGTCCATTACCATTGTTGGTATATCGTGCCTTCCTTACGTTGTTGTAAATTGCTATTACAATTCAATAACTATTGTTGCCTATGGTGATGCCATCACGAAGCAATTCTTGTATAATTGTCCTTGAATGAAGTAGCAGTGAAAATCAATGTGTTAATCTCTGAATGAGGAACTGGGGTGGGATTAAATAAATTTTCTTCTTCCTACACATTTTCAGGCAGAATTGTATTGTTGAGTTATGTGCTTTGCTTATTTATTTGCTTATTTGTTTTGTTTTTTGTTTTTTTTCCTTGCCTTGCCTGAAATAAATGAATAAAACAAACAAACAAAAAGAGAGGGGCAGTCAACCGATCACCACCTGGTGGTGAGCTGGATCCGCTGGCAGAGCAGGGAGCCAGACAGACTTGGCAGGCCCAAACGTGTTTTGAGAGTCTGTTGGGAACGCTTGGCAGAACCCTCTGTCAGTGAGGTCTTCAACTCCCACCTCCGGGAGAGCTTCTCCCAGATTGTGCATTAGGCTGGGGACATTTAGTCAGAGTGGACCATGTTCTCCACCTCCATTGTCGAAGCGGCTGCTCGGAGCCGTGGTCGCAAGGTGTCTGGTGCCTGTCCCTACGGAAACCCACTAACCTGGTGGTGGACACCGGAAGTAAGGGATGCCGTCAAGCTGAAGAAGGAGTGCTATCCAATCTTATTGAATTGTGGGACTCCGGAGGCAGCTGACAGGTACAGGCAAGCCATGCGTAGTGCAGCTCGAGGAGTCGCAGAGGCAAAAACTCGGGTCTGGGAAGAGTTCGGGGAGGCCATGGAGGACGACTATCGGTCAGCCTCAAAGAAATTCTGGCAAACCATTTGGTGCCTCAGGAAGGGAAAGCGGTGCACAGCCAACACTGTTTACAGTAGAGGTGGAGAGCTGCTGACCTCAACTGGGGATATTGTCGGGAGGTGGAAAGAACACTTTGAGGATCTCCACAATCCCACTGCCATGTCTTACACAGAGTAAGCAGAGGCTGAGGTCGCAGAAGTGGACTCGTCCATAACCCAAGCTGAAGTCACCGAGGTGGTTGCCAAACTCCTCGTTGGCAAAGCGGATGAGAGTCGCCCTGAGTACCTCAAGTCTCTGGATGTGCAGGGACAGTCATGGTTGACACGTCTCTGTAGCATCGCATGGCAGTCGGGGACAGTAACTCTGAATTGGCAGACCGGGGCAGTGGTCCATCTTTTCAAAAAGGGGGACCAGAGGTTGTGTTCCAACTATAGGGGGATCACACTCCTCAGCCTCCTGGGGAAAGTCTATTCCAGGGTACTGGAGAGGAGGATTAGACCTATAGTCGAACCGCGGATTCAGAAGGAACAATGCGGTTTTCCTCCTGATCGTAGAACACCTGACCAGCTCTACACTCTCCAGTGCTCGAGTGTTCATGGGAGTTTGCCCAAACAGTCCACATGTGTTTTGTGGATCTTGAGAAGGCATTCGATCATGTCCCTCGTGGTATCTTTTTTGTTTTGGATGTTCTTTTGAGCTCTTGAGCTGTTTGTAACACTTTTTTGTCAATTGTGATGCATCTTGTGGCAGTTTTATTGAAAAGTGATAAGTATTTCACAAAAAGTGTTACCTTTCTGGCTTTCACATATTTGATTTAAATAAGCTGCTAAAGAGCTGCTTGCTTAGTGACTCCTAGGCTTCCACAGTCATGTGATAGAGGATACTTACTCATTGTTTGATTGGGTCATTAATGTATGTAGGATTTCCCATCATAACAAAATAATTTTCCACTACATTTTGTTCAGGGATTGAGCAAGGGCTACAAACTGTGTAAACTGATGGTGGTACTGTATGCACTCTGTTGAGTGCCATTTTACGTTTTAAAAGGATTTGATATTTGAACAGCTTGTGATATGAAGCATTGAATCTACACCATTGATGTATTCCTGGTTGGAGTACATGAATGGTTACATGTATGGCTGGAGTGCTTCATTCCAACCAGACGTGTGACAACATGTCTGGTTGGAGTGAGGCACTCAAGCTACTGTGTAAGGCATAGGATCATGCATATCTGCATTTGCATGCATATCTACAAATGTCTGGTTATTTCAGCTTCTCCCAGCTGTCACACTACTGCAATACCCTCCTTCTTCTGATGAGAAATCACTTTATGTACATGATATTTAAATGTGATATAACAAATATTGCTGAAATATTTATATAATAGATGTACATTTGCAGAAAGGAAGAGTGTCAACATTATATTTTGCTGACTGAATATGTAAAATCAAATGACTCTGAAAACCTGATTTAGTATACATTTCACATGCATTAACTGTTAACAGATAGCGTAAGAAAGACTGAATATTTGTGAGTTTTTAGCCATTTTTTTAGTGTCTGTTCTACCTTACTCCAGCCTTAAAAACACCACCACCTTTTTCTACCTGGAAATAGGACTAGAATGTTCCAAATCATATTTCTGGGATACATTGCCTTTTTTTAATGGAGTAGTGTGTTGTCTGGGACTCCTTGAGTTATACCAATTATGATCATAAAACTTTTCACATGAACCAGTTATTCTTTTTAATGCCAGACTAATACAATATGGAGAAAAAATGTGGGATATGCTAAAAGGATGATGTTGGATTAGTTGTACATGGACAGTTATACAATAAGTTATCCTGCAGTGCTTAAGAAATTATAACAGACATGTTCCCAAAACTAGTATTTTGTTTAACAAATAAACTGAACAAAAAGACCAAAAAATCTTGAGATTCTGAAATAGTGAAAGGCGTATAAAGGTTACATTTTAGGCAGTCCTAAGGAATGGATTTCAAAATTTACAATGTTTCACTTCTTTTTTTTCCATGAAGAAAGTAAAAATATTTACTGTACAAAGAAAACACTAAAAGAAAAGGCAAAATTTTTACCATCAATTCATCTGCTTAACCCTTAGATGCACATTGGTTGTTTTTCTTCAGCAGTTTCAAAACAATACCTTGTAATATAGTCATATTCCAGGTATTCCTCATAAAATATATCTGTGGCATGAGGCCATTTTCATTTTTAAAACCTAATGAATTATTATCAAGGAATTAGTTTTTGTACCACTCACCCACTCTTCCATGATTGGGGTCACATATGACCCCCAAATAGGTTTTACGGATTTTGGTGTGAACCTTTACTTTTTAGCCACTTTTACTGTCCCACTCAGACACCTGTTTTCAATTATTCACTTCTGCTGGAACTTTCCAATCAACACACCTGGTGTCAGCAAGCTCTCCACCCGGGCGCCGACTTCAGCAGCCCCGTGAACCGCCTCCAGACACACAGCCCGAGCCTCCAGTAGGATGGCGGGCATTCCCATCCCCATTCCCAGCCTCCAGCAGCCCAGCAGGCATTCACAACAGCCAGCAATGCCTCCACACACACAACCGGGGCCGACAGTGAGCCAAACGACCTTTGCTGCACCGTGCACATCCTCCACATCCGCGGGGAGCTTGTATGACTTGTAAGTCATTTCTCTATTTATGAACCTAATTTTTTAGTGATGTATTCTAAAGTGTGATCACTTTAGCAGTTAAATGTGTTTATTTTATCCATAGTAAAATGGCTAATAGGAGGCCAGCTCTGTTCTCTGTGGACCATGACCTGCAAATGATCCAGGACGGATGGAATGAAGACCCAGATGCAGTCAGTGACTCAGATTATACATCTCAGATATGGAAGGACCAGCGTATTGTCCTCCCACTGAGCAAGGGCAGTCAGACCCACACGAGTCCCCCGATTAGGCGTCTGAAGAGGCTGTGGATGTTGTGCCGGATCGACAGAGCCACAAGGGCTCATACTTGGCAGAGTTCCCCCCCAGACATGCTGCAACACCAAGGCCCCGTCCACACGATGCCGGAACTTTTTGAAAACGCAATTTTTTTGTTGTGTTTACACCTTCCGTCCACACGACAACGCAGATATCCGGAACGAAAACGCAACTTTTTGAAGATGCTGGCCAAGGTGGAATTTTTTGATCACGCTGGGTCAGCGTTGTCTGGTGGACACTGTATCCGCAACTTTTTCTATCCGGGGGGCGTCTCCATGCAATGAAAACCGCTGTGATGTCATGCATGTGACCCGTGTCTACATGTACAAACAGAGCTAAAACCGGCTACTTTCTGACATACAACAGCTCCACGTCGAAGATGCGTTGACAAACATGCTTGACACTTGAATATTTGTTCATCTGTTTCTTTCTTTATGAGTCATAAAGTTTATATATTTCTTTATTTATTCATTCATTCATTCATTCACGTTCCTCGCCAAAGACGCCGATGCCAGTTCTGGGTCAGAACGGGACGCGCTGCCTGCTGGTGGGATACCCTGTGATGGAGGTCATCCTCCAGGAGGAGCGCCGTGACTTTTCACACGTCCTCGTCCCCTCTCCTGGTTTTTGGATTTGTTCTGCTTATAAACGTGTTGATCAGCGCGCTGATGCGGATACGTGTGGACGGAGATTTTTTTGAAAACACTGTCGTATGGACGTGAATCTTTTTCTATGCGGGGTGAAAAAAGTTGCGTAATCAAAAAGTTCTGGCACCGTGTGGACAGGGCCCAAGTCACAGCTGGCCAGGACCTGTATCTGGGTTTCGGACTGTCGCCCCAATATATGCATAGAAGAGGTTCATGTCTGATGATATAATAGAAGTTGTGCTGACATAAACAAACAAGGAGGGAGAAAGAGCAGCCTCAGGCACGGAGACAGATTGGAGAAATGTAACCAAAGATGAGCTTGTGGCCTTCAATGGATTGACCATTCTTGCAGGAAGCGAGAAGAACTAGGATGTGGCAGTCCGTACGCTTTTCAGCAGTCCTCTGCACAAACCATTGTACAAGGATACTATGTCAATTAGAAAATTTGAAGACATTTGCTGGTTCTTACGCTTTGATGACAAGTTGACCAGGCCCAACTGACTGCAAACAGATTGCCTGGCACCTTTTTGCCATATATGGAACCTGCTCCTGATCAACTGTTGGTACAAATTCATCCCCAGTGATTGTGTGACAGTGGATGAACAACTCATGCCTTTCAGAGGGATGACTTAGCACTGTCCTTCAGTTTTGTAGTGGATTCTGACACAAAGGTCGCAACATCACCACTGACAACTTCTACATCAGCGTGCTTCTTGCAGAGCATCTCCTGGAGGAGGGAACTTTGTGACAGAACAAGCCAGACATTCCTTCAGTCATGAAAGTCTACAATCAGACAAAAAGAGGAGTGGATATAATGAACCAGATGGTTGGCAACTACACCTGCAAATGTCAGATACAGAGATGGCCCATGGTGCTCTGGTATAACATGATTGAAATTGTCGATCTGAATGCCTATACACTTTTCAGGGCTCAGCACCCTGGAGTTTATACAGGACACATGGACGACGACAATTCCTCACAGAGCTCTCCATCGAGCTAGTGACACCTCACATGAGAGGTTGACTGGAAGATACCCCGGACCTACCAGCCTACATCACAGCTGCAATGGAAAGGGTCGGAGTGACAAAGACTGCTGCGACCCGTCCGCAGGGAACAGACACACATCGCCAGCAGAAGAGGTGCAGGTTGTGTCCCAGAAAGAAAGATCGCAAAATCACTGATTGCTGTGTCAAATGCAGTACCCCTGTGTGCAACGGTCACAGCCAGAAGTAGTTTGTGACAGATGTTTTTCATGCTGCAAATTCCTCCAATAAATGAAAAAGTAAATAAATAATTCAAATGGCTTTGTGTCACAAACATTCTTTATTGCGAATACCTGGAATATTAATGTATTGCAACTTTACATTTCAAAGCTGTTGAAGAAAAACAGTCTGTTGGGTCATATTTGACCTCCCCTGTGGAAGAGTGGATTGGTAACTTGTCCATCAAAGGGTTCAGAAAGACTTTTTTCTCCTATGTTGTTAAATCTGTTGTGAGGACTAGTGTCGTAAGTGTGTTGTGTTTGTTGCCTTGCTCTGTTTCTGTATCCCCATTGTGGTATGCAGATTAGCCTGTGCCATCGATTGGGGGAGTGCACCTGTTCCCTCTCCTGATTGGCTGCGACAAGGCCTCACCAGGTATATAACATCCAAGATGGCAGTTGTTCGGGGGCAGCAGAGCAGCAGGCAGTGGATCCTCATCCTCTCCATTTACCAACGAGCCGCATGCTATTTTGTGTGAACTGTTTAATATTGTTTGCGCTGTAGGGCTGGATGCCAATTTGTTTGATTCTTTTCTCCTGTTTATTTAATTAGGAAGGTTAAGTCCTGTCATTGTTTTCTATTAAGTTTGGTTTGTTGTTTTGGCATTTGTCCAACCTGGAGTTAATTCAGCATATTATCTGATATATATTTAGTTATTGTAAATAAAACCCTGATTTTCATTATATACTTCAACTATTCGCCTGGTGGCTCCTTGGGACTTGGGGAAGATGGGGTCTGTTCGTATGGCTCAGGCACTCCTAAACTGGGCGTAACACCGGTAATTATGATTCCCTGCACATGTCAGTAAATTGCTGGTTTATCATCAGTCCAAGTGCTTCTCGGCACATAGAATCTGACAGTACATCAGCATGGAGAATACCAGGGCCAAGATCTGAGAAGAGAAGAGGAGGTATTCAGGTCGGACGACATTATAACTGACCAGTGAAGAGAAACTGAAAGCTGGAGCTACTTAGACTTAAGTCATATATTTATTCATTTATCCATTTTCTGTAACCACGTATCCTTTGTTAAGTTTTGTGGAGCCTGTATCCTCTCCCAGACAAACAACCAATCTCACTCATACATCATTTTAGATTCACCACTTCTACATTTTTTTTTTTGTTTCTTTGGTAGTGGGAAGAAACTGGAAAACCTAGAGGGAGCCCACACATAAAAGGCGAGGATGTTCAAACATAGAACCCCACCTCTACTCTTTCACCACCTCAACATGGTACATTGGCCACCTCCAACCAAATTTTCCCAGTTGGAGTTCCTTCCTCATAAAGCCACATTAATTTTGGATTCCTTATTTTCAATTTTAATTGTAATTTTAACATAATACACTGTTATAATCCCTGAAGGGAAATTAAGAACGCACACTCTAGTTTTTGTTAGTCAATCAAATCACACGCACGCATATTAGTGTGTACAGGCCCCTGTAATACACACAACCACACACAAGGGGGCCTGTAGGCATGCAAGGGAGGTAGAGTGGCAGGCAGCTCCTTCTTGGTGCGCCTCAAATGAGCAATTTGTAAAGGGGACGGTACCTTGCTCAAGGGTGCCTCGGCAGTGCTCCGGAGGTGAGCTGACACCTCCCACTGTCAGCTCAACTCTGGGTATTTTTTTTGGGGGGGGGGGCGGGAGTGGGAATCGAACCGCCGATCTTGAATCATAGGACGACCCGCTCTACCGCCCGCTTTACCACTGAGCCACTGCCACCCCCATAATCATCACCAGTGTAAAGACTCAGGTGGAACTAATTCATTGAATGGCTTCTCATGGTGTTTTATATACTGCTGGGATCTGATCACCAAATACTATATGCTAGGTATACTCTTTCTTACTTTACAAAGTAAAAAGGCTTTACTTCACATATTGGTTCTGCACTTTAAATATAGTTGGGTTAATAGGAATTTAATATGTTTTGAGGTTTTTTTGCTTCTGTTTGAGAGATATGTGAAGCTGATAGAGTGAGTGGGAAAAAGACATGGCAACTGAATACTGGTAAAATTGAAACAGCGCTGCCACTAGATGACAAGAGCCTGGATATTTGGGTGAGTTTTTCTGTTGCTTCTCCAGACAACTAAGTATCTTGTTTAATTTGCTATTTTTTTCATTCAAACGGATCATGTCATTTTAGATCCTGCCCGATCCTGAACCACTTGTAATTAGTTCATTCCCTTACCTGCCTGCTCCTCACTCACCAGCTGTCACTTTCTAATCACCCTCAACCCTTCATTTACCCAGTTCAGCCATCTGTCGACCTGACTCTCCAGCCATAGTATCCAGTCTGACATTTCTTGATTCTGCTCTGATTCTGCCTGTTCTCCGGACTCTGCCAGTTGCCAACCCTCGTCAGATCTGTCTGCATGGTTTTGATTGCTTTTGTGTATGACCCTGCCGGACTCCTGGATCCTGTTCACTCGCCCGTCTCTAATCAGACTCTTCTGCCCTGGGAACTGTATTTTTCTGCACCTGAACCCTGTCTGTGGTATTAAACCTTTTGAGACCCTTGACCCCCTGTTTGCCTGTGATGCTTTTGGGTTCCCTCTGCCAGCCTCTGCCAGCCTTCGAGCCGTGACATCTCCAACCACAATACATGTCCCTACCCATAACTTCTTCTTTAGAGTATTTTTGCACCTCCACCTTTGTGAGAACTTAACATTAAGGGAAGTAAGACTGTACAGTATGTGAAGTTTATACAGTAACAAGAATTTGTTTTTTGTCTTGATGAAAACAAGAGAAACACAATCATGAAGGGTTTTGATTGACACCTTAGATGTAGAAACATAGAAAAGAAGGATGTAGATGAAAAATGATGAGAATAATACCTGAACAACTCCAATACACACTCCAAAAATCAGGACTGAGGAGATGTTATCCAGCAGCCACTGCCTTGCCTTCTGGTAACAGGGCTGTGAACGACAAACAGAGAGACTTTGAAGGAGGTCAGGCAAGCATTGTAGATGTTCTCTTAAAACAGAATATATCCCTCGGCAGTAGAAGCAAGTACATCTCTGATGTACACTCATGATACACAACAGCTTACCTTCATTATTGATAATTAATGCTGTCTGATATGCTATCAGAATCTAATTTGAATGCAAGTTTTTTTATTCTTCTTCACATCCAAAAGTTCCCACACAGTCCAAGGTAATACAGTCAAATAAGGTAGTTTTGAGGTGTTGACATTTCTGCGTTATTTCTTCATTTTGCATGTGAAGAATATAGGAAGTCTTTATTTCATACGGTTGTAAATTCTTATTTGTGTATGGGGGCATAGTGATAGTTGAGACAGGCCACAGAATAAAATATTTGTTGATGTTTGTGTTACCCCCAGAGATGTAAATAGTTCACCAACCTCACTCCATCCATCAATACACTGGTCTCTCCCAACAGAGCAACAGGATGTTGGCAGTGTTCCATTCAGCACAACATACCAGTCAGTTTTGTTGGTTACTCCACAGCATTTGAACTGGTGGTGTAGAGAAATAGAACATTAGTCACACATCTCATTTATGAAAAGTTCATGTGGTTGAGTGCAGGGGTGAAAGCAGCTACATACATACACACATATGCAGTGAAAGAAGCTGCATTCAAACTACGTAATATAGAATCTGAGTGTAAGATTTCATTATTTCTCTTTCACAGCAGAATTTTAACAAATTTTCTGTTTTACAGCTCACCGACTATGCTGATGGTCTAAACTAGGTCTTTGAACCAAATTTTTTGGCAGTCGATTCGTTCCGAACAGAAACAGAATTATGACGTTTCCGGTTTTACGTTCCACCCATGAATTGACATTCCTGAATCGGTTAGAACGAAAAAATATAGTTCCCGAACTGATTAATAACGTTCCTTGTAAATATACATGGTACATATGTAGGTAGCTTTAGGACTTTTAAACTATTAATTAAGGCAATTAGTTGAACAACAGCACTGATCCAGTTACGGAACAGAGGATGGAGAATCGGAGGAAGACGAAGAAGTTGCGGCAGCTTATGATGCAACAAAGTTTGAATATGTCAGAGCCTACCGGGGAGCGAACATGGCATCGCTCTGAACAAAGTATCTTGTTATCAGTGAAGAACAGAAAGAAAACAAAAATGTCTGGAGCGTCAAAGGAAGCCAACCGAAGGAGATTAATTGCTGGCAGTACAGGGAACTCTGCTCTGAAAATGGCTGGCAGCCAATGAGTTAATGTCTAAATCAAACATTTTTATAAGATTGACAGACTGCAGTGTTTACTTATAATGAATATACCAAGATTTGGAGGCTGCCTTTTCCTTCACTGCTGGTGATTCGCCTCAACTTCTCTACCCTCTCATCACGCATTGAGGAAGTGAAACATGAGGTCTGATATTTTTTTCAAGAATGAAAAAAAATGGTATTAACCGGTTACAATTATTTTGAATAACCGATTCTGTTCCAGAACACTATAAAATATAAAGCTTTTGGTTACGTTTTTATTCCTGACAAAATACAAAAATGTTTTCTTTTCGTTCCATGCACCGGTTCAAAGCCATGGTCTAAACAAAGTCTAATTTGAATACAGAGAAATGTTCTTTATTTTTTTATCATCCACCCATCCATCCATAACCATTCATTGTTCTATTTTACAATTATTACTATCTATTTTTAGAATAGAGTCTACCAATGTTGGCAGACTCAGTACGTAAAGCCTTATCTGTCTAAACTTACTAAAAAAATATATTTTTCCTCTGCAAAGGAGGAGTCAGACTCAGTCTATTATAATCCTTTTGTTGGATAAGCTGCATTTTATTTGTTTCTGAGCTAGATAAGTTGACCATATAATATAACCAACAGACACAACAAACTGATCAGGAAGACTGGCTCTGTGACTGGCTGTAGACTGGACACTGTGGAGGCTGTGGAGAACTCTGAACAAACTGTAATCCATCATGTTTAACCCCGACCACCCTCTCCATCACACACTGAACAGACAGCCGTAGCTCCTTGACTAACCAACAGACTGTTATGGCTCCGTCGTGGAAGGGGCAGGTACAGGAAGTCTCTCCTCCCACAAGCCATTGCTCTGTACAACAGCTCTAACATATCAAATAGAGTTCCACCACAGTCTGATGTTTAGATAAGACATATCAAGTCCTGTGTATTCAGAGCTCCACACTTATTAAAAGTCCTAAATTATGCTTTTAATTCATGTCATTCAGCTGCCAGATGTCCAACTACACTGTATTTGAAATGTCTTGCCTCAAAGTGATCCGTGGCAATACCTTTGATTAAATATTGATAAATCCATTTCCGCTCTCTGTCTGTTTTAAAGGGGCATAGCTCTCAGCTCCCTATCCCCACCCTTCCCCCCTCTGAGCTTTCCCTGTCTCCGTCCCCCCTCTGAGCTGACCAATCAACACTACCGTCCCCCAAGCGTTCACGTGTGTTTGTTTACTTTCGCCACTCGAATGCCATGCATTACAGATCGATCGATAGTCATATTCTGGAACTTTTTTAGCTTTCAGTAACTTCACTGCTACGTATTTCGCTCTAATTCTTCTTGTGTTTAGCACTCTTGTTTTACATGATATAATGGTTGATTTTTCAGCACTGAGCGCGGACCTGCTTCCTCATGTTCCCCAGTCTTTGCTGAACAAAGACTGGTGGCTCATTGTGTAAACATGATGAACCGGCCGGTGAGATAATTACATCCCGCTTCAAAGCGGTGATGTATTGTGATTGTTAAAGCTGTGTTTTCCGAAAATCGTCATGGACAATGACAGATTGTGGATAACACAGGAACTAAGCTAACGCAAACTAATGAAACATGGAATTTTACCGGTAAGACCAAGTTTTTCTCTTGTATTCTCACGCGCGTGTGTGTGTGGATACACACATTCTCCGATCACTTAGAAGAGCTAAAGCTGCTTTCATTCACCAAAAAAACAGACAACTGTTCTCAATTAGTAATTAATGTGCAACTGCTAATGTGTTCGTTGTGACGCAGGGGATAGCCTTGGGCGGATACACACACACACATACACACCTGACTGAAGCAGCGCTAACTAGTTAGCCAACTGCAAACTGAGTTCAACAGCTTGTGAGGAACTTTCAGGCCCCGTCCACACGATGACAAATTTTTTTGAAAACGCAACTTTTTAAAAACGCATCGAAAACGATTCGCGTCCACACGACAGCGTTTTCAAAAAAATCTCCATCCACACGTAAACGCACCAGTGCGTTTTCCAACACGGCTATAAGCATGCCAAACCATATGGTGGCAGTATTGAGTCAAATTTTATCCAATAGGAATCCTCCGTGTTTTGTTATCACAACACACGGGCCCATAAATGTGACGTCACAGAGGTTTTCATCGCAGGCAAGACGTCAGCGTTTTTAAAAAGTTGCGGATACCCCGTCCACACGACAACAGAGACCCAGCGTTTTTTAAAAAAAATCCACCTCGGCCAGCGTTTTCGAAAAGTTGCGTTTTCGTTCCGGATATCTGTGTTGTCGTGTGGACGGAAGGTGTAAACGCAACAATAAAGTTGCGTTTTCAAAAAATCCGTCGTCGTGTGGACGGGGCCTCAGTGTGTACCTCTGAGCTAGGACCACACAATGTTACCGCAGAACAAAACTCCCCCCTTGGGGATTGCAACGCCCTTGGGCATGTCAACCAATCAATATCGTCAATCACTCTGTCCAATCACAGAGCGGATTTGTGACGTAACAAATACAATCCAGCAAAATGTGATTGTTTTGATTCGGTCCCGGCGAATAATTCCTAAAACTCCAAATATCTATTGCTATTTTTCCCACTTTCACAGAAACAGAAAAAGTCATTTCAGTTGTCTTTTCACCTTTCTGTTTGAGTTGTCATATAAGAACATAGTGCAGTAAACATCATCTAGGAACTGTTTGGGATATATTGTTTGTGTTCATTTTAATAATGTGAAAAATGTCTTTTTTCGGGGGGGTGTACTCAATATTGCTGTGCACTGTATATATAGACCTGGAAAAGTGTGATTTTCATAATGGGACCCCTATTACTTTATACTTGCCATGCTAGGGTATGATTATTACTATTATCGTTAATATTTGTAATAATATTATTCCCTTTCCCCTTAATTTTCTTCAACGCATATTCTGTTTCTGTTTGTTCTGTGTGTCTGAATGCTGCTGCAACATTTAAATTTCTCAGTTTGGGATCAATAAAGTATCTTATCATATCGTATCATATCTCATTTCATCTCATCTCATCTTATCTTACCTTAATATAAAAAATGATATCCCTGGAAAAGTGTGATTTTCATAATGGGACCCCTATTACTTTATACTTGCCATGCTAGGGTATTATTATTACTATTATCGTTAATATTTGTAATAATATTATTCCCTTTCCCCTTAATTTTCTTCAACGCATATTCTGTTTCTGTTTGTTCTGTGTGTCTGAATGCTGCTGCAACATTTAAATTTCTCAGTTTGGGATCAATAAAGTATATCTTATCATATCGTATCATATCTCATTTCATCTCATCTCATCTTATCTTACCTTAATATAAAAAATGATATCCCTTTTCTAGATTTGGTGCAGTTATAGAGTTTAAAGAAATTACCCCAAAATAAAAAAATCACCACCCCACAGCCCCAGAAGGATAATGGGCCCAAGGCCACATATATCATGAAAAAATGGACATTCAGTCAGAACCAAAGGTTTGCCTTCTATATCTGGTGAATTAATTATTCTACTGTCTGATGTTAATGGAATGAAAAATATTAGGTGCTCACCATTTTCTGGACATTATCCCAGGATTGTTTCAGTCCAGGTTCTGATTTATAAATCTTCATGCCCTCCTTTAATTCTCCTTGAGCTTTTGAATCCAGCTAAGAAAGAAAGAAAGTGTTAGAATAATGAACCTCCCTCAAGGCATTTCAGAACAGAATAGCCCTTGACATGTTGTTGGCGGAGAAGGGAGGGGTTTGCTCTATGTTTAGGGAGGGGTGTTGCACTTTCATCCCCAAAAAAAACAGCTGCTGACAGAAGCCTTACGAAAGCTATAGAGGGACTTAGGACTCGAACCTGACAGAAAGAAAGAAAGATTTTTTAAATTCTTAAAAAAAACATTTTTATTCACAGAAAACAAATTAATCACATTCATACAAAAACTAATAAAGAGATTCACTAAAGACTTAACATACAAAAATAAAAAAAACAGATAAATAATAGAAAAAATAATAAACTAAACAAATATACATAAATTAAATCAGACAACAACAGAACACAAGCTTCTCCCTCAACACAGAACAAAACACATCATTGACACACCAGAGGCCTGTACCATAAAGCTGGATTACGGCTTAGCAAGATAACTTCAGGCTTAACCCTGGCTTTTCGGTACCATAAAGGTGGCTGACTTTCTATCGGGCTACGTTGTCGCGGTAACCTATGCTGAACACCTAACCTGCTCCGGAGCAGGATAAGTTCAGGATAAGAGCTCAGTAGGTATAACAGCCCCACCTACTGACCAATCAGTTCTCTTGGAAAACGGGCTGTCCGTTTTATGAGAACTTGGTGGATCTTGGTGCACAGCTTGTGCGAAGAGCACTCAGGCGCGAGAGAATATTTAGAGATCGCTGTAATCCGTTCGAATTGCCTGAACAATCACTGTACGAAAGGTACAGGTTTTGGGGAGAGGGGTTACATTACATCTGTCAGCTGCTGGAGCCTTACGTGAGTAATGTAACGCACCGCAACCACGCGCTGACAGTCCCGCAGACAGTGTGCATTGCACTGAGGTGTTTTGCCACAGTTAATATATTTCTTAGTGATGTTTGTAATTATTATGATGTCCTTAAATCCCTCGTTGGATGGGTTACAAGCAAGCCACAGATAAAATGCCATTAATCAATTATTTGTTTAAGTAAATCATGGATTGATTCATTCATTCATAGGTACTTTTATGTATTCTGTTGGCGATGCCGAAGACCTCGGAAAGAACACAGTATGTGAGCTATTCATAAAGTCGCGGGGGCTACAATCACATGCCATAACGAAAAATGCTGTACACACATACATTTATGGAACACACAAATGTTACTGTAGTCAGATATACAAGTGCAGTCTAAGTGGGAAAGTAATATTATAATGGCACTAACTTCCGCATTGACACAGTCGGCGATTTTTTGCCGGCGATCCTTGTGCCGTTTGGCAGCTGCAACTATGTTGCTTTTTGCCTGGATTATTGATTTGTATTGCTCGTATTTATTAATTATTATTGTTTGCTCCTCCGTTGTGAAATATGCAGCTCGGGCTGGTTTGTTGCATGTTTGCGATTGGTCGCATGCAGCAAACTCCGCCCTTTGTATGTGAACGCGCACCGATCTAGAGTGGACATGCCTGAATTGAATTAGTGAGTTGATAGCCAGCTTTATGGTACCGAAAATCCGGAGGGCGGATGTCTCAGTAAGTGAAGCCAGATAAGTAAGAGGAAGCCCGGCTAGGTTAATCAAGCGTTATGGTACAGGCCTCAGATGTTCTTAAAAGTTTCCAAGTTTCAAAAAAAAGTTTCGTTCAAAGCACTGTAATAATTAAAATCAATCATGATTATAATTTGGAACGTTCTTTTTAAAATGACTTCTGCATCACAGTCT
This sequence comes from Antennarius maculatus, assembly GCA_013358685.1. Lineage (NCBI taxonomy): Eukaryota > Metazoa > Chordata > Actinopteri > Lophiiformes > Antennariidae > Antennarius > Antennarius maculatus. The sequence continues at coordinate 16,419,363 of CM023620.1, read as the reverse complement.
GAATAGCCTTCGACCTTTTTCTTCCTAAATAGCCATTTTTGTTTGACCTAGAGGGAAGTTTAAATTCTGCCATTCCTTATCTTGAGTTTTCCTGCGTTTGAAACAGATTATGTACACCTGTTTGTTAAACATCATCAGCATTTGCAGAAATTTTGAAAGCATAAGTAAAACCGGTAACAATAAAACTAGAAAGGCCAGCTCTCAGTTGGTTTTAAAAAATGCTCCAGAGCCAGAGAATAGAGCATTCCTGAGAGGGGGCAGCCCTGTCTCACACCCCTCTGGACTTTAAAAGTAGCACTTTAGCCACTGTTAATTTTAAGCACATTCTCAATGTCTCCATACAGTGTCTGAATCTTAGCAACAAAATGAGAGCTGAAACCGAAACCGAATCTCTCAGTTTTCTGTTTGAAGCAGCAAGAGGTTCCTGATGGTTCCTGTCTTAAATTTGGTTTTCTGTAGAGTTAAAATCACCCCCCCTAAAAACAGATACACACTTCTGCTGCATTTCTAATATTCTTAATTTAGAATATTTCAAAAAGCCTCTCTATCTGTGCCTACAGTTGGAGCATACAGACAGATGAAAGAAAATTCTTCTTTCAAACACTGCCTTTATCTTTAAAATGTGACCTTCCACTAAAACAGAGCAAGGTTTAAAAGCACAAGAAAATAAAACCCTCACTCCACCCCTGGTGCTGGTTTTGTGGCTAAAATACATTTCTCCATTCCATTCTCGCTTCCAATTAACTTCATTTTCCACACTACTGTGTGATTCCTGGATAAAAAAAAACATCTAACATTTTTACATTTCTTTTTCTCCTTTCGGCTTTTCCTTCCAGGGGTCGCCACAGAGAATCAGTTGCCCCAACTAAATTTATCTAAACATTTATCAAACTAAAAACAGAGACTCTTTTCTCCTTGTCCCTCACTCCATTAATGTTCAGTGTGCCTATTTTAAAACTGCACTTGTCAAAAAAGGGGCTAAAAAAAGTACAGTACTTAAAACACAGATTTACAAGGACAAACATAAATTTACAAAACCATTAATTTTTCATAATTTGGTTTTTATCCTTTTGTTATTAAAACTTTTTTAATCAAAAAACCTCCTGTTCTGACCGAATCTAAAAACAGGTATGGAAAGAAATTTTCCACCTTGACCGTTTTGTATCTTTTCTTCGTCAGCTTCCTCCTCCAGCAGAGACTCCACCATTCTCGCAACATTCTCTGGCCCTCTCAATCTCCACCAAATCACGCTGTAATTTACTTTACCGGTGCTTTGTGTATCCGTTACTTGTTGATCCATTGTTTGATCTTCCATGTTCTGTGTGTTTTTTTGTGGCCCTGGGTCGGTGGTCGGCCAGTCAGCAGGGAAAATTGTGTGGTCGTGGAACTGGGACTGCAGCACTGGAAGCCGCTGCAGCCGCGTAAGAACCCACGGGGTTCCTCTTCGGTTGTGCAGTGGCAGCTGCAACCATTGGTTCCGCGGCAGCCAACAGCTGGTTCTCAGCTTCCTTCTCCGGACAGGAGAAGATGAGATGTCCCTCCTTCCTGCACCTGAAGCACATTGTGCTCTCGGTGGTGATGTGGATCATGTAATCCACCTTAAACCCCAGGGCGATGTTCAGCTCTTCATCGGTCTTTTTAGGGACCACCAAAACCAAAATCTTCTGAACGAGACATCCTTCAAACCACTTATGGCTATTATTTGCATTATATTGCTCTGTTACTGACACTTTTGTTCATATAGTTTGGATCATAATTTAACTGCAGTCAGTTTATTTGAAATCATGATTGTGACTAACGGCTCTGGCCTGTTTTGAGTGATGCACGTGACGTACACAAGACTGACATCTGAAACAGGGTAACGACCTGTAGCCAGGCAGAATGGAATGAGCAGTTTTTCAATCACGTTAATATAATAGGTTCACGCTTTGTTTGATTGCTAGATTAAAGTCAAGTGAAAAAAAATTAATGAATCTATTTATGTAAGGAGCGCGTTGTCAATGGTAATCTCTATTTTCTTGGAGAGAAATCCTCTCCATCATTAATGCGCATGCGCAAGCAGGCTGCAGCTTTCCTCTGCTCTAAGCAAGTGTTTTGTGTTCAATTTTGTGTTTTTGTGTGTATTATTTTTACTCTATTAAATACAAATGCATAGCACTAGGCTAGTGTACTCCAGGGAGGAGTTAATGTCCATGACGGTCGAAGGAGATCCAGCAACATGCGACCGTATCCCCGCCAAGCTGATGGAGATATCGTGGTTGTCGAGTGGGTCACATTGAAAGGGCTAGGCTAACAGCTAGAGCCACTAGCTGGAGGTGCGTTAAGCCATCTGTCCCCTCCGTCATTATGGGGAACGTCAACTCGCTACCAAACAAGTTGGATGAACTGACGGCACTGTGCAGGGCTGAAAAGCACTACCAGGGAACCAGATTGTTTGTGTTCTCCGAGATGTGGCTGACTGACAACGTGCCTGACGCTAACATCAGGACACGAACACCACCACTGGATTAATTATCTACACTAATGACAGATGGTGCCACCTGGGACACGTGACAGTGAAATCAACACTGTGCAACTGCGATCTGGACCGAACAGCTGTTACCATCAGGCCCTACTACCTGGCACATGAGTTGTCCCATGTCATTGTCCTCGTCGTCTTTGTCCCTCCATGTGCAGACCCTGAGACTGCGTGTGAGACCATCTGTGCAACCACCACTGCTCTTCGGACCTGGTACCCAGAAGCGCTTGTCATTATCACACGGGACTTAAATCATGTCACCATGGACTCATATCTCCCCACAATGGCTCAGTGTGTAGACTGCCCCACACTCAGAAGAACAGTACCATTGATCTGTTTTACACTAATGCCAAGGAGGCATACACCCCCCCACACACACACACAGACACACTAGGTAAATAAAAACTATAACCTAGTGCACCTACAGCCCAACAACAAACTGCTGGTGAAACGGCTACCAGCAATAACCAGGCAGGTCAGGAGATGGTCCCCACAAAGCTGAGGAGACGCTTAGGGACTGCTTCCAGATGACCAACTGGAATGGTATTGTGGGTTCACACGGGGAGGATGTTGAGGGGGCAGCTCAGTGTTTTACGGATTACATGAACTTTTGTGTGGACACAGTGGCCCCTGTCAGGACAGTTATGTGTTACGCCAACAACAAACCATGGGTAACCAAGGAAGTCAAGGCTGTCCTGAACAGGAAGAAGCAGACGTTCAGAAGGAGATTGCACAAGGAGGAGATGAGGAGGGCCCAGCAGAAAGTAAGACTCTGAAGGAAGCCAAGGAGGCGTACAGGAGGAAGCTGGAGAACCAGCTGGGGCGCAACCAGGTATGGGAGGTCTGGAATGGGATGAAGAGCATCACCAGTAAAGGAAAAGGGCACAGCACTGTGGAGGGGAGCACTGAATAAGTGAATGAACTGAACTGTCTTTTCAGTTGGTTTAGATCCCCCACTATCCCAGCTCCTCATACCAGACCCTGCGGATCGCTCTGCCGATGCTTCCTCCTCCTGTGCTTCCTCTCCTTACACCCCTGCCACTCCTCCCGAACCCACTCCAAGAGCTGCTATGCTTAACGGCCCCACCTAAACCGCTACACTGACAACTTCACCAGGACCCCCGGCTCCCAACACAACCGAGACCGTCATCACTGACGACCAGGTGATGCCAACTCTGCAGAGGTTCCGTCCTAATAAGGCGAATGGACTCCTTCGAGCCTGTGCTTCAGAACTAGGGGACCCCCTGACGCGATTGTTCAACCACAGTCTGCTGCTGGGGAGGGTCCCGTCACTGTGGAAGACCTCTTGCATTGTCCCAACACCCAAGAAAGGACGGCCTACTGAGCTCAACAACCACTGACCGGTTGCTCTCACCTCCCACGTAATGAAGACCCTAGAGCGACTGGTCCTGGAGCTCATGCCTCCACTGGTGCAGGATGCAATGGACCCTCTCCAGTTTGTCTAGCAGGCCCAGGTTGGGGTTGACGACGCCGTCTTGTACCCCTTCAAACATGTGCTCTCCTACCTGGACGTCAGGGTCTCTGCTGTCAGGATGCTCTTCTTTGACTTCTCAAGCGCCTTTAAGACCACCCAGCCCTGGCTCCTGCAGGACAAACTGGCTTCGATGGCTGTGGACCCCTACCTAGTGAGATGGATCACGGATTCTTAACAGACTGTATGGGGGACTGTTTGTCTTCAGTTGTGACCAGCAGCTCCACAGGGACCTGTGTTCTCCCCCCTTCTCTTCACCCTGTACACGTCGGACTTCAAGTACAACTCAGATACATGCCACATACAGAAGTACTCCGATGACACCGTGATTGTGGCATGTATCAGGGAGGGTGAGGAGGGGGAGTACAGGGCATTGGTGGTGGATTTTGTGGAGTGGTGCCAACAGAACAAGCTCCAGCTCACCATCTCCAAGAGGAAGGAGATGGTGCTGGATTTCCGGCGGGCATCCCCCTCTCCACAGCCAGTGGTAATCAAGAAAAGTGAAGTGAAGGGGGTTGGAAATTACAAATACCTGGAACTGCAGCAAACTGGACTGGTCAGTTAACACAGACTGTGTGTACAAGAAGGGGCAGAGCAGGATGTACTTCCTGAGGAGGTGGCCTCCTTAAACATCTGCCCTGAGCTCCTTCTCATGTTTTATCAGTACATTGTTTCCAGCATGCTGTCGTACGGCACTGTGTGTTGGGATGGTGGGGCCAGGAAAAGAGACATGGACCTTTTTAACAGACTCATCCGCAGAGCAGGCTCAGTGGTCAGACAGAGCCTGGACTCTGTGGAGATGCTTCTGGAAAACAAGACCATGTCCAAAGTCAGGGCTATCATGAATAACACCAGCCACCCCATTCACACCACCTTCTCACAGCAGAGAAGCACCTTCAGCAGCAGAATGCTGTCCCACAGCGCCTCAACAAAAAGGCTGAGGTCCTCCTTCGTGCCCCGTGCCATCAGGGGGTACATCACTTTCACAGGAGTCATTGTACCCCCTGATGGCACGGGTACAATAACGCTCTTAGGAGGAGGGGAGGGAGGCGGCAAGGTCAGCACGCAGTTGAATGGAGGGTAGGACATGGGAAGTTTGCCTGTACTGCAGTGTAGTGGGGCCAAGGTGTTGTGGTGCATACAGTGACATTGGGATAGTGACGTGTCTTACAAATGTAAAAAGGGTGTACCTTACCCACCAGGTGGTATTTTATACTCTTTGTACTCTAGTTAGTATTTTTCCTGTTAGTGTTGTGTATGTTTGTTAGTGTAGTGTATGCCTTGTGGAATGTCCCTATCTTGTGTTGTTACTGTTTCTTTTCTCTCCTGGATTTTATCCAGTATTTATTTATTATGTATGTCTTAAGCAGTGGATATGTGCAATTTCCTCCGGGATTAATGTCTGTCTGTCTGTCTGTTTGTCTGTCTAGCATGACTCCTGACTCCATGTAGTTACAACTCATCGTATCGGCTTGTCAGCGTTATCTGACTGATCATGTAGCAACATGATCAGTCGAAAACTACACTAGTGACTTAAACTCATCTCTTTCCAGTCTATTGGACTCAGTTGCACCTCTAAAAACTAAAACCAGAGGGGCACATATGTCTACTCCGTGGTTTAATGAGGAGACGCGCTCTTAGATGGGCCTGTGGGAATTCAGAGTGCAGATGCCGTAAAGCAAATAGATGGACTTGGAAAATTGCAGACAAGAGCAATGAGAAATGATACAACTGATTTGATTTGTTTTTCATTTTACTATTTTAAAGCAGTGATTGGTAGGATCGTAGAGCAGCACAATAATGCATTATTATTGTGCATGCACAGTATTATTATTGTGCATGCAATAATGCATGCACTATAATTGTCAGTTTATAATTTTATTTATTCATTTATCTTGATATTAACATTGACATTCACTTTTTTGCTGTTTGCCCGTTTGCCTGCCGTTTGCCTCCCCCGAGAACTGCCACCTTATCATGGTGGGGGAGTTTGAGTGCTCGAATGATCCCAGGAGCTATGTTGTCAAGGGCTTTATGCTCCTGCTAGGGTCTCCCTTAGCAAACAGGTCCTGGGTGATGGGCCAGACTAAGAGCAGTAACAAAACCCCTATGGCAAGAAATATATCATGGACCATGATGTTGCCCAGTGTGGCACAACCGGGGCCCCACCTCCCCACCCCAAACTCGGGTCTGGGAGGAGTTCAGGGAGGCCATGGAGGAGGACTGTCGGTCAGCCTCAAAGAAATTCTGGCAAACCCTTCAGCGCCTCAGGAGGGGAAAGCACAGGGCGCACAGCCAACACTGTTTACAGCAGAGGCAGAGAGATGCTGACCTTGACTGATGCTATTGTCGGACGGTGGAAAGAATACTTCAAGGATCTCCTCAATCCCGCTACCATGTCTTACATAGAGGAAGCAGAGCCTGAGGTCTCAGAGGTGGGCTTGTCCATCACCCAAGCTGAAGTCACCAAGGTGGTTGTCAAACTCCTTGGTGGCAAAGCACCGGGGATGGATGAGATTCGCCCTGGGTACCTCAAGTCTCCGGATGTGCAGGGACTGTCTTGGTGACATGTCTCTGTAACACCCTAACCCCTTCTAACCCCTTCTAACCCTAACCCTTCTAACCCCTTCTAACCCCTTCTAACCCCTTCTAACCCCTTCTAACCCTAACCCCTTCTAACCCTAACCCCTTCTAACCCTTTCTAACCCTAATCCCTTCTAACCCCTTCTAACCAACGCCTTCTAACCCCTTCTAACCCTAACGCCTTCTAACCACTTCTAACCCTAACGCCTTCTAACTCATTCTAACCCCTTCTAAGGCTATGTTCATTTCAATATGTTTTAATAAATATTGAACCAAAATTTGTTTTTTTGGTCCTCTGTGTATTTGGTCCTCTGTGTATAAGTGCACTAGCTTTGATCTTTGACCTATGCAAGTAGGTCAGGATAAAATTTTGAATTCAGGGGTGACTGCATTGGTTTTTGTTCTTGATATAATGAGAACTGCTCTCTGTGATTTTGTAGGTTTTGTTTTCTTCCATACATCTTTTTCAACACCTTTTTATTTGTTTGGTAATTATTCATTCGACATTAGTAAAGCCACTGAAATTACTCATTTTGGCCATGTTCCAATCTCATTAGGATCTTTCTGACTGCAAATGAAGAGTGTGTGTAAACTCACCTTGTCATGGAAGATGTGGATAACCAAAGTCAGTGTCACCTCAGTCAGTACCAGGAGTAGGAGGATCACAAAGAACTGGAGGGAAGAGCAGCTGGAGATGATACTGTTCATACAGGTTAAAGCAGTTAAGATGATTCCTAAAGAGTTCAAGGAAATGAAAACACAAATATGATCTATGTCCGAATGTATTACCCCACATAGCACCTGACGCCGGGGCGGATCCGCCCTTAACACGCGCAGTTCCACCTCGGCGGATCACCCACTTCGGGGAAGCGCACAGGAAATGGAGCGGTTGCGGGCAGTGCACCGTCATACAGCGGGTTCGGTACGGAGGCCGGGCAGATCTGCAAGGCGAATGCCTTGCGAATCTGCCCGTCTCAGTCGTTTCGAGGACGCGCACAGGAGCCGGGCCGGTTGCATGCAGCGTAACCGGGCAGTTGCCATTGCGTGCAGTGTTGTGGTTTATACACAAGGTGGAGCACTACTGACTTCCTCCATCGAAGGAACACAGGTAATTTTGGGGAAGGTGTCAGTGATGAGCAGCAGGTGTGTGTGAACAAGGACACGCAAACAATTTGTTGATCGTGTGCGTGAAAGTTATCCCATATAGCACCCGATGCCGGGGCAGATACGGGCAGATCCGCCTCGGCGGCTCACCCGCCTCGGGGAAGCACACAGGAATCAGCCCGGTTGCGGGCAGTGCATCGTCATACAGCGGACTCGGTACGGATGCCAGGCGGATCCGCAGAGCGGATGCCCCTACCAAGATAGCACCTGATACCGATGATGATGAGCCGATCGATGATGAGCTCCAACACACCTGATCCTCATTCAAACGATCAGGTGTGTCAGGTGTGTGGAGCAGGGAGACGTCTATCTGGGAGGCATGCCCCTGTGACGAAAACCGGCTATTTTCTGACATACAACGGCTCCACCTCCGCGCAGAAGAGTCGTTTATGCCTGACAGTTATAAAGTTTATAAATTTATTATTCATTCATTCATTCATTCATTCATTCATTTACGTTCCTCACCTAAGACGCCGACGCAAATTCTGTGTCGGACCGGGACATGCAGGGGTTCCGTGATTGGTCAATACGACAATACGAGCCTGGATGACCGCATTACGTACGCACCTTTCTCCGCCCACAGACACCGGATGAGGACGGATGAGGTAAATTCTGTAAGTAGACGACACTCAAATATATCCAGTATGTACTTTCGTCTTACTGGCAAAATTATATTCATCATAGATCTTCTTCTTCTTCTTCTTTTCCTTTCGGCTTTTCCTTTCAGGGGTCGCCACAGCGAATCAATTGCCTCCATCTAACCCTGTCCTTTGCATCCTCTTCTCTCACACCAACTACCTTCATGTCCTCTTTCACTACATCCATAAACCTCCTCTTTGGTCTTCCTCTAGGCCTCCTGCCTGGCGGTTCAAAACTCAGCATCCGTCTGCCAATATATTCATTATCTCTCCTCTGGACATGTCCAAACCATCTCAGTCTGGCCTCTCTGACTTTATCTCCAAAACCTCTAACATGTGCTGTCCCTCTGATGTACTCATTCCTGATCCTATCCTTCCTGGTCACTCCCAAAGAGAACCTCAGCATCTTCATCTCTGCTACCTCCAGCTCTGCCTCCTGTCTTTTCCTCAGTGACACTGTCTCTAGACCGAACAACATCGCTGGTCTCACCACAGTTTTGTACACCTTTCCTTTCATTTTAGCTGAAACTCTATCACACATCACACCTGACACTTTTCTCCACCCGTTCCATCCTGCCTGCACACGTTTCTTCACCTCTTTTCCACACTCTCCATTGCTCTAGACTGTTGACCCTAAGTACTTAAAATCCTCCACCTTCTTGATCTCTTCTCCCTGTAACCTCGCTCTTCCACTTGGGTCCCTCTCATTCACACACATGTACTCTGTCTTACTGCAGCTAACCTTCATCCCTCTCCTTTCCAGGACAAACCTCCACCTCTCTAGCTTCTCCTCCACCTCTTCCCTACTCTCACTGCAGATCACAATGTCATCTGCAAACATCATAGTCCATGGAGATTCCTGTCTAACCTCGTCTGTCAGCCTGTCCATCACCATAGCGAACAAGAAGGGGCTCAGAGCTGATACCTGATGCAGTCCCACCTCCACCTTGAACTCCTCTGTCACACCTACAGCACACCTCACCACTGTCTTACAGTCCTCATACATGTCCTGCACCGCTCTAACATACTTCTCTGCCACTCCAGACTTCCTCATACAATACCACAGTTCCTCTCTGGGCACCCTGTCATAAGCTTTCTCCAGATCTACAAAAACACAATGCAGCTCCCTCTGGCCTTCTCTGTACTTCTCTATCAACATCCTCAAAGCAAATACTGCATCTGTAGTACTCTTTTTTTGGCATGAAACCATACTCATATTCATCATAGATGTTAAGCATAAATATGTGACGCTCTTATTTTGGTACTTCCTGTTGTAAGCGGAAGTAGTTCTGTTGTATGTGTATGTAAATGATGGGCTTGACAGGTCTAGTGTGGCATGATTACTGTGGGAGTGTTCTGGTGATGTAGGAGGCGCTTGTCCAGTAAAGAAAATAGATATATACTCCGCTGCGCTTATTATTCCTCCTGCGCAAGTCGGATATCGGAACGATAGATAAAGGCCACTTGTTTCGTTGTTTCTGAAATGTTCAATTATGGTAAGTTATGCTTGCTAACGGTACAGAGCTAGCATCAACGTTAGCTTAAGAGATTCTCAAAGTTATTAAGGTAACTAGCTAAAGTTAACTTTAAAATTTTGGACGATGTTTTTATGTCTGGGAAGTGGGGAGAACTGAACATTAGCTACATGCCTTGCTCAGCGGGTTAAATCCAGTCATGAAGGACCACATTAGAATAAATTCAGTTCAGGTGTGTGTGGAGCTGTCATGTCAAAACGAGTAAAGAGTTGTAGAAGTCATCCATGAGTTTAGACCAATGTGCAGGTGCCCTGATTGAGCGTGTGTCGGTATTGGCTTATGGTGGGAGGAGTGGCACTATGGGTGTGTCTTCAGAAATCAATAAGTAATGCCACTCACTTGAACGCCTTTGGACGTACGGTAATGTGACTGCGTTTGACATTTTGGTAATCTGTATTATTGTCTCTGTTTTACGGGCACTCAGATATGACTGAGTGTCGATTGGTGAGCAGCGATACGATGTTTAGCCCGCGCTGCGGCGGTTGTTTCGTCATTTGGTCATTCATCAGCCGCAACAAGAGAAAATTAGAACATGTTTTCAGCATTTACACTGAGTTAAACCAACAAGTATCTGGCTATAGATTTAGATTCACTCTTCAAACATGAGATTTGCTGAGTTTTGTCAACAATGCAAATGGGGGCTAATGTCAGGCAGCAAAATGACACCTGATAAGCCAATGGTTATACACATCTTTTTAAAACATTACAACTGGTGTCTTAGTTCATGGAATTTTGTGACATTTTTGTGATTTCAGATGCTGTAAAAGAGACACGGCTGTGTTGGGACTGAAGACATAATCAGATGTGCGATTTCCTGGTTCAAGCTCGCAACTGACGGGGGGAACTCCAGAGATTACAAGATCTACTCCTGGTACTTCGGATGAGGACCCACCAGTTCCAAGTGAAAGCAATGTTGTCATGTTTGGTCTTCCTATCATGATTATCAATCATATTCTTTTGTAATTGATTTCCTGGAGAGACGTGGCAGTAAAATGCTTTGGATACAATTCATGGTTGTTTCATTTTTCCATTTATAGTATTAATAAGGGCAGACTGGTTAAGGGAGGTATTCAAGCTTTTTCAGAACAATGTTGATGTTGGATATTTCTGTTGCTAGTTATGGCCAAATGAGCCATTTTGAATAAAGGATCTGGGCCAGATGAGCCGCGTCATGAACGGTCCCGGACCAGGTCCACGGCGGCACCGGGTCAGCCGTTTCATGAACGGTACCGGACCGGGTCCGCGCCGGTTCGGCCGCGTCATGAACGGTTCCGGAACGGGTTCGCGCCGGGTCAACTGCTTTATGAACGGATCTGGATCGGCTCCGTGCCCAATCTAGTTTGGGTCCGCGGTCCTTGCCCGCTCCGGGTCCGTCGTGTTGTGCAAGTAGACCCCGTTCCGGGCCCGGTTCACGGATCCGTGGCGTAGCCGGTGGTGGATCCGTGGCGGTTCTGGGACGGAGTCAAAAGGCTATCTGGGACTATCCCTCACACATCTTCGCAGCAAACACGAATCCATGATTCTACTCGTGGTTTCACCTTGAATTAAGATTAAAGATCTTCATTTGTCATTATACAGATGATACAATGGAATTACGAGGTCAGATGGAGAGTTGGTCCTGAGCCGCTGTAACCTGGGTGCACCGCCACTACGGGCCAACAGGACCTAATATTCCTTAGAAGCATGTTTTTCATGATGATAGGGGAAAACCGGAGAACCGGAAGAAAACCCATTCAGACACAAAGAGAACATGCAAACTGTGGCATAGCTATGTTTTTTTTACCCGTTGGCCTGATGTGCACAATAAAACAGTAGATCTGTCTGACCCTATAGAAATGGATAAGTAGCTGTAGATGTAGATTACGGTTATCTTGTAATCTCGAAAATGAATGGATGGCTGGATATAGATGTGGAAATGGTTATGAAAGTCATAGCCCTGATAATAAATCAATCATTCAATCAATGAAGGTCTTCCTTAATGAGCTCTCCCATTATGGGAAAACTTACAGATTTTCAGTGTTGCATACAAGGAACACACCAGCTATCAATAGCAGGGATGAAGCCAATACAATATAAAGAACATTAGTTATAACCAGGGTTTTGAACCGGTTCATGGAACGAAAACGAAAACTGGAAACTTTTGGTATTTTGGCAGGAACGAAAGCAAAACCAAAAACTTTATATTTTTTAATGTTCTGGAACAGAATCGGAACAGAAAATAATTGTAAACCAGTTAATACTGGGTTTTTTTTCGTTCTTGAAAAAAATATTTGACCTCATGTTTCACTTCTTGTCATTCACTTGACGCGGGATGAGAGCAGAGGGAAGAAGCGGCTATTTTCAGTGCAGTGTGTCCCCGACCCCGTACTGCCAGCGCTTTGTAGCAATGTTGAGCTATGGGAGAAGCACAATGAAGATCTGTTGTTCAGCAATAAATGACATGGCGGAAGTTATTCTTGTCTTATTTCATGTAGTGTCTAAGTAGGAGGCATAAGCCTTAACTACAGTGATACAACTTGCATAAAGCAGAGGTGTAGTGCTGTGGTACTGTTTACTGTAGGGTAGGGGCGTATCTATAATTACAGTATATAAACTAATTGCTTTAGTTGCCAATTTAAAGTCCTTAAGTTACCGTATTTTGCGCACCATTCGGCTCATTGTATAAAGAGGAGTAGTCTAAATTATGGAGTTTATTTCTGTATTTTAACCGGATACACGGCGCACATTATTGTTCGGTGCATGCTTGCTAATGGAAGCAAAAAGGTGACTGTTGTTGAACTGTGTTGTACTACATATTTAAATTTAAAAAAAAATACACCGACATTATTTTTTAAATATGTTTTTTTCTTTATTTTTTAATAAATCTGTGCTAAATCCTTCGAAGTCCTCATCTTCAGTCTGCATTGAATAGCTCGGCAGTTTCACTATCGCTGACCATCACGTTTCCGGGTGGCTGTCCGGTAATGATGCCGGCTTTTGCGAAACATCGGACAAAAGTCGAAGCAGACACGTTAGTCCAGGCATCTGCAATCCACGCACATATTGTGGGGGTGTAACTCGCTCGGCACTGCCTCCCAACCCTGGGAAACGTGTGTTCACATCTCTCATCCATCGCTTTACGACGCACGCAGCTCAACTTTAAAGGCTGCTTACACCAATGTCCAGCGGTTGGAGCTCTTTCGTTTATCCTCCCGGGATGATGGCAAGCTCCGAATTCAGCCGCTTGACATGGTTTTTTACAGAAGCTGTGGTATGGACGTGCATGGAGTCACAGATCAAGTGACATGGCGAAGCGTGAAAAAAGCCACCCGGTCTCTTTATGTGTACCAGAACAACCGCGTAACTGATAGCCTGGAGTTTACATTTTGCGACGTAAGCGTGTCTCTTCGCTGACGCCACCGTCGGGGGTCTTTAGCCAACCAAATGCGGTTATGCAGCATACAGTACCGGCATACACTGTTCTGCATACCGGTACCTACCGAAGGTGTGCCGGACATAGCCTCGCATCATGTTCTCTAATTGGTCTATCGCTGCCGGCATACGTAGTGATGTATTACGTCCTATGTTGGCGGACGATGGCCGATCTGGCGGATCCCTGACTAAAATTACACAAAAACATTTTTACAGATTTTGGAACTCAGCGTACACATAAGACACTTAATGTAAAAGGCGAAGTGTTGATTCTTGAGAAATTTTAAGGCTTTTAAGCGCATCTTATGGTGCGCAAAATACGGTAGCTACATATTTATATTTACAAGCAACATTATTAACTGGTTCAGGAACTTTATTATTTTGTTCTAACCGGTTTAAGGACGTCGGTTTATGGGTGGAACGCAAAACTGGAAACGTTATAATTCCGTTTCTGTTCAGAACGAACCGATTGGCAAAAAATTCTGGTAAAAGCCCTGGTTATAACAAAGTCTGATCCTCTCACCATGACCAACAGGCAGCGCTGCTCCTTCAATGCTCCAAGGCAGCCCAGAAAGCCAGTGATCATGGTAATTCCACCGGCAACAAGGAGGAGATTGGCAGCTGAGAGTGATGGGAAGGACAGGGGAAGGGAGGAAAACTCTGTCTGTGTAAAGGACAGCCAGACTCCAACACCAAACAAGCCACATCCTCCAAGCTTTCCAGAAAATTGAATGTGAAAAGACAATCAAAATGAAGAGTTAATCACACTACATTTTCCTGATGGCAAATGGCAAATAGAAAATATTACATGTCTTTGAAGTAGTGTATTAAATCTCCATTTGTATTTTAGTTGATAGAGGTCATAAAGAATTCTCTGTTTCTTATTTGGAAAATGTAAGACGCATACTGACCCAGAAGACGAGATTAAAGACAAACATCAAATATTTGACACAGCACAAGCATCTCCGAGACACTGGCATCCTGCAAAAGAAGAAAGGAAACACATGGGAAAGAAAAAAATAATTCAAACAATGCTTTACCTCACAACTAACTTCCATTTGTCTGTAAGATGAGAAATACTTGTATTCCATACTTGTATTGTCTGACTTTGCATTCAGTGTTCTCTCTAAACTGCGCGCCTGCGCGATTGCGCACTGCTCGCCCAGTCTCTGTGCACAAAAAATTCTATGTAGCGCATAAAATAAATTCGAAACGTATAGTGATATCCCGTGTGTTGATACTGTTGTATGTTGCTGCCCTGAGTTGTTGTGCTGCTGTGCGTGTGTCAGTTGTGCATGAGTTCACGAGACCTTAGGGTGTGCGCGTGTGCATGTAAAAGGTGAGTGCTGAGCGGGACGCCGAAATTAAGCTCGCCAAAAGAAGTCCGTGGTTCTCATCCTTGCCCAAATTACACAACACAGGGGATGACACATTATACAATAAAATCTAATATAAGAGCTAATCTAATTAATTATACCAATATTATTGTTTTCTATATTTTGCATTGTTACTCAGTGAATGATAGGTGTCCAGCCAATGATACGATAAGGGTCAAGGACGCTACGCAGCCAATCAGAGCATTGACGGTCCTGCATGTGCGCCCTGCTATACGAGCCGAGAATAAGCGTTGAAACACTTTTTCTTTATGAGAAAGTTCAAAGCAAGAAACAGACAAAACAATTAAGCTGGAAAAAGTGTACAACCGCGTGAAAAATAAGGTTACATTTTAGTCAGATTTGTGCATATTCTAATGACATTAAGATTTTTTTATTCATGGATATTAATCATTAAATGCTGTTACTACTGGATGAGTAGTAGAAATGCTAATAAAAATTAGATATTTAAATTTTATAAACAAAGAGTTACAGGCATTTACGCTGTATCGCAAGCAACTGCACACGTCATTGTTTAAAATGTGAATATTTAAATGTGAACATAATGTTATGTCTGAAAGGTGTATGTGTGTCATTTCTTCCAGAACAGAACCCTAAGCCAGGCCACAACTAGACTTCACCTAGGCAAAAGCAGCTCTCTTCCCATGGCTAAAGCAGGACCCTCACATATAACATACTACACATCTCGTGAAGAACAAGATTTTTGTCTTTTTCATTTCAAATTGGCCAAATCACTTATATTAAAAGTAAACTAATGAAAATTGGTACTGTAGTTTGATTCTTTTAATAAGCCATGTAACTTGCTATGATCCAAGGTTATGAACAAGTGTGTGGCCACAGAGTGCACATGAAAAATTAGAGGGAACATTGTTTGCATGGGTAAATAATAAAAATGACAACTGGAAAATACTGGCAGACCTTTAAACTATATTGACAATGACTTGGTATTGTCACATTGCACTGAACATCGTTTCCCTGCCAGCTATAATTTCCCAGAATGAGATTATATTTTTAGATTTAAGTTGAGATTTAAGAGGTGAGGGGAGGAGAGGAGGGGAGAGGAGGGAGGGGAGAGGAGAGGAGAGGTTTTCGGTTTCAAAGAAACATTTATTTACATTTAACTAATCATCATAACTCACCACAGCAAAAAAACAAAACGATCAGAAAACAATAAAATTAAAGAGATTAATCAAAAATTAATAACCAATGAGTTTTTGTCACCTGCAGAACATAAAACCCCCCCAACACCCCATATTTGGTTAAAAACCATCATGTTGTCCATCATTTTGTAATAGGAGTGTTCAACCCTTAGTCTGGTTTTTACCAGTTCTCCATCACAGGCACAACTTCTGTGCTACCAGCACCCCGAGTCCGGTTCCTGCGTGTAATCCAGATCGCCAGTTTGGCAGTTGCAGACAAAAAATTAAGCAACACAATAACAGGCTTACTGACCGCTGAATATTTAGGTCCAAAGATAAAAAGCTCAAACATAAAATCTTTTCCAAAACTCCGAAACCACCATTTTAGTAAATCAAACAGTGCCACCAGCCGGGTACACTGAACAAACAAATGTTCCAAGGTTTCGCAGTTTCCACAAAATAGGCACCCCTCCCCCAGCTCAGGATCAAGGTGCGCCCTGTATCTGTTCGTGGCTATAGCCCCATGTACAACCCTCTACTGGAGGTCTGCTGCCCTTTTGTACAGGCTCCGCCAAATGCCCTTCGGGGAAGAATCTGGGCCAAAAAACCGGGCCCACCTTGACTTCCTAACACCTCCCAATGTCCTAATGTGTGAAATCTTTACACACATCTCATGGAGGTCCTTTTTCTTTGCCTCTTTAAAACTGCCAAGTATGGGTGTCATTATGGTCAGGAGTTGGCCTCCTCCTTCGCTCCACTCCCCAACGGCTGGGGTTATCATCACCGAAGGAAAAACGTAAATGCCTTCCTCGCTCCACTGATTACAGAGGTCCCGGTCCCTTGCAAATCTTCTTAATGAAGGGAGTAGGGCAGACTTCATCCAGCACTCTCTCAACCAGTCTGATGGAGTTGATGCCACACTTCTCCCTTAGGCCATGGACTGTCGTCCCCATCAGATGCCCCAGTTTAGTGCAGCCAGCTTCCCTCAGCTTAACCCTCAAGCTAACCGATTGCAACGTGTCAGTTTTTTAAAAATCATTAAAAAACAGAGGTTCGTCAAATAGCCACAGTCCTGGTGTTTCAGGCTTAGTGCAGGCTATGTTAAACATCCTCCAGGCTTGCATAACAGTTGCATATTTGGAAGACAGCCAAGAAAGGTCTAACTCCTCCGAACAAAGCAGGAACAGCTGTTTGTCGCAGGCCAACCTGCCCGCTCTCCTCAGCAGCAGACGAGCAGAATCCAGCCAGCTAGGGCCACAGCCGTAAAGGAATCTTTGAGCTGTTTGCAGTCAGAATGAGGCAAGTTTAGATTTGACGTCCGCCAGTCCTTGGCCTCCTTCACTAACCGGCAGGTAGAGCACTGGTGCTTTGAGCCAATGCCGGCCAGGCCAGAAGAAGTCCACAATATTTCTTTGGATCTCGTCCAATAGACTAGACGGTGGAGTCAAAGGAACCAGCTTGTGCCACAGAGTCGAGGCAACCAAGTTATTAGCAACCAGAACTCTTCCCCTATATGACGGCTAGGGTAGCAACCATTTCCATCTAGACAATTTGGCGCACACTTTCTCCTTCACTCTCTCCCAGTTCCTCCTCTGGAAGCCCTCAGTGCCCAAAAAAACAACTAAAACTTTCAGCCCCTCATTCCCCCATTTAAGCCCTCCAGGCAATGTAGGTACCACTTGATCCCTCCACTGCTCTATCAAAAATGCCTCGCTCTTTCCCCAGTTCACCCGTGCAGATGAGGCACTTTCATATAAGGACAGAGTATCCCTCAAATTCCGAACATCCCCCTGTGTTGACACAAAAACACAAACATCATCTGCATAAGCGGATAAAACAGGAGGACGCTCAAAACCAAGGGATCCTGGTATCGAAAAACCACTGAGCCGCCCTTGCAATCTGCACAGCAAGGGCTCTATGGCAAGGCTGTAGAGTTGTCCTGAAATAGGACAGGCCTGCCTGATCCCTCGCTGCACAGGAATCGGCCGACTCAGCCCAGCATCTTCAACATACACTGTGCACCATTATACATAAACTAACCCAACACATAAACCCATCACCAAAACCAAAAGCTTTAAGTGCAGCAAACAAACGAATTGATCACTGATGGCGCCGCGGATGGCCGCCTCAGTGTTTCGGTGCGCCCTTGTTTTTCGTCTTTTGAGCTTTAATTCGGTTTTTTGCCACTCTGATGGCTACTACTCCAGGGAAGCTCTCATGGCCATCAGAGCTACCATTCCGGAGGGTTTATTTCCGACTTTCCTGGCCTCAAATGCAGTTTTATTGCCAATCCTGGCCAAGGAGGCTCGCAGCAAGGTGAGACGCCGCAGAAGAGGAAAGCGCTCAGGTGCGCTGGTGCGTCTCCGCCGGCGTGGACTACGCACAGCTCTCCCCGGGATATTCCTCTCTAACGTGCGCTCACTCTGCAACAAAATGGACGAGCTGAGCCTGCTACTAAACACAAACAGGGACTTTTCCACGTCCTGCGTCTTGTGCTTTACGGAAACGTGGCTGTGCGATCTCATTCCGGACTCTGTGCTTCACCTGAGCGGGTTCGATCTCTACAGAGCGGACAGGAACACGGCGCTTTCCGGCAAAACGAAAAGGGGTGGAATTTGCTTTTACATCCACAACGGCTGGTGCAACGATGTGACAGTACTAACTCGGCACTGTTCCCCGGACCTGGAAGCCCTCATCATCAACTGCAAGCCCTTCTACTCGCCCCGTGAGTTCTCCTCATTCATTCTCGTCGGTGTTTACATCCCGCCAGAAGCTAACGTGCGCGAGGCGCAGCGCGCGCTGACCGATGAAATACTGAGAGCAGAACGTGCACACCCGGATGCCTTGGTTACTGTCCTCGGGGATTTTAACAAAGGTAATCTCTCCCAAGACCTCCCAAAGTTCAAGCATCTCATCAAGTTCCCCACCAGAGAAGGGAACGTCCTGGACCACTGCTACTCCACCATCAGCGGTGCGTACCACGCTGTTCCCCGCGCTGCACTGGGCCAGTCCGACCACATCATGGTGCATCTGATTCCTGCCTACAAGCAGAAACTAAAGCTCTGCAAACCTGTTGTAAGGACATCCAAGAAGTGGACCAGTGATGCAGTAGGGGAACTTCAGGAGTGTTTGGACTGCACAGATTGGGATGTGTTTAGGTCTGCCACCAACAGCCTGGATGAGTACACGGACACTGTGACGTCCTACATCACCTTCTGTGAGGACAGCGTCATCCCAAAACTCACCAGGGTTAGCTACAACAACGACAAACCCTGGTTCACAGCCACACTCAGAAGGCTCAGGTCAGAGAAGGAGGCTGCATTCAGAAGTGGGGACAGAGACAGATACAAGGAAGCCACGTACAGATTTGGTAAGGAGGTGAAAAGAGCCAAATCTGCATATGGTAAGAGAATGGAAAAACAATTCTCAGCCAACGACTCTGCCTCTGTCTGGAAAGGGCTCAAAGCTATCACCAATTACAAGCCCAGAGCCCCCCACTCTGTCAACGACCTACGTCTGGCCAACAGCCTTAACGACTATTACTGTCGTTTTGAAAGACAATGGAACAGACCTGACCCCCCAATCATTACCAACGACCAGCCACTGGACAGCAGCCCCATCCCCTCCCCCACTGTCTCATCGGGTCCTTCACAGCCCCACACCTCAGTACTCCCCCCCTCCCCACACCTCTCCTTATCAAAGAAAGAGAGGTGAGGAGTCTCTTCCAACGACTCAACCACCGCAAGGCTGCAGGTCCAGACTTCGTCTCTCCCTCCACCTTGAAGCACTGCGCCAACCAGCTGGCTCCGGTGTTCACTCAGATCTTCAACACCTCACTGGAGACCTGTCATGTACCAGCGTGCTTCAAGACTTCAGCCATTGTCCCAGTCCCCAAGAAGGCAAGGATCACAGGACTTAACGACTACAGACCCGTTGCTCTGACATCTGTGGTCATGAAGTCCTTTGAGCGCCTTGTCCTGTCCCACCTCAAGGACATCACTGGCAACCTCCTGGACCCTCTACAGTTCGCCTACAGAGCCAACAGATCTGTAGACGATGCTGTAAACATGGCACTACACTTTGTCCTCCAGCACCTGGACTCCCCAGGATCCTATGCCAGGATTCTGTTTGTGGACTTCAGCTCTGCTTTCAATACGATTGTCCCAGCTCTGCTCCATGACAAGCTCTCCCAGCTGAATGTGCCCGACTCCATGTGCAGGTGGATCACGGACTTCCTGACAGACAGACGGCAGTTCGTGAGGCTGGGGAAGCATGTCTCCGACACCCGGACCATCAGCACTGGATCCCCTCAAGGCTGTGTTCTTTCCCCTCTGCTCTTCTCCCTGTACACTAACTGCTGCACATCTGGTCACCACTCTGTCAAACTCCTGAAGTTTGCTGACGACACCACCCTCATCGGCCTCATCTCTCTCTGGGGATGAGTCGGCCTACAGAAGTGAGTTGGACTGGCTGGTATCATGGTGCAGCAGGAACAACCTGGAGCTCAACGCCCTCAAAACAGTGGAGATGATAGTGGACTTCAGGAAAGACCCTCCTGCCCTCCCCCCCGTCATCATCTGTGACACTCCAGTGATCCCCGTGGAGTCCTTCCGCTTCCTGGGCACCACCATCACCCGGGAGCTCAAATGGGAGCAGAACATCAGCTCCCTCACCAGGAAGGCTCAGCAGAGGATGTATTTCTTGCGGCAGCTGAAGAAGTTTCACCTCCCTGCGAAGATGCTGGTCAACTTCTACACTGCCACCATTCAGTCCATCCTCACATCCTCCATGTCAGTGTGGTTTGCTGCTGCCACGGCCAGGGACAAGGCCAAGCTGCAGCGTGTCATCCATTCTGCGGAGAAGGTCATCGGCTGCAGCCTCCCACATCTCCAGGAACTTTTCGACACAAGGACCCGCAGACGTGCAGCCAGGATTGCCGCTGACCCCTCTCACCCCGGCCACAACCTCTTCCAGACCCTCCCCTCTGGCAAGAGGCTACAGTCCATCCGGACCAGGACCTCACGCCATAAAAACAGCTTCTTCCCCACTGCAGTCAGCCTCATGAATAATGCCCGCCCCCCGAGGTAACCATCCGCCCCTCACCAGTCTGCAAAGACAGTTTACTGTTTGGACTTCCTCTCTTCGCCTGCAAACACCATCCTTATACAGCATATCTCAACTCACCGGAGTGTGAATTGTAAATAGTCTTCTGTTCCTGCTCCTATTCCTCATTCTCTATTATTCTCTTCCACCTTCAATGCACCGACACCGCGTCAAGTTCCTCGACAGTCATTTTTACTGTACTTGGCAATAAAACCTTTTCTGATTCTGATTCTGATTCTGATTCTGATCTACCCTGTTGAAAGCTTTTTCTTGATCTAGTGACACAATACCAACATTAACACCATATTCCCCACACAAATCAAAAACGTCTCTCACGAGGAAAATATTGTCCATGATGCTTCTGTCAGGGACACAGTAAGTCTGGTCACGGTCCACCATTAAAGCTAAAACATCTTTTAGCCGATTGGACAGCGCTCTGGAGAGCACCTTGTAATCCGTGCACAAAAGAGCAACCGGTCTCCAGTTCCTCATTAAAGTCAGGTCCCCCTTCTTCGGCAGCAGAGAGAGCACTGCTCTCTGGTAGGACACAGGAAGAGACCCAGTTCTAAATATTCAAGGATGACACCGTGCAGATCCGGCCCAAGGATATTCCAAAAATGTTCATAGAAGTCAGTTGAGAGGCCATCAATTCCTGGTGCCCTTCCTTGCGCTATTTGATTAACTGCTGTCGTCAGCTCCTCCAGAGACAACTCTAGATCCAGAACAGCTTTCTCTTCTGGACTGAGTTGAGGAAGACCGTCCAAGAACTCCTCACGTCTCTCGATGCTGCAAACTTCTGCCCTGAAGAGGTCTGCATAAAAGTCCATTGCGTGCCACCTCATCTCTGCTGGATCAGTAGTCAGAACACCTCCTGGAAGCTGCAGGCAGGTCATTCTCTTCCTCTGCGCTACTGATCTCTCCAGGTTGAAGAAGAAAGAGCTGGGAGCATCCATATCCTTCAGTTGAAGGAAACGGGACCGGACCAGCGCCCCCTTCACTGTTTCTTGGAGGAAAGAGCTGAGCTCCTGCCTCTTTTCCTGCAGCAGGCAACCTGTGTTCGGTCTTGAGTCCTGAAGTAATCCCTTCTCTAAGAAATTAATGTCCGCTTCAAGCTCTTTTACCATTGTCTTAAGTTTAAAAGTTGATAAAGTTCTGTACTGTTGGCAGAACACCCGTATCTGTGTCTTTCCAACCTCCCACCCAACTTCATCGAATTGAAATCGACCTTTCTCTCCCTCCATCTCTGCCAGAAAACCCGAAAACTCCTACAGAAAACCCTATCCTGCAGGAGTTTGTTGTTAAAACACCAGTAGGAATTAACCCTCCCACCTGGTGAAAGGATCAAATCTGTACAAACAAAATGGTGGTCCGTGAATCCAACAGGGGTTACTTTGCTGTCAGCTAGTGAGGAGGTGAGGCACTGTGAAATGTACAGCCGATCTAGTCTAGCTACACGTATTCTGTTATTTATGACTTTTAACCACGTGTACTGTTTGGATTTTGGGTGCTTAACCCTCCACGTATCCACTAGATCTGCCTGGCTGATGATGCTCTTCAGATTCAGCGAGGATAGTTGATGAGGCGCTTCACCATTTCTATCCAGCGTAAAATCCAAAGTACAGTTAAAATCCCCCCCTAAAATTATCTGTTCTTGATGGAGCTTCCTCAGTTCCTCTTCCAGAATGTTAAAAAAGGCTATCCTATTGGTTCTCTGGTTTGGAGCGTAAATGTTCAGAAAGCAAAACACACAATTACTAATTTCTGCTCTAACCATGAGGAGCCGACCCTTCACCACCTCAGAAGAGGATAAAACCTTTATATTGTCCTTTGATCTAAAAAGAACAGCCACACCTGCACTAAAATTACTACCATGGCTGAGGACAAAGGACCCCTCCCACCATAAAGTCCAATCTGTTTCGTCAGCAGGAGTGGTATGAGTCTCCTGAAGAAACATCACGTCTACTCCCTTCTGAGTTATAACTTCAGACACCAATGCTCTCTTCTTCTTATCTCTCCCTCCGTTGATGTTCAAAGAACCGATTTTAAATTTCTCCATACGAAAGGTAGGAAAGATAAACAGACAAAAAGCAACATTCAATGACGAAAAGTTCAGCAAGAAACACCGTGTTGTACATGGTCATTTAGAATTTTTTACTTTCTTAACTATTTTACCCGATTTTTCCTTTCACAGAGTCGTGATATGTTTCTTTAAACGAAATCGCTTTCGTTCATCCAACTAATCGAAACCAACCCTCCTTTTTAGAACATTAACTGAACAAATGAATTTATCAGCATCATCGAAGTAATCACTAATGTCTGTCGATCTTTTATAAGTTTCATCAAGAAAATGAACAATGTCCTCTAAAGAATACAGATCTGTAAGTTTGCTGGAAGACTCACTCACAGAAAACGTATCTGACTCAGACTCGTAGTCCATGTCGTTCTCAACCGAATCCTGGCCATGAGACGCAATCTGTTCTTCATTCCTATTATCATTATCATTATTATTTACATCATTTGAAGTGGCAGCAGCAACATCATCCGTCCGAGAAGAAGCCTCAGTGACCTCAATCAGGGAGCTGCTGCTGCTTCTGCTGGTCTTCACAGCTCCGGAGACCCACTTTTCATCAGCCTGGTTCCGACCCTCCAAGGATCTCTTATTTGATCTCTTTCTTGATCTCTTACTTGGCACAGTTACGGAAACACTTTCGGTATCCACGGCAGCGCGTGCCGTCAGGGATTCAACTACATTGGTACTATTTTCAACTACATTAATACACTTTTCCATTTCGTTGCAAACCGCTGCATTCGAAGACACGAGCGTACAAACATCTGGAGCGGCTTTCGCCGCCGCCTTAACACGACCGGCCGCAACCTCAGAAAAGAGCGCATCAGCAACGGGAGCGGCTTCGACCGCTACCTCGTTACCACGCGCCGCATCAGAGGACACGTGCTGACCGACACCTGGAGCGGCTTCGGACGCTACCTCACTACTATGCTCCGCATCCGCAGACGCGAACCCCTC
This sequence comes from Antennarius maculatus, assembly GCA_013358685.1. NCBI lineage: Eukaryota > Metazoa > Chordata > Actinopteri > Lophiiformes > Antennariidae > Antennarius > Antennarius maculatus. Next base: position 16,395,361 of record CM023620.1, on the reverse strand, counting down.
CGCCCCCTACAGCATCATCAACCACCACCGCGGGTAATGCGGAAGCGGACGCCCGCCGCCTGCGTGGACACAGTCTACGTTTATGTCCAACATCACCACATTCAAAACATTTCATCTGCCTCGAATTAGCGTACACTATGACGGACATAAAACCATGTTTCACTGTAAAGGACACCTCTAGAGACTAGTCGGGTGTGTCCAGAAAAATGAACACCTGCCGGCGCAGGGACTTAACGTGCTTCAGTTTAGGGTTTTTGCAACCCAATTTTATCTCAGTAAACTCACTTGCAAATTTACCGAAGCGACGGAGCCCATTTTCTAACAACTCATTTGGAATGAACGGCGGAAGACCTGACACCGTGATCCGCGTGGATGGTGCTGACAGTGGGGACACCTGAACAAACAGCTGATTTATTAGCACACCACGCTCTATCAGCTGATAGATGTCGTTGTCCATCCTGGAAGCATACAACACATTCTCATGACCCACCTGGTCTGCTACCGCCAGTAGAACGTCCTCCACCGACACGGTGTTATTCGGAGGGACGATCCGTACTCCCTGCTGGAGTGCCGGAGGTGGCGGCTCGGCAGGCGCCATTGCGCCCTGAGAGTCCTCACAACACCAGCAAATACACAAATAACAATTCACACACCAAAAAAGAGATAAAGCACTTACCGGACCATGTACATAGTACGGAAGAAAAAGAAAGAGGTGCAATTAGTCCCACCACAAGAACAGAAGATCATTCAAACACTCGCACCACTCAATCCGCCACTCGATCCACCACTCACGATCACCGGAAACCGGTAAGAGAGGAGAGGAGAGGAGAGGAGGGGAGAGGAGAGGAGACGAGACGAGACGAGACGAGACGAGACGAGACAGGACATACGTCACTGGCGCCCAACATAGCTTGGCAGCCATAAGAAACAATGCAATCCACGACGCAATTAACTCCAAAAATATCATGGTTACCTGCGCAGTGAACGATTGTGTAAACAGAACATTAAGAAAACACAAAGACAAGGACCTATCGTTCTTTAGAACAGTGTTTTTCAACCACTGTGCAGTGGGAAAATTATCCAATTTGTGTGCCTGTGTGGTCTAGCGCCTGGCAGAGGAATCATGTAGTACTCTTCCATACCAGTAAGCAGGGCTTTGAACCGGTTCATGGAACAAAAACAAAACCGAAAACTTAATATTTTTTAATGTTCCGGAACAGAATTGGAACTGAAAATAATTGTAAACCGGTTAATACCGGGGTTTTTTTCGTTCTTGAAAAAAAATATTTGACCTTATGTTTCACTTCCTGTCATTCACTGGATGCAGGATGAGAGCAGACAGAAGTAGCGGCTATCAGCGGCAGTTAAGAAAAGTGCAGTCTCCCAGTCACAATTTAATCATAACAGGTAAACACACACTATGTAGCAATATTGAGCTATGGGAGAAGCACAATGAAGATCTGTTGTTCAGCAGTAAATGACATGGCGGAAGTTATTCTTGTTTTATTTTATGTAGCCTTAAGCCTTAACTACAGTGATATAACTTGCATAAAGCAGTGGTATAGTGCTGTGGTACTGTTTACTGTAGGGTAGGGATATATCTATAATTACAGTCTATAGCATATAAACTAATTGCTTGAGTTGCCAATTTAAAAGTCCTTAAGTTACCGTATTTTGCGCACCATTCGGCTCATTGTATAAAGAGGTGCAGTCTAAATTACTGAGTTTATTTCTGTACTTTAACCGGATACACGGCGCACCTTATTGTTCGGTGCATTGTTGCTCGGAAGCAAAAAGGTGACTGTGGTTGAACTGTGTTGTACTACGTATTTAAATTTCAAAAAACACACTGACATTATTTTTTAAATATGTTTTTATTTGTTTATTTTTTGATAAATCTGTGCTAAATCCTTCGAAGTCCTCATCTTCGGTCTGCATTGAATAGCTCGGCAATTTCACTATAGCTGACCATCACGTTTCTGGGTGGCTGTCCGGTAATGATGCCGGCGTTTGCGAAACATCGGACAAAAGTCGAAGCAGACACATTAGTCCAGGATCCGCAATCCACGCACATATTGTGGCGGGTGTAACTCGCTCTGCCTCCCAGTCCTGCTTGGAGACAAGCGAATTAGTGACGCATGGATAGAGCGACAAGTGGATAGGAGGACGATGGGGGAAGTGAGGGATAAGTTTTTGAAGAGGAAAAATGCTGACTCTGAACTGGACCCTGGACAAAATCCGGACCCAGATGAAGGCCCCAGTATGAGTGGAGGTCAAAACAAAGCAAAGACGTACAGTAAAGTTTCTAGCGCGTGGCAATACAGTGAAAGCTATCTTTCATTTGGATTTACTTTTACCGGAGATGCAACGGCACCGACTCTGTTGTCCTTGGTATGTGGTGACAAGCTCTCCAACAGTGCTATGGTCCCAAGTAAGCTTAAACGCCATCTCTAAACGAAATACCCTTCACTTCGAAACAAAAATGTGGAGTATTTTGTTCGCCTGCGTGAACACACGGAGAAACAAGCAACTTTCATGAGAAAAACAAAGTTAAACGAGAAAGTCCTTAAAGCTATCTACCAAGTCGCTGAACTTGTGGCTAAATCAAAAAAGTCTCCCACTGTGGTAGAGCTACTAATACTTAATGCCTGCAAAGCCATTGTAAAAGAGATGCTCGGGCTCGAAGCGGTTAAAGAAATAGCCGAAGTCCCTCTCTCAGATAACACAGTTTCCAGGCGTATTGATGAGATGTCTCCAGACATCGAAAGTGTGGTTTTTTGGACAGTTTTTGGTTGGCAGCTGCCAAAGAGTTCCCCATGCAGGCCAACAAAGTTATTTTGACATTGCTCCCATTTTCCACAACATACTTGTGTGAGATGAGCTTTTCAAGCCTCACTGCTGTAAAAACTAAAAACAGAAAGACTGAGCGCTGTGGAGGAAGAGCTTTGTGTGTGTCTTTCATTGATTCCTGCCAGGATATCAGCTGTGTTCATCCAAACAGGCCCAGGTTTCACACTGAGTGAGTATAAATATGATAGATTATAAAAAAAGATTATACTTTGTGTTTATTTGATTCATATTCAAGATGTTACAATATAATGCTTATGAAAAAAAGCTTATATTATCAGCTTTTTGTCCACATTTTCAGTTGGTGGTGTGCCGTGGGATTTTTTCAATGAAAGAAATGTGCCTTGACTCAAAAAAGGTTGAAAAACACTGCTTTAGAATATCTTTCCATACACACAGTCAACCAAAACGGGACATTATAACTAGTTGGATATCTCTGTCAGAATGTGATTCAGATGGAGACACCTGGGATGAGTTGCTAGATGGTTTACTGTGTGTATGGAAAAGTTAATCGCGCTACAGATGCTAATGCGCTAGCCGGTCAATGGGATTTTCCATATTATGTTAGCATTGACCTATCCGCCATTCATTACTGTTGGACTGTGTAGAATTAATATTCTAAGGAACGATAGGTCCTTGTCTTTGTGTCTTCTTGATGTTCTGTTGACACAACCGTTCACCGCACAGGTAACCATGATATGTTTGGAGTTAATCGTGATATGGAATGCATTGTTTCTTATGGCTGCCAAGCTATGTTGGGCGCCAGTGACGTATGATGCCCATGTGACCACTGAATGCGGAAGCTGCTGCGGTGCAGATTTTAAGCTTTTCTGACCAAAGTGATGATGCTACACATATAACATTTATTTTTTCTTTTATCATTCATAATGATGAATAACATACAGTATATGTCACTTAAAATTGACTTTACTGTCCCTTGAAGTTATTATTACTGGGCCTAAGCATCTTAGAGATGACTTTTCTAACATTGTAATTCACTTAGATAACATTGCTCTATACTCTACTAATGATGTCAGGAACTTGGGAGTGATTTTTGATCAAGATCTGTCTTGTCACTCTCATATTAAGTCTTTGTCTCGGACAGCCTTCTTTCATTTATGAGGCATTGCTAAAAGTAGAAATTTCTAATCCTTTAATGACGCATAAAAAATCATTCATGCCTTTGTTACTTCTAGATTGGATTACTACCATTCCTTATTATCAGGCTGCTCAAGCTCCTCCATTAGGACTCTACAATGCAGCTGCCCGCATACTGGCTCGAACTGGGAGGAGAGAGCACATCTCTCATGTCCTAGTGTCCTTACATTGGCTCCCAATTAAATCTAGAATAAAATTCAAAATCCTCATGATAATATATAAAGCTCTTCACTGTAAGGCTCCGTCTTACATTGAAAATCTCATTGAAGTGTATGACCCTCCCAGGGCTCTTCGATCTGAGAATGCAGGATTTCTGGTAACCCGTCAGGTCTTTAGGAGTAGAACAGGAGGCAGAAGCTTCAGCTATCTTGCTCCTTTACTCTGGAACGATCTCCCAGCCTCGGTCCGGGGTGGCAGGCACCCATAGCTTATTTAAGAGTAGACTCAAAAACTTCCTCTTTGATAAAGCCTATTATTAAAAACAACACAGATTCTACTAGATAAGCTGCTATAGGCCGAGAATGATGAGGGTATTTCTCTGTCTCTCCCGTTAAAGGGAGTTACTTTAATTACTTTGGAGCTTCTGTTACTTCTCTTTCTTTGCTTTTCCTACTGATATTAAATTAGACTTTTCGCTTGTAAGATATTGTTGTCTTTGTACTTCTGCTCGACAGGTGGGGAAAAAGTATGAAAGACAGGAAACCCAAAGGCCTGAAATTCCGCCCCCACTTCATCAACTACAGCTACAATTTGACTGCAAATTCTATTTGGCCAATATGCCACTCTGTCTCTCTCTTTTCCTTGTCCTGTCTCTATGCCCAGTATATTTCCTTTCCCACCCAACCGGTCAAGGTGGATGTCCGCCCTGCAGAGTCTGAGTCCTGCCCAGAGTCTCTTCCTCAGTGAGGGAGTTTTTCCCCGCCACTGTCGCTTACGCTTGCTCTGGAGAGTTCTTTTGGGTTTCTGTCTGTTAAAGTGCTTTGCAATGTCTGATGATGTGATTAAGCGCTATATAAATACAGGTTGATTGATTGATTTATTGATTGATTGTCAGCAGCATGGAGGCTACTGTACTCCTGCTCGGTCTCCACCTTGCCAGACAATGCTTTTCCAACTTGTTTTGAGATTTTTCTTGTTTAACATGTTTGTGTTTTCATTAAATAAATGACCATTTGTTTAAATGAATGAATGAATACATGAATGCATGGATGAATGAATGAACGAATACTTTAATAATCCCAAAGGAAATTTGGGATTATTAGTACACAAGAATACAGAGAAATACACAAGAATAGAGTTATAACACTAGAATAGAATTATAACAATTAAAAAAAAGCCAACACAGCAATTTGCCACCCTAACATTATAAATATAGTGCAGAAATTGCATAGATCCCATAGGATCCCAAGCTTGATGCCGACACAGTGGGCAGGCATGTTCATCATAGATAAGATGTTACCAGACTCGTTATTAACCACCACATGACACCCAGGTACCACCCAACAGATCTCCAGACCATCGCCTCCCCCACACTCAGCCGCAGGTCAATGACCTAACTGACCTTGACAACCCACCCTCCCTCTTCCTGATACTCTCGTTGTATCCTATGATGGCACAGGACACAAAGGAGGTCCTCAGTCTCTCTGTGGAGGAGCTTAGTGACAGCAGCCTGTCACTGAAGGAGCTCCTCTTCTGCGACAAGGTGGTGTGCAGGGGGTGGCTGGAGTTCCCCAGGATTGATCTCAACTTTATTTACTTGAATGCATTGTAATTTTTGTTGCTACGTATGAGCCAGGTCATCTTCTTCTCGAGTCACTGCGTATCATCAAATGATTCCAGTCCATTGTTGGATGCATTGTCTGGCACTCGGTGTTAGATCAGTTAGGTCCTCTTGGGTGCAAAAAGTCGGAAGGAGTGGGCAGACAAGAAGATGTTGCATGGTCTGATCCTCTCCACACAGACAAGAGATGTCGCCATTCTCATTAAACCCCCACTTTGTCAAGTTTGTTTTGCATCAACCGACAGCAGTTCTCAGGCGGTTACGGCAGGACCAGAGTGGCCATGCTTCACTGGCGCCAGATGGAAGAGATTCACATGGTCTGGTAGAAGACACTGTGTGTGGGGCTTGGGTAAGGTGTTCTGTCCACAGAGTGACACGCTGCTTGTCCGGATTTCTGTCCAGAGCCTCTACAGAGTACAGGAAGCTTTGCCTTGACTTTAGTCTTTTTGCTGTTGGCTCATGATTGTAGAGTTGGTGGCGGGTGTCAGTTTCTTGTTTCAACTTTTCTTTCTGGGATGCAACTGTCCTCCGGATGCTTGGTGGAGCGATCCCGCTCAGTAGGTATAGGTTATCAACCTTTGTAGGCTTCAAGCAGCCAGTGACAGCACGGCAAGCCGAGTTTAGCCCAGTATCAACCCTGGTGGCATGGGCTGATGTGTACTCCACTGCAGAGAAGCATAAAGCCAACGCTGTTGTACGTACTGTCTTGGCATCAGCACCCCATTTTGTGTTGGTAAGCTTCCTGAGAATGCTGTTCCTTGATGCCACTTTAGCTTTGGTCTTTGTGATGTGTTCCTTGTAGGTGAGAGACCTGTCAAGTGTCACCCCTAGGTAGACTGGATTTGAGATGTGCTGTAGCCTCTTCCCGTACCAGCTGATCTGTAGTTTGCGATCGGCTTCCCTGTTTTTCAGATGAAATGCACAAATTTGTGTTTTGTCTGGGTTGGCCCTTATGTGGTTGATGGAATAGTAAGGGATGAGCAGGTCCAGTGCATTCGCCTGACATCTGACGTCATCTCATGCGAGCCAGATCATAACACAACACAATTATATAACAGGCCTTGTCAGGAATATCCTGAGGTGATGTAGGCACTGGAAACACGCTTTCAGCAGGCCTATGGTCATCTCCACCTGGGCTTTCATCCTGCAGTGAGCCCGGTTGAAATTCAGTTGGGGGCTTGGGTCAGTGTAAGGGGCCAGCAGCCTCGGTTGGCATGGGTAACCCCTGTCCCCCCAGCAAAAATACATCCAATTCTCAGTACTGTATAGTGTATACATAAGAGTGGATTAAAGGTTGGGGACAAGTGAATTACTGTCCAAATCTTCGGGCTACTGACCACATTGCAATCTGTTTCTCAGGTGAGACTCATGTTGGATCAGTGCGTCATGAACTGACCCAGGCCACTTTGCCTCTACATCAGAAATGTAGTCTGCTGCATCAAATTTGATCTTGAGAGATGTTAGTTTAACTGTGATGCAGTCTTTAACATTCTACATGTACCTGCACATTCATGTTGTGAATGGACTTCCTTTTCACATCATCAGCTTCATTATAGGAAGGAGACTTGATGGGAATATGGGTGCCATCTATGCAACCAATTACAATGGAAAATCCTAAAAGAAGTTAAAGATATTAATCCAGTTCTGAGGTTGCAGCACAATGTCATTCAGAGGATATATCCATCCATTCCATCCATCCATTCTCTACCGCTTATCCGGGGTCGGGTCGCGGGGGCAGCAGCTTGAGCAGGGAAACCCAGACTTCCCTCTCCCTAGCCACTTCGTACAGCTCCTCCGGGAGAATCCCAAGACGTTCCCAGGCCAGCCGGGAGACATAGTCTCTCCAGCGTGTCCTGGGTCGTCCCCGGGGCCTCCTCCCGGTAGGACGTGCCCAGAACACCTCACCAGGGAGGCGTCCAGGAGGCATCCTGACCAGATGCCCGAGCCACCTCATCTGGCTCCTCTCGATGCGGAGGAGCAGCGGCTCGACTCTGAGTCCCTCCCGGATGACCGAACTTCTCACCCTATCTCTAAGGGAGAGCCCGAACACCCTGTGGAGGAAACTCATTTCGGCCGCTTGTATCCTGGATCTCGTTCTTCTGGTCACGACCCACAGCTCGTGACCATAGGTGAGGGCAGGAACGTAGATTGACCGGTAAATCGAGAGCTTTGCCTTTCGGCTCAGCTCCTTCTTCACCACGACGGACCGATACAGAGTCCGCATCACTGCAGACGCTGCACCGATCCGCCTGTCGATCTCCCGTTCCATCGTACCCTCACTCGTGAATGAGACCCCGAGATACTTGAACTCCTCCACTTGGGGCAGGATCTCATCCCCAACCCGGAGAGGGCACTCCACCCTTTTCCGACTGAGGACCATGGTCTCAGATTTGGAGGTGCTGATTCTCATCCCAACCGCTTCACACTCGGCTGTGAACCGTTCCAGTGAGAGTTGGAGATCACGGCTTGATGAAGCCAACAGCACCACGTCATCTGCAAAAAGCAGAGATGCAATACTGAGGCCACCAAACCGGACACCCTCAACGCCTTGGCTGCACCTAGAAATTCTGTCCATAAAAGTTATGAACAGAATCGGTGACAAAGGGCAGCCTTGGCGGAGTCCAACCCTCACTGGAAACGAATCCGACTTACTGCCGGCAATGCGGACCAAACTCTGACATCGGTCATACAGGGACCGAACAGCCCTTATCAAGGGGTTCGGTACCCCATATTCCCGAAGCGCCCCCCACAGAATCCCCCGAGGAAGACGGTCGAACACCTTCTCCAAGTCCACAAAACACATGTAGACTGGTTGGGCGAACTCCCATGCCCCCTCAAGGACCCTGCGGAGGGTGTAGAGCTGGTCCACTGTTCCACAGCCAGGACGAAAACTACATTGCTCCTCCTGAATCCGAGATTCGATTTCCCGACGGACCCTCCTCTCCAGAACCCCTGAATAGACCTTACCAGGGAGGCTGAGGAGTGTGATCCCCCTGTAGTTGGAACACACCCTCCGGTCCCCCTTCTTAAAAAGGGGGACCACCACCCCAGTCTGCCAATCCAGAGGCACTGTCCCCGATGTCCACGCGATGTTACAGAGGCGTGTCAACCAGGACAGCCCCACAACATCCAGAGCCTTTAGGAACTCCGGGCGGATCTCATCCACCCCCGGGGCCCTGCCACCGAGGAGCTTTTTAACTACCTCGGTGACCTCAACCCCAGAGATAGGAGAGCCCGCCTCAGAGAACCCAGACTCTGCTTCCTCATGGGAAGGTGTGTCGCCGGAATTGAGGAGGTCTTCGAAGTATTCTCCCCACCGAGTCACAACGTCCCGAGTTGAAGTCAGCAGCGCCCCATCCCCACTATACACAGTGTTGATGCTGCACTGCTTCCCCCTCCTGAGATGTCTGATGGTGGACCAGAATCTCCTCGAAGCCTTCTGGAAGTCGTCCTCCAAGGCCTCACCGAACTCCTCCCACGCCCACGAGTTTTTGCCTCAGCAACCACCAAAGCTGCATTCCGCTTGGCCAGCCGGTACCTATCAGCTGCCTCAGGAGTTCCACAGGCCAAAAAGGCCCGATAGGACTCCTTCTTCAGCTTGACATTATCCCTTACAACCGATGTCCACCAGCGGGTTCTGGGGTTGCCGCCACGACAGGCCCCGACCACCTTACGGCCATAGCTGCGGTTGGCCGCTTCGACAATGGAGGCGCGGAACATGGTCCACTCAGACTCAATGTCCCCCGCCTCCCCCAGAACGTGGGTGAAGTTCTGCCGGAGGTGGGAGTTGAAACTCCTTCTGACAGGGGATTCCGCCAGGCGTTCCCAGCAGACCCTCACAATACGTTTGGGTCTGCCAGGTCGGACCGGCATCTTCCCCCACTCATCGGAGCCAACCACCACCAGGTGGTGATCGGTTGACAGCTCCGCCCCTCTCTTCGCCCGAGTGTCCAAGACATGCGGCCGCAAGTCCGATGACACGACCACAAAGTCGATCATCGAACTGCGGCCTAGGGTGTCCTGGTGCCAAGTGCACATATGGACACCCTTATGTCTGAACATGGTGTTCATTATGGACAGTCTGTGACGAGCACAGAAGTCCAATAACTGAACACCATTCGGGTTCTGATCGGGGGGTGCCGTTCCTCCCAATCACGCCCTTCCAGGTCTCACTGTCATTGCCCACATGAGCATTGAAGTCCCCCAGCAGAACGATGGAGTCCCCAGTGGGAGCGCTCTCCAGCACCCCCTCCAAGGACTCCAAAAGGGTGGGTTACTCTGAACTGCTGTTTGGTGCATAAGCACAAACAACAGTCAGGACCCGTACCCCCACCCGAAGGCGGAGGGAGGCTACCCTCTCGTCCACCGGGGTGAACCCCAATGTACAGGCGCCAAGCCGGGGGGCTATAAGTATACCCACACCTGCTCGGCGTGTCTCACCATGAGCAACTCCAGAGTGGAAGAGAGTCCAACCCCTCTCGAGAGGACTGGTACCAGAGCCCAAGCTGTGTGTGGAGGTGAGCCCGACTATATCTAGTCGGAACTTCTCGACCTCACACACCAGCTCGGGCTCCTTCCCTGCCAGAGAGGGTGACATTCCACGTCCCAAGAGCCAGCTTCTGTAGCCGGGGATCGGATCGCCAAGGTCCCCGCCTTCGGTCACCGCCCAGCTCACAGTGCACCCGACCCCTATGGCCCCTCTCACAGGTGGTGATCCCATGGGAAGCATTCAGAGGATATAATTTCAAATTAATTTTACAGATTTCTACATCATTCACCTGCAATCTTGTGGAACTCATCCTTGATGACTCTGACAGACTTATTTCCAGGGAAATTGACAAACTGATTTCAAAGTGAAACACACTGAGCATCTCCCACATTGTATAGAAAACTATAATTTGCAAATAAAAAAAAAAACTAAATGCAGCACTACACACAATACCTGCTGGGATGTGTGGGCATGGCTGTGATTTATTATGCTGCATATGTGAGCTGAGATCAGGTTGTTGATGTATAATGGTTTGGGACATGAAACGGTACGGCTCATAAAAAAAACTGTCTGGATATGAAAGAACATTTAAACGCAGTCTGATAATCATCTAACATCGAATATTTATTTCTCTGTGAATTACTGCTTCACCTTAATCAAAGGGATCCTCATCAAACTACTGTATGTTTTTTATTAATTTTGTATTTATTCAGTTATTTTTCTTCTTTCCTGACATGTTACTACAACATATTTCACTTTCATCAGTGTTGAAACATCATCAACAACTGTCATGATCACTCCGTTCCTGCAGTCTGCTCCACAGTTTCCACAGTCCCACCTCCCAGCCTGACCACACCTCCCGCTGATCACTCACACCTACAGATGTGGGTGTTTAAACCCACATCTCACACTCAGTCTGTGACAGATTGTAATTGACCCATGTCCTACTCTCCAGCATTGTACTCCGGATTGCCTGCCCGATCACGACCTGTTTCGTCCCTGGACTCTGCCTCTCGTCTGCTTCCCAGCCAACCTACCTGCCCTTCGTCCACGAATTCCGCCTCGTCTCTCTGTGCCGGTAAACCTGACCCTCGCTTGTCCAACGACTCTGCCTCCTGTTCCAGCCCTGGTAAATTGACTAGCCTCCCGTCCCTTGACCTCGGCTCCTGCCTGCTCCCTTTCTCTGGAGGGATCCATTGTGTCTCCAGTGTGCTCCGCTGGCCTAGCGGTTACCTGCCTGCCTGCCTGCCGCCTGGGAGATCCAGGTTCGATCCCCACTCCGCCCGGCCTGAAAATAAACACCGTTGAACTTAACTCCTGTATTGTTTCTTTGTGCTGCACTTGGGTCCTGTTCACACCCTGTGACAAACAACATCCAAAAAAAAAAAAGGGTTAAAGGGTCAAAAGCCATTTGCTTGTAAGATTCCCGTCCCCTAAATCATCAGCAAAACATCTCTCTCATTAGAATATGTGATCAACAAACTCAGACATTAAAAGTCTTCAACCAGCTCATACATTGAATTTTGACAGACGTTCATACACTTCCAGATATTAGCCTTTTACCCTAGAGCATAACCATGTTTACATTCTTCCTAGGAACACAAGGTTTGTTAACATAGATAGTCAAAACTAGATGTTGACCTTGCCAGTGTTCTCCACAGGATGATCATATTAACGTCTTTCAGCAGACAGTGTTTATACAAGAATTAACCAGTTTGTTGCAGACACTTTAACAGTCATACATGGTATTATATTGTCAAAAGATATCAACATGCTCTTTAAAGTCTCAAAGTTAATGTTATCCCATGTTATCACAAATACATGTTTGTTTTTTTTGTTTTTTTCATTAGTCCATGTTTCTGACATCAATGATGTTGATTTTTGTGACTGTTCCATGAAATAATTGATGTGTCCAAAATTGTAGAGCTTCCAATATTGAAGTGACTCTGTTGTACTGATCTTTGGTGTAGTAACAATGCTTGTCCGTCTTTATTGCTCATATTTCACCAACTCCTCTGCACTCCTGATCATCATTGTTTTCATCTGGTCCGGAGAAAGCCCCTTTGCTTTAATGAAGATCCTGCAGTTGTTCGTCCAGGTGGTGTTGATCAGCCCATTCTTCTTCAGTTGTCGAACTTTTTTAGCGATATCAGCATTCTTTTTAGTGAGATTCTCATTAATGTAGACATTTTTTCCTTTCAGTTTGAAGCCTTCTTTCAGAAGAACAATGTTGTTTACGACTGTTGAATTTTATTAGCACTGCAGGTGGTCTCCTACCTCCAGATGGTAATGGGTAACATGTCTTATAGATATCTCCAGATCCCTCAGTTGAGAACTCACTTGTTGCTCCAGAGATTCGATGTCAGCGCTACCCATAGCATTTCTGTCATTCCTCGGCTTGACTTTGATTCCAGTTTTTTTAGTGATCAAACAGAACTACGGTAACATTCGCTGTCCGACAGCATAAGGAAATGAAACATGACTTGAAAGAAGGCGGAGTCAGAAGAAACCCTGAGCTCATGGAGTAAAACATGCTCCCGACCAGGTTAGTTCCAGAGACTGTTACTGAGTCTGTAACAAACTCAGAGGTTCAGAAAGAACTCTGTTGGTCACGGCCGTTGATTCGCCGCACGGTGGTGGGGACCGGGGATGTGGCGCTGTGGCTCTGATGTGGGGGTGGGGTGGTGTGTGGGCTGTCTGGCCTGGCCTGGGGGTTGGGCAGCGGGGGGATGGCCCATGGATGCGGGGGAGGTTGGGTGGTACGAAGTCGTCGCTGCACATGGGGGCGGGATGGTTGCTGGGCAGCTTGACTTCTCCCCCGCGGACCCTGTCTCCCATCTACCTGTGGGTGCTGCACGGCTCACCTGCTGGCCTATCGGGCGTGGCACGTTAGGTCGGTTTTGTAGCATGTGCCTTGCCGCCGCTGTTGGCCGGGGATCTGCGGTTGGTGGCCGGCAGTTGGTTTACTTTGCTGGGTGCTGGGGCGTGGGATGGCGTTGCTGTCGGTTTCCCGATGGACCTGGGCTATGGGCGGGGCTCGGCGTGGGGGCACCTGTGGGCGGGTTGGCTGCGGTGGGCCTCTGATAGGGCCTGGCATGGGCTGCCTCGGACGACCGGCAGTGTGCGGGGGCTGGCTGCCTCTGGTCGGCTTTCTAATTGTGGGCGGCGGCGCTGGGGGGCTTGCGGCCCGCTGGGGATCTCTGCTGTATCTGGAGGGTTGATGTGGGCCCTATCTCTGGTCTGCCCGCGCTTGCGGGAGGCTTGACGGGCATGTGGGGTTGCAATACCCCATGTCCGGGGGGCTATGTAGGGGGTCCATGTTGCCCGGTCACTGCGGCTGACCCCTGGGGCTGCGGGGGGCATTCCTGTCCCCTGGGGTTGGGGGGTTTGGCGGGGTGTGGGCATGGTGGATGGGGGTGGGGGCTTGGGAAGTGTGGCGGGGCGGGATGGGGAGGTGATGGAGGGGCCTCCTTGCCTCGTGCCCCTTGGGCCTGGCCCGTGCGCCCTGGCGGTGGCGGCCGCTGCCTCCTCTGGGTCCCCAGGTCTACGTGGTTCTAGATATCCCCGGTGGCTCTTTGGGTGATGGCTTCTTGATGCTCCTGGCTGCCGGGGTTGGGAGTGCTCGGTTGGCATCGCCTTGTTGAGTTCTGGTAGCCTATCCGGGTGTTGGTTTCATCACACTTGCATGTTGGGCCAGGGCTTACCAGCTCCTGTCGAGTCCAATTATTGAGAACCATTGGGTCCCGTCAGAACATGATGAGTCTCACTTCAGTCATCACAATCTTATGCCCTCTATCTTCCTCCTACACTGGTTTCCTCTGGTGGCCTATTCTATGCTATCAGGACCTCCACTAATCTGATGTTTTGTAACATTGGTGTTGAGATATCAGTTCTAAGATAGAATAAAACAGCCTAAACCTTTTTCACTCCAACAGCACTGCCTGTCTATCCACTACCTTGTTTATGTTCTCTCTCCCTGTCTCCTTTTTCCTTCCCCCTTAACTCACAGAGGTGCAGCACCCCCCTCTCTGGCTCACAATAGGAAATTCTAATAAAGACTGACAATTTAGTTACCAGAGAGGATTGGTGATGGTCACATGCGCGCATTAAAATATATAAAAGATTTTGCTGCAAGACTAAAATAAGCATTGATCTCATAAAAGGTTAACCCCCTTTTATAGGGTTAAACTATGAGAATACATGCAGACAAGACAAAAAAAAAAAAAGAAAGGCCAGATGGAAAGTCAGTCTAGAGCCGCTGCACCCTGGGTGCACCGCCACTACGGGCCAAAATGACCTAATATTCCTTAAACTCATGTTTTTCCTGATGATAATGGGGGGAAACCGGAGAACACCCATTCAGACATGGAGAGAACATGGAAACTCTTCACAGAAAGGCCATGTTGGAAATGATGGGGTTTGAACCCCTGACCTTCTTGCTGTGAGGCAGCAGTGCTAACCACTACTCCACCGTGCTGCCAAAACATAGTAGTAGGGTGTAAGGTGCCAGCTGGATCAGGGTATATGAAGAGGTAAAATTGCGTGTCTGGGATAGTGTACCGGGACATCTGTACCAAGTATAGATTAGAAGTACCCAAACCCCAATGGGCCATACCACAGAAGGTAGCTAAGAACAATAGGGACAAGGTTCTGTGGAACATCAGCTTCCAGACCTGGCTAACCAACTGGACATAGTGATGGAGGAAAAAGACAAGGAGAAGGTATGTTGTGTATGTAGACTGAGGGAAGTAGATTGCAGGACAGACACAATCCGTAACTTTCACAATGTGTTTACTTTCCTTCTTCATGCATTCATCTCATTCAATACCGTCGTGCAGTGCCACCGCTGGATGGGGAGTGTATTGCATGATACCACATATTCCTCTTTTGTTAGAATAAACCCTCAAACAGTAACATAAGAATCTACTCCATTAGCAACTAGAAATTAGAAATAGAGTACCATTAATCGGTAAAATAAGCAGCAACTCTGAGGTAAGTATCAACAAATAGAAAACATTAGTGTCATATTCATTACCAAATTGCAGGTAAGTATCAAAGATAAGCCATAGGCCTATTGTAAACATTGTGAACGTAAGCAGAAGTCACAAGTCATAAACAGTATAATGATATTTCAAGAACATTTCCACATCATTTCTTTCTCTTTTTTTTTAAGTCACATAATCCTTAAGCCATGCGGGAGCATGTCGTACTCTCGGTACACTTGGAGACTGATGTGGTGAGGGCGCAGTTTCGGGGTCAAGTGGCTCAGCACCTTGGTCACTTGGCAGGAGACAAGCATCTGCAGGCAGTGATGCTGGAGCAGCAGCACAGGTGAAAGAAGAGGGGGCAAGGTGGAAGGCATTCCACACTTTTCCATCAGACAGCAAGTAAATGGCAGGACCCTTTTGGGCTACCACTGTCAGTGGTTGGGTAAACTTTGAGTGTCCTTTGGCAATGAGTCCAGGTTTGCGGATGCGGATAGCAGAGCCGATCTGGAAGCTTGGTGATTTTGCACCACAACGTTTGTCTGTGTATTGTTTTGACTTCTGTTGTCGGTTTTGGATGTTTTGTAGCATGTTGGCTTTCTCAGTGCAGGGGCGCATGGAGTGCAGACCTGTGATGTGAAGCTTGGTATTTATTCGTCTACCATGCAACAGTTCAGCTGGGGACACTGAAGTCACGGCATGTGGTGGGGCTCTGTATGTGTGTAAAAACTCAGTAAAGAAGGCTTTCAGTGATTTACCTTCGATGTTGGCGGTTTGCAGGCCGTCCTTGAAGACTCTGTTGAAGCTCTCAATTTCACCCTTGGCCTGTGGGTAGTATACAGAGCTGCGACAGTGCTGGATGTTCCTGTCACTAAGGAATGCTTCAAACTCAGCTGACACGAACTTAGGGCCATTGTCAGTGACAATTTCCTGAGGATTACCCTCTCTGCTGAACACAGTGGTAAGGAATGTCATAACAGAGGCAGAAGTCATGTTTGAGCAGAAGGCAATCTCGGGCCATCAACTGTAATAGTCAATGAGAGTGATGGCAAAGCGGCAGTCAGCAGGCGCGGTGTGAATGGGACCGACAATGTCCACAGCAACCTTTTCCCAGGCTGCAGTTGGGGTAGGAACCGGCTGTAATGGGGTAGTACGGGTGGTTGCAGTTTTATCGTGCTGTAGGCAGGTGGCGCATGATTTGATGGCGGACTCAACCTGGACATCCATTCCAGGCCACCAGTACAAGTCTCTCAGTCGATGTTTGGTGCGAACGATCCCTTGGTGTGTAGCATGAGCAAGCTGGATCATCTTTTCCTGTAGCTGTTGCGGTACGACAACACGGTGAGTGCCACGCACAATGACACTGTTCTGCACAGCCAGCTCATTCTGTACACGGAAGTATGGCACGATGAGGGGGTCAAGGCCTTTTGCAGTACGAGGTCATCCCTTTTGCATGTAGTGGCGCACTTGCTGTAGCACAGGGCATGCATTACAGGCACTGGAAAGCTCAGCAGCTGCGACTGCAGCAAAGTCAGGGGACACAGCAGCCACCATTTCCAGCTCCATCTCCTCGTGGTCATCTGTGATGGGAAGAGGCAAGCGTGACAAGCAATCTGCAGTAACATTCTCATGGCCCGGTTTGTATTCGATGGTGTAGTTAAAACACAGCAGGCGAGCAGACCATCGAGCTATTCTCATGCCAAGGCCTTTGGTTGTGAGTAGAGTGGTCAAAGGGCTATGATCAGTCCGTAAAGTGAAGTGATGGCCGCAGAGGTAAGTACGCTACTTTTCAGTCGCCCAGACGCATGCCAAAGCCTCTTTTTCAACTGTTGAGTAGTTGCGTTCACATGCAGTAAGTGTTCTGGAAGCGAATGCAATGGTCTGTTCAGTGTCGCCTTTCAATTGTGTCAGCACAGCACCGATGCCATAGTCTGACGCATCTGTTGTCATGATAGTTGGCAGGGAAGGGTCGAACAAGGCAAGTGCGGAGCTGGTAGTGATTATTTCTTTTACTTTGCAGAAGTTCGCTTGCGCCTCCTCAGACCAATGGAAAGTAGCAGACTCTCTGAGTAGAGCACGGAGAGGTTCCACAAGCATGGCATAGTTGGGGATGAACTTCGAATACCACGCAGTCAGGCCTAGGAAAGACAGCAGAGATTGAGCGTCGTGTGGAGGGGGAGCTTCAACCACAGACAGTACGTGGCTAGGGTCTGGATGAAGGCCAGAAGCAGAGATGAGATGCCCAAGAAAGGACAGCCCAGTCTTTCTGAAGTGGCATTTTTTTGCATTGAGCTTCAGCCCACTCTCCTATAAGCAGTGAAGAACGGCTTTCAATCTGGTGTCATGTACTTCAGGCGTCTCCCCACTGACGATGATGTCGTCCAGATAGCACTGCACACCTTTTTGACCAGCCAGGATCTGAGACATCATGCGTTGGAAGGCACTGGGTGCTGAGGCCAGGCCGTAAGGCACCCGCGTGAAACGAAAAAGTCCATCTTGCGTTATAAAAGCTGTAAGATCTCTGCTGCTTGGATGTAACTGCACTTGGTGGTATGCATTTTGTAGATCAATCGTGGAGAACATTGTAGCGCCACGGAGCTCAGTGAAAACTTTCTCAATGTGTGGCAGCGGGTGACTGCCGATCACCACAGCCCTGTTAGGTTCACGTAAGTCCACACAAACACGAAGGTCACCTGTCTTCTTGCTCACGACCACCAGAGGCGACACCCAGGCAGATGAGTCCACTCTCTCAATGATGCCATCAGTTTCCAGTCTGTGCAGCTCCTCCGACACCTTGTCACGCACGGCATATGGGAGTCTGCGTAGCTTCTGCTGGAGTGGAGGCACATCTGCACGCACCTTAACTTTGTGTATAAAACCAGTGGCAACGCCTAAAGCACTGGTGGCATTGACGGTGTGACTCACCACGGATGCAGCAGGTGTTGCAATCTGCCCATCTTGGATGTGAAGGCGCAGGGCAGTGGACAGGTCCATTCCGAGCAGTGGTTTGCCATCAGTAACGATGTAGAAGTCAGTTTGTGCGCTCTGGTTGCAGAATGTGACAGTAAGTTGAAGACAGCCCAGTACTGGAATCGGCTTCTTCATGTAGGTCACCAGGCGTACAGTAGGCTTCGAGAGAGGCACGTGCATGAAAGACTGTCTGTAGGTGCTCTCTGGAAGAATGGAGACAGCTGAACCAGTGTCCACAAGCAACTCAGTATTAAGAGACTGTTCATCCTTAGCATGAAGAGCAACTGTACAGGTAAGGTGCTTTGGGACTGCAGCTGTAGGGGCTACATGCAACACGGTAAGGTGTGGAACAGCAACGTCACGCACTGATTGCGTAGGGACTACGCTGCGGCACACTTTACTAAAATGTCCCATTTTTCCACATTGATTACATTTAGCCTTTTTATCAGGGCATTCGGGGTTGTTTGCTAGGTGAGAGTTGGATCCACAACAGTAGCAGGTTTTGTGTTGAACTGTGGAGTGAGACTTGCCTTTGCCCCGACGCTTTTTGTGTGCACTGTCACCTCTCGGCTGCACGAGTTTCACAGTAGCGTCGTGAACATGTACAGGGGCGATAGCCTTAGCTTCTGCCATGGCTGATTCGATTTGAGTAGCAATAGTGATCGCCTTCTCTAATTTTAAGTCCGTTTCCAACAGCAAGCGTTCTCTGACCCTCGTAGAGGACGTTTTCTCGATGAATTGATCCCTTATCGTATCATCAGCAAACGTATCAAAGTCACAGTTAACTACTAAATCCCTCAACGCAGCAATGTACTGTACTGTCGTTTCGCCAGGTCTCTGTGCATGCTGACGGAACTTGCTCCTCACAGCCACGACATTCACCTTCGGCACAAAGAAAGTTTTAAGCGTATCACAGGCGGATTTGTAAGAAGTGCCAGTGTCGGGGAGGGAAAGAAAAATTCGCTGTCCTTCTGTGCCCAAACAGTGAAGCAGTAGTGCACGCTTTCGTTTGTCCGGGATGTCATTATTAGTCAAAGCTAGCAGGTAATTTTCAAACATCTGTATCCACGTCGTATACAACATTGTAGGTTCACCCGGGGTTTCAAACAAAGCAGGAGATTGTGAGATTCCGATACAAGCCATTCTCTTCGCCAATATGTTGTGTATGTAGACTGAGGGAAGTAGATTGCAGGACAGACACAATCCGTAACTTTCACAATGTGTTTACTTCTTCAGGCATTCATCTCATTCAATACCGTAGTGCAGTGCCACCGCTGGATGGGGAGTGTATTGCACAATACCACAAGGTAGCAGTAATAGAGTGGTGATACCAGCTGACACCTACTTTAGAAAGAAGGAACACAAAGTACCAAGAAGTACCGAGGGTTGAAATAACAGGAAAAGATGTGGAAGCTTAAGGTCAGTGTGGTTCCCATGGTAGTGGGACCACTCTCGACAGAAACCCCCCAACTTGAAAAGTGGCTCCAACAGATAGCAGGAGTCCAGAAGAGATGATAGAAGACCTGACCTTGAGGATGACACCGATAACAAGGCAGAACCCTGACCCAAAATCATAACGATAACGGTTGTGTCATCTGCAAGAAAATGGATGGTGCAAGAGACAGAGAGACAACCAGCGCGAGAGAGATTGTGCGTGTGTGTGTGTGTGTGTGCGTGTGTGTGTGTGTGTGTGTGTGTGTGTGTGTGTGTGTGTGTGTGTGTGTGTGTGTGTGTGTGTGTGTGTGTGTGTACACAGCATCATGAGAAGCTTTTGGATTCCATCAGGTCAGATCCATTATCCAAGTACAATAATAATAATGTTAAAATAAAATCTATGAGGTTTTAGAGTGTAGCATGTCTTGCGTTCATACAAACTATGACAGAGGAAATCAAACTGCTGACAGGAAGGAAGCTGCCCTGCCCCCTCCCACACCCCTCAGGAAACCTAACAAAATTGCTAAAGGAATTTCCTGTTACCACAGCATACTTGTGGTACATAGTTTCTGCTAAAACCATATTTCAGAGTGAGGGGTCAAATATTTATATCCCATCAATGATTGTCTGAATATTATTTAGCTACTGGGGCCAGTGGCCAAATCTAAATTTATGGCAGTGTTTTGGGGTTTCTGGTGTTGTCAGTAGTTATTTGGATAATAAATCTAAATGAATGAAAAGAAAAGCAGTTTAAAAAGGAACACAAACAAAACCCGAGTTCCTACACCCACACTGTCACTTCATTTATTCCTTTAGTTACAAAAAAAATTAGGGAAGAAAAATAATTGATGGAATCATTTGACTTGGCTTTGCTACTTGTTTGGCTTGGTTTACACAATTTATCAGGAAATGGAAAAAGGTGACTTTTCGTATTTGAACAAGATGTTTTAATATTTTAGTGGAGGCAATCTCAAACAATTGACCTCCTCTATTCTATTGGTCAATCTGACTGAGCTGAAAGCATTGTTTTATTGGCAGAGCACAAGCACAGCTAAATGCATAATTAATGTCTCCATTTTTAAGATGTAAAGAAGGTTTAAAATTGACCATAAAGCCAAAATTGAAATCAGCAAAACCAAAGATGATGAAAAATGTATCCAATATACGATTATAACAGACAGTGACATAAAGTGGGTCAAAAAGTTTTCCCCTTATTCTGAACGCGCCTAACCAATAAATCCCATATAATCCAAATGCTATCACAGAACTCATAGTTTCACATATCAGTACGGCTGGAATGAAAACTGGTTTTACCTTATGATGTTCAGTGTTTTTAAATCCTGAATTAGATATTCTCCTCCTTGTAGTCCTGGATCCTTGAACCTCCTTTTCTAATTTGGATTTTTCACTGAAGCAGCCAAGTTTTTCCTATATACTGCTTGACAGGAACCGTCTTATTCAAACAATAATTTCATACAATATATATGTAATTGTCCATGAAGGAGATTTTACCCTTCATCTTTGTTAAAAGAACTGTCTTCTTTTCCACCCTTTCTTTCGATCTCAATTATTTCCAGATGTGTGTGTTCCTGGCCATCCCCCTGTTTTTCTTCCGTCCTAGTACTTCCTGTTGCCCCCCCCTTCCACACACACACACACACACACACACACACACACACACACACCACAGACATTTACTGCAAATTTTTCTTTGTTTCAGAAATACTTTTTTGCTTCTCCATCTCAGTGATAATGTATTTTATTTGTCGAGGTATGTTCATGGTTCTTTCTATTTCATGTCTGCTGACCATTTCCAGAGCATTCTCTATTTGTATTGTTTCAAGCTGCAGATCTTTTTTGTTTTTGTTTTTTTTTTGTTATACCATGTGGATCACCATTTTCTGACAAACACAATTGTCATTTTCATGCCAAGCACCCGTGATATTTTGTAGCAACCTCCATCTGTGCATTGGTGGCTGGTGATTGTTTTCTAATTAGACGTGGTAAGAGGCATTGTTGGTGCATTGTTATTTTTGAGATTGCAACATTGACTTACAGAAAACAAATTAGTGACTGCTATTTGAATATGGCTTCTTTTGTTCATATGTAATCAAATGGCACTTTCTTCATTACCAGACATATAATGGAGGCAAAATCCAAGGAATAATGGTACCATGATTCTTTCTTTCTGTATTTGAAGAAATAGCATTTTTTAAGTGGTGAATAAAAGAGCTGCCACTTTCTGTCTTCTATTGAAGGATCTTGCGTTATTTTCTGCCTGCTATCTACAATACAGGTTAATATTTGGTTAAGTAACTACTAATCCCTGTTTTTAAGAGAGTTCTAATTCCTAATACCTGTTTGAAGAGTCCAAAAATTTTTCTTTTGTTTTTATGTATGGAAACTGGAAGTTTATTTTGTTTTCTTTGTAAAGGCAAGGGGACAAAGCATCCAGGGAATGTTATTTAATACAGAAACAGGAGACAGTGGGAGGAATAAACTCACACAAGGTAAAACTGTCTTCAGTGTTATGTGAATGTGACATATTTGGCACTGCCCAAAGTACAGAAATGGAAAGGTCTAGAGCACATGTGTCAAACTCAAGGCCCACCACATCATTTTATATGGCCCACGAGAGCGTAAAAGGTCTAAAGTAAATAGGTCAAAAGTGTGCTTTGACAAAAACTACATTTCCCACATGCAGTAATTAAAATCAGAGTCAGAATCAGAGAATCAGAGAATCAGAGTCTTTATTTGTCATACTGACACACGTTTCCACAGTTGACAGCACGAAATATGTCTCTGGAGGTCCCAGTAAGCCCGGTCGATAAATAAGATAAATAAGTTAAGAGAAACTAGTTAAAAAAGTTTAAAAAATGCAAGATAAATAAGTTAAGAAAACCTAGAGAAAAACAAAAAGTTAAAAATATAAGATAAATAAGAAAAGAGAACAAAGAAAAGTTAAGATGTAAGATATATAGTTGAAGTTTAAAGTGTCTGGACAGCAGAATGTAGTTCACACAACAACAACGACAACGCAGCAGCTCAAGTGTGTAGGCGCTCCATACATTGCACTTGAAGAAGCACCATATTGCGCTGAATCCCAATGTGTCTGTGGTGACACACGGGGCGTCGTGAGGGTGACTACAGAGCACCACTGGAGTTCAGCTGTCTAACAGCTTCTGGAAAGAAGCTGTTCCTCAGCCTGATGGTCCTACTCCGGATGCTCCGTAGTCTCCTGCCTGAGGGGAGGGGTTCGAATAGACTGTGTGCTGGGTGGGTGGGGTCTGTCATGATAAACCCATTTTAACATTGACAAAAACGTTCTGAACAAAATTAATGTGCTGACTTGTGTTTGATGTTATTTTTATTCATTCTCTAGTATAGTTTGATCCTTAATTGATGGAGTGCTGTGGGTTTCATAACCTGACAAATTACAAGGATTTATGTTATAACAAGTCAACAAATACATTTTTTTCCGTGCAATTGTAATGTTTGTAACTTAAATAAGTAATAAATTCAAAGTTATTTAACATTAAGGAGTATTTAGATTTATTTTACATTACATGGAGTTACATTTATATGTGCCCCTTTGAGGACAGCCATTGTGCTGATGTGGCCCTCGGTGAAAACGAGTTTGCCACCACTGGTCTAGAGTATGTCTGGGGTCAGAGTATTGTCAGTCAGTCATTTTCTCAACCCGCTTAATCCACCTATGCAGGTCGCGGGGGAGTCGGTGCCTATCCCGGCAGTCTCAGGGCGTGAGGCGGGGGACACTCCGCGCACGACGCCAATGTACCGCGGAGCCACACAATCACTCACACACACACTCATTCCTATGGTCAATTTGGGACCGGCCAATCAACCAGAAGTGCATGCTTTTGGAGGTGGGAGGAAGCCGGAGAACCCGGAGAGAACCCACGCAGACACGGGGAGAGCATGCGAACTCCGTACAGAGCGGGACTTGAATCCGAGTCCGCCATGTTGTGAGGCGACGGCGCTACCCACTGCGCCAGGTCAGAGTATAGAATATTTAGAATTTATTTAACACTGAACAATGACATAATAGAGTTTTCCATGAGTTGTTTTTAAAAATGTGATAATGAAGCCAACTTTTTTCGTTATCATAAAATCAAATATTGAGCTGTTGGAAACACTCCAGAACACTAGGGGCGGTAATGTGCCTTAAACTCTATGCCAGCCGCTACTTAACGAAGTAGTTACTTTTTCCGTCAAATGTTTTCCATTTACGGCAAGCCGCCATTTTAGTTTTTTGGGAAGACACACTTCTCATCTGACGCCGCAAAACTAACTAGGCCGTGTTGTTTCATTACTGGCTGTAGACGTTAGCAAGAAAAGTTTGGTCCTGGAGTTCTACAAAAATATCTTCTTGTCCGTGTGTCTGTCGTCAGTTGAGACGCTGGGAGAGACAAGGTATGTATACATTTTAAGGATCCGCTTTAATGCCTTATGTATTAGCTTGATAGCTAATAGCTGTGTACAGTTTGCTTGAAATGGTGTTTGAAGGGCGATGTTTAGGAACGCTGACCTGCGATTTCTTCTACTTAGCTGTGAGTCCACTAATAGTGCAGTGATATAGATTTTTACTTATGTAGGTGAAAGATGACGCAGTTTTTACCACCGAATCTCCTGGCCCTTTTTGCCCCGCGTGATCCCATACCGTTCCTGCCGCAGTTGGAAAAGTTGCCTCATGAGAAACATCATAACCAACCTTACAGCGGCATTGCACCGTTTATTAGGCACTTCGAGGTGGGTATTTTCTTTTTGTCTTTTCCGTCCACGCTTTGTGAGTTATGAATACTTAATACCGCGTCACATTCGTCTTTCCTTTGTGTGACCAGGATCCTCGGGACGCCCCTCCGCCAACAAGGGCAGAAACCCGGGAAGAGCGGCTCGAGAGAAAGGTGAGATCGAATCCTGTGAGGAAGAACACACTAGACTACTATGCGAGATTGTTGACAGCAGTTTATCTAAAATACATATGTTGCAACACTTGATGAGGCTCAATGGCATTTTTTTCTCAGCACTGCCTCCTCGTTCTCATGTAGTTTTGTTGGATAAAATGTCGGTTTTAACCAGCTCTTCGTGTAGACTGCCTTGAGATAAATGGTTTTAATTTTTGGCACCATACAAATAAATGTATGTGGTCAGCACTTTCACCAAGTGTTAGGAAGGTTCTTGACTTGAACACAGGCCAATGGCCTGTCTGTGTGGTGTATACAGTATATGCTTCTGTTAATACCATCCTGTGAAAGGAAGAAAGACATCTCCTCCGGGATTATTAAAGTATCTATCTGTTGTCACAAATGACAATTTCAAATCTGACAGTGGGCAGTGTTATTTATTTATTAATATTGTTGCCTGAGAGTTGCTAGTATGTATATACGATTAATCATATGTTTAAATATATA
This sequence comes from Antennarius maculatus, assembly GCA_013358685.1. Taxonomy (NCBI): domain Eukaryota; kingdom Metazoa; phylum Chordata; class Actinopteri; order Lophiiformes; family Antennariidae; genus Antennarius; species Antennarius maculatus. The sequence continues at coordinate 16,370,266 of CM023620.1, read as the reverse complement.
GATATATAAACACACATACAGACAGCCAAATTATGGTTTGTTAAAGGGTTTTTTGGGGGGTGGGGCGTTACAATTTACACATCAGTCCTTTCCAAACTCCCCAAAAGAACTACTCAGCAGATTATCCAAAGCTGTTTAAATCAATCCACTGGACTTTTAAGAAAGTGTTTCTTGAAGATGTTTCGCTTCTCATCCAAGAGACTTCTTCAGTTCTGCTGGTGGCTGGAAGACAGATGGTTTGAGAGAGGAGTGAAAAGCCATATCTGAACGCGGGGAGCGGGGGTCTGCGACATCTCCTTTTACCTATTTACAATCAGGTCCTTTCGAAACTCCATAAAACAGGGGTCACCAAATCGCGGTCCGGATCCGGACGGAGGTTAATGAGGAAAACCGCTGGTTAATAATGTGTACGGACAAAGTAATGTTTAGGCAGGCAGTTCAAACCATTTTACCTCATATGGTCTGAACACGTAGCGTTAATTAAAAATGGTAACATGAAGCGCCACTACACAACAAAGCACAGACCTTTTGAGCAAAGTTATCCCCTGAAGTCCGAACTGAGGGCAAAATAACTGAGCAAAATGCAAGCAAATGTTCACTTAAGGCATGGTGGATTTTGGGGCAACATAAATGTTTTAGCGATGGATCAGTTGTGAAAGAGCTTAATCCATTCCAACCAAGATTTAAATGATTGGCAGGCCATTCTCGTGCCCCCTTTTCTCATTCAGAAAGTTCTGTTTGAATTTTACCTTGAAAGAGCCACTTTTTATTTATGCTTTCTGAAGATGTTAGTTTTTTTTACTTGAAGTGTAGGCCTTCATTTATTTAGGCTGGGACCTCTTTATGAGAAAATTTTTTTTTTAATTCTGAGGTTTGTGTGCTCTTCAATCTTACATAAAGTCTTTAAATATATTTGCCTGTGTCTGTTTATTTATGGTAAAAGAGCTAGTTGTGCACTCAGTTAAACAATATCCTGCATTGAAAATTGATAATAACTGAAAACGTGGACATAGGGTTTGGCTACAAGACACAAACTGGACTTCGGTTCGGACCTTATTCTAAGAGGAAATTTTAATAACTGGACCTCTGTGACTTTTAATTGAATACCCCTTCCCTAAATAAACAACTCAGCAGATGACCCAGGTGATGTATCTCATGCTAACGACCCTCATTAGTATACAAAGGCTCGGTGAAACTCGAATTTCAATTACCCGTTTGGCATCCTCATCAACCATTGTTGAGGAGATAGATGGGTTTCCACTATGGACTTTGGATGAAGAGCACTGACCACACTCCACAGGGCAAAGAAGCTGTGACAAGACCAAGAACTGAAGAAGCCTCTTGAATGAGAGGCAAAATGTCTTTAAGAAACTTTCTAAAAGTCCAGTGTATTGATTTGGATAACCATGACCCAGATAACTGAGAACCTACACAGATATACTCAGGAGATTGACTCAGGTGATGTCTCATCATGACCATTAACTTAGGTGGGCTCGGTGAAATTTGTATTTCAAAGACCCCCATTGACACCCCCTGGCACTTCCAACGATCATTCTTGAGGAGCCAGAAGGGTATTGACAATGGTTGTTGGAATATGAATAGCACTGACCAGACCTTAGGTCAGAAGATGTCTGTGTAGGTTCTCAGTCATCCAGGTCATGGTTATCCAAAAGCTGTTGAGTCGATCCACTGGACGTTTAAGAAAGTTCTTGACGTTTCGTCTCTCATCCAAGAGACTTCTTCAGTTCAGAGAGTGGCTGATAAAGTCCGAGCTTATAAACCCTGTGGTCAGAAGCTGAGACAAGACCAAACACCACCAGAACTGAAAAAGCGTCTTGGATGAGAGGCAAAACAAACATCTTCAAAGAACTTTCCACAAGTCCTGTGAATTAATTTAAACAACTTCAGATATGCAAGGCTTATTGTGAACATTATTTCACAACTGCATTTATTTCATAACATTAATTATATTGTTTAAACAAGTTTAGCAGGCCGGATTACAAAACCAATTGTAATGGCCCAGAAGCTGTAGTTTGCCCATGCCTGGTCTAATTTGTGAGTGCATACAAACAGTAAATGTGTGTGTGATGTGTATATAAATAACTACTTTCGGGTAGTTATTCAGCCACTTGAGTTGCATGGCACAGTGCTTGTTGGGCGTTCACCATGTCCTGACAATATTCTGTTTGCAGAGGCGAGAGAAGATTGAGAGGAGACAGGCAGTTGTGGAGACAGAACTCAAACTTTGTAAGTTTTCATAATTATTATTCAGGGAGTTTTAGTTTTAATGAAGCTTAGTCAAGACTAATTGTGCTTGTTGTCAGGGGATCCTCATAATGACCCAAATGCACAAGGGGATGCCTTTAAGACACTGTTCGTTGCAAGAGTGGTGAGTATGTTATGTTTACAGGTACAGAAGGGGAGAAGGGCTTTAACAATCATGTGTTGTCTTAAATGATTAATGTCTTTGTTTATATGCACAATGTTTATTTTCAGTACTTCCTTGCAAATGTGTTTTTTATTCTTTGTTTTTGTAAATATGTATAATTATAGAAGATTGAGATTATTGATTGTCAATTAAGTAGTTGAAGGGGTAGGTTTATGCTTCACACTACTCCTTTTTGGACATGTGGGAGTCACTGCTTTGACTGTCGTTGTTCCACCTACTTTCAGTGGCTTTGTTTGTTTTTCTGTTCAGTCTATTTTGTTGTCTTACTTTCACATGTATAAAATAAAGCATTCTTAATTGTGTAGTTCTTATACTACATTTGAGGAATGCTCAAATATGGGAATTTAGAACTTTCTAATTATGTTTTCTGTTTGTAGAACTATGACACTACAGAGTCCAAGCTTCGCCGTGAGTTTGAAGTCTATGGTCCCATCAAACGGGTATGTTTAGCAGTTAATTGTTGAAAAAGTACAAACTTAAGTCACACGTGCTGCTGTTCCGTATTACATTTAAAAGTGCAGTTTATTGTCTGAAAAGTTTACTCATATTGGTACTTTAATATGTACTGTATGTTACTGTTATTCTCAAACTATGCTTTATTTTGACATAATTTATAGTCATTCTGGAGGTATATGGTTTGAAATACAGTAATTCTAAATATTACAGCAATTTTATATATACAGTAGTACCTCGACTTACGAAATTAATTGGTTCTGGAAGAAATTTCTTAAGTAGAAAATTTTGTAAGTTTTCCATGCAAATGCCCTAATCCGTTCCAAGCCCCCCAAAATTCAGACATAAATGTTTTATAAAGCATAAAAATGCATCAAAACATGTAACAAATACATGTTACAATTAGATTATTACACAATGAGAGTTATGCATAATGTAAAAAACAAAGAATAGAGTAAAGAATAAAAATAATGGACATTTACCTTTTATCTGCTGTCCTCATTGTTTTTTGCCCTCTTTGGTTCATGCGCTACTTGCCTCACCATGCCGAACAACAGAGTGAATTCTATTATCTCTTGCTTTGTTTGTATGGGGAAAAAAAACTTTCTTCTTTTCCAACTTTTCTCCATCACTTTCTTGGGGTCCATAGTGAATACTCTAAAAGTTAATATATTTACGTAAAACTATCGGAACACTTCATGGGTCGAGGGCCGAATGACAAGTACGCTGCATAGACATCTATCTAGCTACACATAGAGGACCCTCTTAGTCAATGGGATGCCAGGAAGATGCTAGGTAATAGCCAATGGCAGAGCAGCTGTAAGAATGTTGCGTTCAGGAACCTTTGGGAGCTGCGAGTAGCAGCCCATACTGTGTTTTTACCTTTTGTATCTTGAGATTTCTTTCGTAACGGGCAATATTTTCCTGTTTTCCTGCGTTTGGGTACTTTAAAATTTCATATGAAGAGACTTTCGTAAGTAGAGGTACCACTGTGTATATATAATTTCATACACATATATACACTATAATATACATATCATTTGTGGCATACAAAGTTAAGTATATGACAGTTGTATTGATTGTGCAATGATGAATCCCACATCCAACCATATTTCTCTTTTGTAGATTTACATAGTGTACAACAAGAGGACGGGGAAGCCTCGGGGCTATGCCTTCATTGAATACGAGCATGAACGAGACATGCACTGTGAGTACTAATGTACAGCTTCAAGCTAAAATTTGCTTTCATGTCATCACGTGTTCGTGAAGACTGTTCTTAGTGACATGTTATATTGCACCACCCCCACCACACAAACACACACACAAACACACTCATAGGAAAAGTGACCACTGCGTAATGAGCAAACAGTCATGGTATCAACTGAAGAAGAGTGCTACTTGAAGGCATATGTACTGCATGTTAAATTCAGTTTATGTTGTGTGATGTGTGTCTGTGTTTGATGGTGCCATCAGTTGGTTGAGGAGGGGAACTGCTTCATTCAGTGGGGCATCATGGGAAGAGTGGGAGGAGCCAAAGGTGTGTCCTTCATGTGTGAACTTGAACATTTTTGCCTGTCGAAGGGCACATTGTCTTTTAACTGTTAGGCGTTGTAGTTCTGTGGAAGAGCAGCTCTCCTGGTTGGACTCTAATGGTAAGCACAAGGTTACCAATTAGAAATGTTTCAAGAACTGTATGGAAACCCATCAATTGTATGACTAGGCATTGAGCCTGTTTGTCAAAGTTTTAATTGGTGGTCTCCAACCCTGGTCATGGTGAGATTTGGTTCCGTTTACCACACTAGTGAGAGATATGTTAATGTTGTAGTGATGCTTCAGTGAATCACTGAGCACTGTCTCATTAGACAAGTTAATGGTGCCATCTAACATGATGACACCATTCTGGGATACTGGTGCCATCAGCTCTTCAAGACCAGAGTTGCTGAATCACAGCAAACATGTAGTCACAACAGTCATAAATTGAAGGGGGGGGTGGGTGTGGGACTAAACAGTATATTAACTGTGTGTTGTTCTCATTGCCACTGCAGCCGCCAATCTGTGATGGCTATTGGCCAGAGCTGGCTGGCAGATGATGATGGTTATGATACATCTACACCCTACTACCACAGCTCAGTATATGGTTGGTATAATGGGTTTGTATGATGGGTAAGATTTCTTTCCACCCTCTATCTCCTACTTAGGGAAAGAGGAGCTACGTTCAATGGGTAAAGTGTCATTCATTGCAAGCCTTAAACTGCCCCAGTGCATTGACGTAGTACGACTTGGATTTGAGGCTTTGACCATTGAACGCATCCCAAACTCCTAGTGAACTAAATTTTGCTCAGTGATTCTGCCCTTTATATGAAAGCCATCTTCTGTCAGTATGGACAGTCAGACATTTGAGGACTGAAAAAGTGGGAAATTCAAGCATACAATTTTTAGTTTTACCTATCTTTTTGGTGGTTAATATCATAGCAATAGAGTGAATTTTAAACAAAACAATATTTCTTCAGTGTAGCACAATCATTATATTCATCCATACATTTTCTTCCACTTTATCTGCCACAGCGGGTCACGGGGGGCTGGAGCCTATCCTAGTTGGCATAGGGTGTGAGGTGGGGGGACACTCCGGGAACTGACGCCAGTGTACCGTGGAGGCACACACACAGTCACTTCTACGGGCAATTTGGGACAGGCCAATTAATCTGAAGTGCATATTTTTGGAGGTGGTAGGAAGCCGGAGAACACGCAGACACGGGGAGAACATGCATAATGCCATGTAAATTGAGATGGTAAAGAAATTTCAGTATGTATATGAATGATGATGTTGTCTGTAAGGTTTAATGTGTTAAGGTAGGTAACTTACGGTTACCGTCTGAAACTATAAACTATAGCACATCTATCAGAGAGAATTAGAGGTAAGATGTTGCGCCCGAACCCGAGTTGGAGCCCGACCAGACACGAAATTCTGGTCGGGTCGGGCTCAAAAAGTCAACAATGACTGTCGGGTCGGGCTTCAGTACGGTCGGGTTCGGTTCAGGTCGGGCTGGATTTTTTTTGGAGTCGGGTCAGGCTTAAGATCCAAGCCCGAACCGGCCCGAACTTTTTAAATAAATTTATATTTATAATGTATCTCGAACGATGTGTGGGTATTAAACTAAGGAATACCCTTATAAAATAAATAATTTAGGTAAAACATAGAAGGCGCTGTATGAGAAACATCCATCTACAGTTCCTGCTCAGTTCCCTCCGTGCATACGCGCTGAAAGTAGAGGTAAGAGCTTAAGCCCGAAATTCTGGCTCAAAATGTCAATAATTACGTTTGGGTCGGGCTTTAATACCGTCGGGCTTGGTTCGGGTCAGGCTTTAATACCGTCGAGCTCGGTTTGGGTCGGGCTGGATTTTTTTAGGCCCGATCTTATCTCTAGAGAGAATACATAATCAGATAGTTAAGATGATTTTGGATCCAGTTTTGGGGTTGATGCGGTTCATGTCTGCGGGTATAAAAGCTGTCAGTTAAATTTAGCCCCATGTTTTCCTGGGTTCAGTAGCTTACTCTTTCCCTTTCTTTGTAGGTCAGCATCTACACCTCCATTTCCTCTGCACAGTACTCAACATTTTAGCTTTGGGAATTAAGACACAAGTAAGCTGAGTCCGTGCTAAAAGTTCAAGTGAGACCACTGATTGGTCAGTTCTCATTATGTCGAGTGTATCCTACAGAGCAAAAATAACTGGACCTCACACTGAAAGAATGTAAAGCTTCTTCACATTCTAACTTTTTTATTGCAGCCAATGTATTCAGGAAGTGCCGAAGTTTTGTTAAACATTGCTGGCAGAAAACTGTTGGGTCAAACCGATACTACATACTGAAGATGTAGCTTAAGAGTTTTACCTTCTTATGCTCTTCCTCTCAAGAGTGTGTAACATGTCCATGGCCCCCATTGCCATGGAAATCCTTCACCTCACCTCAACCCCACTGAATAGTTTGAGCTGGCTTTTATAGAAATGGCAGATGAGGGCAATATTCTTGGTAATTCTTCTAAATGGGCTATACATGCACGGTTATACATTCACTACATAAGTTAAGGCACAGACTTGCTGTTGTAGCCATAATCATAATTTCATCACTATAATGTCAAAATTATCAAATATACTTGTGACATGTCAGAAGTTCACTCACTGGATTTCCTCAGTATTTATATTTCAGGCCACTTACAACCAAAGAACATGATCTTATGCATTTTTAGTACCGTAAATGATTCATATGTTATTAGTTGGGTGGATTTGTGATAATTCCTCTAGGAAGGAAGACCAGTTGTTTTTGTTTTGTTTGTATTGCCTTTTTTTCAGTTGAGTTTTGGTGGGATTGTTAGGGGTTTGGTAAGGCCCTGTCATTGGATGGGATGTTGTTATTCTTGGTGAACGAGGGAGGTAGATGGGGTTCCGGTAAGGCCCCTGATAGAGTTGTTGTGACCGTAAGTGCATTCTGGTGACCGGAGATTTTTGGAAAGGACCTAAGACTGGGACTGTTACTTTTGTAAGGCCTATGAGTGAGAGACCATGAACATAGTGAGGAACTTGGGTAAGACCCTCTGAGTGTTATGTTACGGTAAATAGTGGGTATTGGTAAGGCCCTCTCCTTGGACTATTTTACCCTCGGACATGATCACCTCATCGGCCCAGTGTGGCAGCCAGGATGAGTCACCTGGATCTCACCAAGACCTTCCATCATGCCAGATGGATCGAAATGCTGTTGTGTCGTGTAATGGGATGCTATGTGGGAAAAGGTTGAAAAAAAAAACAAAAAATACCGGAGACTGGATTGATAAAATCTTGCTCTTGGTGATTTCCATCACTTTCCTTTCCTCTGACTTTTATCAAAGCTTTCTGCAAATTAAATCTGCTGGAGAAGAACAATCTTTGATTTTGTGTGCGTGTGCGCGTGTGTGTGTGTGTGTGTGTGTGTGTGTGTGCGCGTGTGTGCGTGTGTGTGCGCGCGCGTCCGTAGATATATAAACGCACACACACGTGCGTGTATGTTATTCTGAAACACTTATAGACATTAAAAATCAATCGTTAGAGATTTGCACAAATTGTCCCATTATACAGAAGCTGGCAATACATTGCAGTGCATTGCTGCTGCTTTAAAGCGTGTAATTTTCACATGACCAAACTGAAGTGCAAAGTTAAATTTTACCGTTAGTAAATTCATTAATTGAGCAGAGTTTAATGTAGATACAATGTTGTCAGTGAGTAAGTTAATGAAATTGCTATCAACTTAATGTGATATACAGTGATCCCTCATTACTCGAAGTTAATGCGTTAAAGAACCACCCGCAGAAACGAAATTCCGCAATATAGCGATCAACTATTATTTAAGGTAATTTAAACGTTTATGAACCCTCCCTATAGTGACATTAAACTAGCTTCTATCTGTATTACCCTTTCCCATACTTTTATAGCCTGTTTAAAGCACGTTTGTCTCAGAAGTATGCAGCATTCCGAGACTCACGGAATGCCGCACACTTCCGGATGCTGTCAGCCAATAGAATGTGCATACAGGATCACATGACTACCCACTAAAAATCCGCAATGAGGTGAAGCCGCGCGTTTTAATGCGCAAATGCATGAGGGATTATTGTACATCAAAAAAGTCGAGACATTTCAAGATAATGTGTCTGATTGATGGCTTTAAGTGTTAAACAGAACTGTTAGTTGAGCATTGATGAAGCCATACTGACAATTCTCCTTCGGCAGTGTAAGTACTAATGAATTGGTAATTAATTGATGCAGTCAAGCATATAATATCACTCATCAAGTGGAAGAAAGTCTACTCCTATTATCCTTCAACTTTAACCCAGAGAGCAGCCATCTCGGCTTCATCTGCTCCTGGTCAGTATGATGATGCACCGTTTGTTTCCTTGGCCACATTCAATTAGTAGAACTCCAAAATCATCTGTTGTTTTTCTGCCCATTCCTCTCCAGCTGCATACAAGCATGCCGATGGGAAGAAGATTGATGGTAGAAGGGTCTTGGTGGACGTGGAACGAGGACGCACTGTAAAAGGATGGCACCCTCGCAGACTAGGTGAGTTTTTCTGTTTTTGAAAAATAAGCTTCTAAACTATGTCATTTTAGGCAAGTTTTCATTTTCTGAGCTAAAAGAGTACAGTCAACCCTCGGTTTTCGAACGCTTCTGTTCTCGACCAATTCGGTTTTCGACCAGAAAATCCGAGAATTTTACGTCTCTGTACTCGACCAAAATTCGACTCTCGACCAATCCGAAAGAAGCCGAGCGTACCTGAACACTACTCACTCGGGAGCCGAGCGAATTTGAATGCCCAGGATGCTTCCTCCGTAGCGCATTCGTGTTCAAAGTTTGATAGGATATATTTTATTAAAATAAAAATGTCAATTTCTACCCTTTTTTATTAATGGTAAAAAAGGGTAGTTTATGGTGTAAAATAGTAAAAAAAAAAAAACTTGGAAAGTTGTTTTTTAGACATGGAACGGATTAAAATTATTTACATTAATTATAATGGGAAAAATAGTTTCGTATTTCGAACAACTTGCTTTTCGAACAGCCTTCTGGAACGGATTATGTTCGAAAACCGAGGGTTGACTGTACTTTGAATTTGTGTGTTGTTTATTACCACAAAGCACACCTGTACTAAATACTGTAAAACCACTATGATTGTTGGGTGAAGTTAAGTAACAATTGTATTCTGAGATCTACATATTCAGCAATTTGTAAAAAGACAAATGCATCAGACTGAGCTTTCTTTTTACTGACGTTTTGACCCCAGTTGCAGATGCAACCTCTCCCAGACCAAAGTCCAGACCATTGCGCAAAGTTTTATCCTACACTTACCAGCAGACATGCTGCGAAAGTCAAAATGCATTTTTGTCAAATTAGAATTTCTGCCGTTCATTATTTTTGATGACTTTCACAACTAGCTATGGCAAAGTTTTTCTGTACTTTTTAGTACAAGATTTTCTTCTACAATCTTCTGTACCACTCCATTTTACCAGAATGTAGTGGAGCATGGTCATATGACAATGATTCCTAGCTGGGCAAGACTGATATTATCATGACAATTCCACAAACAAAACTTCATTCAGCACCTGTGCTATTCTTGGCAAGTACCTGTGACAATGTGCTCCATCTCTGCGGGAATTTAAACATGTGGAATGTTCTCTTTTTAGTTGTTATGAGAGGTTCCTACTCTTGTATGTGTGACTTGTATTTGGGATTTTTCTTTGAACCAGGTGGTGGATTGGGTGGCACTAGGAGAGGTGGAGCTGATGTGAACATCAAGCACTCTGGTCGAGATGATGCATCACGTTATGATGATCGGCCACTAGGGGGGTGAGTATTTTCTGAGCACACTTGTTTGGCAATCTACTTTTGATTTGCTTTATAGTAAGTGTCTTTGTTTTTTTAACTACATGTAGTGATCGGGACCGTGGAGACAGGAGGGAGCGCAGTAGAGAGCGTGACAGGGACAAGGACAGGGAACGCCGACGCACTCGATCTCGCGAACGTCGCCGACGTACCCGTTCTCGGGAGCGAGAGAGGGAAAGAGAGAGACAAATCGGAGGAGATGATGGTACTGGAAGTATCAGGCGTCGAGACAGGGAGAGGGATCGTGGGGCAGCAGTGGGGGCAGACAGCAGGAGTAGGGAGAGGAGTAGAGAAAGGAAGAGAAGGAGTAGGAGCAGGGATCGCAAGAGAGACAGGGAGAGAGCTAAGGGAGCAGATGGAGAAGAAGTGAATCAGGGAGATGGAGCCCCTGAGAGTGCCGAGCGAATGTTGGAGGAAAATGAAGATGTGGGCGAAGGCATAGAAGAACGCAGGGACAGGGACAGAGAAAGGGACAGGGACCGACGACGCAGCCACCGGGACAGAGACAGGCGCAGGGGAGACCGTGAAAGAGACAGGGATCACAAGAGGGAGCGAGGTGAGAGAGACAGGGGTGAGCGCAGAGAAGAGCGCCACAGCTCCCTACGAGATGACGTGAGCCTCCAAGATGACGTGGGCAATGAGGAAGAGGGTGTAGCCCCGCCACAAATGGAGGAGTACAGTCAAGATGGGATGATGGACCAGCAGTCAGTACCTTCGGCTGATGGCTATGGTTCCAGTGAGAATGGCTACAAGATGGAAGCTCCAGGAGACGAGTACTGAGATCTTCACCTACCTTACAAATAAGTTGTTTCATACTGTTTTAACATAGGCTTTTCTGTCTGCCAGAGCACAAGAAGTCTTCAACCCCAGACACCTAGCTAGATTACTACTCTGTCATGGATCAGATCAAACATTGATATTGTTACATGAGCAGTTGATGCACATTGCTAATTTTATTTCCTGTTTGGTTTACAGACTTGGCCAACAAATTTGTAGCAATGTTATCAGGTTATTTTAATGATTCAAGCTTGCTTTGTTTTTTTTCTATTTCCATTTTCCACTTTCTTTTGTATGAAGTGCTTAAAGATGAGCTTTATTTGTTTTTAGATGGTGTTTTATGTTGTTTTATTTCACAATTCGGAAAGCAGTTTGACTATTTTGATCCGGTGACCAATTTCTGCTCAATATAAGTGAAATTGAAGGAAAGTAATTATTGTAACAGTTGACAGCTGTTATTTTTTTCATTTTTGAATAAATAATAAAAATGTGATCCTTTCCTGTTGCGTCTTCATGGTCAGTTATCCGAGCTTCAAAATAAGGGGATGTGCACAAATATGAAGTATTTTCTTAGTGATTGGCTTGCCACTTCTAAATTGACATGGATCTAAAGCATATTGGAATATTGGTTTGAACTACTATTGTGATCAGAAATATTTCTCTGGTGGGGAAGATTCTAGTGGAATATTGATTTTAAATGATGTCCTGTAATTGTAATAGCAAAATTCACATGACGAATGAAGATTTTCTGACTCCAAAACTACCTGGAAATCCAACTAGTTTCACAACGTGACTGCTGTTTCCGTGCAGAAACACGAAGAAAAAATCAAGATTTATATATTTGTCAAGGTAATTAGTAATTTGGGTTCGTCTAATATGGCAAAATTTTGTTATAGGGTCACTATAAATTGTGGATAAAGAAATTTTAGCGGTTGCAGTGAATGGACTGGTGCAGCAACAAGTCAAGACAAAGGCGTCTTGATGTAAAAATGTTTACTGTTGACTGGTAACGTACGTCATAAATGCCCATATTTGAGGAGAGCAACGTGAGCCATCCTAGACCCAAAAAGTGTCCTAGTCAGTTACATCGTGAGGACAAATGTTCAAGTAGCTACAACTAAATTGCCATGGACAACACTCACTAGATAGTCGTAATAGTTCGTCTGCTGGTGGGAAGAAGGTACCGCATTATCTGTATTACAACCGTTTTAATTTTAACGTTACTTTCCGTCACTGCTTCAACTGCGCAGTGTGATGCGTGAAGATAAAGTCGCGCATCAGCTGGGGCGTTGGTGGAGCTGTCCTCCATCCTGCCGCATGTCCTTGTTCTCCGGTCGGCAGGAGCTGAACATGGACCGCGCTTAACTGTGATCCTTCAACCGAACCCGTCTCCGTCTAGAATTTATTGCCTGAAGTGGGAGATCTGCCGATTATGTCTTTGTACTACCACCCAACCAAGGAGGCGGATATGGCGTCTATGACGGAGCCCTTGTGTCTGGAGAGAGGTAACGTGGAGGTGCACTCGCTCTGATCGAGTCCTGGTTGTTAATCTGAACGTACACGTTGAGACAGGTGAAGAGGGAACCTCCTGTTTGTGTTTCTATGGTTTCTATGTTCCGTTTGTATCACTGTCACTGGTATCTCTCGTATATAGAGGGGCCTGGTGTGACCTGCTGTCCAGCTGAACCCACACCGACTAACGAACTAATCACCTGGTTAAATCTCACACTAGTAGAACCAAGATGCGTCGCGTTCACAGGCTGTGCGCTGCATGGGCACCTCTGGAACCACACGTCCGACGTAATGCACACATCTGGACTCCGCTGCGTCTGCTGTTCATCTGGGTCCTGCTTCCAAAACGGTGCTGTGGTCTTCACTGAGCATCACATGAGTAAAATCCAGATCAAATGTCATTCCGTTTTTATTACATTTGATGTTGATTCATTAAATCAACGACAATTATTTTATATGGAGTTATTTTATAGCAAGGGGCGATTCTCTGATTTGTGGGCCCAGCCCCTGATCCATGTGACGCATATTCAGAGACGGTGTTTTCGCTCCCTGTTAAATGGTCATATTACACTATGGTAATTCCTTACTACAATGACACTTCAGTGAATTCTGAGAGAATTATGATTGAATGAAATGAAACATTTTATTCAATTTCCTTCACAATGGTACCATCAGGTTTAAACTACAGTAATTAGAAGGGTGTTTTATTGTCGTCTTCTTCCTTTCGGCTTTTTCCCTTCAGGGGTCGCCACAGCAAATCAGTTGCCTCCATCTAACCCTGCCTTCTGCATCCTCTTTTCTCACACCAACTACCTTCATGTCCTCTTTCACTACATCCATAAACCTCCTCTTTGGTCTTCCTCTAGGCCTCCTGTCTGGCAGTTCAAAACTCAGCATCCTTCTACCAATATAATCACTATCTCTCCTCAGGACATGTCCAAACCATCTCAGTCTGGCCTCTCTGACTTTATCTCCAAAACTTCTCACATGTGCTGTACCTCTAATGTACTCTTTCTATGCTTCTTCACCTCTTTTCCGCACTTTCCATTGCTCTGGACTGTTGACCCTAAGTACTTAAAGTCCTCCACCTTCTTTAGCTCTTCCCCCTGTATAACCTCACTCTTCCACTTGGGTCCATCTCATTCACACACATGTACTCTATCTTACTGCGGTTAACCTTCATTCCTTTCCAGGACAAACCTCCACCTCTCTAGCTTCTTCTTCACCTGTTCCCTCCTCTCACCACAGATCACAATGTCATCTGCAAACATTATAGACCATGGAGATTCCTGTCTAATCTCATCTGTGAGCCTGTCCATCACCATAGCAAACAAGAAGGGGCTCAGAGCTGATGCAGTCCCACCTCCACCTTGAACTCCTTTGTCGCACTTACAGCACACCTTGCCACTGTTTTACAGTCCTCATACATGTCCTGCACCACTCTAACATACTTCTCTGCCACTCCAGACCTCATCATATAATATCACATTTCCTCTCTGGACACTCTGTCATAAGCTTTCTCCAGATCTACAAAAACACAATGTAGCTCCGTCTGGCATTCTCTGTACTTTTCTATCAACATCCTCAAAGCAAATACTGCATCTATAGTACTCTTTTTTGGCATGAAACCATACTGCTGTTCACAAATGCTCACTTCTGCCCTTAGTCTAGCTTCAACTACTCTTTCCCATAACTTTATTGTATGGCTCATCAGCTTTATTCCTCTGTAGTTGCCACAACTCTGCACATCTCTCTTGTTCTTAAAAATGGGCACCAGCACACTTCTCTATTCCACAGGCATCTTCTCACTATCTAAGATACTGTTGAAAAACCCAGTCAGAAACTCTACTGCCGCCTCTTCTGGGCAGTTCCATAGCTCCACAGGTATATCATCAGAGCTGAGTGCTTTTCCACTCTTCATCCTCTTCAATGCCCTCCTCACTTCATCCTGACTAATCTTGGCTACTTCCTGGTCCACAACAGCCACCTTTTCTAGTCTTTGTTCGCTCTCATTTTCCTCGTTCATCAACTCTTCAAAGTATAATAACAGCAGTGACGTGCGATCAGGGGAGGCAGGTGAGGCAAACATGTACGTAACAACATAACTTTTTTTTTCATCAGATGTGCTTCTTTGTGAGTTAGTTTGTATTTGTAAATAATTCTGCTCTGAGACTTTAAAAAGAACCCACTCGCTGTTGCTTATTAATTGGTGAATAAGCTACACTGTAGGTTCATATGTTTATAAATCTAATTATGATGAAATCAGTGCCTCACCAGCCATGAACCTCACCGCACATCACTGAATAATAGAAATAATGGATCAGAAAGAACAACAAAGATTTAATACAATACACCTGTTTCAGAGAGAGCCTCTGTTAGTGTATGAAACCTGAGTCTCATCATAATGATCAGGACTTGAATTCTCAACTTTTAAAACAAGACTAATCAAATGTTAAAAGAAGGATCTGACAGTTGATACTGTGCAATGCATATGAATTACCTGACCAAAGATTAGTACCAAAACCAAACAGCTCATAGGATGATTTACTCTGTCAAGGCTGCCTCTTGTCTTAAATCTGTCTTGTTTGGTGACGAAAGTGCGTGGTTTGAGGAGAGTAGAACTGTGTCTCTGCTTGTTGCTTATGATATAGTTTCATTGGCTTTATCAGTCAGTGATCTCCAGCATCACTGAAACTTTTACAACAGAGTGAAGCAGCAAGAAGAATATTCAGCAACTCAAATATGACATCATGTTTACTATAAATATCAATGCAGTGTCCCCTTCATTTTGGAGCATAGACCAAGAGGTCTACTGTACAGGATATTTGGTCTGACATCAGTAGTAAAATGTTTTACTCTACTTGTTGGTCATGGTGAACAGGGCCCAAAACCGTAAGACAAAACTTTGTATCCAACAATGGATATCCATTCTGACCCTCATTAATGGTCATGGGTTCTGTGAGGCTGAGTGTTTGTTTGATCTTCAATGAGCTTTTCTGCAGGTATTTGGATGTAATGATTATAGATGCTCAATAAGTGAACCACATTTCAGTAATTAGTTTCCAGTTATTTCTATGAACTTAAAATGTAAATTGACTTTTTCTATTAATTGTTCTGTGGTATGTCATACATTTACCTTTCTTACTGATCAATTTTTCCATCAAGGAACAGCTTTTTTTCATAGAGATGTGTAGGGAGGCTAAACAATATCTGCACCATGTTTCCACCAATTGTCCTCTGGATTAAGTTTCTTCCCAGGATTCTTTTACTAGAAAATGCACCCCGTTCTGCTATGTCAGAGCACCATATTTATTTATTCATGCACCGAATCCCCAGAATACACAGAACAAGTAGATCTTGAAAAAAACAAAATATCCTTCATTTTTTCATTGCCTTACAGTCCACCTGGGTCTCTTGTCTTGTTGGTAATAATTCTTGCTTCTTTTTTTGTGTGTCAGATGTGTGCAGGGTGATCGAGCTGCTGGACCGACTGCAGCGCAGTGGGGAGTTGCCACCTCCAAAACTGCAGGCCCTGCAGAGAGTTTTGCAGAGCAAGTTCTGTGCTGCTATCAGAGAGGTAAGACAGAGAGTCAGGGGAAATATGGAGGGTCCACATGTTCCATTCTCAAAAAATTTCACTTTGGCCAGTGCTTTCGTCCCAGATATCTGCATTGTCCTGTGGACGAAAGGTGTGACCACAACAAAAAGCCTCGCTGCTCGATGCCTTACGCCATATTGTTCACATGATTCCTTCTGGCAGATCCACTGTGATTGGTTGGTCGCCGTAATTGGTTGGGCGTTTGATTGACAGGTAGTTGGTGGAGTTGAAAAGCGTGAAAGCGTGAGGTTTTCAAGTGAGCTTATTCAAATATATACAAGTAGGTAGGGAGATAATGCTCTTCGACCAATCAGCTTATCAATCAATCAATCAACTTTTATTTATATAGCGCTTAATCACATCTGAAGACATTTCAAAGCGCTTTAAAGATAGTAAGCCAACAATGCCCTCCAGAGCAAGCATAAGCGACGGTGGCAGGGAAAAACTCCCTCATTGAGGAAGAAACTCCGGGCAGGACCCAGGCTCTGGAGGGTGGTCATCCGCCTTGACCTGTTGGTTGGGAAAGAGAAATACATTGGGGAAAGGGACAGGTCAAGTGAAAGAGACAGAAGGAGAGAAAGAGTGGCATAGGCCAGTTTGAGTTTAATGTCCATAGTGAGCTGTCGCTGAATTGGGGGCAGAATTTCCAGGCCTTTATGAGGCCTTTAGCTTATGAACAGACTCTCAGAACCAATATGTTGATGGACATAAATCACATAATTTACAGTAAATATAATCATGTATCCAGCCGAGGCTGACTCCTGGAATATAGTGGTCCTGAGTGGCACCAGGTGTGATGGACAGTACAATGTTCCTTGCAGCTTTAAAGGTCCCATATTAATCTTTCTTTAATTCATGTCATTCAGCTGCCCGATGTCCAACTACAATGTGCCCTCATTACTTGTGGTTAATGTGTTCCAGGAACCACAGGAGAATAATGACAAACTATTTATCTTATTATTTACGGTAATTTAAATGTTTATGAACCCTGCTAATGCTGATATTAAAGCACCTTCTATCTGTATTACCTTTTCCCATGCTCTCATCGACTGTTTAAAGCGTTTTTGTGTCTCATGGAAATGCGTTGGGTTCCAAGACTCACGAAACGTAGCGCACTTCCAGATGCCGTCAGCCAATAGAATGCACGTACTGTATGGCATGACTACCTACCAAAAATCCGCGATGA
This sequence comes from Antennarius maculatus, assembly GCA_013358685.1. NCBI lineage: Eukaryota > Metazoa > Chordata > Actinopteri > Lophiiformes > Antennariidae > Antennarius > Antennarius maculatus. The sequence continues at coordinate 16,352,890 of CM023620.1, read as the reverse complement.
GGCGAAGTCGCGAGTGTTGATGCGCGAGCGCATGCTTTACACTGTATTTAAAAATGTCTTGCCCCCAAATTGATCCGTGGTCCTCAATATCCTTGATTAAATATCGATCAAATCACTTCTGTGTTAATGTTTTGTGTTAATGGGCATGGCTCTGAGCTCACTCTATCACCACAAGCCTCTCCCCTCGCGTTCACGTGCATTTTGTTTACAGGCGCCACAAGAAGGCGCGTGCCCTACCGATCAATCACCATAGTCTGGTGGAGATAGCCTTACATGGACACACACGCACAGTTATGTGTTCCCTATGAGGCTGGGGATAGCCTTACATGAGTGGACACGCACACACACACATTACTGAAGCAGCGCTAATTAGTTAGCCAAATGCTAGCTGACTTCAACAGCTTGTGAGGAACTTTCAGTGTGTAGCCCTGAGCTAGGTCTGTCACGGTTCGGTGTTGGTGCTCTGCTGTGATGGGGTGTGGCAGGAGGAGAAGCCGAACTTGTGGGCGTAACCTCGTCTCCATACCTGTTGCTCGTCTCCACATCTGTACCTGATTGGGTTGATTAGCCTGAGGTTTTATAAGCCAGCTCGGACTTTGATTCTTTGGCAGGTTGTTTTTTGTTCAACACAAGACAAACAGAAGTTTGTCTTGTGTTGTCTTGATTTAACTTTGATTAAAATATGGATGTTAATCCCTCCACCGGTGTCCTGCATTTGGGTCCCACTCCTGCGTGTCATGACAGAACAGCCTGGCCAACACTAGACTCAGTGGACCCCTGCTTAGTGATGGCAAAACGAATCTTTCTGAAGTACTGAACCTTTTTTGAACCACATTGGCATAAAGTGGTTCACTACCTGAAGCTCCAGTCAGTTCTCTTGGGTGACATCTACTATGAGTATGGATCACTGTTCGAACCCCTGCAAATGTGACGTGCCTCTTGTGTACAGTATAATAGTACTTATTAATGTAGCAATTCATAATGTGGTAATTAGTCCAATGACTTAGGGATGCAACAGTATTTTATGAATTTGTTTTTTTACCCTATCGTAAAAATTCCACCTATGAAGCAAAATAATACAAAAAAATAAAGATTAAAATGTCATTCATATATTCTTTGAGATTGTGCTTGGTGTAATTAGTGTTTTATGCATGACAGTATGCTTAGCGTACGGACTGATTGCATATCTGAGGTGTTTTTTATTGAGGAACAGCATTTTTTGCACAAAAGAAAGGCTCTGGTGATTTTTTTTTTTTTGTCAACAACTTTGCCAGCCTTAGAAAACACTCTTTCTCAGGGAAAGGAAGAGGCTGGGGTCACAACATTCTTTTTGTGCAACTCAAACATGTTTGGATCCAGTTTGATGCATCCCCCGGTATTTACACGGATATTCTGCTCGGTCCAGAGGAGGAGCAACCAGATTTTGCTGCACCTCAATGACAGCATCTACAGTAGCATGTTTTGATCATCTTCTACATCGCTTTCAAACAGCTTCCACAGGTTAATACCTTCCTATTGAATGAACACAGGAAGTGACTGTATTGTACCTCATTCGGTGGAAACAGATCAAAATGCTTCCACACTTGAGAACACTTCCTGGATGGCTACATCACTCAAAAAGTTGTGAATAGCAGTCGTTTCTTGTTTTGACATTCAAATGTACAATGTGTGTAGAACAGGGACAGGAATGCGATGTTTTAGCCGTCTTGAGTATTGCGTTTCAAAGCTCCGCCTGTCAAACAGAATCAGTCAGCTGAATGAAGCAGTGAAGTGGTTTGAACGTCATGAGTGACGTCAACAAAAGCAAGCTCCGACCCACTGCTTCATTATAAGTGGCCTGTCGAGTTCGAAGAGTCCTTCAGAGCTTCGGTGTTAGAGGAAGCATCACTACCCCTGCTTTCTCAAGGGTTTTGATGACCTAACCAGCAGCAGGCTGGGATCTTGAATTGGCTGCTGAGAGGAGGCAGAGGGGGACAGCCGCCGTAGCATGGTTGTCGGACTACCTCGGAATCCCAGCTCCAGTTTTTTCGCCTGTCCCAGAACTTCTTCCTTCTCCAGTCCCAGTTCTCAAGTCCGCACCCCGGCCTGCTTCCGAGTCCACACCCCGACCTGCTTCCGAGTCCGGGCCCCGGCCTGCTCTCGCGCCCGGACCCCAGACGGTTTTCGTGCCTGGATCCTAGCCGGTTCCTGAACCTCTGCCCGACCCTGGGCCTGAACTCTATTTCCTGTAGCCTGACCCTGACCCTCCCATGGTACTGCTTTTGGATGTTGGGGGCAGTCCCTTGGGGGGGAGCTGTCATGGTTTGGTGGTGGTGCTCTGCTGTGCTGGGGTGTGGCAGGAGAAGCCGAACTTGTGGGCGGTGCCTTGTTTCCACACTTGTTGCACGTCTCCACACCTGTTGCTCGTCTTCACACCTGGACCTGATCGGGTTGATTAGCCTGAGGCTTTATAAGCTGGCTAGGACTTTGGTTCTTTGTCAGGTTGTTTTTTGTTCTACTTTTCTCGTGTTGCCTTGATTTAACTTTGATGAAAATATGGCTGTTAATCCCTCCACTGGTGTCCAGTATTTGGGTCCCACTCTTGCGCGTTGTGACAAGGTCATTGCCTTGTCTGCTACTGCTACCGTAGCATGAACATGAACCACACACACACGTACACACGACTGAAGTGGACCTAACTAATTAGCCAAATGCTAGCTGACTTCAACAGCTTGTGAGGAACTTTCAGTGTGTAGCTCTCAGCCAGGTCGTTACCACACACTGGTACCTTAACCTGAACAAACTGCCCCTCGGGGATGACCACGCCCATATCCAGGTGACAATCAAATATGACTCAGGATAGGTCAATTTCTCTATCAGTCACCCCGGAGATGGCGTAAGGTTCAGCGCTGTGGTCAATTCGATTGTTTTCAATTCTGTTCAGCCATGAATCCAAAGGATTCCAAATATCTATTGATTCAAGAAGCGTTTGTCTTCCAGATTCTAGGATTTGGTAGGGTTAGGGAGAACCAGTATGTGTATGAATGTTGACCTGAAAAAATGTTTTTCATTATAGGACCCCTATATATATCTAATATAGGATCCCATTCCTCTTGGCCAGAGACACTGGTGAACAGAGTTGGTAAACTTTCACTAAAATTAGACCATCTCCATTCACTGTATCTTCGCGCAGGGCTTGTCTGAGATCATCACAATTCTAGCTTTGAATAAATATGCTGACATGAAGCTGACATCAATTGTCATCTTGCTATAAAGAATCCACTCTTTTTGCAAATTGTTTGGTTTTGATGTTTGTATAGTCGTACATCATCTGTGTGTATCTTGTTTGGTACATTAGTATGCACTTTGCTATTTTTTGGGTGTCTTTCAGGTATATGAGCAGCTATATGACACTCTAGACATTGTTGGAGGACCAGAAGTGCGAGCACAGGCAACAGCCAAGGTATTTCACTTTAATATCTTGAGTATTATGCAAGAGCAATTGTTTTAGATTGGGATTGGGATGTATTTTACAAGCACTGAAGCAAGTGTAAAGAAGTAGGAAGGCAGTGTGTGGAGTGATGGGTATATCCAAATGCAGAGCCATATAGTCTTTTTTGTTCCCATCTTTGTCAATGTCCGCTAACATTTGTGCATTTCTCAGGTCAGGTGACCTGTGTTGCGATAAATCAAGAACAGCAAAAGAACAAATAAATCAACTGGACTTTCTTAAGGTTAGTTGAAGGTGTTTCACCTGTCATCCAAGAGGCTTCTTCACTTCTAACTGGCTGATTGTGTCCAGATATGTACGGATCCCATGGAAATCAATGTCGTAAGTGAGGGAGTCATTGTCCTGCCCACCCCCAAGTGAGCTGTTTCTGCTGAACTGCACCCAGGTGTCAATGGTTGTTGTGACTTCTAGAGATGGAGGTCAATACTGCAATGTAGGTGGTTGAAGGATGGTGTCTTATTCCTCCTCTATTCAGAGATAATTTCTGCAGTTAGACAAAAAATGACTTCTTTAATTCTTAAACCATTTGTCTTCCCTGGTTAAAACCTGGAGTGACGTGTGTCTTTGAGGTGCAGGTGGACTGCTGAGTCAAGTCCTAAGCGCTGTTTTTCCTGTGTTGAATCATATGCTTCGGGGACAAAACTGTGGTCTCCCAATGTACAAATCACTGCAATCTTCACTGCACTGGACAGCATACCATACATTGTTATGCTTCTGGTGTGATGTTTTGTCCAGTGGTCAGACCAGCTTCTTTCTTAGTATGTTACCAGGAATAAAATATATGAGAACTTTTTGTTGATTGAAAATTCTTTTGAAGTTTTCTAAAACACCAGCAATTTAGGGGATGGGAACAGATGCTCTCCATCTCCTGTTTATTGTTGTTGGATTTGTTGGTCTTGACAAATGCTAAGTTTGGATAGCCGCACGACAAGAGCATTCTGGATGTGTTTCTGTTGCTTGATCTTTCCTTCTGTTCTGGTGGGGATATTTTGGGCCCAGTGGTTCAGGGTTCTGATGATCCCTAACTTGTACTGCAGTGGGCGGTGGGAATTAAACAGAAGATACTGGTTTGTAGGGGTGGGTTTTCTGTACACCTCCACGTTGACATTCCCATCCTTTTCAAGGTATACTGCACAGTCCAAAAAGGGTAGGATGTTATCCTTAACATCTTCACAGACGATCCACTATGTTGATGTGGTTTGTAAAGACCTCCACTTCTTGAAACCATTTTACCCAAGTGTCATCCACATACCTGAACCAATGGCTGGATGCTATCCCTTTGAAAGAAATGTGTTCTGTTTGGTAGGGTTTAGTCTTGTAGAAGTTTTTTTTTTTGCTGTCCTCATTGCCTGTGATTGAAATGCAGATGAAGAATGATGCCACATCATGGGAAACTATAGTTTCACACAGGTCCAGTTTTATTTTCCTTGCTTTGACTGCCGAATCCTGTAAGTTTTTCATAATGGTGTGGAGTGTTACTAACAATAGCATGGTGGCCCAGTGTTTGCCATTGTAAGTGACTGAGTTAATGCTGCTGACGATGGGTTTGAAGGTCATACCTTCTTTATGAATTTTGGGAAGTTGATAGATTTTTGGAGTGGCTTCCCCAGGGTATAGCCTGTAGTGAAGGGCTCGGTTGATGACTTTTTTTCTCCAGGAATTGTAGGAGGCTGTTTTTTTTTTAAAACTACTGGCAGGGTTCCGCCTAAGGGTCTTGAACATGGGTGAATCACTGAGCAAATCAGTGATCTTAGTGTGGTAGGCAGTTGTGTAAAAACTACCTTTGTCAGCGGATAAAATGGTGATATTTTGGTCTTGTTTGAGTGATGTCAGTCAGAACTGATGAAGCCTCTTGGATGAGAGGTTGAATATTCTCAACCAACCTGAAGCAAGTCCAATTGATTTGTGTTTGTCTTCTTGAACATTTGTGTAATTCTTTTCGACATTTCAGTTTAGGAACAATTACAGAAAGTTAGAACTGCGCTTCTGACTATAATTTCTAGATAGACAAAATTTAGTCAAAATAAAAAATTCTAAAAACTTAGGCTTCAGATTTACTGGCCGGTCCCAAATTGACCGTAGGTATGAGTGTGTGTGTTTTTGACTGTCTTTGTGTGGCTCTGCGGTGCACTGGCGTTGCATCCGGCATTTTCCCCCGCGTCACGCCCTAAGCCAGCTGGTATAGGCTCCAGCTCCCCGTGACCTGCGACAGCGGTAAAGCGGTTTAGACAATGAATGGATGGATGGATGTTTTTCATTTGAATGAACTTCTGACCTGTGCATGGTGTACATTGCATCAGCCAAGAAGAAGCACGCAAACCTACTCAGCATATTGAACAACAGTCGAAGAAGTAGAACTCTACTTATGGCCACTTATATGTAAAATGGACTTTTGTGCTGATCATTCAATTATACTCCTAAATCCAGGCCACAGTGGCAGCTTTTGCAGCCAGTGAAGGCCACGCCCACCCAAGAGTAGTGGAGCTTCCCAAGACAGATGAAGGTCTGGGGTTTAACATCATGGGGGGCAAGGAGCAGAACTCTCCTATTTACATCTCCAGAGTGATCCCTGGAGGAGTGGCCGACCGCCAAGGAGGTCTAAAAAGAGGAGACCAGCTGCTCTCTGTTAATGGAGTGGTAAGAAGCTTTAATCTACTTAAGACACATTAAACATCTAATCTTACCAATCAGGTTACACAGGTAGTCCAGCTGTACCTGGATTTTTCATCAAGATGTGCCATCACAAGGTTTGCTGTGTCTTCCAGCAGTCTCAAAAGCATAAAAGAGATGCCAGAAGACTTGTCGTTGCCCAAGGAGATCTACACAGGTTGTGGAAGGGTATCAAACCAGCAGTAGAACCAGTATCTGTTCCTTTGTTCAAGGTCCTTTAATGGGCCGTCGCGCTTACAGCTCTGCGCCATGTAGTTCAGTTGACATTTTTGTGAGAACACCAGAATTGCCAGGTCTACCATCAGATCCCTGTTTTCTTAATAGAAGAATTTTAGATATTTTCATTATATTTTTATGTATTCTGTCAATAGACAAAGAGCATACTTGGTATGGTATAGTATATGCAGGACTTGAAAAACCCTAGTATAGTGCAATGTGAGCAGTTGATTTGGGATTTACTTTCAGCTTAAACTGAGAACCACACTGTTGATTTACACGATACATGATGAATACATTTCTTCTTGTATACATTGGTGTCCACGCAGAGTGTGGAGGGAGAGCATCATGAAAAGGCTGTGGAGCTGCTAAAGGCTGCCCAGGGCTCAGTGAAGCTGGTTGTCCGTTACACTCCGAAAGTCCTGGAAGAAATGGAGGCTCGCTTTGAGAAGATGAGGAGCGCCCACAGACGACAGCAGCACAACAGTTTCTCGTGAGACTGCTCATTATTCAGAACGCTATCTTAAATATGTGAATCTGCGCATTCCTAAATTCAGTCTGCATGCATTCAGAAATTCAAACAGACACACACACACACAGATACAGACACAGACACACAGACACAAAAGTTAAGCCCACTTTTTGTGGTACATCTGAAACACCTGAAAATTTAGTGTTTCATTTAGTGTTTACATGTAAACAAAGTGAGGTAGTTTTAAACTACAAGACTATTAATTATGAACGGTATGTACTTACAGAGAGAACTGGTGGCTGACTGTTGCGAGGCAAGGAAGGAGGTACTGGAAAAACAAAAAAGAAACAGTTAAACCATAGATTCGAACATTAAGCAGGGTAATTATACAAATAAGCTCAAGAATAATCTCTGGTAGTATGAGAATTGGTCCATGTACTGCTGCAAAGGTAAAATAATACACTAATGCCGAGTGGAGACACTGCAGCAAGGAAGTAGGATTCCCTGATTGTGAACCAACTGCAGGTGCATCAATCCACTCAGCACTGGGAGATGGTAGCCTTGACAAGAATAAAGTTAACAACTAGTAGCCACACAGGAAGTATATATATTTTTTGAGACAGCTCTTGGGTCTGTGCAGACTGAATTAGAAATGTTTAAAAATTAGATATGATTTGAAGGACAACTATGTGGATGGCATTTTATCACTGGCCCTTTTAGTCCTGCTGTTATTGAACTGTAACTATAAAGCAAAAGCTCCTGGTTTCTGTTCCAACACTATATGGTTTGAATATGAGCCTCACGCTCATGATGTAGGACTGAACTGGAAGGTGACTACCAGGCGATTGAGCGACAAACTATCTTATTATTTACGGTTTATGACCCTCCGCATACTGATATTAAACCACCCTTTATCAGTATTACCATTTCCCACACTTTTATCGACTGTTTAAAGCACTTTTGTGTCTCACGTAAGTCCGAAACTCATGCAACCAAGCGCACTTCCGGATGCCGTTAGCCGACAGAATGCACGTACAGTATCATGTGACTGCCTACCAAAAATACGCAATGAAGTGAGGTCACGAGCGTTGATACACAAATGCACGATGGCACACTGTACTACTACTTCAAACTATGTCCATTCAACCTATATTGTCATGGCGTCCAGTCACAGGTATGATCAGGATCTGAAACCGAATACTTACCAAGTACGGATATTCAAAGCTACTACAGGGTTACAGATGAGGACGAGTAGTAGTATTAGTAGTAGGAGGAGAAACAGTTCAACGGATCCTTGACTACCTCAGCCTTACAACTGCCAAGAAACTTCTGAGGTAACTCTCCTGTGTGGACTTACTTTCACTGAGGAGGTTTTGTTTTTGCCTGTTGCTGTTTAATTTGGTTGATTAGGTGGTTGTTTTGTTAATGATTGTGTTTTTTAGTTGGTTGGTTAATTAAAATAATGAAACATGAAAGTGTAGAGAAGAGAGAAGGAGATAGAAGATCATGGTTTCAATGGAACACCTGCAACCCCTGAGGTCTATAAAAGCATTACTACCTACTAGTTTAACCAAACCCTAATTATAAGCGGCATTCAAAAAGAAAGTTTTAACCTTATATGAAATGCAGTGGGGTGTCCGTTTCCCCTGCTGAAAACTGAAAGCTGGTTCTGTAGTAGAGGGACCTGATCTGAAGATGCTGGTTCCCTATCTTTTTTGTACTGAGGAAATATTCTGTAACATGTATAAAGCAGTGACGGAAAATGGATAGATGGATGTACAAACTGTGAGCCAACTAATAAATGTGAGTCAAGATATCTCAGTACAATTCCTTTAGCAGCAGTAAGTTATTGGCATCTTTGTAGAATATGATGGTCTATAGCGTGAAAAGCAGTACCAAGATCTAAAAGTCATTAAAAATTTCACCAGTACTTTTTCTAAGGCTACGATGATTTTTAAACCATGAGCTTTAAATCCTGAGGTTGGTTGGTTGGTTTTGTTATCAACAACCCAGTATTGATCAGGAACTTGAGATTTCTGTTTTCATCTTTTCCAAATAACCATGTACAATACCTTACCAAATAACACAGAAAGCACTGAAGCTGTTTCCACAAACCCTTGTGGAGGGATGGTTTAGCTATATGACCAGATCCCATCAGACTTTGGTGTGGATCTTTGTTCGATTCACTATAATAAGCAGGTGGCTTTTGACATGTTGATTTTTCTACTTATCTTGGGTGACTTCAAGGTGATGTTTCAATATGAAAATAGTTTTGTCTTCTCCATAGAATGTATCGAGAATAATGTTGACCAGAAATGCACCAAAAGAGATTTTCAATCTCCAGATGATACTGTATAGGTGTAAAACTGTCTTTTACATTGGAGGGGTTTGTGCATTTTACAGTATTATCTTTTGGGATTGTGTTAACTCTTTAGCAGTGCTGTCTAAGAAGAAATAGTGATAATCATGGTGTCCACACAAGCACAGGATGCACAAGCCATCCTGGTAGTGAAGCTCATGTTTAGCAATTCTTAATGTGGCCACATACTGTATCTTGTGAGATTTTGAAGTTACATCCTCTGTCTCATGTTCTGCAGATCTTTGGAGTCCAGGGGCTAGCTGACCCAACACCTTCATCAACCTCATCCTACAGCCTTCTTCTCTGTTTCAGTGGGGGGCAACATCGTAGACATGAAGCAACAACAACAACAAAAAAAAACCAAAGTAGCCTGCCAACACCTGCTACATTCTTCACAAAAACAATACTTCCAGATTTTCCCTTCTGTCTGTCACTGTTTCTTAGGAAAATGCAGACGTAAACTCTGTAATGCAAGCTCGTTGCCTGCATTCAAATGATAAGGCTCTTTACTCAGGTCAGGCTTGGTTTCCTGCACAGTTCCTATTTATAATTGCAGTGACCTGTATCCAGCTAGTGGTGATGTGAATGCAACCTGTCCCACTAGACCTGTAATTTCATCTGCCTAGTTGGAAAACATCCTCAGCAGCACCTTCTCTTTAGCAATGCCTGAGTATAACCTAGTGCTTATGGGCTCATATTTTAATTTTGATTTTCACATATTTTTTGCAATCCTCATCAATTCGACTTTAGTAGTAGACACTAATGCCTACAACCCTCACTATTTCTCCATCACATATCCCCATCAGAGGGCTAAGCATTCACATTATGAAGAATTATGGTTGAATTGGTTTTTGATGAGCCATCCTAGTTATACGTATGTGGATGGGGATTTTTTTGTATTTACTTGTGTATTTAACTGCATAATTATTTGTGAAATAAAGTAACTGTGGAAATTGATTTATTTTTTCCTTGTATCCTTAGAAAACATGGAACTCATGGAAAACATTTTTGGCTTACAACATTCAGTCTCATATTAGATACTTCACATGTGTCTGTTGAAATGATTGGCATTCATTAATTTAGGGCAGGAGCAGTTGATGTTTGCTTGTTAAACAGAACACAATCTGCACCTGTAGCATTGCTCTTTAACCAGAATCACTGTTCTTCTCTTTAATTACCAGTGGACCCACTGCTTACAGTTTCTGCTAATTTTCTGTTTCTTCAACATATCCATTTGGCTGCATAACAGCAAAGTCATCCATATTTAACTGAGGAGTAGGGCTGCTGGACATTTCAGTATAAACGAGCAACAAAATGAAATGTTATCACAGTAAGTCAAAACATGAACAAAAAGTCAAAATAAAGTTAACCAAGATAATGACACAATCGTTCAGATGGTTCACAACACGACAGCAAGAATCTTAAAAGGGTATCATGAAAATCACGCTTTTTCAGGTCTCCCCATATGCACAGTGGTCCTCCCTAACCCGACCAACTCCTAGAGTCTGCATCAATAGATATTTAGAGTTTTAGAGATTCATGGCCCAGAACGATCAGATTTTGCTAGAATATTGTTTGTGATGTAATTTTCCTTTTGTGACATTTACTTCAGACTGCACTCTGTGATTGATGATATTGATTGGTTGACATGCCCAAGGGGGTGAAGGGGGAGTTCGTTCAGGCTACAGTAGCAGTGTGTGGTAATGTACTAGCTCAGAGCTACACACTGACAAGCTGTTGGATTCAGTTAGTATTTGGCTAACTAGTTAGGTCCACTTCAGTCGTGTGTGAGCATGTGTGCGCGTGTGTGGTTCATGATCAGGCTTCGGTAGCGATGTGTGGTAATGTCCTAGCACAGAGCTACACACTGAAAAGCTGTTGGACTCAGCATTTGGCTAACTAGTTAGAGGTCCACTTCAGTCATTTGTGTGGTTTGTGATCAGGCTATGTAGCGATATGTGGTAACGATCTGGATCAGAGCTACACACTAAAAGTTCCTCATGAGCTGTTGAATTCAGCTAGCATTTGGCTAGTTATCAGTCAATGTGTATGTGTGTGTGTGTGTGTTTGCCCGATGCTCCGCCCTCCCTCATCAGTACCTGGTGCAGTGTCTCTGGGACTCCTGGCCACACCCCTCTGACATCCTCATCTCCTGATTGGTGTGCCGTCTTCCTGACAGGCCCAAGCCCCGCCCCGTCACCTAGCATGGATGCTTTAAAAACTCTGCAAGCCAGTCAGTCAGACTGTCTGACTATGGCAGCATGCCTTTGAGCACGTCGGACTGTGACTTTTTGTGTGAAATTGGTGACTACCCATTTGTTAAGAACTGGTAGTGCTTTGTTTTCCCTTTGTATACTTTAGTTTGCGAAGTTTTGGTAATTTTGGATATTATAGCTAGCCCTTTGTTTGTTGAATTTTTGTTTATCTTTGAACAGCGCCCATTTGCCTCTTTCTTTAGTTTTATAAATTAAATATCTTAGTTAAACAACGCGAAATTCTAAATAAATGTTTTATGTTCCCCCTTTAATATCTGGGTTGTTTTGTTATTTTTCCATTCCTCTAGCTAGGTTGTAAAAAATTACCTATAAAAGCGTTAATGAGCTTGGTCCTGCCTACATGTCTGATCTACGTAAACCGTATACTCCGATGAGGGCTCTCTGCTCTCAGAATACAGAATACATTCGATAGTTTGTGGGGCTTTTGTGGATATTAAGAAGCAATATGGTAGCCCCAAAATGGGCAAACGCATTGTACAAAGCCATACTGGAACGGCTGACATGTGAAGGAATATGGATGCTGGACAGGATGCTGGACCTAAACATTATCAAGACCTTTTAACCTTAGGGTTAGAACAACATTTGGTGAACCCCTTCCACAGGATTAATCCTACAGACACACTTTTTCCTTTTTGAGCTGTAAATGAGGTCCTCTCACAGGATACAATCAATTCTTGCTAAATAACACTTGCTTAATAACCTCAGTTTCCTAGCCTTTGAAGATGTAGTGTATGGACCTTGAAGTTATTATGCATTCACCATTTGTTTCTAAGACTGTCCCTTTGAATTTACTAGTACAGTGGTACCTCTACTTACGAATGTCTACATACGAAATTTTCTACTTACGAAACGCCTCAACAGGAAAATATTGCCTCTAGTTCCAAAAGAAATTTCGAGTTACGAAAGGTAAAAATACAGTATGGGCTGCTACTCACAGCTCCCAAAGGTTCCTGAATGCAACATTCTTATAGCTGCTCTGCCAGTGGCTATTACCTAGCATCTTCCTGGCATCCCTTTGGCTAAGAGGGACCTCTATGTGTAGCTAGATAGGTGTCTGCAGTGTCCTAGTCATTCGGCCCTCGACCCATGAGGGTGGGTGGTTCGAGAAGTTCAAAAGGAGGACTGGAATTCACTCTGTTGTTTGGCATGGTGAGGCAAGAGCGCATGAACCAAAGATGGCAAAAAACAATGAGGACAGCAGTTAAAAGGTAAATGACCATCATTTTTATTCTTTATTCTTTGTTTTTTATATTATGCACAACTCTCATTTATTGTGTAATAATCTAATTGTAACATGTATTTGTTACATGTTTTGATGCATTTTTATGCTTTATAAAACATTTATGTCTGAATCTTGGGGGGCTTGGAATGGATTAGGGCAATTGCATGGAAAACTTGTCTCTACTTACGAAATTTTCTACTTACGAAATTTCTTCCAGAACCAATTAATTTCGTAAGTAGAGGTACCACTGTAATTGCATCCCTGTAAAGGAGTCATGTGACGTCATGCCTGTCTTGAATAGTATATAAATCACTGTCTTAAGATGAGAACTTGTCCCTCTCATACCACATGCACAGATGTTTGTTGTATTAGAGAACGACCCAGAGCTCTGTAAATTAAAGTACCATGAACTTCAACCATCGTCTCAAGAATCATCTGTCTGCCCTGATCATCAAACGAACGAGCTGCGGAACCAGTAGGTAGGAATCCACTTCACACGCCAACACAGTATCAGGGTGGCACCGACTGTCAGCTGCTCGATGGGGGAGGTGTCTTAAGGCGATTAGTTAAAAAGGTGATCATATCGAATGCAACGCCGTACTTCAGTGACAAGGCCCTGGAGGGGGAGCTGTCGTGACATGGTCGCTGCTGACTCCAATAAATACGTTCCCGGTCAGCAGTACCACTCAGGAATGTTATGCCTTCCGGAGACAGGTTATGATGGTCCCTAATTTGATTAATGAAGAGCTAAAAATCACACGTTTAAAATTAATTACTGTGATTACAAGGTTGATGTCACTAGTGAGAGCATGAAATGTTTCTGGTGCCAGGGGACGGACATCTCATCCGCCACTGTCCAGAGAGAGAGGGTGAGCACCGGCCGTTGGCTGCCGTGGGGCAGGCTGCCGCGACCGCTGTGGAGCCATCTCTGAAAGGGGGGGTGGTCTTCGACATCACCTTTCTCCCATTTACAACCATGTCCTTTCAAAACTCCCAAAAAGATTGTCCCAGCAGATTGACCCAGGTCATGTGTCATGCTAATGACCCTCATTAGCCTACAAAGGTGAAACTCACATTTCAACGACCCCCTTTGACACCCCCATCAACAATCGTTGAGGAGCCAGACGGGTTTCAACGACGGTTGTTGGAATGTGAATGGCACTGACCAGACCCCACAGGGTTAATAAGCTGGGACATGACCAGCCACTTTCAGGACTGAAGAAGTCTCTTGGATGAGAGACGAAACGTCTTCAAGAACTTTATTAACGTCCAGTGGATTGACTTAAACAGCTTTGGATAACCATGACCTGGATAACTGAGAACCTAAACAGACATCTTCTACCAATATATTCACTATCTCTCCTCTGAACATGTCCAAACCATCTCCGTCTGGCCTCTCTGACTTTATCTCCAAGACATCTAACATGTGCTGTTCCTCTGATGTACTCATTCCTGATCCTGGTCACTCCCAAAGAGACCTCAGCATCTTCATCTCTGCTACCTCCAGCTCTGCCTCCTGTCTTTTCCTCAGTGACACTGTCTCTAGACCAAACAACATTGCTAGTCTCACCACAGTTTTTTACACCTTTCCTTTCATTTTAGCTGAAACTCTTCTATCACACATCACACCTGACACTTTTCTCCACCCGTACCATCCTGCCTGTACACGCTTCTTCACCTCTTTTCCACACTCTATTGCTCTGGACTGTTGACCCTAAGCACATAAATTCCTCCACCTTCTTGATCTCTTCTCCCTGTAACCTCACTCTTCCACTTGGGTCCCTCTCATTCACACACATGTACTCTGTCTTACTGCGGCTAACCTTCATTCCTCTTCTTTCCAGGACAAACCTCCTCCTCTTCTCTAGCTTTTACTCTACCTGTTCCCTGCTCTCACTACAGATCACAATGTCATCTGCAAACATCATAGTCCATGGTCTACTAATATATAATAGTCTATAATATTCATTTTCTTATTTTTTTCTGCCGCTTTATCCACCATAGCGGGTCACGTGGAGCTGGAGCCTATCTCAGCTGGTATAAGGCGTGAGGCGGGGGAAACTCCGGGCACGACGCCAGTGGAGGAAGCCAGAGAACCTGGAAAGAACCCACGCAGACACGGGGAGAGCATGCAAACTCCGCATAGAGACTCGAACCCGGAACAGCCATGTTGTGAGGTGACAGCGCTAACCACTGCGCCACCGTGCCACCCTAGTCTATAATATATAATATATAATAGTCCATAATATATAATAGTCTACTAATATAAGTAGCTCTGAGAACGAAAATGACAACAGTCTGAAAGAAGCTGAAGAGTTTGTCTCTATATTATCATATTAGGAAGTGAATCAGTTGTGTCCTCAGATGACTTATATTGAACGATATGTCTTTAGATAAACTTAACAGGATGTCTTTGGATAAACTTATCAGGATGATTATGCGAAGCGTGTAGTGAACACTGTGTACTGAACTGATTGAAACTGGCCTCAGACCACAGCTGATGAGTATAAATACTGAGTGATTTCTTTGTTTCATTGCACTTGAGCGCTGCACTTTGCTTGTACGACTTCTGTGCCCAGAATATTCTGTAATAAAACTTCGAAGAACTTTTACTTTGTTTCCAGTCTTTCTTCATGACCAACATTCTCACTACCCAAATCAAATGAACACGCGGAGGCCGGAGAAGATCGCCTCCAACAAAGCCATAACAGAAAAGTATGATTTGCAAAAGAGAAAAAAATTCCTGCAAGACAAAGGTTTCGAGGGCCAAAGTAGAAAATTTCTTTCCTGACCTCAACGTGTTTTTGGATAGCACCTGTTTTTATTTAAAAAATCCAGAAGGAAGTGACCATCCAATTTTTACGGGCAAAGAGATTTTTTGATTGAAGAAACTAATGACAAATAAAAAAGCATGACTGTGGACAACGATTAGTTGTTTTTTGAATTTTGTCTTCTTTTTTTAAATCTGTGTTTTAAGTACTTTGAATGTGAATGGGGCAGGGGACATGGAGACAAGAGCCTCTGTTTATAGTTTGATAAATGTTAAAAAGTTAGATGTTTTCTTTGTTCAGGAAACACACACTACTGTTTTTCTTTTTGAGATGTGAATTCCTTTTTGTGTGAAACTCTTGGATTTTGTGTCAACGTACTTATCTTGTAATTTGGCTTTTACGAATAAATGTAATGCAGTGGAACAGATTTTGGAACATTCATCATCAAATCATTTTTGGATTGGACTTAAATACTTTTACAACTTAAATCATAGTTTGCAATTTCGTATTGTTAATTGTGGATTTCTGAGGCATATGGATACAAATATACAGCATATCTGAAATACAGTCTTGCCATTTTTGTGAGCAGATTGCACATTGACACATACAATATAAATAAAGGGAGAACAGGAATGTAAGGAGTGTATCTCGACAGCTGATGAGACACATTTGAATTGTATCTGTCATTACCTGCCCCATTTCTGACCGGCCATTCCTTCACTTCTCTGCCAGAGAATTCAGTCATGTTTGTGCACCTGGTTGTCTCTCAGTTGCCTGCTCTTTCCCCTCATCTGCTCATTTTCCAATTTTCCTCCACTGCCTGGTTTTTGATGTTACCCTTATGTTTCAGTATTAAAATTGTTGATTTTTAACAACAACTTTTAACAACTGATTCTGCTTTTTGGGGTCTAGTGTTTTGCCAGTAGAAATCCTCACACAATTCTTTGGCCAAAAATGGACCCTGCAGATTCAGCCCATCTTCACCGAGCTCTCTCCTCTCAGGGGATTCTTCTGTGACGACATTAAGATCACTCTGCTTAATCTAACCTCCAACCTGTCTCAACTGGGAAATTTCTTGAATCAAGTTTATTCGTGTTTATCTACTCCAGGGGTCACCAAACTTTTTGAGGCTAAGGGCTACTTCATGGGCACTGAGTAGTATGAAGGGCTATACGAGTGCCTCGCTGGAGGCAGGGAAAGTAGGGTGTCCTGCCTAGGTGCACAGGAAAGGTTGGCTGGGGGACTGGGGGAGGAAATCGAGCTGCCGATCCTACAATCATTGGACGACCTACTCTATCACTGAGTCACTGATGCCCCCATTATATTTTCAACATACAGTATATCGACATGCTCTTTAAACTCTCAAACTTAATGTTATCTCTCCAAACAGAAATTAATGCATCAACCCAGTCAGACGGTTTGGCTTTCCTGTACTGTGACGATCCTGTGTTGTTTTTGTTTATGTTCTGTTCCTCCCAGTTTTGTTATGTTTCCCTGCCTGCAGATGTTTCGGTTTTCTGTTGACAAGAAGGTGGGGTGCATCTCGGGCACAGACACATCTGCATTGTCTGTCATCTTCATCCCTATTTCTTATCGGTCATTCCTCTACTACTCTGCCTGAGAATTCAGTCATGTTTGTGTACCAAGTTGTCTTTCAGCTGCCTGTTCTTTTCCCCTGGTCTAATAATTGTCCCGGATCCTTGAGGACATTGAGTCAGAGTGGACCATGTTCTCCACCTCCATTGTCTAAGATGGAGAACATGGAGCTGTGGTCGCAAGGCCTCCAGTGTCCATTGCGGTGGCAACCCCCAAACAGGAAGTTTGACACCAGAAGTAAGGGATGCCATCAAGCTGAACAAAGAGCCTCATCAAATCTTGTTGAATTGTGGGACTCCAGAGGCAGCTGACAGATACAGGCAGACCATGCGTACCGCAGCCCGAGAAGTCAGGGGCAAAAACTCGGGTCTGGGAGGAGTTCAGGGAGGCCATGGACAAGGACTATCTGTTGGCCTGGCAAACCATTGGGCAAACCATTCAGCCCCTCAAGTCGGGGCTCCACAGTTTACAGCAGGTCAGCAGTTATAGCTGCTGACCTTGACTGGGGATATTGTCAGGTGGTGGAAAGAATATTTTGAGGATCTCTTCAATCCCGCTGCCACGTCTTCCACAGAGGAAGCAAAAGCTCAGAGGTGGACTCGTCCATCACCCGAGCTGAAGTCCTGGAGGTGGTTGCCAAACTCCTTGGTAACAAGACACAGTGAGTGGATGAGATTCTCCTTGAGTAACTGGATGTGCAGGAATTCTCTTCGTTGACACGTCCCTGTAATATAGCATGGTGGTCAGGGACAGTACCTGTGGATTGGCAGACCGGAGTGGTGGTCACTTTTATTCAAAAAGGGGGACTGGAGAGTGTGTTCCAACTATAGGGGGATCACACTCCTCAGACTCCAACAGCTCCAGAGTACAAGAAAATTAAGTGTGGTCCCCTAAATATTAGATGCCTGTCTTCAAAAGCTGTTTTAATTGATGACATATCAGATTATCATATAGATTTATTCTGTTTAACGGAAACCAGGCTAAGTGAGGATGAGTATTCCTCCCTAAACGTAGCTCCTCCCTTCAGTCACCTAAATTATCAGATCCCTTGAGTCTCAGGTCAAGGAGGAGGAGTTGCATCTATTTAAATTCCTCGTGACAACTGAGCCCTAAACCGAAAACGATCTTTAATTTATTTGAAAGTCTTAGCCTGAGCACATCAAACCCAGTCCACAAACTACTCCATCCTCTACTGTTTGTCATAATTTATCATCCTCCTGGTCCATACAGTGACTTTTCTTCTGAATTTGCCGACTTTTTAATAGTTTAATTCTAAAAAATGATAAGGTCATTATTGCTGGTGATTTCAATATTCACGTGGACGACAGTAATGATAGCCTCAGTAGCACATTTATGTCGTTACTAGACTCCATGGGCTTTTGTCTGTGTGTATAGGAATGAACACACCAGTTTAAGCATACTCTGGATTTGGTCCTGATTAATGGAATTGAAATTTAAGAGCTACTCATCTTTCCACAAAATCCTCTCCTCTCTGACCACTGCCTGATATCTTTTGATATCCGGCTATTGTGTAATTCCCTTCTTGCCATAATTGTTTATACTAGACATTTATTAGATCAAGTTATTTCTAAATTCAGGGAATAAATCCCAAGTATGCTTAATTTAATCCCGTATCCAAGCAACACAGTGGGTCATTTACCTAACTCAGTTAATGTTAGTCCATCTCAAATTGATGTTTGTTGACAATACAACAGACTTAGATTAAATTGCTCTACTAAAAAATGAGACTAGTAAACAGGGGATGCAAGCTCTCTGGTTTCCCAAAGCTGTGTAAATCAATCCACAAGTTTCGCCTCTCATCCAGTTCAACAGCTTTGGATAACTATGACGTGGATAAGTGAGAACCTACACAGAGAGCTCCCTTGTTTGATTCCCATACCCACCAATAAAAGCAGCATTCCCAAAAACTTGAGAGGAACACAAAGGGCTTGTAGACATGCAATGATGGAGAGACATGGTGGAGTGAAGGGCCGCCATGTGTCATCACCATCGAATTGGTTTTTTGGGGTGACTGCCTTGCTCAAGGACACAGTGGCAGTGCTCAGAAGGTGAATTGACACCTCTCCAGCTACCACTTCACTATCCTTAATTTGGTCCATGATGGACCTGCACCCAAACCAAACCCTTGTATCACCCCTCACCTAACCATCGACTGGGGTCCTGCTGCCTCTCTTCTTTCGTGTCATCTTACTGTTCCACCCCTCATCTGCCCATCCGCTGTTGACCTTCCTCTGTGGACCTGCACCTCCGAGCCCACCAGTATCACCCCCATCTCTCCATGTGCTGTGGACCTTCTCCTCCAAGCCCACCAGTACCACCCCTCTCAACTATCCATTGGCTGGGGTTCTGCTTCCTTTCTTCCTCCGTGCCACCATACAGTCATCCACGCAGCTGTAATTGTGCCTTGACTTTAACAACCTTAACCATATTGGCACTGTCTCTATCTTGCCTATCTGTCACTCTCTCTCTGTCTCTCTCTCTCCGACCCTGTTCTTATCTTCCTTTGATTTCTTTTCCACCCAATCGGTCGAGGCGGATGGCCGCCCAAAAGAGTCTGGGTCCTGCCCGGAGTTTCTTCCTCATCAAGGGAGTTTTTCCCTGCCACTGTCGCTTACGCTTGCTCTGGAGGGTTCAGTTGGGTTTCTCTGTCTGTTAAAGCGCTTTGAAATGTCTGCTGCCATGATTAAGCGCTATATAAATAAAACTTGATTGATTGATTGATTGATTGATTGATTGATTGATTGATTGATTGATTGATTGATTGATTGATTGTAGACTGAGTTACTGCTACCCAGTTGCTGCTGCCCAGCTATAGATTTTGCAAAACAGAACAGAACATTTTGATGCATTCAAGTTTAGATAATGTGTAGGAAGGATGTTGGTCCATGACAGGACTCTGGTTGCCTTCAGCAAAATCCATGCAACAAAACCTGTTCATCACCACAGTAACCAGGATCTGCTCATAATAATGGTTGTAGTTGTTGCAGGAGTTGACAGCCAGGAGTGCAGCGGGTGTAATGTCCACGTCAATCTGCAAAACTAGAAAGCATAGAAACCCTAGGGTGAGAAGTCGAGTTAGTAACATACATCAATGAGACATGAAAGCAAAGAGATGACAAGAGAGATGGGCTTGGTGCAACAAAGGAAGTCCCTGGCAGTCTTGGCCTATGGCAACATAAGGTTGATTGTGATTCACCTAATCTAACTAATTATAAGCTTTGAAAAAGACGATAGTCTTAAGCCTAGCCTTAAATGTGGGACCAATTTCTTCCCATGATACAACCTGGGAGCCAATTCCACAGAAGGGGAGCTTCGTAACAAAAAAAGTTAATTTTTACAAAATACTTTAACGTGATTGGAAAAGCACACATGCAAAGCAAAATAAGGTCTATCATATAATCATATTTAGTAAAAATAACATTCACGTGCAGAATTGACCTTTTCTCAATGCGATGTGTAAAACTACTTTAGGTACATCTGAAAGCACATCACATTTTGTTGATATAATAACTTCAGATTTTGTCTTATCACTACGTGACAGTTTTACTTAAGCGTCATTCCTTCCTTGCAGTCATGGTGGGTGCGTGACAACGTGGCGGTTAACAGCCAATGAGGCTTTACCGTAGAATTCATGATCGTAGCGTACTTTGTATTGGTTAGAATCCAGTACACGCCGTTGGTGATTGGGTATCTGACAAAGCCATCCCGCCCCTCAGATATTATGCAGGCTCGCGGCGCGGACTGTTGCATCGTTCAGACCGAAAGGGGTGGTGTGTGTGTTCCTGCACAAGCTGGTGAGTCTTTATCTGGTCTCCAACTCAATGTGGTAGAAGGGAACTGGATTACATCCCATTTAAAATCAACCGCATATACCTGCGACTTGAAAAGGGGACTCATGTAGGTTCTTGTTGTGGTGGAAATCGGGACGCAACACGTTCATTCGCGTGATGTTGTGCCATCCCGTGTAGTGGCATGTACGTGAAATTTCTCCATCATCCAGCCAGTTAAAAAAAAACAACTAAATGTTGGAATTAATGTGGAATTGATACTATGTATAAAACGTTTAGTAAATTCAGCTGTTCCTCAGTGATGTGCAAGCATACTGTAATAGTCAACTAGTATTCGGATGAATGGTTTCATTTTTTTTTTTCTTCTTCTGATGTGGATACGTTTCATACGAACTAAAAAGTTAGTTGTGATAACTAGGATTTCATTGTAGGAGGCGCAGTAGGTATTAAGTTAAGTTTCATACAACTTCATGCAAGTGTATAATTTTGCTGTCCAAAGTGAACTTCAGGCTCATTAAGACAATAGTACTGCCAGCAGAAGTATTGAGAAGGCAAGTAACTGTGAGATGAGATGAATCTGAATTACACGTTAGCTGTCAGGAGTAAAGTGTCTTTCTTTGACCATTGGGGGCGCTCTAAGCTATAGTTGCTTATTCATTCATTCATTCATTCATTCACTCATCTTCAATACTCGCTTCTTCCGCTGTTGCGGGTCATGGGTTTGCTGGAGCCTATCCCAGCGGACTGCGTGCGTGAGGCAGTGTACATTCTGGACGCTACGCCAGTGGACCGTGGATCCACATAGAGACAGACACACACACACACACACACACACACACACACACACACACACACACACACACACACACACACACACACACGGGCAATTTGACAACGGCCAATTTGCATGTTTTTGGAGGTGGGAGGAAATCGGAGAACCCAGAGAGAACCCACACAGACACAGGGAGAACCTGCAAACTCCGTGGGCAGTGCATGGGGGCAACAGCGCTACCCACTGCCCCACCATTCCGCCTACAGTAGTATATCTTTTGCTAACTGTTCTGCAGTCTTTTGATGTCATATTTGAAGCTTTGATTTTGTGATTTTTACTTTTTTCAAATGTCGACAGTAGAATATTTTTAGATTTAGACTTTTTATAGATAAAGACACTTTTAAATTTCCCAGTTTGGGATCATTAAAGTAAGTAAGTAAGTCCGTCCATCCATATGTCTGTCTTAGACCATTTCATTATATCTGGATAAATATCTTTTTTTCAATTTTTCCCCCAGTTTTCTCTCCACCAAAAACTTACCAGTCCATCATGAGGCTGCTGAAGTTGCTGGCGTTGGTCTGTACCATGTTTGTTGTAGCCCTTGCTGTACCTGCTCAGGAGAAACGAATCCATCACCATGCTGACTTGAGTGATCACATTCACAATGACGATAACAGCTTCCAGTATGACCATGAAGCCTTTCTTGGCAAGGAGGAGGCAAAGACCTTTGACCAGCTGACACCAGAGGAGAGCAAAGATAAATTAGCGTAAGTTTTATTGTTTATTTACAACAATTATAACTTGTGTGTTTTTATTTGTTTATTCTTTTGGCTTAATTTTTTAGCTTTTTAGTTTTTGAACGAAAATATAATTGCTGTCATGGGCTACAAAGTCTGAAGTTTAGGCTTTCAACAGATAAAGGAATTTATTCAATTCAAATTCAATTTAAAAAATCTTATTAGTCCTTAAGTGGAAATTGAAAGCACATTAAGCACGATACTGTGTAAAACATACAGCGTCAGTGTAAACAGTGTAAATTTGAACAATAAACATGAATAATAAATAGTAACATAAATATAAATACAATGTTTATGCTAAAAATAATTCAAAACCTAGTTAGTTCAGAGCCAAGTGAGTTAGTTCAAAACCTAGTTAGTATAAAACCTAGTTAGTGTAGAACCTAAGTTGTTCAAAACCTAAAATTAGTTGGTCAGCTCACGTATTTGCGCTTCAAGATACAAGGCTTCACTACATCACGGATTTTTAGTAGGTAGTCACATGATACCATACACACATACTATTGGCTGACAGCGTACGGAAGTGCGCTGCGTTCTGTGAGTCTCAGAAGGTAGAGCACCTCCGTGTATTAAAGAAACGCTTAAAAGTGTTTTAAACAGTCTATAAAAGTATGGGAAAAGTTAATACAGATATAAGGTGGTGTAATATCGGTATGGGAAGGGTTCATACATCTTTAAATTACCGTAAATAAGAAAATAGTTTGTTGCTATATCGCGGAAATCGTTTTTTGCGGGTGGTCCTGGAATGCATGAACCGCGAGTAACGAGGGATTACTGTAGTTACTGTACAAGTTACTGTATAAGTTACTGTAGTTACCTAGTTTGTTAGTTATTTCAGAACCTAGTTAACAAAAACCTAGTTAGTTCCAAAACTAGTTAAGTTAAAAAACTCAGTTCAAAACCTAGTTAGTTCAAAAACGTAGTTAGTTCAAAACCTAGTGGGTTAATTCAAAATCTAGTTATTTTAAAAACCTAGTTAGTTCAAAAACTAGTCAGTTTAAAACTAGTTCTAAACCCAGTGTGTTAGGTCAAAATCTAGTTAGTTCCAATTATAGTTAAAACATATGTATATAAAATATATATTTGTAACATATATATATATATGTGTGTATATGTATATTTATTTCCATCCATCTTCCGTCCCTTATCCGGAGTCAGGTCAGCCATGAACCTCACCGCACGTCACTGATACATATATATATATATATATATATATATATATGTGTGTGTGTGTGTATATATATGTATATATATATACATATATATACATATATATATAATATAGGGCGGCAGTGGTAAAGCGGGCGGCAGAGCGGGTCGTCCTATGATTCAAGATCGGCGGTTCGATTCCCGCTCCTGCCCAAAAAATACCCGGAGGTGAGCTGACAGTGGGAGGTGTCGGCTCACCTCCGGAGCACTGCCGAGGCACCCTTGAACAAGGTGCCATCCCCTTTACAAAATTGCTCATTTGAGGCGCACCAAGAAGGAGCTGCCTGCCACTCTACCTCCCTTGCATGCCTACAGGCCCCCTTGTGTGTGGTTGTGTGTATTACAGGGGCCTGTCCACACTAATATTCTTGCGCGTGATTGAGACTAACAAACTAGAGTGTGTGTTCATAATTTCCCTTCGGGGATTATAACAGTGTATAAAATTAAAATAAAAATATATATATATAACCCACCACCTATATATTTGAATAAGCACTCTTGAAAACCTCATGTTGTCACGTTTTAACTCTACTTGTCAATCAAATGCCCCAAAAATTACGGCTCATCTGCCAGAAGGAATCACGTGAACACTATGGCGTAAGGCATTGGAGACCGAGGCTTTTTGTTGTGGTTACGCCTTTCGTCCACACGACAACGCAGATATCCGGGACAAATACGTTGAAGTTTTTTGAAAACGCTGGGTATGCGTTGTCGTGTGTGTAAGCAAAACGTTTTCTATCCGGGGGCGTCTCCCTGCGACAAAAACTGCTGTGAGTTAGTGTGTGTGACCCATCTCTACAAGTACACATAGAATGGACGAAGTTAAAATCTGCTATTTTCTGACGTATAAGAGCTCCACGTTGAGAGATGCTTTGATAAACATGATTGACAGTTAGATATTTGTTTGTCTGTTTCCTTTCTTTATGAATTATAAAGTTTCTATATTTATTTATTTATTCATTCATTCACTCATTATTCATTCATTCATGTTCCTTGCCGACACAAGTTCTGGGTCAGACCGGAATGCGCTGCCTGCTGGTGGAAGAACTCTAATGGAGGTCGTCACTGAGTTTTCCCACTAGCAGGCAAGGCATCCCAGTCCCATTCTCGGAGTTGTTCTGCTTATAAACGTGTTTATCCAATGCACTTATGCGGCTACATGTGGACATGGCCTAATTCAGGTAGTTGTTCGGTTTGTGCTGTGAGTTTTGACAACGATATAAGGCGGGTGTTTTCTAAAGCAGGGAAACATTGTCAAAAATAAATAAATCACCCAAGGCCTGCCACAGTGGACAAAAATGTTGTTTTTGTCAACAGTTTTTAAATAAAAAGCAATGATATGATCAAAGCATAATCCCAGGCTATACCTCAACATGACAAAAGCACAATCATTGTCCTTACCCCAACCCCAACCACCCTCCCCTCACTGTACATGTTTACTGTATTTTAATTTTGTCTTGTCCAAATGATCATTTTCCATACTGTGTGTGTGTGTGTGTGTGTGTGTGTGTGTGTGTGTGTGTGTGTGTGTGTGTGTGTGTGTGTGTGTGTGTGTGTGTGTGTGTGTGTGTGTGTGTGTGTGTGTACTGTATAAGTGTGGAAGCATTTGGAGTTAAACAAAAATAATTTCCCTAATGGAATTATTGATAGATTTATTTATTTTTTATTTTTTACACACACACACACACACACACACACACACACACACACACACACACACACACACACACACACACACACACACACACACAGTGTACTGCCATCACAAAAATATACATGTTTTAAATACTTCCTTATTTTGCTTACAGTTTAATTCACAGGCTTTCTGCAAAATGCCACACACTTCAAATTTAGCATCCAGTAGATGTCGTACTAGAGCAGCAGTGGCTTAGGGGGTGGCAGTGCCTCAGCGGTAGAGCAGACGTCTTGAAGACAGATCGCCCAGCCATCGGTGTCTGCTCGCCTCCCAGCCACTGCCGAGGCGGCCTTGAGCAAGGCGCCGTCCCCCCACAAGATGGTGATTGGGCATGATCCCCCTGTGCGACAAGTCACTCTGCCTCCCCCTATATACTGTTTGCTGTGATTGCATGCCTACAGGCCCGAGTGTGTTGTGTCCAGGGGCCTTTACATAACAATGTTTGTCTATATATGCATGTGACTGTAAAGAGTGTAACGCAAGAGTGCAAAAGATAATTTTCCCATAGGGGATTATTAAAAGTTGACTTTCTTTCTTCTTCTTTAAATGAAGCCTCAAGAAGCCTCAAACCTCGGTGAACTGATTAGGATGAAAAGCTACAGTGCTTCATGGGGTTTATTCTGCCCATCACCAACTATACATGGACTTCCCAGTTAACATAATTTTAGAGTGTCGTAACTGTTCAGGCAATTTTCATGTTTTTGAGCAGAGTCCAAACAACAGAAAAGACACAAATGATTTCTGAGTGAAACTAGCTGGCTAGCATGAACAGTCTGTCCAGCTGTGGTTTTCGTTTGGAATGGGACAATCAATGTCGTATCCAAAATGCTCCTCGGGCATCTGACAAAAACGCTCTTTAAGTAATTACATACAGTTCTGTTCACGTAGTCAGCTAACAGAACTATCACTCCTCTAAACTTCTTATTTTCCTCTTGCTCTTTTGATAGGTACGTTTGCCTTTAACGTTAGCTCCTTTCCAATCTCACGATTAGTTAGCTTTCTTTCTCCAGTTAGCCTGCTAACATTCATCTACGGCTTTGCAATGCCCGCCCAGTACAATCCATGATTTGCCAACACAAAGTCATTAGGTCACCAGGTTGATTTGTCACTATGTTGGGTGTGCTTGGTTTATAATACCAATACATTTGTTTTCATATGTTTGGTATGAAGTCTGATATTATTGTTTTATCGTGGAATTTTCATGGGTTCCCGCTAGTGTGTGTGTGTGTAATGAAGGAGAATATAATCAAGTAGTTTACGTAACAGTAATATATATGATATTATATTTAAACATGGTTAAAACATAGTTTTAGTGTCAGCTAACACCATAACTCTGCTCAATCTCTACCCACAGAAAAATTGTGGACCGCATTGATACTGACAAGAATGGCTATGTCAGCCATGCAGAGCTACATAATTGGATCAAACACCGGCAGAGGAGGTACATTGAGGAAAATGTGAACAAACACTGGGATGACTATGACAAGAACAAAGATAACATGATAGCCTGGGAGGAATACAAAAACACCACCTACGGCTACTATCTGGGTAAAATATTTATTTGAAATGTATTTATTTATTATTTTTCTGAATGTTTCTCTGCCTTATGTCCTAAAAACTTTGTTATGGACGAGACCACATGAACTGTGCTGCATTAGCATTCATAGGTTTTGTATCCTATAGTTAGTAATAGTGTGTGTGTGTGTGTGCGCGCATGCGGGTGGGTGGGTGGGTGCATGTGTGCATATTACATATATGTAATATAATGTAAAACGCTAATAACATAATGGAAAAGCTATGACATTGCTCAGTACCTGGAGGGAACCCAACTAGATACTGGGAGAACATTCAAACTTCACACAGAAAGGTCTCAGGTCCTCAGGGGTTTTTGAACGCTAGACCTTCTTGCTGTGCTTACTGTTAACCATACTTGAAAAAAGACTATTTCTTCAGAACATGTATTTAGTGCTGAAAATGTAACCTTAATTTCAGATGAGGAGTTTGATGACATTGAAGATAAGGCTACCTATAAATCCATGCTCAGCAGGGATGAAAGGCGCTTCAAATCAGCCGATCGAGATGGTGATGGGATTGCTAAACATGAGGAGTTCACTGCATTCCTTCATCCTGAGGAGTTTGATCACATGAAAGATGTGGTGGTGCAGGTAGAATCCACTGACTGAAAAATATATGCATTTAGCAATGCTACAATAGTGGCTTATCAATAACACTTTGCAAACTTCTTTTGTCCTATGTTTGTCCTATGCGTATGTTTGTGCAGCTGAAATCATGATATAGATGCATATGTACATTTTTCTATCTTTTAGACTTTGGTGCTGAGCTACAGAAAAACATAAAATTTCAGGCAAATGTTAAATGTATTTTTTTGTAAGTTTGCACTATAATTAAATCATTATATACCTTTGTGCTTGTTCAAAACACCTCAAACTAATTCATTGTCTCATTTAGGAAACGATGGAAGATATTGATAAGGATGGGGATGGCAAGGTCAGCATAGATGAATATATTGGTACGTGACTCATTTTATTTCTAAACATCAACTTCCTCCATGGAGTACATGTGAGTGAACTTCTGCTACTCCACAGGTGATATGTACACAATGGAAAATGGCGAAAGTGAACCTGACTGGGTCCAGACAGAAAGGAAACATTTCTTAGAGTTCAGAGACTCCAACAAGGTAAACGTTTCTCCGCTGTTCAAAATCAGGGTGCTTGATGTGTTCCTTATCAATACTGTATCATGTGTGATTCCACCATCCAGCCGAAAGACTGTTCAGTCTCATTTTGTCTAAGCTGGTTTTTGTGTAGTATCCGTGAAGACTGCCCCAAACTAAACATACCTAAACCCTACATCTTTCAGCACAAACAATTCTCAATATAGTGCATTCGCACATTAACACTTGTGACTCCACCTCATCGCGGAATTTTGGTAGGCAGTCATGTGATGCTATACGCGCATTCTATTGGCTGACTCATCCTGTAATGTGCTCCGTTCCGTGAGTCTCGGACTTTCGTGAGACACAAAAGTGCTTTAAACAGTCGATAAGAGTGTGGGAAAAGGTAAAACAAATAGAAGGTGGTTTAATATCAGTATGGAGAGGGTTCATAAACGTTTAAATTAACATAAATAATAAGATAAATCAATTGCAATCTTGATCACGGATTCCTTAATCGGTTCCTGGAACTTATTAACCAGAAAGAACAAGGGCGCACTGTACTACAGTTTAGGGTGGGGTTGTTAGTGGGGCCTTACCTCACCATTCCAGTAGCTGAAAACATGAGACTCGTCTTGCAGTATTTAATAGACTGACAATATGTAACTATGGTAACTATGTAACTCAGAATGTGAGTGGGTATTTTAACAAGGAAATGAGCTTTGGTTGAGAGAAAACTGGAGACAGGATGATTCAAACACTCCTGAAAAGGTGCAAGGTGGCGCCTGCATATTTTAGCCTCTGCCACCACCTCTGAATGCTGACTTGCATTATAATGTGCTTTGAGAGATTTGCCAGTGTAGACCGATGCCATGGATTTGTATGTTAGGTTACACAAGATCAGAAAGATAGACAGATGGATAAACAGAGATACATCACAGATAAGTTGGATAGATATAAACAGAGAGCTATAGATGGATATGGTTAGATAGATGTATAGAGAATAAATTATATCACCAGAGATAGAAAAGTTTTGATAAAAATAGTGACTGGAACATGGATTGCACAGTCATTATACAGTGGAAAGCAAACAGACTGAATTAGGTTCTGTATCATTTATGCTCTAATAGGTGTGGACCTAAGCACCTTAATTTGCTGTGAATTTGTTCTTTTTTTTAAGTTAATCTCCTTTAAGCATCTCTTATCAAAATATGAATGTTGGATTGTATGCACAACATTTTCACACATTTTTCCCATTTACAAATTGTCACTATCCTGTCCAGCCTGGCAAATCTTGTCAGCTTATTACAAAATAATCGGTTCAGCATACTGTTCTCTCTGCTGCAAGCATATAAGTGGAACAATCCTCCCCTTACTTTCCTTCTTCTCTCCCTTCATACAGGTCATTGGTTTTTCTCTTAATCAGTAACACTTTTACTTGTTTTGCAGGATGGCTACCTGGATGCTGTTGAGGTGGCCACCTGGATTTTGCCAGGAGAAGTTGATCATGCTGACAATGAAGCCAAACACTTGATCCATGAGACAGACACCGACAAGGTAGGTGCCAGTGCTGACACACTTCAAAATCTGATGACATCCTCCCTTTTATATGTTCCACCTTCCACCCAGCTTGATGACAAATGTAGACAAAATACCATCTACGATCCTCAAAAAAAAAAGAAAAAAAATTCTAGTATTCACCCTTATTCAAGTTTTTTGTTTTTTTTTTGCTGCCCAACTCTTCAATCAAGTTTAGATAGATTGATAAATGGATACTTTATTGATCCCAAACTGAAAAATTCAGTTTTTTGTTTGGTTTGACGAAGATTTGTCAAGTCGTCGTTTGTTTTTTTTAATGGAAATCAGACAGGGCAACATGGGAATGTCAGTGCCATAATTCACTGCTAAACATTTTCCTATTATTTCTCCTTCATATGCTGGACTGATGGACTTTGACTGACAACATCTTCCATTGTTTAAGAAAGTTTGGTCTTAATTCCTTTACCACTATTATAGGTACCATTAATTGACTACTTTTCTAACTGAAAAATATAATTTAAACTATACTATAAATATGCTATATTTAGAAAATTGACAGTTTTCAGAGGTCTGTTTTGTTCTCCCATGTTTGATTAGAGTAAAAATTGATTAATTTTCTTTCCTCAAAGGACTCATTTATGACTAATTGAGCATAATTTGGATAAATTTAGTGAGCACTTTTTAAAAGAGATGACAAATGTAATACATAAAGTTGTTAATTATTATTTTTGGTAATTATTCTATTATTAGCATTATTAATGTTGTAATTAGTAGTGATAATATTATTGTTGAAATGGGTTTGCCTTTGCCTTGACACATTTGTGAAAAGATTAATTGATGTAATTCTGCATTAATTATTAACAAGTTCTTTCCGTCTCTTACTAATGTGTTTCATCATCCCATGTTTCCCCTCCTTGTCTTTCTTTTCAATCATAAACCAATATTGGATGGAATCTGGTGGATTGAACAACAGGACCAGAAATTAACAAAGAAGGAGATTCTGGCCAACTGGAATATGTTTGTGGGAAGCCAAGCAACCAATTATGGGGAAGATTTAACAAAGAGACACGATGAACTTTGATACACTCAGACTGATTTCATTTTATGTAACACTAGTATGAAAATTCAGGTACTGTGGGTTTGAGTTTTGGGGTTTGCGATGGGACTCCGTTAGAGAAGTTACTTTGTGGCAAATGAATATACACATGTTGACTTGCGTATCTGCACAAGCATAGTACAGAAATACACTTTGTACACAAATACAGGTGATCCTATACACATATTTTGAGCTCAAAGAAAACATTGTTAACATGTTTGTAAGTTTATTTCAAATATTTTGGATGTAGTATTTAAACTAGACAACAATAGGAGTAATCTGTGGAGGTGTGCATCACAATTTTTTTCTTTAATTTTAAATTAAGTGAATTAAGACAACATGGTTCAATACGTCTGTGGAATATAACTCACAAGATATTAACATTTGCTGCAAAAATCTTTACAAGATGTTAGAAAGTATGAAAAGAATATTGAAGAGGGCAAAAGATGAATTTTGTTTTTTTATAAGTTGGAATTTCTAATAAAGTACTTTTTTCTATGCGTTTGAATTTTATAGAAAGCACTCTTGTAGTTAGTGTTATTACAATATAATTACTTATTTTAAAAATAATCAGTTGTATATCATTATCCTTCTGAAGAGGTTTGAAAACAATTTCATAAGTCTTCAATATTTCCAAAGGTACAATGAAAACAGCATATATGGGTAGTTGTAGTGGGTGGGGGGATGTATTGAACTTGGAGTGAATCCACTGGAGTGGATTCATTCACCTTATTAATCGAGACATGGGCTTTTGCCATGTCTCGAACGTCTATTTCATGGTCAGTAGGGAGGTCCTGGATGAGATGACCCTTGTCCATCAGCGTTCAGTGCGGTGTTGCGTAAGCTAGCGCTGATTACAACTGGTGTTGGCAGATCGTGAAGCACCCCAGTGAAAGCAATTGCACTGTTCGGTTAGATCATAAAACGAAGTTAAGAATTAGTTAAGTAGCGGCAGAAAGTTGCGCCAGCGTTATTCAGTTATTCACAGCTATTCAGATAACTAATTTCTGCTGCTCAATTGCTGTTAGTTGGGTCGCAGGGGCAGCAGCTTTAACAGGGAATCCCAAACTTCCCTTTCCTCGGTCACATAAAGTAGCTCTGACAGGGGATCCCAAAGCCTTCCCAAGATGGTGTTGAGATATAATCCCTCCACCTGGTCCTGAGTCTGCCCCGAGGTCTCCTCCCAGCTGGATGTGCCAGGAACACCTCCCTTGGGAGGCACTCTGTTGGTATCTGCACCAGATGACCAAACCACCTCAACTGACTCCTTTCCACCCAAAGGAGAAGCGACTCCACTCCAAGCCTCTCACGAATAGCAGTGTTCCTCACCCTGTCTCTAAGGGAGACACCAGCTATTTGCCTGAAAAAGCCCATTTTGGCCGCTTGTGCCTGTGATCTCATTCTTTCGGTCATGACCCATCGCTCTTGACATAGGTGAGGGTAGGAGCAAAGATTGAACGGTAAATGGAGAGCTTTGCCTCTTCGCTCATCTCCCTCTTTGCTGCAACAGTGCATTGAAGCAACTGCAATACCGCTCCTACTGCCTTAATTCTCCATCCAATCACACGTTCCATTGTTCCCTCGCTTGTGAAAAACACACCAGGATACTTGAACTCCTTCACTTGGGGAAGAACCTCATTCCCCACTCGGAGAAGGCAATCCACCTGCTTCCTGCTAAGAACCATGGCCTCAAAATTGGAGGTGTTGATACTCACTCCCACCGCTTCACAATCGACTGCAAACCACACCAGTGAGTGCGGCAGGTCGCAGGCCGATGAAAACAGGACTGCATCATCTGCAAAAAAGCAGTAATGTGATCCCCATCCCACCAAACTGTAAACCCTCCTCATCACGAATACGCCTCGATATCCTGTCCATGAAAGTCACAAACAGAATTAGTGACAAAGCGCAGCTCTGGCGAAGGCCAAAAGCCACTCGGAACAAGTCTGACTTACTGCTGAGAACCCGAACACAACTCTCCGTTTGGGCGTACAGGGATTGGATGGCCCTGAGGAGAGGTCCTCTCACCCCATACTCCAGCAGTACCTCCCACAGTAAGTCCATGGGGTCCCGATTGTATGAATTCACCAAGTCCACAAAACACATGTAGGCTGGATGGGCATACTCCCAAGCTCCCTCTAGGATCCCTGCGAGACCAAAGAGCTGGGCTGTTGTTCCATGACCAGGACGGGGCCCACATTGTTTCTCCTCAATCTGAGGTTCAACAATTGGCCGGACCCTCCTTTCCAGCACCTCGGAGTAAACTTTCCCAGGGAGGCTGAGGAGTGTGATGCCCCTGTAGTTGGCACACACCCTCTGGTCCCCCTTTTTAAAAAGAGGAACCACCACCCAAGTCTGCCACTCTTTCGGCACTGTTCCAGACTTCCACGCACTGTTAAAGAGGCATGTGATCCATGACAGCCCCTCAACGTCCAGCATTTCCGGGGCGAATCTCATCAACACCCAGGGCTTTGCCACCATGAAGGTGTTTAACTACCTCTGTGACTTTGCCCAGAGAGATTGAGGTGGGAGGAAGCTGGAGAACCTGGAGAAAACCCACACAGACACGGGCAGAACATACAAACTCCACACAGAGCCAGAGCCGAACCTGGAGCCATTTTGGCGACATCGTTACCCACTGCGCCACTTTGATACCCAGTCTGTACAGTTTAGAGAAATTAATTTCAGTAAAATATGATAGAGTTATGTCAGAGAGTGTCCATGAACTAAAATTGACAATAAAATAAAATAAAATAAAAAAAACAGTCAATGTCATAGTATGTCAAATCATGCAAACAGTAGCCAGTCACGAACATCCTCAACATTATGTCAAGAAGCGCATTGGAGAACACCTTTGCCATTGTGTAATTAGGTAGACGGTAAGTGAATTTCCAGTTAAACACTGGACAATGTCTTCAGTGTCCTTCCTCAAGGATGCTTCAACGTGTAGACTGGGGAAACTGCCTCCTAAGCCACAACCTACCTTCTTATTTGTATTTACACAGTACAGTACTGCTGAAATTCTGCTGTTGACAACAGATTTTACTGCAAATTTTCTCTTTCGTCATTTCTCTCCATTTAACAGGTTATCCCTACCATCAGTATATTGCAACATGAAAAAAAAGTGGAAAGCAAGGGTTCCATTTGGGACCATACAAAATACAGTAATCCTGTGTGTATTTGCGCTTCCACATGCCCGGCTTCACTACGTTCCTTAAGTCTTGGAACGCAGTGCACTTCTGTGTATTAGACACTTTAATACAGCGCTTTAAACAATCTCTAAACATGTGGAAAAGGAAATACAGATATTAGGTGGTTTGATATCATTATGGGGAGGGTTCATAAACTTTTAATCTACCTTAAATAATAAAATAAAGAGTTTGTCGCTATATTGCAAAATTTTGTTTTTTGTGGGTGGTCCTGCAACGCATTAACCGCAAGTAACATTCGATTACTGTATTGTTAAACAAAGCAAATTCTTTTTGCAAAAAATTTGATTTTGGTGAAATTATCAATGGTGGTGCATTCTTTAATATATCCACATCATATTTATGTGTAGCCCACGGTAATCTTGAACACCCTCAAGCTATTTAAAAGTTTCAGTTGGAGCAATTCCTTTGTACGAATCGTAATTTAGATGTACAGATCTTGTCACTGGAGATGTTGCTGAAAGTAAAGTTTTGCATGCATTATCATGTTCACTTTATGGTGTTCAAGCATCACCCTCAATTGAAACATAAAAAACATTTACCATTTCTAGTCTCCATGGTTGCATAATTATTTTATGACATTTAAAAAGGCCACACATGCACACTGTATTTCCTTATTTCCATGCTGTCTATGTTAGGATGGCCAACTGACACTTTCTGAGCTACTTGCCAAAATGGACTACGTGAAGACCAGCACCATCACTGACTATGGAGCAATGAGGATGGATGGCCATGATGAACTGTGAAAAGCTGGAAATGTTTCCTTTAATTGTTTTCTTTAATTGTCTGTCATGTGCAGCATTGTCTGTTATGAAATTCATTTTAGAATGTCCAAGTCAGTTGGGACATGATCAGCAGGATTTTCAAGGTATATGCACCAACTGGAATATTTGTCACTGAATATGGATACTTTTTTTTAGAAATGTAGGACCTAGTATTGCAGCAAAGATACCAAAAAAAAATTAAAATACATTTCAGATTAAAGAGTAATAATGTTTTTCTTGGAAAGGTAGAAAAAGAAGAAATACTGAATATTGTGAACACATGTACAAATGCAGGATCAACTGACTGCAGATACACATGATGCAAGTTATAATATTAACTGAATTGGATTTGGAACCATTTATATATTTATGTAATTTATTGCTTTCAACAGATATTTAATTTACATTTTTTTTTATACACTGTTATAATCCCCGAAGGGAAATTAAGAAACGCACACTCTAGTTTGTTAGTCTCAATCACACGCATGCATATTAGTGTGTACAGGCCCCTGTAATACACACAACCACACACAAGGGGGCCTGTAGGCATGCAAGGGAGGTAGAGTGGCAGGCAGCTCCTTCTTGGTGCGCCTCAAATGAGCAATTTTGTAAAGGGGATAGCACCTTGCTCAAGGGTGCCTCGGCAGTGCTCCGAAGGTGAGCTGACACCTCCCACTGTCAGCTCACCTCTGGGTATTTTTGGTGGGAATCGAACCGCCGATCTTGAATCATAGGACGACCCGCTCTACCGCCCGCTTTACCACTGAGCCACTGCCGCCCCCAAACTACTGGCAGCGGTGGGATATTACTTTAGAATATAAATATGAAAATAAAAGACATTTAATTTTTAAAATTGTACATAAATACGTTTATACCAATTGCAGATGTGTGCCCTTGCTTTTGCAATTTTAAAAAATATTGAAAAAAATACCTAGGTTCGATAAATTCATAGACATATACTAAATATACATAGCATGTATAAAAGCACAAGTCAAAATTGATTTTAAATATGTTGGGGTCTTGTTCACGAGTGAGGGAAGGCTGGAACATGAGATTGACAGATGGATTGGCACAGCTTCTGCAGTGATGCGGTCGCTGCATCTTCTGTCGTTATGAAGAAGGAGCTGCGTCATAAGACGAAGCCCTTATCGGTCAATCTACGTTCCTACTCTCACCTATAGTCATGAGCTTTGAGTCATGACCGAAAGGAAAAGATCCCAGATACCAATGGCTGAAATGAGTTTCCTCCGTAGAGTGGCTGGGAGGTAGGACGAGGAGCTCAGTCACCAAGGAGGAGCTCAGAGTGGAGCCGCTGCTCCCCCACCTCGAGTGGAGCCAGCTGAGGTGGCTCGGGCATCTGTTCCAGCTACCTCTTGGACGCCTCTCTAATGGGAGGAGACCTCGGGGAAGACCTAGGACACGCTGGAGGGACTATGTCTCTCGGCTGGCCTAGGAACGCCTCGGGATCCCCCCGGAGTAGCTGGAAGAGGTATCTGGGGAGAGAGAAGTATGGGCATCATTTATTTATCATAAATAAATAAATAAATTTATCATTTATTCATTATATAATGCCTGAGCAGTGGATATGTACAATTTCCTCCGGGATAAAGTGTCTATCTGTCATCCCTCCTGAGACTGTTGCCCCCACGACCCAGCGGTTGAAGGTGGATGGATGGATGGATGGATGGATGGATCAGTTTTCTCGTTATCTGAGAACAAACTTAAGTGTGATCAAGTTGAAAATCAGGAAAGAGTAGAAGTTTTCTGTCAAATGAATCCGTCTTGGGTTTGGAAAAATAATCCAAGTTGGGGTAAAATTCCTACTATGTCCGTTCAGTTACGAGGTCCAACGTAGCAGTGTTAAGCATGTCATTAGGAATATAGTGTGGTCTTCTAAATATAAAAGTGGGAATCAGGGCTTCTTGTTTTACCATGGGTATTTGAGGGAGAAAAATGTTAATTTTCTTAAACCCTTGTGTGAAAATATTTGAAAATTTGGTATCGTCAGAGAGAAGATGAATGCCAAGAGTATAGGACTGAGAGTAGGGACGTTGAATGTTGGGACTATGACAGGAAAAGGTAGAGAGTTGGTTGACATGATGCAGAGGAGGAAGGTAGACATACTGTGTGTCCAGGAGACCAGGTGGAAAGGTAGCAAGGTTAGAAGTTTAGGAGCACGATTCAAGCTGTTCTATCATGCTGTAGATAGGAAGAGAAATAGAGAGGGAGTTATCTTGAAGGAGGAGGTTGTTAGCAATGTCCTATAGGTAAAAAGAGTGTCAGATAGAGCGATGAGTCTGAAGCTAGAAGTCGAAGGTGTGATGTTCAATGGGTATGCTCCACAGGAGCATACCCATTGGTTGTTGACTTTGCAAAAAAAAAAATTTGGCCCAAAAACTCCTTTGAAGACTGACATTAGTGACACAAACTGTATATAATTACCTGTATATTAGAAGCCCGTGGCATCCTTTTTGAAGTTCAAAATCAATTAGATGTGAAGGTTTTTAGTTTTTATGTGAAATAAAATACAATTTTTCCATTTTTGAATTTGACTGTGTGTGTGTCTATTATGCCCCATTTAGTCAATATTGTAAGTTACAGGGAAATATAATCTCTTCATATAGCTGAAGTTGTGCTGAAGATAAACATACCAAGCATGGGTATGTTAAATCATTTTTAATGTGATATAGAGACAAATATCAAATGTACCAAAAAACGGCCAAAATAAGTCAAGGGTCTAAGGGTTAAAACAGGACCTCTAAAACACAGTTTTGATAAAATCCATCCATCCATCCATCTTCCACCCCTTATCCGTAGTCGGGTCGCGAGGGCAGCAGCTTCAACAGGGAACCCCAAACTTCCCTTTCCCCGGCCACATCCACCAGCTCTGACTGGGGGATCCCAAGGCGTTCCCAGGCCATTGTTGAGATATAATCCCTCCACCTGGTCCTGGGTCTGCCCCAAGGTCTCCTCCCAGCTGGACGTGCTAGAAACACCTCCCTAGGGAGGCGTCCTGGAGGCATCCGCACTAGATGCCCAAACCACCTCAACTGACTCCTTTCCACGCGAAGGAGTAGCGGCTCTACTCTGAGCCCCTCGCGAACAGCAGTGTTTCTCACCCTATTTGATAAAATCCATTTCAAGTTTTTTAGCCTCCCTTCCACTTTCTCTAAAAAGTTTTCACAGTTCTTTTCCGTAATAGTCTGGTCCCCTAAGGTATTTTAACCTGTTTCTTTTCCATTGGAGTCTATCTGGGAATCTGCCTCCCATTCTTCACCCAGTTGACTTTAGTGGAGGAAATCTCACTAAAAAATTGTACAGTGCGTTCCATAAAGCCTGCCGGTCCTTGATTGCAACAACATCAGCATATGCAGACATCTTAAAATCATAAGAAGAACCAGGAAAATTAATATAGGGTCTGAATCTTGGCAATAAAGTTAGAGCTGAAACTGAAACTCTGTAGCGTGTCCCACAAGTACGAGTGTTCAGCTCTATCAAAAGCCTTTTCTTGGTCTATGGAAATAGGACCAAGTCCCGTGCCCAATGAACTTGAGAATTCCAAAACATTATGAATTAAATGTACGTTATCTGTGATTAGCCTGCCCTCTAAACAATAAGTCTGGTCAACATGAACAACCTGCTCCATCACTTTTCATAGCCTGTTGACCAAGACCTTAGAGAAGACCTTATAAACTGTGCAGAGGAGGGACATCAACCGCCAGTTCCTGATGTCTTGCAAGTTTCCTTTTTTAGTAGCGCAGTAGCGCTAGGACTGCCCTCCTAAAGGTCAGAGGCAGTCGACTGGTCGTTGTGCTTTCCCTGAGAACGGAGAGCAGGTCCCCAGAAGAAGAAGAAGAAAGAAGAATTATACTTAAATTCAATCAATCAATCAATCTTCATTTATATAGCACTCAATCACATCAGCAGACATTTTAAAGCACTTCAACAAACAGAGAAACTCAACAGAGCCATCCAGAGTAAGTGACAGCGGCAGGGAAAAACTCACTCACTGAGGAAGAAACTCCGGACAGGACAAAGACTCTGGATGGCGGTCATACGCCTTGACCGGTTGGGTGAGAAAGCAGATACAATGGGGATAGAGTCAGCGCAGGGAAAAGAGAGAAAGACCGAGAGAGTGACAGATAGGCCAGATAGAATTTGCAGTCCAAATTGTGCTCTAGCTGCTGAAGTGGGGGTGGAATTTCCTGGCCTTTCGATTCCTTGTCTTCTATACTTGTTCCCCACTTGTCGAGCAGAAGCACATAGACAGCGGCAGTATCTTGCAAGCATTGAAAAGGTCTAATTTAATATTAGCAGGAAAAGCAAAGAAAGAGAACTAACAGAAGCTCCTAAAGTAATTAAAGTAACGCCCTTTAATGGAGAAACAGAAAAATACCCTCAGAAGTGTAGGCCTACAGCAGCTTATCTAGTGGGATCTATGTTGTTTTTATTTGTAAGCTTTATCAAACAGGAGGGTTTGGAGTCTACTCTTAAATGATGTAAGGGTGTCTGCCCCTTGCTCCAGTGTAAAGGAGCCAGATAGCTAAAGCTTCTGCCTTCAGGTTCTACTCTTAAAGACCTGATGGATTGCCAGAAATCATGCATCCTCAGAGCAAAGAGCCCTGTGAGGGTGATACAGTTCAATGAGATCCTCAATGTAAGACGGGTACTTACAGTGAAGAGCTTTATATGTGATCATGAGGATTTTGAATTTTATTCTAGATTTAATCAGGAGCCAATGTGACGATGCCAGGACAAGAGAGATGCCGCCCCACAACACGGCAGACCCGGGTTCAAGTCCCGCTCCATGCGGAGCTTGCATGCTCTCCCCGTGTCTGCATGGGCTCTCTCCGGGCTCTCCGGCTTCCTCCCACCTCCAAAAGCATGTGCTTCAGGTTGATTGGCCGGTCCCAAATTGACCGTAGGAGTGAATGAGTGTGTGTGTGTGAGTGATTGTTTGTTTCTATGTGGCTCCGCAGTACACTGGCATCATGCCCGGAGTGTCCCCTGCCTCATGCCCTGAGACTGCCGGGATAGGCAGTGACCTGTGTAAGCGGATTAAGCGGGTTGAGACAATGATTGACCTGCATAAGCGGATTAAGCGGGTTGAGACAATGAATGAATGAATAATCTAGAAGTAACAAAGGCATGAATAATTTTTTCTGCAACTTTGGGGTGGCGGTGGCTTTTTGGGGCGGCGGTGGCTCAGTGGTAGAGCACCCAGTAGAGCGTGTCATCCAATGTTTCAAGATTGGTGGTTCGATTCCTGCTCCTGCCCAAAAAACACCCAGAGGTGAGCTGACAGTGGGAGGTGTCAGCTCACCTCCAGAGCACTGCTGAGGCGTGCTTGAGGAAGGCACCGTCCCCCTTACAAGTTGCTCATAAGGGTGCACCACGAAGGAGCTGCCCGCCACTCTACCTCCCCTGCATGCTTACAGGCCCCTTTTGCGTGCGTTTGTGTCTTCAGGGCCTGTACACACATATATTTATTGTGCCTTGCGAAATTATTGGCCCCCCCAAGCCTTTTTGACATTTTGCCACATTTCAGACTTCAAACTTAAAGATAACAAACTGAAAATATTTTTTGCCAACGTCCTGTCGTTCGCTGTGGTGTGTTGGGGAGGGAGCGTGACCAAGGCGGATCTCTCCAGGATGGAGAAGCTGATCAGGCGGGCCAGCTCGGTAGTCGGGATGAAGCTGGACCCTCTGGCAACGGTGGCAGAGAAGAGAACCTTAGACAAACAGCTGGACATCATGGACAATGACAGCCACCCTCTGCACACCGTTACCAACAACCAGAGAAGCCTGAGAAGCCTGACCAGCCAGAGGCTGCGCCTTCCAACATGCAGGACAAACAGACTGAAGAACTCAAAAGAACCCCCAAAACAGGAATGGTTTTCCAGGTTGAGGCCACTGATACTTTTTTCCCTCCTCGTCTCTTTTGGCTGATTTTTTACTGACTGACTTTCTGTTGCTGTAGTTTTTCATTTGGCTTGGATCAACATCTATGTTGATAGCGTTGTGCGGTACCTGGATCCTACAAAGGTTGCACAAGTAGTCCAACTCCTTCAGAATGGCACATCAATATGTGCCGTTGCAAAAATGTTTGCTGTATCTCACGGCACAGTCTCAGCAGCATGGAGGATATTCCAAGAGACAGGTAGTTACTCCAGGAGAGCTAGACAAGGCCGTAGAGAGTCCTTAAACTCACAGCAGGATTGATACCTGCTCCTTTGTGCAAGGAGGAACAGGATGAGCACTGCTATAGCCTTAAAAAATGACCTCCTGCAGGCCACTGGCATGCATTTTTCTGACCAAACAATCAGAAACAGGCTCCATGAGGGTGGCCTGAAGACCCAACATCCTTTAGTGGGCCCTGTACTCACTGCCCAGCACCATAGAGCTTGACTGGCATTTGCCATAGACCACCAGAATTGGCAAATACACCACTGGCTCCCTGTGTTCTTCACTGACGAGAGCAGGTTCAACCTGAGCACATGCGACAGATGTGGGTCTGGAGGGTCTGGAGATGCCATGGAGAATGTTATGCTACCTGCAACATCATTCAGCATGACCACTTTGGTGGTGGATCAGTGATGGTTTGGGGAAGCATATCCTTGGAAGGACGCACAGACCTCTACAGGTTAGATAATGGCACCCTGACTGCTATTAGGTATCAGGACGTAATCCTTGGACCCATTGTCAGAAACTATATTGGTGCTGTGGCCCCTGGGTTCCTCGTGGTCCATGAAAATGCCCGACCACATGTGGCTAGAGTATGCATGCAGTTCCTGGAGGATGAAAGGATTGATACCATTGACTGGCCCCCATGTTCTCCTGACCTAAACCCAATAGAACACCTCTGGGACATTATGTTTAGGTCTATCCGGCGCTGCCAGGTTGCTCCTCAGACTGTCCAGGAGCTCAGTGATGCCCTGGTCCAGATCTGGGAGGAGATCCCCCAGGATACCATCCGTCGTCGCAGTAGGAGCACGCCCCGACGTTGTCAGGCATCATCCAAGCATGTGATGGGCACACAAACTACTGAGAATCATTTGGAGTTGCTACAATGGCCTTTTCACAAAATGGACCAGTCTGCTGCATCTTTTTTGCACTTTCATTTGTGAGGTGTCTTTCATTTTCCTCCTCTATGGTGTGACCATTTTTATTTTTATAAAATTCTGTGGCATCATTTTGTTCCTAAAACATCACCTACTTATTATCAGGAAAGATATTCAAGATAATTTTTCCCACGTTTAGATCTGATGTGTTTTTGAAGTGTTCCTCTATTTTTTTGTGAGCAGTGTGTTTTCCCAAAGTTTAGCAAATTTTGTCTTCATTACTATATTGATTTTGATCAAAAATGTTAATTGTTATTTCCCAGACACAGGAAAGGGCGCAGCACTGTGGAGGGGAACAGTGAACGAGCGAATGAACTAAACAGCTTTTTCAATCTGTTCAGCTCCCCCACCACTCTCGGCTCCTCGTCCCAGGCCTCTCCCGGCCCTGCAGACCACTCCACTGATGCTCCCTCCTCCTGTGCTTCCTCTCCTTCCACCCCTGGCACTTCTCTTTCCACCACTGCCCCTGCCACTTCTCCCGAGCCCACTTCAAGAGCTGCGAAGCTTCCAACCTCGCCACGACCTCCTGCTCCCACCACGACCGAGACCGTCATCACTGCAGACCTGGTGACAACAACGCTGCGGAGGCTCCGTCCCTATAAGGCGGCTGGACCGGATAAGATCTCCCCAAGACTCCTCCGAGCCTGTGCTTCGGAACTAGGGGACCCCCTGCAGCGATTGTTCAACCTCAGTCTGTGGCTGGGTTCAACCTCAGCCCTGCGGCTGCAGGAGGTCTTCACTATGGAAGACCTCCTGCATCGTCCCGGTACCCAAGAAAAGATGCCCTACTGAGCTCAACGACCACCGACCGGTTGCTCTTACCTCACATGTAATGAAGACCCTAGAGCGACTGGTCTTGGAGCTCATGCGTCCACAGGTGCAGGGTGCACCTGTGGACCCAACCCTCACCTATCAGGCTAAGGTTGGGGTTGACGATGCTGTCCAGTGCCTACTTCACTGTGTGCTCTCCTACCTGGACACCGGGGGCTGTGCCGTCAGGGTGCTGTTCTTTGACTTTTCGAGTGCCTTCAACACCATCCAGCCCTGGCTCCTGCAGGATAAACTGACCTCCATAGCTGTGGACCCCTACCTTGTGAGCTGGATCACGGACTACCTAACGGACAGACCCCAGTACGTCCATATGGGGGACTGTTTGTCTTCTATGGTGACCAGCAGCACGAGGGCGCCGCAGGGGACCGTACTCTCCCCCATTCTCTTCACCCTCTACACATTCACTTCAAGCACAACTCGGATACATGCCACATACAGAAGTACTCCGATGACACTGCGATTGTGGCATGTATCCGGGAGGGTGACGAGGGGGAGTACAGGGCATTGGTGGCTGACTTTGTGGAGTGGTGCCAGCAGAACCAGCTCCAGCTCAACGTCTCCAAGATGAAGGAGATGGTGCTGGATTTCCGGCGGGCACCTCCCTCTCTACAACCAGTGATCATCGAGGGCAGTGAGGTGGAGGTGGAAACGATAAGTACCTGGGACTGCAGCTAGACAGCAGACTGGACTGGTCACTCAACTCGGACTGTGTGTACAAGAAGGGGCAGAGCAGGATGTACTTCCTGAGGAGGCTGGCCTCCTTCAACATCTGTCCTAAGCTCCTTCTCATGTTCTATCAGTCCGTAGTCTCCAGTGTGCTGTCATACGCCATTGTGTGTTGGGGTGGTGGTGCCAGGAAAAGAGATATGGACCGTCTTAACAGACTCATCCGCAGAGCGGGCTCAGTGGTCGGGCTGAGCCTGGACTCTGTGGAGACAGTTCTGGGGAGCAGGACCATGTCTAAATT
Organism: Antennarius maculatus; assembly: GCA_013358685.1. Classification (NCBI taxonomy): domain Eukaryota; kingdom Metazoa; phylum Chordata; class Actinopteri; order Lophiiformes; family Antennariidae; genus Antennarius; species Antennarius maculatus. The sequence continues at coordinate 16,309,334 of CM023620.1, read as the reverse complement.
CAGGGCCATCATGAACAACACCAGCCACCCCTTGCACACCACCTTCTCCCAGCAGAGAAGCACCTTCAGCGGCAGACTGCTGTCACAGAGTGCCTCTACAGAGAGGCTGAGGTCCTCCTTCGTGCCCCGTGCCATCAGGGGGTACAATGACTCTCTCAGGAGGAGCGGGGGGGAGGTGTTGAGGTCAGCACGCGGTTAAATGGATTTCATTTAATTTTATACTGTTTATATTTTAGTTATAGTTTAGTATATGTCCTGTTCATGCTACATGTGTCTGTTAGTGTAGTGTATGTCTTGTGGTATGTCCTGTTTTGTTTTTTCCTGGTGTTTGGCTGAGTATGTGCAATTTCCTCCGGGATTATTAAAGTAAGTATGTATGTATGTATGTATGTATGTATGTATATATGTATGTATGTATGTATGTATATATGTATGTATGTATGTATGTATGTATGTATGTATGTATGTATGTATGTATGTATCTATCTATCTATCTATCTATCTATCTATCTATCTATCTATCTATCATTATAAGATCCAAGAAAGAATGACTTTGTTTCTCTTTTACAAAAGTCTAATTTACTAACAATTCTGTGGCTCTCAGTTAACTAATAAATGCTCACCTTCAATTGAAATGTTGTGTTCTGACGTTGATTATCTCCCACCATAAAATTACAGATCTGATGGGATTATTGAAATCACATTTAAATATTGAATAAACAGTCAAATGACAGTTATGGTAATTCTAATAGTTAAGGAATTTGGGTAGTTCTAATGTTAAACAATGTTAAATGTAGGACTATTCATTTTATCATATGGTGACTGAGTGTTTCTGCTCAAGAAATAAAGACCCATATAAGTTACTAAATATTGACTTTATTTGCCACAGTATATTAACAAAGTATTTCATCAATAATAACAGTTAATGCAATCTCAAATTAATTGTGTATCTCAGATTACAAGTGAAAATTTTTTTCTAAGATCATAACAGATACAAATATTGTCAGGCAGGCACTGTTATCATCACCATTGTATTCCTCAACCTAAACAACTTATAACTGATCCTCCCGTTCCTTTTAAACTCCAACATATAACATATATTTAGAAATTAATGGAACGCACAGAAAATTGGCACCATGAACTATAAGATGAAGATGAATAAAAACATCTTGTGATACTTATGTTTTTATCTTAAATTGTCAGGAATTAATAGTAAAGAAAAAAAACTGCCATTGTGAATATTGTTAGCATGTTAGGGTTAGGGTTAGAGTTAGTTACAGACACTGATTGGTGTGTAAAGTGTTCTACAAAATCACAAGATTTTCAACAGAAGTTAAGCAACTCGACAACAGTTTATTAATCAGTTTTTCGTTTTGTGCACTGCAAGGGACGCAGTCTTAGGTGTATCACAAAGAGAAGCAGCCAAAAGCAGCTGTACTGTTATCAATGTTTTGTAAAACTGAATAACATTCATTAATGTTTATCATAGTGCTAATCCCATTTTATTGTAATTTCTCCAAGACTGTTTATGAGTGTGGGATGGACTCATTGTTTCCGCTATACGGCTGCTGTTGAATCAAATAACAGTACCCTTTTGTTATTTATTTTTGGGACAATAAGGAATCCTTAATTTAGATTCCCACAAGACCCACAAGACTATGTGTTGGGTATTTGTTGATTTTCAACTGAGACTTCAGAATATTAAGTCATTTAGATGCGGAATGTGTTTTTGTAGTGCAAATCCTTTCAAAGTCTTAAAAGTTTCATCTTGTTGTCTTAAAGTGCCTGTTTTGCTTATTTTCTTTAGCTACAGTTTAGTAGTAATTTTGCAGCTCAACCCAAAATAACACAAAGGTTATGCGTGTTATTTAAATAGCTTCCAAGGTATTACAAATCTGTTATAAAATAAAACTGTTGGACAAACTGTTTTCAGCAGCGAGTCTATTAATTTGAACTCTCTGGGTTCACCTCCAAAAAACATGCACTTCAGGTTAATTGGCCATTCCAAATTGTCCGTAGGAGTGAGTGTGTGTGCGTGTTTCTATGTCTATGTGTAGCTCTGTAATTATTCAAATTCTGACTGGGAACATACACCGATCAGTCAGAATTTATGACCACTTGTGTAATATTACATAGGTCCCTCATTTTCTAGAACAACTGTAATCCATTGACAAATAGATGTCACAAGACCTTTGAAGGTTTCTTTGCTATTTGGCACCAAGACATAGCAGATCCTATAATGGGATCATATTATGAAAAACATATTTTTTCTGGTTTCTACATATACCGTATACCGTTCTTTCTGACCCTACCTAGAATGAGGAAAACAAACGAATCCTAAGTGGACTGTTCAGCCCATAAACTGGTGAAATAGTGCTTAAACATGCTGATCAGAGTCAACTCCTGTCATTGCGTAACTACATGAGTGATTTGCATAGCCTCGCCCCATTTGGAACACTCCCCTCTCCCAGGATCAGGGGGCATTCTTCCTCGAGGTGAAGTTCGGTGTCCAGCGGTAAGGTAGCAGCGTGTGGCAATGTCGTCACTCAGATCTAGACATGTAAGTTGTTCAGTTGTTGGTTGTACAAAACATTAGTGGTTCTATTCTGTCCCAGCCAAAGATGAACAAAAGAGACCACGATTGTGCTTCATTTTCAATGACAATGTGCCTGCAAACATTAGCTACCTTTAGCCACATCCTCTCTGTGAGAGCACCACGTGACAGGCAAGCCAGGTGTTTGCACATAGAGCTCATTGGCATTTAAAGGGGCAGGCACAGAAACAGCCTGTTCTCAGGAGAGCTCATTGGGATTGGATTTGGTTGTCCATCACATCCCACAGATGCTTGATTGGATTGAGACCCAGGGAATTTGGAGGCATCAACATCTCAAAACTGCAGTGTTCCTAAAACTATTCATGAACAATTGTTGCCATGTGGAAAGGGGTATTTACCTGCTGAGAGGCCACTGCCATCAGGGTATACTGTTTCCATTAAGGGGTGTACATGGTCTGCAAAAATACCTATTTAGGTGGTACGTGTCAAAGTGACATCCTCATGGAAAGCAAGACCCAGAAATTCTTAGCAGAACTTTGCCCAAATCATACATTCACTGCAATACACGCTGCTTATTTTTTCCCATTATGCCATATGTTCACACAATAAGTGACACATCTTCATCCATGCGTTTTATTAAAGATGAGATGACTGTAATTATCTGGTTTAGTGCTGTCACGGGGGTAACTGGTGCAGGCAGCTATAGAGGTAGGGTACAGCCCGGAAGCATCGCCAGCACATCGCACGGCCACTTTTGAATTTGTTTTATCTTTGCCTTTATATGACAGCATTCAACACCTTGCTTTACCCAAACAAATGATCAATTTCACCCTACTCCTAATTTAGTTTTATGTTTTATCACAAATGTTAAGTGCTAAATTTCAAATTTAGACAAGAAAATAATATTAAAAAAATGATATGGGAGTGTACTTCAATAAGTAAATGTATTCAAAGTTATGTTCATTTAAGGTTACCTGTATGGCACTAAAATAGGAACAGAAAAAGAATTAGCATATTTAAGAGACATGCAGGCATCAATTTTTCTATGACATCTTCATGGTCTTTTAAAGATTCACATTTTCTGGGGTTACAACATTTCAAGCTGAAAAATTATTCCAATTAGGACCAACACAACAGCCAGAAACAACAACGATATTCAAAGGGCCAGTGTAAATGGCATGCAGGATGGCATTATTTATTTTTTTTAATTTAATGTGCAATTAGAATGACTTCAATTACAGTGAGTTAGTAAAACTAAACAGTAGGGTTGCAGCGGTTACCAGTTTCAAGATATACCAAAGTATAAAATTTGAGTTTCACGAACTCATGCGGCAGAAAAAATAGCAGGGAAAAGTGAAGTCAAAGTCTAGTACTCTGGACACCTATAAGACCAAAGAGGATACAGGCTGAAGGAGGAGTTTGTGCAAACGAAAACTCTGAACTTGTTTGTCCATCTTCCTGAACACCATCCTTTTGAGCCCTGAACAAATAATGTGAATGTTCAACAAAGACCATTTACTTAATGACAATTATAGGTTACACTTATAGATACAAATATATGGCTCAGTTAAAAAAAAAAAACTTCCCAGAGTGTCTATTTATAATAATAAAAATAAAAATAAAAATAAAAATAAAAATAATAATAATAATAATAATAAAATTGAGAATAATAGGTTGAAGATGATGATCATGATAATGATATTATTATTATTATTATTATTATTATTATTATTAATAATAATAATAATAATAATACTGCACCAGAGAGTCAGGATTTGCCCCAAGTTTCTACCAGATGGGGAGTTTCTATTGGACACTGTCGCTTCATGCTCTCAGCAGTTCAGCTGGTTTCTTCTTACTGTGTAAAGCGCTTTGACGTGGCCTTGGTATTATTCAGCGCTTTATAAACAAAGATGAGTAGACTATTACCATTATTATTATAAATAATAATAATAATAAAAATAATAATAAACTTCACAACTGCCCCTTTCCCCCTCCTATTTAGTTTTACTCCAGGTTAGATTGAGTTCTTCCTTTCTGAATTGAGACTATATTTTTAAATGTAGTCTCTTGTTCCTCACCCCTACCCTGATTTTGAAAACATGTTTTTACTCTGATTTATACAAAATTGTTTAATAATTCCATTATGAAAAAGTGTTTGTTGAACAACACCCCCTTCCCCTTGTACTTTCACTTATTTACGGATCATAATGATAATAATGATAAAGCAGAATTGTTATTTACCATGACTTTTTCCCTCAAATGATTGTACTGTAAAAATACCATACCGTTGCAACCCTACTTAACATGTTCCGGAACTTAACAAGTGGTCAGAAGGTTATCTAGTTGAGTTATTGTATGAACTGTATAGAGCTTCTCTGCCACCACTGGATAACTCACACATGGAGTATAAATCCATTCTTCAAGTGTTGAGACTTATTTGAGTTCAGATAAAACGTCACTGAAGATGTTGAGGAAAATGTGAACATGGTACTCCTTGAAAACCAAGGCTGGACGGAAACGGATCGATCGATCCCCACACCCTCCCAGGAGAACACCTGTCAAAGACAAAATTGTTGCTTTATATCCACACATTTCAATGACAGTTGTTTCATCTACAGGTACATTCACAGCAACATTAATGAATGAAGTGAGATTTAGGCAGACTTGAAGCTCTCTCAGGGTTCTTTTGAGGGTTAAATTTGAGGTTGATGTTTACGAAGATCTGTTTACAAGCAATATTGTGTGAATGTAGGAAAGAAAATCTTTTACATGAATTAGTGTGGCCATCTGTCATGTACTCTAGCTACATTCTGGTATCTTTTAAGAAAAGTAGAAATGAAGTAGAAACATAGAAAAACTGTTGCTGAAAGGATATTGATGCAAAGGGAAACCAATTTAATAATGGATGGAAAAATTACTAAATGTTGGTGCGTGATATAGACAAACTGACCTCACAGAATGTAAATAGTGTTTGGTGTGTGCTTTATATGAGGAACAAATTTTAATCTACTCAGAAGTAAAATACAGTGCACCCTCACGCATCCGCGCATCAAAGCTCGCAACTTCATCTCATTTTGGTAGACAGTCACGTCATACTGTACGCGCATTGTATTGGCTGATGCTATCCAGAAGTGCGCTCTGTTCCGTGAGCCTCAGAAGTGCTTTAAACAGATGTTAAGAGTATGGGAAAAGGTAATACAGATAGAAGATGGTTTAATATCAGTATGGGGAGGGTTCATAAACGCTTAAATTACCGTAAATAGTAAGATAAATAGTTGTCACTCTATCGCGGAATTCATTAATCGTGCGTGGTCCCTGGAACACATTAACAGCCAAGAACGAGGGCACACAGTAGACAGTTAAATAGCATAATCTGTGTTTGGTTTAAATTATATGTGTAAATGTGGGGGCGGCAGTGGCTCAGTGGTAAAGCCTATGATTCAAGATCAGCGGTTCGATTCCCGCTCCCGCCCAAAAATACCCGGAGGTGAGCTGACAGTGGGAGGTGTCAGCTCACCTCCGGAGCACTGCCTAGGCACCCTTGAGCAAGGTGCCATCCCCTTTACAAATTGCTCATTTGAGGCACACCAAGAAGGAGCTGCCTGCCACTCTACCTCCCTTGCATGCCTACAGGCCCCCTTGTGTGTGGTTGTGTGTATTACAGGGGCCTGTACACACTAATATGCATGCGTGTGATTGAGACTAACAAAACTGGTGTGCATTCTTAATTTCCCTTCGGGGATTATAGCAGTGTATTAAAAAAAAAAAAAAAATTATCTAATATTATCCAATGCCAATTTACAAATAAAACCTAACTTAAACATTAACTTAAGCAAAATATGTCATTCTGAATAATGTTTTGTGTTTAACTTTAAAGTTATGTCTATGTTGACATTTTATTTTTAAATTTTTTTCTAACCTGTTTCACCAATATACTATGAATTTAATGAAGTTCTGGAAATCCTTAACACAATGACTTAGTGGATTCCAACTTATGCATTAATTTCTTCGAAGTCGATTCAAAGTTCAGGTTTAAGCTTGAATTTGTTGAACCTCCTTTATTGGAATATCCTTCCATGCATCTTCAACCGCTTATCCGGGGCCAGGTCACGCTGGCAACAGTCTCAAGAGGGATGCCCATACTTCCCTCTCCCCAGACACCTCCTCCTGCTCCTCCGGGGAGATCCCGAGGTGTTCCCAGGCCAGCCGAGAGACATAATCCCTCCAGCGTGTCCTAGGTCTTCCCCAAGGTCTCCTCCTGGTAGGACATGCCCAGAACACCTCCCAAAGCTCATGACCATAGGTGAGAGTAGGAATGTAGATTGACCAGTGAATTGAGAGCTTCGTCTTGTGATTCAGGTCCTTTTCCTTCCTTCATTATAGCTTCAGGTAACTTCCATTATTAGGTGGTAATGTTGTCATACCTTTGTCTCTGGCCTTGAGCAGTATGCTGTTGCGTGTTGTATCATCACAGATATCTATGGCACAGAACGTCCCTTGTCCTCGAGCCCTGCTCAGTATCCCAGGGTATTGGGCCTAGAGACCAAATAAATAAATTTTGTGTTGATACATATTTAGGTTAGGACCATGTCAAGCATATTCTTTATTGAGAGTATAAATATAGTGTTACCATATCTGAATTCTGAGTTTAACTTATGCCACAGCAGTCTTTTAAACTAACAAATATTAAAGATAAAAGCACTAAAGAGTATGCCACAACCTATGAGGGTCAGGAATGGTTATACATTCATTCATTCATCTTCTTCCGCTTTGTCCATCATAGTGGGTCGGAGGGAGCTGGAGCCTATCTCAGCTGGCTGGGGTGTGAGGTGGGGGAAACTCCGGGCACAACGCCAGTGTGCCGCGGAGCCACACAGAGACACAGACAAACACGCACGCACTCACACCTACGGGAAATTTGAGACCGGCTAATTCACCTCAAGTGCATGTTTTTGGAGGTTGGAGGAAGCCGGAGAACCCAGAAAGTACCGACACAGACACGGGAAGAACATACAAATTCTGCACAGACCGGGACTTGAACCGAGAACTGTTTTGCTGTTCGGTGACAGAGAACCCCTTGCGCCACCGTGCCGCTCTATTTTTGCATTTTGGATTTTGGATTCCAAAGCTGCAAACCAGAAGTACACTACACTACTCCAAAAACGAATCCAAAATTTGCTTGTTTTTCAAGATAGTAGCATCATCACTTTAATGTGTATCAACAAACTCTTACATTTTAAAAAAAGATGGAATATTAAGAATGAAAACCACCAAAAACTATGCTATGCCATGAGGTAATATATAATGTAATAAACTGACTCCAAGCGAGCATGTGAGTGGTCATGGTCTTTCTACGTGATCCCTGTGATGAACTGATCACCTATCCAAGGTCTACTCATCCAAAGTAAGCTGAGACAGGCTGCAACTCTACACAGAATAAGCAATTACAGAAAAAAACAACAATTAATACATATCTTGGGCAACGCAATGACTCAGTCTGTGGTGCTATTTAGTCACAGCAAGAACGTTTTGAGTTCAAATCTACCAGGAACTATTTTGTGTGAACTTTCTGTTGTTTTCTAAGTGTCTGTGTGACTTTTCTGGCTTTCTACCACCAAACAAAACATGCAATATACACTAAGCCATATAGTATTATGACCCTCTGCCTGATATCATGTAGGTCCCTTTTTTTTGCTAAAACGGCTCTGACCCACAAGGGTGTGCTGTGGCACAGGTGTGCTGTGGCATCTGGTAACAAGATGTCAGCTGCAGATCCTTTAAGTCCAGTAAATTGTGAAGTGAGGCCCCATGGATTAGACTTGTTTGTCCAGCATATCTCAAAGATGCTCGATTTGATTGAGATGTGTGAGATTTTGAGACCAAGTAAACACTTCCAAGTCTTTATTGTGTTCCTCAAATCATTCCTGTACCTATTTTGCTTAGTGGCAGGGGGTATCATCCTGCTGAAAGAGGCCACCACCTTCAGGGCATACCGTTTCAGGAGTAGATCGTCGGCAACAATGCTTTGGTAGGTGATGAGTGTCAAAGTAACATCCACAAGGATGGAATGACCTAAGGGTTCCTAGCATTGCCCAAAGCATCACACTGCCTCAACCAGTGTGCCTACTTTCCCATAATACATGCTGGTGCCGTGTGCTACCAAATAAGTTACACTCCACATCATGGAAAAGAAAATGTGATTCATCAGACCAGGACAGCTTTTTACATTGTTCCGTGGTCCAATTCTTATCCTCACATATTGTTTGCAATTTATGGTGGTGGACAGGGGTCAGGAAGGACAACCTGATTAGCCTACGATTATGCAACCCTTTTCTTTTTCTTTTTCGGATGTTCTTGTTGATGTTTCAAATATGATGAAGGTGAAATCTGTTGTACTAACATATCTGGAAAGAAAAAATAATAATAATGGATCAGATTTATACCGCGCTTTTTCTGGACACTCAAAGTCGCTTTACAATGCATCCATTATTCATTCACTCCTCACTCCTACTTGGTGAATGTAAGCTACGCATGTAGCCACAGCTGCCCTGGGGCAGACTGACTGAGGTATGGCTGCCAATCCGCACCTACTGCCCCTCCGACCACATTCACACACCAGCGAGTGCACCACTGGAGGCAAGGAGGGTAAAGTGTCTTGCCCAAGGACACAACGACAAATGACTCGGCAGGAGTGGGAATGGAACTGCCGATCCTTGAATCATTGGACAATCTGTGGTACAACTGAGCCACTGCTGCCCCAAATAAATAAATAAACAAATAAACAAACAAATAAATCAAAAAATACAATTATTATTATTCAGTATTATTGTAATAACTATCATGGATGATAAGATAAGCAGAAGCTCCACATCTACGTATGTTGAAAGCACATAGGGTATATACAGTACATATTGCATTATTCATAAATATTCATAATTATGTCAGAAATTTTGCTTATCCTAAGAAAATATAAGTATATGAACATATCAACACTCTACCTGTAGTTCATAAAGTCCGTTTAGCAAGGCATTTCCAGAACGGTTCACCTCCTGTAGAAGGTTTTCTTGGCGAATGACATTGAGAACCTCAGCCAGGAACAAGTTCTTTGATGGGTCACCCATCCATGTGTTAAAGATCCGGTAGGGCTGAAAAATTGATCAGATACACAAGCAAATTATATGATAGCAAGTCAATGATAATGAGCACTTCAGGAATATTAGATTGTCTTCAGTCCATGACACAAATGTATATCACAGTCCCATGTTCTAAAATAATTTTAATGTTTATGAACTATTTTACAAAGAAGAACCATAGAACATACTGATAATAATCTCATTTTATTTTATATTCTTTATTAATCTCCAATCGAGAAATTCTTTTTACACTTGATAAATAAATACAGGACAGAGAACGCACGCACGCACTCACTCACTCACTCACTCACTCACTCACTCACCCACTCACTCACTCACTCACTCACTCACTCACTCACCCACTCACCCACTCACTCACTCACTCACTCACTCACTCACTCACTCACTCACTCACTCACTCACTCACTCAGTGACAGGCAGCCATGTAGCAGTGCCCTAGGAGCAGCTTGTGAGGTACAATGTTTTTCTCAAGGGCACCTTAGCAGTGCTCAAAAACTGAAACGACACCTCTCCAGCTACCAGTTCACGCTCTGGAATATTTGGTCCACAATAATCTTGAACTGGCCACCCTCCAGTTCTCACACCAAGTCCTTTTGGACTGAGCTACTGCTATTGATAATAAAAAATTAAGAAGAGCTATGAACTTTTTGTTTTTTTCAAATCAGAAATACAGAGATGATAACCACGCACTGTACCAAACCAACCATTATATGGAAAGAATTTCAATTAAAAAACAAACCTTATCAGCCATTAATTCATCTTTATGGTAGTATCCACCAGTAAGGAGCTTCTTGCTGAAAGACACAACATCAGCAGGGTCGTCCATGCCCCAATGTTCATGGGCCCAAAGCTTTCCTGTGGTCCCTCCACCCGTTTGGACTTCATCGACATGAAAGGCACAACCATGCTGTGGAGATAGAATACAAACAGATCTAGATGAGAAAATGGACTGCAACTATGCTCAGAAAAAAGGCAAAAGTGTCTCATATAATTTAATACTGATTTAGACCACTGCTATATGTACTCCAAATTCAAGTCTGTATCTGCACCTGGTGACAGCAGTGTGAAAGCAATGTATTAATGAGAAGATTTCTGTGTGATTTTCTTTGCCTAAGTGGAATGGTTGAGAATTCACACGAGGCAATTGTCTTTACCTAGGGTGCTCAAGAAGTCAGGTGAGAAGTCATTGCCTTTGAAACCAGCAAAGTACTCGTTTTGTGCAATTTCCATTTTTATGTCATGTCAATACTCAAATTTAAACAAAGAAGAATTTTCTTTACAGATAAGGATTGATTTATGTGGTTTTTCTTTCAATGAATAAAGTCATATAAATGTAACAGAAAGGATGGACAAAGTCAAATATGGAGGTCTGAATGAATGAATGAATGAGTTCATTTATTTCGAATAACAAAAAAACAAAACAAAATAACAATAACAAACAATAATAAATACACCAGAATGGTGTGAACACTATCCGAAAAGGAGTAAGAGTAGGTCTGCTGCAGTAATATGTGTCGACAGTATGCTACAAAGATAATTGGGAAGTATTGGACTCAAATACAGTACTGCATTTCCCCTTCATAAACTGGACACATTTTCTTGTCCAAATCGGATTACGATTATATAAAATTGTATATTCTGATGCCAACTTTTGAACTAATTCTGAACTAAATATTTTTGCAGGTTTTCCTTAATGGAAAAGCTCTAAATCCATTAATAATAGCTAAAATAAAAATTTCTCCTGAACTACAGAGATAGGAACATGTCTAAAATCAAAGTCAGAATTTAAGTTCTTCAAGTTACATTTTTCCACAAATTAAAAAAAAAAAAAATACTGTAAAATATCTCACACATTCCATTTTCCTAAATAAAACAGGTAAGGGATGACAAAACAAAAATATATTTATGATTTGACACTTAGTGATGAACCAATGACAGTTTAGCTGAGAGCTTTCCAGTTATTTGTAACCTATGTAGTGTGAAATTAATAAGAAAAACAAAATACACAGTTAAAATAAGACACCATATTTATTGAAAAGTTAACTTATTATTTTAAAAATATATTCAGTTATGTTTTTTCTTCAATGCTTTGAATTTGTTCTCAGCAGAAAGTTTCTGAGATTTTTCAATTGAAGACTCTCTTTAGTTCAAGACCTGTTAAAATATTTAAACTAGTTACAGTTCAGAATAGGCATTTCTGGTTCTAACTTCTGCAGTGTTGTCTTCATTAATTTCTTCTGATGTGCTTGCAGTAAATTTATGAAGTGAAGTGCTATGAGCATTCCCCTTGGCCTAACTCATTTCATATTCATTCAACTGCAGTCCCTTTACAAAGAAGTTAAAGTCATTGAATTTTCCTGTTGTTCACAGAAAACATGTTGCAGTATTGAGTTAACACAGGGTGATTATCAAAGATGAATATAAAAATAAGCTACCTGACACCTAAAATGCTCTCAATGTACATAAATGATTCTGAATTTTTTTTAATTCGAATTAAAATTGGAGGGCAGAAGCAAGGTCACAAGATCAGGTGCAGAAAGCAAATCCATTCCGCAGATGGATGTATGCACAAATGTGTACAACTAACCGCCTGCTGAGAAGGGGAATAGAAAAACATGAGAACTGACTTCTGGGAGGGGCAGTACTGTGAAAGTTGGATGACTTTATGCATGACTTTAATACTTTCTATGCTCTAATTTATAATTGAACTCAAGTGTGTTGGACAGGAATGGCCAAAGGACCATATATGGCCCATGGGCCATGAATTGTAGTTTTAATCCAATGGCAGTAGATACTTTGGGTGAAGTCATGTATCAACGGGGTGTGATTGCTGCATGTCCAACGGGTCTCTCTAGCTTTCCAATTGTTTGAGATTCCAGCTTTATCAGGCATTTATATTCATGTCGGTCTGTAAGATCATAATACTGATACCTTTCGTGCTATATTGCGCAGGTTTCTGAAGAAGTCTGGGGAAGCATGGTTATCTCCCCCTTCAGCCTGGATTGGTTCAATCACAATCCCTGCCACAGGTTTTCCCTTCTGTCGCCACTTGATGATCAGATCTTCCACCTGGAAACAGACAAGAGTCCAACTATCACAGATTACTTTGTCCCTTTAACACTCAAAAGGGCAATTACAATGTGATTAGGCCAACATTCAATCTCTGCCTCTTAGTCTGTCTCTCATACATGTAACAGTAACAGTAAACACAAGTAAACTAGCTAAATCAGAACAAAATTATTAAATGGCAAGCTGATATCAGTAGCTATTTCCTGTCATTGTGTCATTCCTCTCAGTTATGTTGCAGGAGAAGGCATATATGATTATTTCACAAAAGGCTCAAACAGTAAAACATGTCCAGAAAAACCCTTGTTCACTCACCAAAAGAGAGCCCTTTCAATATCAGAATAAGTTTTAAAAGTAAACCTTTACCCTAACCTGACAACAGAGAGCAGTGGATCTTTTTTTAAAGGTCCCATATTATGCTTTTTTAAATTCATGTCATTCAGCTGCCAGATGTCCAACTACACTGTATTTGAAATGTCTTGCTCCAAACTGATCTGTGGTCCTCAATATCTTTGATTGAATATTGATATAATTACTTCCCCCTCGAAACCCTTTGCGTTACTGGGCATGCCTCTGAGCTGTCTCTCTATCAACACATCCCTCCCCCCTCGGGTTGCGTGCGTTTCGTTTACATGCACCACGTGAACGCAAGCACCTAAGCGTCAGATGATCATCTGGAACTTCTTGAACTTTCAGTAACTTCGTTATAACTTCGCTATTACATCCCGCTTAAAAGCAGTGATATATTGTAATTACATCCCGCTTCGAAGCGGTGATGTAATTGTCTGTGTCTATGGTTTTACTCACACTGGCCTCCTGTTTGTTTCTGTGTTTGAAGCTGTTTAGTCTATATCCGATATGATACTACCTCCCAAATGTGGTTTCAATCCGTCCCGCAAAAATCGTATATCATGTGGTACGGGACTGTTCAGACTACAAACGAGACATCCGATATCAATCTGGATGGACTAAAAACCGGTAGCAAGAAGGGGATAAAAAATGACACTGAATAATGTAGATAAATGTATATCCTTTTAGATTCTCTCATTTATCCATCCATCCATCCATCTTCCTCCGCTTATCCGGGGTCGGGTCACGGGGGCAGCAGCTTAAGCAGGGAAACCCAGACTTCCCTCTCCCTAGCCACTTCGTCCAGCTCCTCCGGGAGAATCCCAAGGCGTTCCCAGGCCAGCCGGGAGACATAGTCTCTCCAGCGTGTCCTGGGTCGTCCCTGGGGCCTCCTCCCGGTAGGACGTGCCCGGAACACCTCACCAGGGAGGCGTCCAGGAGGCATCCTAACCAGATGCCCGAGCCACCTCATCTGGCTCCTCTCAATGCGGAGGAGCAGCGACTCGACTCTGAGTCCTTCCCGGATGACCGAACTTCTCACCCTATCTCTAAGGGAGAGCCTGGACACCCTGCAGAGGAAACTCATTTCGGCCGCTTGTATCCGGGATCTCGTTCTTTCGGTCATGACCCACAGCTCGTGACCATAGGTACGGGGAGGAACGTAGATCGACCAGTAAATCGAGAGCCTTGCCTTTCGGCTCAGCTCCTTCTTCACCACAACGGACCAATACAGAGTCCGCATCACTGCAGACACTGCACCGATCCGCCTGTCGATCTCCCGTTCCATCGTACCCTCACTCGTGAAGGAGACCCCGAGATACTTGAACTCCTCCACTTGGGGCAGGATCTCATCCCCAACCCGGAGAGGGCACTCCACCCTTTTCCGACTTAGGACCATGGTCTCAGATTTGGAGGTGCTGATTCTCATCCTAACTGCTTCACACTCGGCTGCGAATCGCTCCAGTGAGAGTTGGAGATCATGGCTTGATGAAGCCAACAGCACCACGTCATCTGCAAAAAGCAGAGACGCAATACTGAGGCCACCAAACCGGACACCTTGGCTGGGCCTAGAAATTCTGTCCATAAAAGTTATGAACAGAATCGGTGACAAAGGGCAGCCTTGGCGGAGTCCAACCCTCACTGGAAACGAATCCGACTTACTGCCGGCAATGCGGACCAAACTCTGACATCAGTCGTACAGGGACAGCCCTTATATCAAGGGGTTCGGTACCCCATACTCCCGAAACACCCCCCACAGAACCCCCTGAGGAACACGGTCGAATGCCTTCTCCAAGTCCACAAAGCACATGTAGACTGGTTGGGCGAACTCCCATGCCCCCTCAAGGACCTTGCGGAGGGTGTAGAGCTGGTCCACTGTTCCACGGCCAGGACGAAAACCACACTGCTCCTCCTGAATCCGAGATTCGACTTCCCGACGGACCCTCCTCTCCAGAACCCCTGAATAGACCTAACCAAGGAGGCTGAGGAGTGTGATCCCCCTGTAGTTGGAACACACC
The DNA here is from genome assembly GCA_013358685.1 of Antennarius maculatus. Taxonomy (NCBI): domain Eukaryota; kingdom Metazoa; phylum Chordata; class Actinopteri; order Lophiiformes; family Antennariidae; genus Antennarius; species Antennarius maculatus. Next base: position 16,294,191 of record CM023620.1, on the reverse strand, counting down.
CTGGTGGTCCCCCTTCTTAGAAAGGGGGACCACCACCCCAGTCTGCCAATCCAGAGGCACTGTCCCCGACGTCCACGCGATGTTGCAGAGGCATGTCAATCAGGACAGCCCCACAACATCCAGAGCCTTTATGAACTCCGGGCGGATCTCATCCACCCCCGGGGCCCTGCCACCAAGGAGCTTTTTAACCACCTCGGTGACCTCAACCCCAGAGATAGGAGAGCCCGTCTCAGAGAACCCAGACTCTGCTTCCTCATGGGAAGGCGTGTCGCCGGAATTGAGGAGGTCTTCGAAGTATTCTCCCCACCGAGTCACAACGTCCTGAGTTGAGGTCAGCAGCGCCCCATCCCTACTATACACAGTGTTGATGCTGCACTGCTTCCCTCTCCTGAGACGTCTGATGGTGGACCAGAATCTCCTCGAAGCCGTCTGGAAGTTGTCCTCCAAGGCCTCACCGAACTCCTCCCACACCCGACTGTTTGTCTCAGCAACCACCAAAGCTGCATTCCGCTTGGCCAGCCGGTACCTATTAGCTGCCTCAGGAGTCCCACAGGCCAAAAAGGCCCGATAGGACTCCTTCAGCTTGACGGCATCCCTTACCGCCGATGTCCACCAGCGGGTTCTGGGGTTGCCGCCACGACAGGCACCGACCACCTTACGGCCAGAGCTGCGGTCGGCCGCTTCGACAATGGAGGCGCGGAACCCCCGCCTCCCCCGGAACGTGGGTGAAGTTCTGCCGGAGGTGAGAGTTGAAACTCCTTCTGACAGGGGATTCCGCCAGGCGTTCCCAGCAGACCCTCACAATACATTTGGGTGAACGTATGTTCATTATAGTGTTCATGGTGTTCATTATAGACAGTCCGTGACGAGCACAGAAGTCCAATAACTGAACACTATTCGGGTTCTGATCGGGGGGGCCGTTCCTCCCAATCACGCCCTTCCAGGTCTCACTGTCATTGCCCACATGAGCACTGAAGTCCCCCAGCAGAACGATGGAGTCCCCAGTGGGAGCGTTCTCCAGCACCCCCTCCAAGGACTCTAAAAAGGGTGAGTACTCTGAACTGCTGTTTGGTGCATAAGCACAAACAACAGTCAGGGTCCGTCCCCCCACCCGAAGGCGGAGGGAGGCTACCCTCTCGTCCACCAGGGTGAACCCCAATGTACAGGCGCCAAGCCGGGGGGCCATAAGTATACCCACACCTGCTCGGCGTCTCTCACCATAAGCAACTCCAGAGTGGAAGAGAATCCAACCCCTCTCGAGAGGACTGGTACCAGAGCCCAAGCTGTGTGTGGAGGTGAGCCCGTCTATATCTAGTCGGAACTTCTCGACCTCACACACCAGCTTGGGCTCTTTCCCTGCCAGAGAGGTGACATTCCACATCCCAAGAGCCAGCTTCTGTAGCCGGGGATCGGATCGCCAAGGTCGCCGCCTTCGGCCACCACCCAGCTCACAATGCACCCGACCCCTATGGCCCCTCCCACAGGTCTCTTTATTTGTTCTGATTTCTTTTGTCTTTTTTATAGAGCAGTAAAAGTGTATAGTGACAGTACTTTATGATTATGAACATTAACATTCTGTCTTCACAAACAACCTACCTCCTCCAAACATCGAGCCTCCTCCTTTGCATTTTCTCTGGAAAATTCCTCCAGGGGGTACTGCAGTCTGGGAAATGGGGCGATTGGCCAATCAAATGATGGTATATCTAGCTTGTGGATTGATTTGGAGTGTGTTGTTGCCAAGCAACCTTAACAAGGCAAAAACTTCATATTAGCCACAAATCTACAATGTCACACTAACAACTCTCTAACATTTGAATTAATCGTATGCTTTATTTCAAGTACTCAAAAATATTTTCATCTATCAATCATTTCAGGCAAGTCCTTCTTGAACACAGGGATGCACGACAAATGAAAGTTAATAGCCCTCTTTATGCTGCACATAAATACGCACACATGTGAGTGTGCACTAGCGTTCCAGCTCCTAACTGAATAGGCTTCCTTTTACTGTGGGACCGGAAATCAACTTTTAGGCTTAGATGGTGTTTGCAGTTTAGCACAAGAGTACAGGTTATATACGACTACTCAAGTTTAAGTTTTCATGTAAATATTCAACTTACCCATGGTTCTTCCATGGAAACCTCCCATGAAAGATAAAATACTGAGATCTGGACAGCCGGGGGCCTGACGCAACAAAAAAAAAAAGACTAATATAATTACAGAGCAAAAGACAAACAATACATAGAGGTAGTTGCAAACTTATATTATAGATACTAGTCTGAAAAGGACACATTACGCAGTGAGATTTCCTTCACCTACCTGGTTTACCATGCAGGTGCTGAGGTCTTCATCAGTTGGAGTATTTTGGCCTCGCTCTTTGTTCTTCAGTAAAAAGAAACACAGTTAGAACTCCATGCACAGATGAAGATATGCATAGCTACATTGAGTAGATCATGATTTTTCAAAAAATTGAATCAAACATTCATCTGGAGGACAGAAAGAAAAAGTAAAATAAAATGCTCAGTATATGTTAATAGCTAACTTGCCACTAAGTAAAGCATATAAACAAGTATCCTATCCTACCCTGTTTGTGTTTTTAAGATATGATATTGTCTTACTTTGTGCTTGAATTTAATTAATGAAAATATCTTTGCAGTTTCATTTAAGTTCTTTAAAGCTGTTGCTGGATTTCACACATGGCTTGATTTCAGTATTTCAGGGAGCTGCATATTTCTTGCATTGTCATTACTTAATTTTTAATTCTAGTAAACTTCACCTGTTGGATACATACCCTGTACCATAGTAATAATAAAAGACATGCATGCACACGCGCACTCGCGCACTTGCGCACACACACACACACACACACACACACACACACACACACACACACACACACACACACACACACACACACACACACACTTTATTCAATTTATTTTTTAAATTCAGGTCAAGGCTCCACTACACACTCCGAAAGCCCAAAGGTGATTTAAGCATGATGAGTCACAATATTTTTTTGTTTGCTTACATGGGTCATTTAAAGGTCCCGCAATATAAAATGAAAAAAAAGGACAGTAAAATGAAATTAACTTGGCACTGTGGTGCACTGGGTAGCACTGTTGCCACACAGCAAGGCAGTTCTGTATTCCGAGTCCCGCTCTGTGCGGAGTTTCTATGTTCTTCCTGTGTCTGTCCCGGTTCACAGGCTTCCTCCCACCTCCAAAAACATGCACTTCAGGTTAATTGGCCGGTATGCAATTGCCTGTAGGTATGAGTGTGTCCGTGTGTAGTTGTCTGGGTCCATATGTGGCTCCACAGAGCACTGGCGTTGCGCCTGGAGTGTACTCTGCCTCACGCCCCCAGTCGGCTGGGATAGGCGCCAGAACCCACGACCCGCGAGTGGTTATAGAAAATGAACAAAAGGAACTGGCACGTCCCACTGCCAGTTCACAATCCAATCTTTTGGCCATATATTGAAACAGCGACCTTCCGGTCCCCAGCCCAAGTCTTAGTGGAATAAGCTACTACCGCCCAAAGTTATTACCTCCATTCACTAATTCCAGTGAAGCGGATGGGTAAGGAAAACTAGGACACTAACAACTGTTCATACCTGTGTATACATTTTTATTCTCTTATTTATTCTGTATTTATTATGAGTTCTCTTCGTTCTTAAATTTTCCTTATTCTGACATGAATAATAATTCGTCACGCGCCAGATCTGACAAGCGGGCCTTTGTAAATACATGCACACGCACACACACACAAATACACGTAGGCAGGCTACACATACACAGAGCAAAGCAGAACTATCTAGTTGCCAAATACTAGCTGACTTCAGCAACAACTCAGGAACTTTCAGCATCTAACTTTGGGGCAGCCGTGGCTCAGTGGTAGAACGGGTCGTCCAATGTTCATAAGATCGGCAGTTCGATTTCCGCTCCCGTTGAGCCACCTGGAGTGTGAGCTGACAGTGGGAGGTGTTAGCTCACCTCCCGAGCACTCTAATTCAGGACGTTGCCACACACTGCTACCTTGACCTGAACATGAACTTCACCCTGGGGATGAGCACACCCTTATCCAAGGAAAAGGGGGCTATTCTCCCAGACAGGCTCAAGTCAATATCTCTGTCAATCACTCCTTTTATTACGTAACAATGTGCAAGAAATTAATCAGGACATTTTTTGACTCCTGGAAGTTTTTCTTAACATTAATGTCGATACAGGACCCATTTGTTTTCCAGATTCTAGGAGTTGGTAGGGTTAGGGAGGACCGTTATGTATATTTAGAGACCTGAAAAAATGTGTTTCATATATTTAGGTTGAGATTTAAATTCTTTTGAAAGAGACCTTCAACATATGTCTTTTAAATTTTTTTTTAAGAGTTCAAAATGCTCAAATGTGTTCATTATGTAAATAAAATTTAATTTTCTGTGTAACACTTCATGCATTTCATAAGCAACACACTTGTTTACACAAATCATAAGGTAAATAAACAAAAACAATAAAAAAACAATAACATTTTAGAGGTAAAAACATGTTTACGGCTGTGTTTTCTTTTCCATGGAAACCAAGCCCAAACAACTCTTGAGTGTTAAAGGTTGCCCGACACCTGACCTAGACCATATTCATCTGACAATAGTCTCTGCAAACCCAGAACCCACTCACTTACCTTATACCAAATAAATATTGATTTGTAAGCATTTTCGTTGGAGCAGGAGCCACAGGCCATTGTCTGAACACGAGCCATTCCACTAGGAGCAATCTGACAGAGAGAAGACACAAGACTGTTGGTAAATAAAACTTAATACACTATCTAATATGTAGTGCACTTAAATATAGTATACAGTGAAAACAACTAAAGTTTATTTTCGTATACAGTAATCCCTTGCTTATTTGCACTTCAAAATGTCCAGCTTCACTACATCACGGATTTTTTGTAGGCATACGGTATCACGTAACTTCCTATGTTATTGGCTGACAGTATCTGTGTTTGCACTGCGATCCAAGACTCACAGAACGCAGTGCACTTTTGTGTATTACAGAAACAATTTTCTTAAATACAAAAGTGCTTTAAACAGTCTTTAAGAATGTGGGAAAAGGTAATACAGATAGAAGGAGGTTTAACATCAGTATGGGGAAGGTTCATAAACATTTAAATTACTGTAAATAGTAAAGTAATTTCGGAATTTCATTTTTCACGGGTGGTCCTGGAACGCAGTAATCACGAGTAACAAGTAATTACTGTATAATTAGGTATACAAATTTTTGCATTCATTCATTCACAGCAGGAACAAAAGGACTTTAGAAAAGTATACTGAATTTTGAAATATGAATGTTTGTTTCACTAACTGAAAGTAGACTTTCATTAAGCTTGTCTGGGAAGTTCTCTGGAGGCAGGATTCCCAGGGCAGGACGGTTGACAAAGGTACTCTGAGATTGAAAAAAATTAATTGACAAAACACAGATACATTCATGAAAATGCAGGCATGCAGGTACGTATGGACACACAAAAAACAGCAAGGATGAGCAAGAACATCATTACTGGTATCTGATGAACTAAATAATTTCCATTTGTGTGCAGAAGTATTATTTACTAGATTTTTCAAGAGAAAACTATTTAGATATTTATGTACTAATTTCTATATACATATATTTATATATTTATTTAATAATTTATATATATATATATACAGTATATATTTATACATATATTATATACATATATAGAGCGAGAACTATTTATATATTTTATACATTAGTAAATAAATATATAAATAGAGAAAACTATATATTTATTTACTAATTTATACACACACGCACACACGCACACATACACACTGTATGAGCCAGCTGCTGGTCACGAAAGACTCACAGAAGGGATCCACCCCATCCAACTACCAGCTGATGACATGTCTCTGTACAACATGGAAGCTACTGGAAGCAGGGTGTAAGATGCTAGCCAGGTAGCTGTGATAGTGTACAGGAACATCTGTACCCAGTATGGACTACAAGTACCCAAATCCAAGTGGGACGTACCACAGAAAGTGGTTGAGAACAACAAGGCTAAGATCCTGTGGGACTTCAGCTTCCAGACTGACAAACAGCTGCTGGCTAACAAACCGGACATAGTGGTGGTGGACAAAGAGCAGAAGAGAGCAGTGGTGATAGATGTGGCAATTCCAGCTGACACCAAAATCAGGAAGAAGGAACACAAAAAGATTGAGAAGTATCAAGGGTTTAAATAACAGCTGGAACATAACTGGAAGGTCAAGGCTAATGTGGTCCCCGTGGTAGTAGGAGCACTTGGGGCAGTGACCCCCAAACTGGAAGAGTGGCTCCAACAGATTCCTGGAACATCTGAAACCTCAGACTCCGATGCCTCTGGGAGTCTGAGGGCTTGAGCTTAAAGATGACACAAAGAAACCACCCTATAAGGATGAGAGGGCCATTTTATAAAAATGGTATATATATATATATATATATATATATATATATATATATATATATATATATATATATATATATATATATATATATATATATATATATATATATATTTATATTCATGAACCCTACAGAAGTGTCAGGAAAGCCATATCGACTAAAATAATGTAATAGAGTACTTCACTTTTTATGGCCTTTTCACATGAACTGACAGGGTGAGCACGTGTACTTTATATAAGTATGCACTGGTAAAAGCTGAGAATGTTGATGAGTTAACATGGAGAAATTAATTCAGCCTTCCATCTGAAGAGAGCAGGAAATTTGAAAAATTTAAAAATCTTTTTGTTGAATAAATTTAGTTGGGTTAGGGTACCACATGTTTGGATAAAAAAGTAAATTTTGTTGCGAAAAAAAGAATATTTCATGGTTATTAAAATTAAACAGAACTCATTGGGCACTTTACCATTATTATTAACAATCAATTAATTAACTAACTAAACATTATTTAGTTTCACTCAATGTTCACTAATGTGTATCTATATCAAACAGAACCCTGCAGGCTCTTGCAATGCAGCAGATGGAAGCAGCAATCTGATGTGGTTGAAGGAGATATGAATTGGTCTTTTTCTATATGAACAGTACTGCAGCATTCCATGTGTTACAGCACTGTTATGTGCTGTAGTCACTTCTGTAGCATGAAAGATCAGCTCAAGTAGCAGGAATGGAGAAAAAGGTACAGAAGAGAAAAGAGATGTGAAGCTGTGTATTCCTTCAGCAAACAAAGCAACTGGAAGCTGAGCTGGATATCATTTGGGCCCTTCTACAGCTGGGCAAGCAACTCAAACTGGAGCCAGACTCAGGAAAAGAAGTCTCTATGGTTTCCAGAGGGGTCTTCTACATTTGCAGAAGAGAGTTCAAGTAAAGAAATGTCATAATTTTGCGTGACGCTTGATAGCGTCTATCATGCGTCCCTTTATTTGAATGTGGGGTGCTGCTGTTTCATTACTCTCCTACAGATACATCACTCAGGCTTCGTGAAGAACACCCAGCATTTATCTTTTTCAAGATGATGTTCACGTAGATGCTCATCGTTAATCAGCTATGTAATTTATTGTCATCAAAACCAAAGTGGTTGTCTTATTTCAACCCTAACTTCCCAATAAAATGAATTGTTGCTGACAATTATGGGAAATGTTATTGGAAGCACTGGCTATATTTGAGGGTTTTCATATATTATTCATAGCTGTCACATCTTATAGTAATCCTTCAAAACCTTACTGACATCTTGTTTTTAAAATGGTTTTTATTCATTCCAAAAAAAAATAAAAATAACAAAGAGCCACTTAGATTACAATTTTGACATTTTTTGTCTAGATTACTCTGTACAGTATATTGTGTTAGAGTTTTAGGTTGCTTGAACCCGACATATTGATGTGAAAATGTATGAGGAGACAACATACCAGATTGTTAGGATTGGTCATCAGTTTGAGGAGAGCGGGGTGGTTGTAGCCTGAAGGAGGACAGAATGGGAGTGGGGTGCATGGAAGGAAAAAACATATTTGACTTGACAACTTTGTGAAGGGCTTAAGTGTCAGTCAACAGGCTCTAGTTTTACTGTGAGGCTGGTCACATGCACTAAATTCTGTTACACCTTCTTGAAAAAGGTTTTTCACATCTGTGTAAGATGATCGATAATGTATAAATGGTTTTACTAACCCAGGAAAGCCAAAGCTTAGAACATTGGACATGCATATAAGAGGAGCATGCAGCAAAAATGAACATGAATATGATTGAAGTCAGCCAAAATCTTTGACACATAAAAAAATATGGAAAAAACAGAATGCCAATGATATCCAATTACATTGAAAAAATAATGACATTAATTCATCTATTAACTGTAGCACTACTAACACTAATACTGCTACTACTATAACTAATAAATTAACATTTTTACAGAAACAAGTTGAAAAAACAACAAGTAATACTACACAAACAGCCCTATCTCACAAGTTAGACACCTAAAAAGACATGTTTGAGGCTGTGGTGGAAAGAAGAACACGGAACAAACATCAAATCTGGAAAATCCCAACCATTCACTCACCATGTCCTGGACATGGAGCTACTGCTGTACCAGACTCATTCAAATACACTCTCTAAAGGACCATTATAGGAAAACTGTCCTGCCAGAGCAATAATTCTATACATTCAAAGTATTCTTAATATTTTGTTTCAATTTGTTCAATTTACTTTTTTACATTTTAGGAAATTCAAACGTTTTGCTCACATACATCTAAGATAGGCAGCATCTATTCTATCAACATCAACAAAGTAGTTTTTGTGGCATCTGTCACACAAATATGCTGTCTTTGAATGTTATAATACTAACCAATAGGGATGGAGGAGATTTGGGTGTAGATATCCAGCATGCGATTACCATCCACATCCACCAGGTAGTTACCCCTACTCTCTTCATAGTTACAGAAGAAGTTGATTGCGCCAACATTCTGGTAAGAGATAGGTTCTTTAAGAGGTAGAAGTACACACACTGTCATAACTTTTCCAGGAGAACATGCTCCCTCAGTTAGACTGAATGGTAAAATATCCTCTATCATGAAATACCATTAGAGAAAATGGTAAAACAAGTAGTAAAAAAGTATCACACACGCACACACAGAGAAGCGTTGTTATACTCTTCAAGTTTGAAGATTTCTTTGGCACTCACCTGAATGTCTCCCAATTGTTTCATTAGCTCCTGCAGATTGAGAAAGTGTTTAGAAAGGTATATTTATTTGTACATATGTATGTGTGTGTGTGTGTGCGTGTGTGTGTGTGTATGTGTGTGTGTGTGTGTGTGTGTGTGTGGTGTGTGTGTGTGTGTGTGTGTGTGTGTGCTACAGGGGCCTGTACTCACTAATATGTATGTATGCGTTTGAAGTAACTAGAGTGTGCTTTCTTAATTTCCGTTCGGGGATCAAATAAGTATATAAAATTAAAAAAAAAAAAAATTAAAAATTGTTCGGAATCAGATCAGGAATGAAAAGGAAATAATGGCAGTTCTATATTTTTTCTGTGCGGCCCGTACCAATTGACCCTCAGATTGGTACCGGTCCATGGACCAGGGGTTGAGGTCCACTGGTTTAGAGAATGTTCACATGAAACAGTACGAGGTTTAATTATCTGTGGAGATTCTCTTACCCAGGTCATACTAGATCATATTAGCTCCTGCAGATTGAGAAAGTGTTTAGAAAAGGTATATTTATTTGTACATATGTATATGTGTGTGTGTGTGTGTGTATATATATGTGTGTGTGTGTGTGTGTGTGTGCGTGTGTGTGTGTGTGTGTGTGTGTGTGTGTGTGTGTGTATGTGTGTGTGTTACTTGTGATCGTGGGCCAGGGACGGAAGTTTTCATGGATGGCCCGTCATAGTCAAACTCCACCTGAGTTTTTGGTGCTGCTTTGCTGGAATATCTGCACGCTGGTGGAGAAAATAGGTGATAATGTGTTTTTAAAGTTTTCAGCTGGAAAAGAATTCATGGTTGTAAGCATTTGGTTCAAGCATCTGGACACAACATGGCTGGCAGAATGAGCTATAATCACAGCAGTTTTAAAAGCTTTTTAACACATTGGCAAAATCTTCTCAAATATTGAGCAATTACCATTAATGTAAACAAATAAATACATTTATTATAAGATGAAGTTCTGAATGGTTTCCGTCACTCAGCATACAAAGGAATCCAGGGTTTCATTCAAAGTGTAGGCCTTTCTTCACCAGCAATGAAAATGATTTACATTGCTGGTGTTCTATTATTCATTGCAGGTGTTTAGTCATGTTATATTATTCAGACAATGGCTGTTGAGGTGATGTAAAGCAAACAATGAGTAAATATCCTGGGAGAGACCTGGTCTGATTAACAGAGATGGCATTCATCACAAATTGGATGGAGTAATTGTCTTATTGGAAACCTAACCAAGCTCCTTACAGATCAGGAGGGAGAGGTGCAGTCTGACATACAGTGGTATGAAAAAGTTTGGGCACGCCTGCGAATTTTCCACATTTCCTCAACAAATCACTCGTTGTTTGTATCAGATACTTCAACAAGTCAAAAACCCTAAGCACTGCTCAAATTCTACTAAGGAATTCATGCACTGGAACAAGTAAAATGAAGAGTAAACATTTTGCAAATATTCCATGTTGTTGGGAGGTAGTAGGAAGTCACTGCTCCATTACTTATTTTTTATTTGTTTATTTCTATAAAGCTCCCTTTTTTTGTATTAATGTAATAGATTTATAAATACACACACACACACATGCACACACACTCTGTGCGTAGACACACCCACACACCCACACACATACTGTACATACAGTATGTATGTGAGTGTGTGTGTGTGTGTGTGTGTGTGTGTGTGTGTGTGTGTGTGTGTGTGTATTTTGCTTGTCATCTTTGGAATGGCTGTTTGAATGTTTCAGATATTTGAACTCGTGTGTGGGGTTGCTTTTCAGGAACTGGCCCTTCGTTTCAGTGAAAGGAACTCTGAATGCTTCAGCGTACCAAGACATTTTGGACAATTCCATGCTCCCAACGTCATGGGAACAGTTTGGAGCTGGCTGCTTCCTCATCCAACATGACTGTGCACTGGTGCACAAAGCAAGGTGCATAAAGACATGGATGACGGAGTCTGGTGTGGATGAAATTGACTGTCCTGCACAAAGTACTGACCTCAACCTGACAGAACACCTTTGGTGTGAACTGGAGTGGAGAGAGCCAGGCCTTCTCGTCCAACATCAGCAAGTCGCCCCACTAATACGTTTCTGGAAAAATGCCCCAAATTTCCCATAAACACACTCCTAAGTCTTGTGGACAGCCTTCACAGAAGTGGTGAAGCTGTTCTAGTAGCAAAGGGTGGACAGATGTTATATTGAACCCTATGGATTAGGAATGTAATGTCACATATGTTCAGATGCAAATCAGGTCAGGTGAGTGAATATTTTTGGCAATATAGTGTTGCTCTCTGAGTGATTTAACTCAACAACATACAGACTATATATGTATCCCTACCATTTACATGAATAGAAGAAAATAGGGATCTTTATAGAAATAAACAAACAAATAAAAAAAAACATGTAATGGAGCAGTAGCTCCCTATCACTTCCCCACATTTGCAAAATGTTTACTCTGCATTTTATTTGTTTAATCTTGCTTTTTGAAACTTCTAAATATGTTGTGTATTGGTTAATTCTGATATGATTTAATCTAGAGAATCAGCACTAATAACACATCCAATAATCTAATAATCCCTTGCCTGCATAGCATCCACATAGGCCTACCACCGGTGCAAACTAGTGTACTTGAGCCCAAGGATGTGCTGTTTTTGACCATAGGCAACTATCTTGGTAAGGCTCCATACTCATGATCAATGACATCACTTATTGATCACGTGATCAATAATCACATGATCGATCACATGATAACTGATCACATGATCAATAGGTCCCACACCCACTACTGCACAGAAATGAGACTATAACCTATATGGTTTGTGAGGTGTGATGTCACCATCCTGAAGGGGCATAAATTTACAACCAATGAAATAATATTATAACAAACAAATGTGCCGTGTCAACGGCACATTTCTATTTTATTCATTGCAGCTTTTTTATCTATTATCAACATAAGTGTAACAACACAAAGTCTTGCGAATGAACCAAACAAATCAATAGACTTGAAACAGTGAGAGGGCTGTTTTTAGTGATGGCACTTGAATTTTGAGCCAGATTATCAGTTTACCGATGAAGACGTTCTGTTTATCAATAAATTGGTTGTCAGATATTGACAATACATGTTCTTCTTTTCCTTTTGGCTTTTCCCTTCAGGGGTTGCCACAGCGAATCAATTGCCTCCAGATATTGACAATACATATTGTCAGATATTTTCAAGCTTACTTAATAGCTTTAAGAAGAAGAAGCAGCAGAAGCTTTTATTACTGTTGTAAAATAAACTGTACAACAAAATTTAGAGGTGAGAGTGGCTGGTCAGTCCTGCTGCTGTGTAATAAATGCAGATGGCGAGGACACTGAATTCCAAAACCACTTTTATTAACTTTACTTGATGAATATATCTCTAACTGGACAAAGTCTTGTGAGAAGTATCAAACTTCTTTGGTAGCTTTAATTTCTCCCTGTTGGAATATTTTTTTTTCTCATCTTAAACATTGATTAAGCTGCTAAAACGATCCAGAAAATCTGACACAAACCAGTTGGTCTATTAATGATTTACAGGAAAAAGGACATGTGGATATCACTGAATGACCAACTTCTAAGAAACATGCAACCATCTGATAACCAAATCTGAAAAAGGTCAGTCAAACATTTACGGTGATTTAGTAATCATGCTCAGTTTAAAACAAAGCATGAATTAATCAGAACATTGAAATTGTAATGTTTTCATATTTAGTGGTAATATTTGAGCAAATAATGAATGAAAAATCAAGAAGCGAATCAACTGGACTTGCTTGAGGTTGGCTGAAGGTGTTTCACCTCTCATTCAAGAGGTGAAACAGGGAAATGTCTTCAACCAACCTAAAGGAAGTCCAGTTGATTTTCTTTTTGGTCTTCTTGATTTACCCTGACATGGATAACTGAGAACCTACAGAGACATGATGAATGAAAAAATAAGTTCACTTGCAACACATGACATAGTATTATGAACACACAATAATCTTTCCATTACCTATTTCAAAACCTTCTCTAATAAAATGTAATAGTGATGGTGATTTAGTATATAAGATGGATTTGGTTACTAAAAAATGATGTCAGTCTTAATTGCCTGTTCAAGATAATCTCATATCAAAAGTTATAAAACAACTAAATGAACAAAACACACGATGTTTCAAATCAAATCGAAAGCATTCAATGGATCAATGAATGAATATGAAAGGAGGCATTTGTAGCAAAGACAGCACAACTACAAAGTGATCTCTCTCTTTTAAATGTACTATTTACATTTGAAAGGGACTCGATTTCCATCGAGGACTGCTGGAATTACCTGGAGCACCAAGCCACAAGAATCTATGTAAGGAGAGAGCAAACTGACGGCTGATCAGCGACGACGCCATGACAATAATGTCGACAGACAGAAAGATTCACTTCACCAGTTCTCCTACAGAAAGAGACAGGGGCACAGCGAGTGAGAGATAATGAGGACGAGAAAGAGAGGGAGGAGAGAGAGAAAGAGAGAAGGAAAGAGAGAGAGAGTTATTAAGTCACACAACAAGTTATACATTAGAGTATCTTTTGTTTGAAACTGATTACCTCAGTTAGCTCATTACTGTGGCAAACAATAAAAATCACACGACCATAGGTTTCGGCACTGTAACAGATGTGAGCAGTTGGTGATATGCAATTTTGTCTTGTTAAAATTGAGGACCTACTTTATCCCTGGAACCACAAGGAAGATGATACCCCAAAAGTCAGTATCAGGTAGCTGGGATTTGATGGCCCTGCTGCCTTCACTATTGACAGGACCTACAGTTTTTCTATGCTGACAGCCTCAGGTTGTGTTCAAGGACACTGTGGAAACTGCTGCTATAACATAAACTTCCTTATTCTATTAGTAGTATTATGCACCATATAATTGATATAAATAATTTATAAATTAATTATTAATTTTAAAATTACTTTATCTGCATGTACTGCCTTTGCACTTTGGCAATAACCAAAGTTCAAACACTTCAAACACACAAATTTCTGATGATGACAAGGAATTACAAGTAAGCTAATGAGTTTTAATACAATTACATTACGTTTAAAAATCACATTTCATATCCTCTTTTTAACAATGTCTTACAGTAGAAACTTGAGACACAAGTTTAATTCATTCCACAACTGTATCTAAACAAATTCTCCCCATTTACAGTAAAATAATTTTAATTCATTCCAGCCTTGTAAAAGCCCTAACACTCTAAATTATGACATTTTATATCAACCAATAAACATGCATACTTTACCTGTGCATATTTAATTATATATAAGTCACATAAACAATGATAAAATATGAAAAGAAACATAAAAGTCAAAGGCATACACGAGTTACGTCTTTACTCAGCAGACCAAAAAGAGATTCGGTCCCAGCTGATGTTGTACCCATCTACCAAAATATGGGAAAGAACAAAATCTGGTCTCAGCTGATTTAGTATCCATCTGCCAACTACCAGTGCCGTCCCAAAGCACAATTTGTAATTCAGATTTCCGCTCGTATCTCAACAAAAATATGGACCGAGCAATGGCTCATATCTCAAAAACCTTGTGTGTTGAGTCGCTAGTATGTCAAGGTACTAATGTGTATTATTTCCGCCTAGTTTTTCTCATCCAAATTATGAAAAATTGCAGGGTCATTAAATATACAGCTTGCTCCCGTTAAAGGGGGTTACACTTATAATATTAAGAGCTTCTGTTATTACTCTTTCCTTATTTTTTCTTGCTCATGCTACAATGACACTTAACATGCGTCTATGTGCTTCTACTTGACAGGTGGGGAATAAGTATAGAAGACAGGAAATCTGAAGAGCTGACAATCCCATCCCCACTTCAGCGGCTGGGTCCATGCTTTAAACTGCAATTCTATCTGGCCTATCTGCCACTCTCTCTCACTCTTTCTCTAATTCAAGTATATTTTACCCACATTTCATATGACAGTTTCTTCCTCATATGCGTACATATTTGCATGTGTACACATGCATATAAAGAATGAGCCAGTAGCTTGGCAACATCCTGTAAACTGGATGAAACTGGTTTAGGCTGCTAGAGTTACACAACAACGTGTCTTATAATGCCCAGGGGGCAGTTCAGGCAAAGTGCTAAAGTACACCATACAAACATGGATAGCAATCCTGCCTGAATGACACTTAAAAAATAAAATCTCATAATAAAAATATTTAAATTGAAATAATGGCACTGCATCAAGCCAGCATAAGTCCTATTTATCTGACCAAACTTCTGTGTATAACAATGTGTTCCTTGTGGTGGATTGACCAATATATCAGTCTCCATAATATACTGCATATAAACTCTATTCTGCCTTTATTTATAAAATATTACTTAGAATCAATACATTTAAATCCATAATATGTAAATTCCTTGTACTCTACTCAGTCAAAACAGAAGATATTACCCTGGACCTGAAATATCGAAGACATTACTGCATTGGCTTCTAGGAGTACCATTAGGAACAGGGGAGTTTAATCAAGATATGCCCTTTAATTCCTACATATGGCACATTTAAAGGACTGACACATTCCAAACACATTCCATCTCAAAAAGATTCAGAAAATTCTGTCTGTCCGTATTTATTTCTTGCAGGCTGAATTTTAGCAATTTATTATAATTATTATTATTGATGTTATATTACATTATGCCTGTGGGTCTGAGAGGACTGTAATTTCATCTGTGCTGTATGTCATGCATATGTTACATTTGACAATAAAATTGACTATGACTATGACTATGTTGTACAGTCATATTTTTCAGTACAAAAACCTGAAAAATATTAGCGCTGCTAATATTTCACAACAAAATATTAAGACTGGACATTATTCAATTCACTTCACTAATATCATTGGACTGCACTGTGTGTTCTTAACCTTTACATCTTACTTGTATTATTTCTTACTGTGAATTTGAATTTGTTTACAGCATTATCTTTATATCTATCTATCTATCCATCCATCCATCCATCCATCCATCCATCCATCCATCCATCCATCCATCTATCTATCTCTATCTAACCATCTATCTATCTCTCTATCTCTATCTTGAGAGAGAGAAAGACAGAAACAGAAACAGAGATAGACTGATCGGTACTGGCTCATGTCCCAATCAATTACACAAATCCACGACCTACCCCATCCTCACATCTGTAGTACAGTATAACAAAATTGCAGTCATGCTCTCACATCCCAGCAGGTATTTTGTGCGCTGCCTTTTTTTTTTCTTTGTTAACAGTAGTTTTTTATACATTGCGGGAGATGCTCAGTGTGCCTCGCCTGGGAACAACTTTTACTCTGGTTTGTCAATTTTCCTGGAGATAAACTAGTCAGAATCATCAAGGAGGAGTTCCACAGGATTGCAGGTGCATGATGTAGAAATGTGGTGAAGTAATTTGAGATTATATTCTCTTAATGACATTGTGCTGCAACCTCACACTTGGATTAGTGTGAGGTTGCAGCACAATGTCATTACTGTGCTGCAATTAGGATTTCCCAATGAAATTGGCTGCATACATAGTACTCAGATAATGAAGCTGATAATGTGAACAAAAAGTCTGTTCACAGCATAAATGTGCATGTACAGGTAGACTGACTACTGTTTCCATATGTTAAAAACTGCATTATACTGTAGATAAACTAACATCTGTCCAGATCATATGTGATGCTGCAGACTACATTTCTGATGTGAGCCAAAGTGTTCCGAGTACATTTAAACTTACGCAGTGATTCGAGCAGCAATTTCCTCCTATGCCATCTCCCTCTTTTTTGCAGCTGCAACATTGTTGCTCTTTCTCCTGAAAATGTACTGAAAGTCTTCATATGCATAGATTAAAATCTGTACTTCAAGCGCTTCTTGTCTGTCGTCATGGTGACTCATCAAATTGGTGACAAGTCAACCCAGAGCCACAGCTTAATTATGCAGGGTTTGTTAACCCTGTTTCATGAAACAGACCCAGAGAGACAGAGAAAGATACTATATGTATTAATATATTTCTTTGTGCTTTTCTTCATATACTTCCGTAACATCCAAATTTTCCCAATTTCTGGGTGGACACAGTAAATTTCTTATCTCCACAGGGCAATTTTATTCTCACATTATATTTCCCACTACAGCCTATAAATGTAGCCTGTAATAGGCATAGTTTTGTCCGTGTTTTGCAGCATCATTGTGGATGATGCTGTCAATTAATTAATGTGCTTTGTGAATCTATTGTCCACATATTTTGGTGGTAAATGAGTTTTCTCAATGGAAAATACAGATTTCTATTTCTATTCTATTCTCAGCTTGTTCCAGAAGGTACTTTTTCCATGGTTGCTTTGGATCATGGTTGTTTACTTGTGTTCTGCAGGATGCTCAATAGTATAACTGTTATTTGTGATGATTACTTAAGTTTAAACAATGGTTGTTTTTTTTACATCTAACAATATTATACTTCTTTTTTAATTCAATAGCATTTCCCCTGATTTGGTCCACTTTAAAAATAATTAATATCTGGTTGTTTTGTTACTATATAAATAAAAACCTGGCATGAACTGATTTTCCTATTTAAATACATTTAGATTTTGTTTTTAATTGTCTGGAATAATCACATCAGCAATTCTGTCCACCAGTGACCTGAATTTGCATTAGCAAAAGACTGTTGTGTAATCACAGCTGTAATGTGGCATTATTGAACACTGGAATGGCTGTCTGGCAATGTCTGATGAACATAAACAGTATGCCTGTAACAGAGTAAATAAGGGGAAAATGTCCTCTTGTCTGCGTGGGTTCTCTCCAGGTTCTCCGACTTCCTCCCAACTACAAAAACATGCACTTCACAGGGCTCCAAGCTGCGACCATTTTGTTTGCATATGCGCCCAAATTTTTATCAGTGCGACTATTAAATATATTCGGGAGCACTAGGGAAAAAAATCTGGCGCGCCTTTTTTTCCTCTTCTATCTCGCTCTTTCTCTCTCTCTATAGAGCAGGGGTCACCAAATGGTGGACTGCGGTCCAGATCGTTCTGTCCGGACCGATGACCACTCCATGATAAATTCACAAGAGTAGATTTTCTTGGCACATTTTTACTTGCAGTTCACGGCTACAGACGACGGGCGCTGCTCCTCCAGTTAATACGGTAATAGCTCCACTCAGTTCAGCCAATCAGATCGTTTGTCTACCCTGCGCTGTCAGCGTACCAGGAAGTGAGACAGCTCGCTGCGAGTTTACTGCTACAGGAGCACAGAAGAAGGGAGACAGCATAGCTCCAAACGAAGGGAGGTTAATGAGGAAAACAATGGTTAACAATGAGTGGACGAAATGTATGTTTATTCCTCCATCAGGCAGTTCAAAACCATTTTACCTCTAATGGTCTGAACACGTAGCATGAATTAAAAGTGGTAACATGAAGTGCCACTATGAAACAAAGCACAGATCTTTTGCGCAGAATTATCCCCTGAAGTCCAAGCTGAGGGCAAAATGACCCAGAAAAATGCAAAGAAATGTTCACTAAAGGCATGGTGGAGTTTGGGGCAAAATAAAACATCTTTTAGTGATGTTTTAAAATACAAAACAATCCAATAATAACCAAAATGGTTCAGTCCAGGTACCGGGCTGACCTGACAGCGCCACAATGCGCTATTTAAGCCACACCCAGGTAGTGCCTTGGTTTGGCCCCTGACCCGGAGGCGGACCAACGCAGCATCCTCAGGTGAGCGTCTCTCATACAGTTTTGTGTGGATGTGGAGAAAACACGTAAGCGCCGAGTGTGCACCCTCAAACGCACTACTGCGACAGTTTGTTTGATGCGGACACGTGAGTGTGGACCTGCCGGAGAATGTGCGCGAAACAGGCTGAGCAGGACCGCGGTCCTGCCAGGAAACAATGTGAGCACAGATGCAGCCACTCTCCTGGGCGAGGGAGAGAGGCGCGGGACGGACATGGACGGAGCGGTCTCTATCGCTCCGTCACTGCCTTGCTTTTGGGTAGGTGCTCCTGAAGTCTTTGCTGGTGCTACCAACTTCTAAATTTGGGAGCACCAGTGCTACCAAGAAAAAAATTAATTTCGAGCCCTGTTTAAGGTGGATTGAGCTTTCCAAATTCCCCGTAGGTGTTGAGTGTGTGCGTGCGTGTTTGTCTGCATCTATGTGTGGCTCCTCGGTTCACTGGTGTCACGTCCGGCTGGGGTAGGCTCTAGCACCCCATGACTCGCTATGGTGGAAGAAGCGGGAATGAAGATGAATGTTTATTCATGATTAATTCCATGAAACTCCAACAGTGGTGGAATATTAGTCAATAAATGTAAAAATATCATGGGTGTATATATTTCATTCATTTTGCTTCATGTACTGCTGCTGTATCCGCCTTAGCGGGTCACGGGGAGCTGGAGCCTATCCCAGCTGGCATAGGGCGTGAGGTGGGGGACACTCCAGGCACGATGCCAGTGCACCGCGGAGCCACATACAAACACGCACACACAAAGTCACTCCTATGGGCAGTTTGGGACTGGCCAATCAAACTGAAGCACATGCTTTTGGAGGTGGGAGGAAGCCGGAGAACCCAGGTGGACACGGGGAGAGCAGGACTCGAACCCGGACCCGCTGTGTTGTGAGGCGACAACGCTAACCACTGCGCCACCGTGCCGCCCATATATTGTTATAATATATATATATATATATATATATATATATATATATACACTGTATTGGCCCGAATATAAGACGACCCTGACTATAAGACGACCCCTTCTTTTTCAAGACTCAAGTTTGAAAAAAGACTTTTTGAACACCAAATAAAATTTTTATACAGAAAATAATTACAGTACATCTGAAACAAATGATTATAACAATATATTTGAGAGAAAAAGCATGTTATTTTGCCTCATTCAAATCATGCAAAAACTGTATCACATCTTAATATCTGATGGTCATCCCGTCCTTTCGTTTCTCGTCCCACGTACGCACACCGTCCTGTCGAGCTCCTAGAAGTGGCCGCTCTGTGGACCACGGAAAGCTTTCCTCTGACTTCTCCGATTTTGGCTACGTTTCTCCATTTTCTGTTATCTTTTCTCTTATTTTCTTCTCTTTTCATTCCTACCGCTATTTTTTTATTTTTCTTCTTCGTGACAGGGGTTCGCTTTGGCCTGGGAGTTCAGTTCAGCATTCGCTTTAAAGATATCTGGCGCCATCTAGCGTTGTGAATGGGTATAATGTCTAGACCCCGAATGTAAGACGACCCCCACTTTTTCAGTCTTATTCAGTTCATTGTGGTACAGAGGAGATCAGCCTGTGGCTTTTCTGAAATGTTCTTGGAGCCCATGTTGCTTTAACAGCAGCACTTCAGATCATCTTCCTCTTGGCAAAACTCCACAGATTCTCCACAGAGTTCAGGTCAGGGAAGTTGGTCAGTCAATCAATTACAGGAATACAACGGTCACCAAACCAGTTCCCAGCAGTTTTGGTGCAAGAAAACAGCATCTCCATAAAACTTGTCAGCAAGACAGAGGCATGAAGTGCTCTAAAATCTCCTGGTGGAGGCTGTGTTGAGTACGGAGTTCATAAAACACAGTGAACCTACAGCAGCAGATGACATGGACACCAAACTGTCACTCACTATGGACATTTTGTACTGGACTTTAAGCAGAGTGGATTCTACTCTTCTCCACTCCACCTCCAGTCTCCAGACTGAGACCTTGATTTCCAAATGAAACGCAAGATTTACTATGACTTGCCCTCCTTGTGGAATGTCTCATAATGTTCATACAATGTGATCTGGATTGATTTATTCAAATATGTGATAGAAAATTCAAATATTCTGAGCTGCTTGTTTTGTATTTATTTTATTTTTAGGCTCTTTATCAAAATTAGAAAATTAAAAAATCCTTGATTTACACAGTGAGTCTTGTCATGACTTCTGTCAACACTTACATTTATTTTTGATTCTATGCATTTGTGGTTTCTTCCTGTAATAATACCTCCTGTCATTTCAGAGCCTTCCTCTGGTCCCTGCATTCAGTCAAGTCCGTCCCTTTACCTGTGTTTCCTCAGTCACCTATAACCCATCTCTCAATCAATCTCTTATGTATACCTTTTATTTATTTTTTATTTTACTTTATATACTTATTGACTAACCCATCCCTCAATTTTATTTTATTTATTTTATTTTTTTTAATCTATTTTATTTTTAAAATATTTATTTTTTATATAAAAATTCATTTATAGATAAATTGTACAAAAATAAATTTATATAAACATAAATTTATTTTTATTTTTTATTTATTTCATAAATAAAACAATTATAGAATTTATTTTTAAAATAATTTTTTAAATTTTTATTTTACTTTACTTATCAATAACCCATCCCTCAATAAATATATTTTCTATTTTTATTTATTTTTTATTTTTATTTTACTTTATATACTTATGAATAATCATTCATTTCATTTTCACAACCGCTTCATCCGCTGTCATGGAGCTGGAGCCTATCCCAGCTGACTGAGGGAGTGAGGCAGGGAAAACTCTGGGCGCGACACCGGTGCATCGGAGAGCCACACAGAGACGCAGATAAACATGCACACACACTCACTCCTACGGTCAGTTTGGAACTGGCCAATTAACCTAAAGCGCATGTTTTTGGAAGTGGAAGGAAGCTGGAGAACCCAGAGAGAACCCACACCGACACGGGGAGAACATGCAAACTCCGCACAGAGTGGGACCAAACCTGGAACCGCTGTGCTGTGCGGCGACAGCTCTACCCACTTCACCATCTTGCCAGCTACTTTAATCATCCCGAAGGGAAATTAGTTACACAGTTAGTTGATCACATACATGTATACTGTGTACAGGGCCCTGTACCACACACACAAGGGGCATGTGGGCATGCAGTGGGGGGTGGGGGGGGCAAGGTGACGGGCAGCTCCTTCTTGGTGCACCCTAATATGAGCAACGTATAAAGGGGATGGCGCCTTGCTCAAGGGCGCCTCACTCAAGGGCACCTCAGCAGTGCCTGCTTCGGAGTGTGAGCTGACACCTCCCACTGTCAGCTCATGCCACGGGGTAGCTGGGCGGAAGCGGGAATCGAACCACCAATCCTGTGATCATTGGGCGACCCGCTCTACCAACGGAGTCACTGTTGCCCCCTATATTCTGCTGAGCCCTGAACTCCGTGCCAGTTTGTTAGCGTTCATCCTACTTTCCAGCATTTCTGTTTCCTGTCTCACTATTTTGTACTGATTTGTCTGATTCATGGGCTGCCTGTTGCCAGTTCCTCATTAGACTTGTTTACCTCTTTGGACTGATTATCTGTTATGCTGAACTCTGCAAACTTTGATTCTGTATCTGCTTACTCTGTTGTCATGCTTTTTGGTTCCATCTGCAATTTATGAGAAGCACGACAAGTCTAAAGTATAAACAATTTTTATCTTCTAAAATAACTGACGAAAAAGTTTGATACTCTCAGAGCCACAGGTAATGAAGCCTTCAGCATTTGAAATGAAAATTCTCCACAAGGAGAAAAATATCTTCGTTGGCTAACTGATTCCATCCATAGAGTACATTTAAATGGTCTGTTGGAAGAATGCTCAAAGTTTTCTGCTAAACACGAGGTCTGATTTGCATGCCATCCCCTCATACAGGCCATTATGCAGTCACTGGGATTGAGACTGAAAGGCTTGCTGGATGAAAAGGAGTGTATGTTGGCAGCCATTCAGTTGCTAAAATTCAAGTTCTCCTGGGTGGAAGATGAGGAGAAACTCTGACGACAACAATGTTGTAACTAGAATTTTAAACCACAAGAGGCCTCAAGCAATCCTATGCCAGTGACATTGACAATCAAGACACTGCAGTATGATTTTTCTGATTTAACTTAAGTCAAGAGAAATCCAGAAATAATGAGTAGACCTTTATTTAGATGCACCAACCACAGATGGGTTTATTCAGTACATGATATTATCGACAAATGTGTTCATCATGTACAGTACAGCTAGGGCTCAAAGGCTCCAGTGGAGCCTCAATTATTGAGAGCCACTATAACAAAAACCAACTGGCTTAGTAATTGTAGTTTCTTTTTTTCTGGGCAAACACAAGTCAGAAAGACAGAACATGAAAATGACTTTTTTTTTTTATACAAAGTTTACTTTGAAATAGTTACAATTAGTGCTGTCAGGCAATTAAGAAAATTAATGTAATTAATTACAGGATTTGTTATTAATCTAATTAATCACATTTTAATCTCATACGTGCTAAAGGCCCCCAAACAAAGACTCTGAATTCTAGGACATTACAAAATTGTAGTGCATGACTAATAAATAGAATACACCAAGAGGAGAAGATTTGAAATCCACATTTTTATTGGTTAAGTGTGCTTTATAAATGAAATTCAAAAGAAAAAAGGTCAAGCACATCAGCAAACCAATTAGGCCAGGTGCATTTCTCAAAAATCCAATACAAAAACAGTTCAATAAAATAAATACAATTCAGAAATAAAAGAAGGCCGAGTCTCAAATAGGCACATCAGCAGACTCTCAATCAAAATGAAAACTAAAGCTGACTCAATACAGCAATTCAAAACAAATAGTATAAAATGCTTCTAAATAAGGCAACATCAATAGCAAGATGCCAACAGGCATTTTCTTTAAAACGGTAAGCTAACGTTACAGGAACTGACAACAGACAACTCAGTGTCCTTGACATGTTTTGCATTTAAATGATACGTTAGGTTGGAGCTGCTTCGGTGATATGAAAATTCTCTTTTACAAAAGGTACAAATCACTGCGTTTTTGTTGATAGTCACGTGTTTGTTCTTTTTAGAAATAAACCTTCCGCCCAAAGGTCCGAGTGGGCTTGCCTCGCTCTCCTGTGTCGCGTCCATCTCTGTTGTCAGTCACTTTGCTTTTGACTAGTGGCGCAGGTAGGAAGTGACGTCACTGCAGCCTACGGGTCACTCAATGGGCCAAATTTAAAATGCTTGCGCATTGACATGCCACTCACGATTAATTGCGTTAATTTTTATAGTGCCTTAATGCAGTGTAATTAATTAATCTAATAAACGCGTGAAACTGACATCCCTAGTTACAATGGTTTAGAGCAGTGGTCGCCACAGACTGGTTTAACGTCAGACAATATTTTCATGGGTGTGTTGGATAAATACAACAAAATAAAATGATACAACCAGCACAAAAACTGTTGTTGTTTTTTTAAATATAACACTAAATGTGAATCCAATGTGTATCAATTTTATTAGCAGCATCCTAGTAACATTGTGCAAACATTTATTTTTTGTTCGTTTTGCTAGTTTGACAGTTTCAATTTAGCGGTAATGTATTCTACAAAACACCACTCTACCTCCCCTTGCATGTCTACAGGCCCACCTGTGTGTGTGTGTGTGTGTGTGTGTGTGTGTGTGTGTGTGTGTGTGTGTGTGTGTGTGTGTGTGTGTGTGTGTGTGTGTGTGTGTGTGTGTGTGTGTGTGCGCTACAGGGGTCTGTACTCACTAATATGTATGTATGCGTTTGAAGTAACTAGAGTGTGCTTTCTTAATTTCCGTTCGGGGATCAAATAAGTATATAACATTTTTTTACAAATTAAAAAAATGTTCAGAATCAGATCAGAAATGAAAAAGAAATAATGTCAGTTCTGTATTTTTTCTGTGTGGCCCATACCAATTGACCCTCAGATTGGTACCGGTCCATGGACCAGGGGTTGAAGTCCACTGGTTTAGAGAATGTTCACATGAAACAGTACGAGGTTTAATTATCTGTGGAGATTCTCTTACCCAGGTCATACTAGATCTCTGTGCCAAATAAAGTCAACCGGAATTCAGTCCAGTTGGAATAAAGTCAACTGGAATAAGGTCCAGTTGACTTTATTCAGAGATCTACCATTTAGTTATGATATAGAAGTTTCAGCTTGTAGTGAATATTTTTAACAAAATAAGCAGATTTTAAAATAATGAGCACTAGCATATGTAAATTAGAAGCTGTACTTATTATTTGACACTTTTTTATTTATTTAATTTTATATACTTTTATAATCCCCAAACGGAATTAGTAGAACACTCTAGCACAGTTAGTCAATCACATGCATAAATAGTGTGTAGAGGACCTGTAACACACACACACAAGGGGCCTGTAGGCATGCAGTGTGAAGGAGGTAGAGTTGCGGGCCTTTGTGGTGCGCTCAAATGAGACACTTGTAAAGGGGATGGCGCCTTGCTCAAGGGCTCCTCGGCAGTGCTCGGGAGATGAGCTGACACCTCCCACTATCAGCTCACACTCCGGGTGGCTGGGCTGGTGCAGTAATCGAACCGCCAATCCTGTGATCACTGGACGACCCGGTCTACCAACTGATCCACTGCTTACTCAGAAATGAAGAAACAAGATCTGTCAACAAATGTTAGCTATGTAAAGCATGATTTAATTTGATCAGAGGAAACTGAACCCTGTGAGAAAATGTGGAGTAAATTATTTACTCCACATTGCTTTTTGAGACGTTGTTATAAAACTTATGGTGTAATCTCTATTCAGGAGCTGAAGACATTTCAAAGGACTGGAGTCACTGGAAAATAGCTTTGCAATGAGCAAATTTCTGAAGACGATTGGAATCTGGTCAGTTCTGTGCTGATTTCTGCTTTTCAACCTGAGTCGATGGGCCTCCACTAGTCCTCTTTGGCCCCCCAAAGGGCCTACAATCAAATAAACAACCCCTTATTTTGTTTTATTTACAGCCTGGTTTACACGATGCATTCATAGCCACCCCATCTGTAAATATGGTGAAATAGACTGAGACAAGGCTGTATGAGGACGTCACGTCACGGATTCCAACCAACAACAGGACCAATTACGCGTTACGTGTTAACCAGACTGAATTTACACAACCTAACCACAGCCTCCTTTCTACTCTAGATAACAGCAATGGTAGCAAATGGACCCGAAGTCTAAACTGATATTAATTAAAAGCCCACGGAATTCAAATTGGGTGTGCATTCACAAGATTACAGCAAACTAGTTCAAAACGTGTTGACAAGGCTCTGGTCTTCTGTGAGATCTGCTTCGCACAGATTTGACAGAACAGGGATCGCTCATTCTTCTGGGCTTTAATGACAAGACTCCATTAAATGTGAGGCAGAGCTGGAGGTTCGTCAAGTACTGCTGACATGGACGACGTTCACCCGACGCTTCGACGGCTCATCATCAACAACAACACACACACGCGCGCGCGCGCGCGCACACACACACACGAGATCCCTGCGAGTCACTGCGACATGACTGCCGATCCAGCAACTGGCGCACAATAACAGCACAATAACATCTGTCCAGCAGCGTGTGATAAGGAAGCAGCGTTCGCCAGGACTCACCGACGATCCAGGGACGAAGGAGGATCTGACCGAAGTTCACAAAATGAACCGACAAACCACACCGAGTGCTCCGATCGGCGACACTAGGCCTGTCCTCTAGGAGGAGGGGTCTGCTCTCTCTCTCTCTGTCTCTCTCTCTCTCTCTCTCTCTCTCTCTATCTCTCTCTCTCACGAACGTGTTACATGGAAAGAAGAAAGAACTTTCAATAACCGTAAATTTAAAATACTAAAAACATAGACAGGGGTTCGCTTTGGCCTGGAGAGATAAGTTCAGCATTCGCTTTAAAGATATCTGCGCCATCTAGCATTGTGAATGGGTATAATGTCTAGACCTCGAATGTAAGACGACCCCCACTTTTTCAGTCTTATGTCAATACAAAAAACACCGTCTTATATTCCGGCCTATGGTATAACCCTAACCGTCCTGCATATATATATACAGTATATATATATATATATATATATATATATATATATATATATATATATATATATATATATATATATATATATATATATATATATATATATATATGGTGTAGTCTCTATTCAGGAGCTGTATATATATATATATATATATATATATATATATATATATATATATATATATATACAAACACACACACACACACTGTATATACATATATATACATATATATATACTGTATATATATATGCAGGAGGTCGTGGTTTCGAACCCTAGTCATGGCAAACACTATCCAGTGAGTCCTCAGGCAAGACCCTTAATGCTATATCAGCCTACCTCAGTTACAAGCGACCACATATGGACAAGGGCGGAGAATGCAGAGTTGTTGGACTGCTGCTATACGCGTAATCCCAGAGAGAGGGGATATATGGGGCGGACGTGGGACCAATGGATGCTTTGAAAACCACAATCAAGGCTAACAAAGAAACAGCTTTCAGCCCAGTGTTCCAACATCCATAACCGAAAACTGCTATCACAACTAGAGATTGATGAAATACTACAACATTGCTATGGCAAGGGGGAGCCAGGACGCCAGGTCAGCGGAGAGATTTCACTAGCCCCCCACAATCCGAGATTGGGTACCAAGTCCCAAGAGACATCGACAGCCTACATGATACATGAAACTGCTGACCTGTGAAGGAAGAGTGTGACCCAACTGGAAACTTGGAGCCTCCGGCAAATACCGAAGCTGAGTTGTCAAGTACCTTCAGAAGATCTACTAGCAGATGTGAATGCTACAATAAGAACCATCCCCACAGAGAACATAACTGAGACCAACAATGTGATTCACAGTACAACAGCAGTAATCCTCGAGATGCTGGGATATAAGATCAATACAGACAGTTAGAGGCCAAGATAAAGGGGACACAGAGAGAAGTCAGCCACCTAGCTGAGCTGCAGAAAGGGAACATGGTGAATAAAGGGGTACCCAGAAAATACAACAAGCTCTCCATACCTGAAGCCATTGAAACTGCCAAACAGAAACTAACAGCTCTGGCTATCCGACTGAAGAGACACACCACTATCACCACTTCTGTTCTGCATAGGCCTGAACACCCTCAGTCACATCATCACAAAGAGTGGTTATGGATACCGATTCCAAAGCGGGACAAAAATCAGCCATCTCCTCTACATGGATGACATCAAGCTGTATGCCAGGAATGAGTAAGAAATCGACTCACTGACAACCAACACAAGGATCTACAGCGACGACATAGGGATGTAATTTGGCTTAGACAAATGTGGCCGGATGGTATCGAGAAGAGGCAAGATGATCAGAACTGAAGAGGTTGACCTACCAGGGGACAGAATAGGAGACATCAAGGACAGCTACAAATACTTTGGACCCACAGACCAATGGCAATCATGAGGAGGTTGCAGGGAAGTCAACCACAGCCAAATACATCCAGAGAGTAACGCAAGTCCCGAGAAGTCAGCTGAATGGCAAGAACAAGGTCCGAGCCATCAACATGTATGCACTGCCAGTCATCAGATACCCCGCTGGGATCATAGGCTGGCCAAAGGAGGAGATAGAAGCCACAGATATCAAGACTAGAAAGCACCTCACCATGGAGGGTTTCACCCCAAGTAAAGCACCCTGAGGCTGTATACTAAGCAGAAAGAGGGAGGCCGAAGACTAGTGAGCATCAGGGCCACTGTCCAGGATGAAACATCACAAATCCAAGAATACATCAGGAAGATGGCCCCAAAAGATGAACTGCTCAGTGAATGCCTAAGAAACCTGATGAGAAAGACGAGGGGGAGAAGACAGCATGTAGGGACAAGCGCCTGCATGGCATGTACCACCGTCAGATAAAGGAAGTGGCTGATATCAAGAAGACCTAACAAAGGCTGGATAAAGCTGGACAGACAGCACAGAGGCACTGATCATGGCAGCACAAGAACAGGCCAAAAGTACAAGAGTAATGGAAGCCAAAATCTATCTCAGTAGATCTGACCCAAGATGCAGGCTATGTAAAGAAGCCCCAGAGACAGTCCAGCCTGTGGTAGCAGGGTGTAACGATGCTAGCCGGGTCAGCATACGTGGAGAAGCACAACCAAGTCGCTGTGATAGTGTACAGGAATATTTGTACCCAGTATGAACTAGCAATCCATCCATCCATTTTCTTCCACTTTTTCCACCGCAATGGGTCACAGGGAGCTGGAGCATAGGGCGTGAGGCGGGGGACACTCCGGGCACTACACCAGTGCGCTGCAGAACCACACACAAACACAGACAACCACACACGCTCACGCTCACTCCTATGAGCATTTTGGGACCGGCCAATTAACCTGAAGCGCATGTTTTTGGAGGTGGGAGGAAGCCAGAGAACCCGGAGAGAACCCACGCAGACATAGGGAGAACATGCAAACTCCGCACAGAGTGGGACTTGAACCCGGACCCACCATGTTGTGAGGCAACAGCGCTACCCACTGTGCCACCCTGCTGCCCCAGTATGGACTACAAGTACCCAAATCCCAATGGGACATACAACAGAAGGTGGTTGAGAACAACAAGGCTAAGATCTATGGGACTTCAGCTTCCAGACTGACAAACAGTTCCAGGCTAACCAACTGTACATAGTGGTGGTGGACAAAGAGCAGAGGGGGTAGTGGTGATAGATGTGGCGATTCAAGCTGATGCCAACATCAGGAAGAAGGAACACAAAAAGATTGAGAAGTATCAAGGGTTGAGAGAACAGCTGGAACATATGTGGAAGGTCAAGGCTAACGTGGTCCCTGTGGTAGTAGGAGCACTTGGGGCAGTGATCCCCAAACTGGAAGACTGGCTCTAGCAGATTCCTGGAACAACATCTGGAGCCTCAGTCCAGATATACATACAGGTATGTATATATATACAGTATATATGAATATATATATATATATATATATATATATATATATATATATATATATATATATATATATATATATATATTTTTTTTTTTTTTGTAGGCAGTCACATAATACTGTATGTGAATTCTATTGGCTGACGGGATCTGGAAGTTTGCCAAGTTATATATACAGTATATATATATATATATATATATATATATATATATATTTCAAATGTGGCCGGATGGTATCAAGAAGAGGCAAGATGATCAGAACTGAAGGGGTTGACCTACCAGGGGGCAGGATAGAAGACATCAAGGACAGCTACAACTACCTTGGAATCCCACAGGCTAATGGCAATCATGAGGAGGCCGCAAGGAAGTCATCCACAGCCAAATACCTCCAGAGAGTAAGGCAAGTCCTGAGAAGTCAGCTGAATGGCAAGAACAAGGTCCGAGCCATCAACATGTATGCACTGCCGGTCATCAGATACCCCGCTGGGATCATAAGCTGGCCAAAGGAGGAGATAGAAGCCACAGATATCAAGACTAGAAAGCTCCTCACCATGCATGGAGGGTTTCACCCCAAGTCCAGCACCCTGAGGCCTCCCTCTTTTCACTAAGCGAAAAGAGGGAGGCCGAGGACTAGTGAGCATCAGGGCCACTGTCCAGGATGAGACATCGAAAATCCAAGAGTACATCAGGAAGATGGCCCCAACAGATGAACTGCTCAGTGAATGCCTTAGACAGCAGAAACCTGCAGAGGAAGAGGAGGAGGAGGAGACAACATGGAGGGACAAGCCCCTACATGGCATGTACCACCGTCAGATAGAGGAAGTGGCTGATATCAAGAAGACCTACCAATGGCTGAATAAAGCTGGACTGACAGAGAGCACAGAGGCACTGATCATGGCAGCACAAGAACAGGCCCTAAGTACAAGAGCAATAGAGGCCAATATCTACAACAGTAGATCTGACCCAAGGTGCAGGCTATGTAAAGAAGCCCCGGAGCATGTGGTAGCGGGGTGTAAGATGCTCGCCAACTCAGCATACATGGAAAGGCACAACCAAGTAGCTGTGAAAGTGTACAGGAACATCTGTACCCAGTATGGACTAGAAGTACCCAAATCCCAATGGGACATACCACCAAAGGTGGTTGAGAACGACAAGGCTAAGATCCTGTGGGACTTCAGCTTCCAGACTGACAAACAGCTGCTGGCTAACAAACCGGACATAGTGGTGGTGGACAAAGAGCAGAAGAGAGCAGTGGTGATAGATGTGGCGATTCCAGCTGACGCCAACATCAGGAAGAAGGAACACGAAAAGATTGAGAAGTATCAAGGGTTGAAAGAACAGCTGCAACAGATGTGGAAGGTCAAGGTTAATGTGGTCCCCGTGGTAGTAGGAGCACTTGGGGCAGTGACCCCCAAACTGGAAGAGTGGCTCCAGCAGATTCCTGGAACAACATCTGAAGCCTCAGTCCAGAAGAGCGCAGTCCTAGGAACAGCTAAGATACTGGGCAGAACCCTCAGACTCCCAGGCCTCTGGTAGAGGACCCGAGCTTGAGGATGACACAGATACCACCCCACAAGGGTGAGAGGGACATTTTATTTATATATATATATATATATATATATATATATATATATATATATATATATATATATATATATATATATATATATTCTTCTTTTCCTTTCGGCTTTTCCCTTCAGGGGTCGCCACAGCGAATCAATTGCTTCCATCTAGCCCTGTCCTTTGCATCCTCTTCTCTCACACCAACTACCTTCATGTCCTCTTTCAGTACATCCATAAACCTCCTCTTTGGTCTTCCTCTAGGCCCCCTGCCTGTGCCTGGCAGTTCAAAACTCCTTCTTCCAATATATTCACTAACTCTCCTCTGGACATGTCCAAACCATCTCAGTCTGGCCTCTCTGACTTTATCTCCAAAACTTCTAACATGTGCTGTCCCTCTGATGTACTCATTCCTGATCCTATCCTTCCTGGTCACTCCCAAAGAGAACCTCAGCATCTTCATCTCTGCTACCTCCAGCTCTGTCTTCTGTCTTTTCCTCAGTGACACTATCTCTAGACCAAACAACATCGCTAGTCTCACCACAGTTTTGTACACCTTTCCTTTCATTTTAGCTGAAACTCTTCTATCACACATCACACCTGTCACTTTTCTCCACCCGTTTCATCCTTCCTGTACACGTTTCTTCACCTCTTTTCCACACTCTCCATTGCTCTGGACTGTTGACCCTAAGTACATATAATATATATATATATATATATATATATATTTTTTTTGTAGGCAGTCACGTAATACTGTATGGGAATTCTATTGGCTGACGGCATCTGGAAGTTTGCTAAGTTCCGTGAGTCTCGGACTCACGTGAGATACAAAAGTGCTTTAAACAGTCTATCAAAGTATGGGAAAAGGTAATACAGATAGAAGGTGGTTTAATATCGATAGGCGGTTTAATATCCTCTCCAAGGAACCATCACCTTATCGTGGTGGAGAGGTTTGTGTGCCCTAAGGATCCTCGGAGCTATGTTGTCAGGAGTCTTGTACTCCTGGTAGGGTCACCCAAGGCAAAGAGGTCTCAGGTGAAGGGCCAGACAAAGAATGGTTCAGAAGATCCCATGACAAATTGGAAAGGGAAAAATGTGACCCTGCCCGGAGGAAGCCCAGGGCCCACGTCTGGAGCCAGGCCTGAACGGAGGGCCCGTCAGCGAGCGCCTTGTGGCCGGGTCTGCCACGGGGCCCGGCCGAGCTCAGCCCATAAAGGCAACGTGGACTTTTCCCACCCCTGTGGACCCATCACCCGTAGGGCAGACCGATGGGGTCGGGTGCGACCAGACCCGGGCGGCAGAAGCTGGCTTTGGGGACGTGGAATGTCACCTCACTGGCGGGGAAGGAGCCGGAGCTTGTGTTGGAGGTGGAGTGTTACTAGTTGGATCTGGTGGGGCTTACCTCCAGGCATAGCCTCGGTTCTGGATCCAAACTCCTGGATAGGGGTTGGACCTTGTTTTACTCCAGAGTCGTATCAGGCGTGAGGTGCAGGGCGGGTGTGGGGATACTCACAAGCCCCCGGCTGAGCGCTGCTGTGTTGGAGCTTACCCCGGTGGATGAGAGGGTCGCCTCCCTACGCCTTGAGGCTGTGGGAGGGAAAACTCTGACTGTTATTTGTGCATACGCACCAAATATCAGTTCGGAGTATTCGGCCTTCTTGGGGTCCCTAAATGGGGTCCTTGAAGGGATCCCTGCAGGGGACTCCATTGTTCTCCTGGGGGATTTCAATGCACATGTTGGCAATGATGGAGACACTTGGAGGGGCGTGATTGGGAGGAATGGCCTCCCTGATCTAACCCGAGCGGTGTTATGTTGTTGGACTTCTGTGCTAGTCATGGAATGTTCATAACTAATACCATGTTCGGACAAAAGGATGCTCACAAGTGTACCTGGTACCAGAGCACCCTGGGTCGGAGGTCAATGATTGATCTTGTGATCATATCATCTGACCTTCGACCATGTGTTTTGGACACTCGGGTGAAGAGAGGGGCAGAGCTGTCAGCACCACCTGGTGGTGAGTTGGGTCCTTTGGCGAAGGAAACCTGAGGTTAGACCAGGTAAGCCCAAACGAGTAGTGCGGGTGAACTGGGAACGTCTGGAGGAGGACTCAGTCCATGAGGCCTTCAATTCACACCTCCGAAGGAGCTTCTCGTGCATCCCTGTGGAGGCTGGGGGCATTGAACCTGAATGGTCGATGTTCAAAGCTTCCATTGCTGAAGCTGCAGCTGAGAGCTGTGGTCTCAAGGTCTTGGGTGCCTCAAGGGGCGGTAACCCTCGAACACCGTGATGGACCCCGGTGGTCAGGGAAGCCGTCCGACTGAAGAAGGAGGCCTTCAGGGGCATGTTGTCCCTGGGGACTCCTGAAGCAATTGCAGGGTACCGACAGGCCAAAAGAACTGCAGCCTCGGCTGTGATGGAGGCAAAACAGAGGGTGTGGGAGGAGTTCGGAGAAGCCATGGAGAAGGACTATCAGACGGCACCAAAGTTGTTCTGGAGGACTGTCCGACACCTCAGGAGGGGAAAACGGGGGACCATCCAAGCTGTTTACTGCAAAGATGGGACACTGTTGACTTCGACTGAGGAGGTTGTCGGTCGGTGGAAGGAACACTTTGAAGAACTCCTGAATCCAACTACCCCAACTGACCCGTCCTCTGTTGCAGAGGCAGAACTGGAGGATGATGGGGGATCAGAGTCAGTCTCGCGGGGCGAAGTCACTGAGGTAGTTAAACAACTTCACGGTGGCAAAGCCCCGGGTGTTGATGAGATTCGCCCGGAAATGCTGAAGGCTCTGGGTGTTGAGGGGCTGTCATGGATTACACGCCTCTTTAACATTGCGTGGAAGTCTGGGACAGTGCCGAAAGAGTGGCAGACTGGGGTGGTGGTTCCTCTTTTTAAAAAGGGGGACCAGAGGGTGTGTGCCAACTACAGGGGCATCACACTCCTCAGCCTCCCTGGGAAAGTTTACTCCAAGGTGCTGGAAAGGAGGGTCCAGCCGATTGTTGAGCCTCAGATTGAGGAGGAACAATGTGGGTTCCATCCTGGTTGTGGAACAACGGACCAGCTATTTATTCTCACAGGGATCCTAGAGGGGGCTTGGGAGTATGCCCATCCAGTCTACATATATTTTGTAGACTTGGAGAAGGCGTACGATCGAGTCCCCAGGGATATACTGTGGGAAGTACTGCGGGAGTATGGGGTGAGGGGGCCTCTCCTCAGGGCCATCCAATCCCTGTACGCCCAAAATGAGAGCTGCTTTCGGGTTCTCGGCAGTAAGTCGGACTTGTTCCGAGTAGCTGTTGGCCTTCGCCAGGGCTGCGCTTTATCACCAATTCTGTTCGTGATTTTCATGGACAGGATATCGAGGCGTAGTCGTGGTGAGGAGGCTTTACAGTTTGGTGGCCTGAGGATTGCATTGCTGCTTTTGGCAGATGATGTGGTCTTGTTTGCGTCATCAGCCTTTGACCTGCAGCGCTCACTGGTCCGGTTTGCAGCCGAGTGTGAAGCGGCGGGGATGAGGATTAGCACCTCCAAATCTGAGGCCATGGTCCTCAGCAGGAAACCGGTGGACTGCCTTCTCCGAGTACGGAATGAGGTCCTTCCACAAGTGAAGGAGTTTAAGCATATTGGGGTCCTGTTCACGAGTGAGGGAAAAATGGAGCGTGAGATTGGACGGAGAACTGGGGCAGCAGGAGCGGTATTGCAGTCGCTTTACCGCACTGTTGTCACAAAGAGGGAGCTAAGCCGAGAGGCGAAGCTCTCCATCTACCGTTCAATCTTCGTTCCTACCCTCACCTATGGTCATGAGCGATGGGTCATGACCGAAAGAACGAGATCGCAGATACAAGCGGCTGAAATGGGCTTTCTCAGGCGGATAGCTGGTGTCTCCCTTAGAGATAGGGTGAGAAACACTGCTGTTTGCGAGGGGCTCAGAGTAGAGCCGCTGCTCCTTCGCGTGGAAAGGAATCAGTTGAGGTGGTTTGGGCATCTGATGCGAATGTCTCCGGGACGCCTCCCTAGGGAGGTGTTTCTGGCACGTCCAGCTGGGAGGAGACCTCGGGGCAGACCCAGGACCAGGTGGAGGGATTATATCTCAACACTGGCCTTGGAACGCCTTGGGATCCCCCAGTCAGAGCTGGTGGATGTGGCTGGGGAAAGGGAAGTTTGGGGCTCCCTGTTGAAGCTGCTGCCCCGCGACCCGACTACGGATAAGCGGTGGAAGATGGATGGATGGATGGATGGATATGCAGAGGGTTCATAAACATTTATGTTATTGTAAGTAATAAGATACATAGTTCATCGTTATATCGCGGAATTTGTTAATCGCGTGTGGTTCCTGGAAAGCATTAACCGCGTGGCATTGTGCAGTTTGATGGCCACAGGCAGGAAAGAGTTCCTGTGGGATTCAGTAGTGTATTTAGGAAGGGACCTCCCACCCAAGGCAGATGACTGGTTGATTGATACCACTAAATTAACTCCTTTGTCCCATCAGTGTTCTGTACAGTGGGTGGTACTCATTATCTAAGATGGCACTTTATGTGTACAATGTGCTCCTCTCCAACATTATTTCCAACAATATCTCCAGCCCTGCGGAACAGTCTATCCAGTGTCTTGGTGTCCAACACCTTAGACCAGGGTAGACCTGAGTAATGTCATCAAGCGATTTTTCTAATGATACACAATTATGCAGCCTGCACTGTCACTAGCAGACAGAGGACCCACAGGCCCTCATTCCCATCTCTGGGGACTTTAATCGTGCATCTCCATCCTCTACTCTGCCCACTTTCACAGTGAAAGTGGTCAGGTTCAGTGGCGGGTCATCAGGGCCAGCAAAGCCTTCTCTGCTGGCCTAAAACATACTCAGTAAAACATTTATTCATAAATATTTTTAAATAAAATTGTAATATTATTTATTATACGTTTTGTATTTTCATTAAAAAAAACTTTTTTCCATTTAAAAAGTTGGATAAAACTTTTTATCCAATCGTATTTCAGCTAGCTAGTGTTGTCAGGTTCCATGAAATCTGACAGAACCTTCAGAATCAAAAGTGATGGTTCTGCCGTTGTAAGTGAATGGACACTTACAGCGCTTGGATCAATCAGTTTACAGCACTTGGACCAATCAGTTAGCAGACTGCGACTTCAGGCCCTTCATGCAGGTCCTTTTTAGAAGACTTCTATGACGCTGACATCTGCTGGTGCCAATGAATCATTGGAGGGAAGTGGCGGACAGCGTTGCTGCTCGGACACACGACTCCGATGGTTTGTGGAGTAAACCTAATTTGCTACCTCAAACCTAACGTGCTAGGTTAGGTTTCATTTGTCATTTTGTGACACATCGAACCTGAACCAGGACATTTGCCGGCTACCCACGAGCAAGCAGCCAGTTTAATGCAGAGGCATGGAATACTGCTTGATTTTCCCTGATTTAGAACTGTTCGTAATGTATGCAATGTCTGATTTTGAAGGGAAAAGTCCTGCTGATCTCCTTGATTTTCTTCGGATCAAAAATCTGAGTGAGAGTATGGGGCAAATTTACGCATTGGCCTGTTTGCTTGCAACCATCCCTGTGTCCACTACTTCTGTTGAACGTTCATTCATGGCATTGAAGCGTCTATAAATGTATGCCAGAAAAACGACAGACGCGGCTTTCAGCATTAGAGAAAGACTTGCAGAT
Organism: Antennarius maculatus; assembly: GCA_013358685.1. NCBI lineage: Eukaryota > Metazoa > Chordata > Actinopteri > Lophiiformes > Antennariidae > Antennarius > Antennarius maculatus. Next base: position 16,257,079 of record CM023620.1, on the reverse strand, counting down.
GGATCTGAAATGCAACAATAAATTGTTTGACAGAACCATGGAAGTTTTTTTGAAAAAAGAAGGAAGGATGGATTTCATTTTTAAATAAAGAGGCATTGTGTGGTTCCACGTTGGTGAGTGTAAAAACTTTATTTGTATTTTTAAAGGTTTTTGTCATGTTTATTAGTTAAGTCATTGGTAACAAAGTTAAATGTCAAAAATACTAAAAATAATTTATTTTAAATGCTCTGGAAATTAAGTGTTGCTTGATTAGCCTATATTATGGGTGATGTAATGTATATGTGCGGATTCTCAAACCCTGGTGTCATACTGATGTTATACCGATGTTGTGAGGCGTAATTTAGGTAGGAATAAATATGGCGTCACTGAAGGCCTACTGTTGAGATGCATGGCCTGCCACTGCTTTCACTCAATATGTGACATGCTGCACCGGAGCAATAGAATACTGGACTTGTGTGACAGGGAGGTATACCCCTCCCTCTCCTGGGCAGACAGGACCACAACCTGCTTCATCTCCCACCTTTCTATAAACGTCTATTACACAGGCAACCAGCTGTATCCTACACAGGGAAGAGATGGTCAAAGCTTTGAAAAACTGTTTTGAAAGAACTGAGTGTGATGATTTCTGCAATTTCACATGGAGGACATCGATGGTGTCACACACAGTCAGCAACTCCATCAACTTCTGTATGGAAAACACCATATCCACCAGAATTGTAAGGTGTTATCCCAACAACAAACCATTGATCAACCCTGACATAAAGGCTGTCCTCAAGAAGACATGCTAACTTGGAAACCTCACGTAAGACAATTGCAAAATAAACTAGCTAGATATGTGTCCATACTGTGTAAAATTCAAAAACTATTAAATCAGAAGGCAGTTTATATAATTTACTATTGGGGACCTGTGGAAATTCCATGATAAAAAAATAATATGAGACTTTGTTTGTTTTCTTTTTTTTCTTCTCTGTCACAAGAAAACAAACTGCTGTGTCTGACAAAGCCATAACGGCTCCGTGTGTGTGGGATGGACGAACACGAATACGAAGGCTGCTTCGGCGTTACGGTCTGGCCATCCGAATAGACGCTGGCTTTGTGAGTTTGGTCCTGGTGAATAAAGCATTGGGGTTCCCCACACAACAACGTGAGGTCTGTCACAATCAAAGAATATAAACCGCTGTGTTTGACCAAGCCATAATGGCTCCGTAAGTGAGAGACATGGAGAAATGTGAAGACCGGAGCTAACTCGGCTAGTGGCCCGAACTTCTGGGTAGACACCGGAAGCGTGACAGCGTGAGGTTTTCAAGTGAGCTTATTCAAATATATAGGTGGGGACTGTGCATTAGTACTGCCCTATCTGAATATAAAAGTGGATTACAACCTCTTTTTTTAATTCAGAAAAGAACTGTAAGAATTCTTCACAATGGTCATTATAGAGCACACACAAATAAATTGTTCATTAAATCCAAATTACTGAAGATACATGACATTATAAGTTATATAAAGCAGCCAACAATTTTTACCACTAAATAAGTACAACTTCAGAATAATGAATCCAACTACCAACTGAGAGGAAACACCATTTTTACAAAAGAAAGCAAGAACCACACTAAAAAAAAATTCTTTCTGTGTCACTGGTGTCAAACTTTGGAATAATTTGGACAAGAAATTATTAGCTTGCACAACAAGAGCTTATAAAAACTTGACTTTGCACGGTTACAGTTCTGATGGAAATGATGGTTAATATCTTGTTATGGCTTATTATAATCATGATATTGTGCAGAGACTGTGAGAACACTAGTTATGTCATCTACTGTCTTGATCATATAGTATAATTAAACAACACTTGCTATGCCTGGGGCAAATGTAAGACGTGTGTACACACGTCTATTGGGACTGAATGGACGGTTGAAGACAGCAATGTGCGAAAATAATCTAAATGTTAAATTTAATGTATGAATTGGTCAACAATATATTGTAATGAGAGAGATGTTGATTCTGGCGATGAGAATTTTACAAGCCAAATGGCTTCTACCTGTCAGCCCTTTTTTTCTTTTTCAGATGTTGTTGATGTTGCAAATGTGATGAAGGTGAAGTCTGTGTCATAACATGTCTGGAAAGAAAAAAACTAAACTAAATAAATAAATAAGATCAGAGAGGGGAAGAACATCTACTGGAGGAAGATAGAGGACCCGCTGCAGCAGAACAACATCAGCGGGGTGTGGAGAGGCCTGAAGACCATCTCTGGCCATAAAGAACCCAACCACCAGGTTGCAGGGGCACCAGGTAACCTGAATGAATTCTTCAATAGATTTCATCACTTATCGGCCCCTCCCCCAGTTCAGTCATTCATGATGCAGCCCCCTCCCTCTGACCCCCGCCAACACACCACATCCCCTCCCATTCTTCTCTACAATACTCAGCATACAGCCACCCCCCACTGCCCACCTCATCCACCTAACCCCCTCACCCACACCCTCCCGTACAATACAGCTCCAACCTGTCCCCCACAGAATTTCATGTGAGAAGCTAGCTCCACTGGAGGATCAGGGTGAGAAATTAGCTGCAGGTCTTGAGGGCATAAGCTCCAGGGTCCTCAAATCCTGCACAGACCAGTTGAGTGGGATCGTTGGACACATGTTAAACATGAGTCTGAAGATGAGGAGGTTGCCACAGCTGTTGAAAACATCCAGTGTGGTACCTGTGCCCAAGACTCCACATCCCAAGGAGATCAACAGCTGCAGGGTGGTGGCATTTACATTCCACCTGATGAAGACCCTGGAGTAGCTGGTTCTTGGTCATCTCAGCCCCCAGATGAGTCCATAATTAGATCCTCTCCAGTTTGCTTCCCAGCTTGGCATCAGGGGTGGATGACACTGTTATCTTCTTGCAACAACAGACCTTTTGTCACCTGGAGAAATCTGGGAGCACTGTGAGAATCATGTTCTTTGACTTCTCCAGTGTCGTCAACATGTCACAGTCCAGTGATGTTTGCTTATATGTTACGTTTACTTACAAATGAAGTCCATGCCCCGCTCCTTCTGAACAAAAGCATAGAAAAAATTTCGATTTGAGATATGTAATCCTCCATTTTTATAGTAAGGCAAGGCGAGTGGAAAAAACAAATGAATGGCTGCACTTGACTCTCTGATAGATTGTAGTTTACTGTCACTTCTTCTATGGCCGAGGAAGAAGACTCCTTGGCCGAATCCCTGGAATCACCAGCGCCCCCTACCATGAAGCTGGGGAACTATGTGCCTCACTTCATACCTTTTCCAAGCGGTTTCAGGACCGCTCAACTCATGAAAGACATTACACACATACAGTTGTTGACAAAAAACACTGTACATTATATAGATTAGCTAAATTATGGGAATTTAGTTCATAGAGCAAACATGTTTAAACATTTTAATAGCGACATATAGACGACATTAGTAACCCCCAAATCCAATGGTGGACACCGGAAGTAAAGGGATGCCTTCAAGTTGAAGAAGGAGTCCTATCAAATCTTGTTGAATTGTAGGACTCTGGAGGCAGCTGACAGGTATAGGCAGGTCAGACGTACGGCAGCCCGAGTAGTCAAGGAGGCAAAAATTCGGGTCTGGGAGGAGTTTGGGGAGGCCATGGAGGAGGACTATCGGTCAGCCTCGGAAAAATTTTGGCAAACCATTCGGTGCCTCAGGAGGGGAAAGCGGTGCACAGGTAACAGTTTAGTAGAGGCGGAGTGCTGCTGACCTCGACTGAGGATATTGTCGGGCGGTGGAAAGAATACTTTGAGGATCTCCTCAATCCCGCTACCATGTCTTACACAGAGGAAGCAGAGGCTGAGGTCTCAGAGGTGGACTCATCCATCACCCAAGCTGAAGTCACAGAGGTGTCAGCCAAACTCCTGGGACTGCGAACATGTTGATGGGCGGGGTGTGTCCATCTCACTCCATCCTCAGTATGTGCCACGCGAATTTACCCAGCTGTTCGTTGCTCTTGTGTATATCCATCCGAGGGCAAACAAGAGCAATGAATGTGGACTGATTCATCAAGTCACTCAGAGGCGTCAAACCGATGCATCAAATGTTGTTCTGGGAGATATTAATCACTGCACATTCTAAGACTGAGACACCTTAGACTGAGACACCTTTATCAGTACGTCACAGGTCCCAACAGGGAGAAATACATATTGGATTTAAGATATCAAATGAGAAATTAAGGCTGGATAAATTGAGTTACAAAGACATTATTGGAAATCTGGGCTGTGCTTGGAGAGGTATGAAAAGTATTGTAGGACTTAAAGGGACAGGAAACTCATTGTAAAGTAATTTACATTTTGTTTATCATGATGAAAAAATAAAAATAAAAATCCTGATGTCCTGACATCATCCCTCATGCATCATGTGTCATCAACGACACCCGTCACTTCATCAGTCAGAGAGTAGAGTATAACTTTTTTATCCCTGAAGGAGGTTCCGTCAGAGAAATTAATTTCTCCTTCGCACACAGCACAGTAAGTACACAAAACACATAAAAAGCATACAGAAAGCACATAGAAAGTAGTACAACACCAGATAGAAAGAGTAATAAATAACCCATCAAGAATATATAAATTAAAAATCATAAATAGGCATAGAAATAAAAACATAAACAGGCCTGGTTAAGTATGGGTATAGTGAAATGTCTATAGTGTTTGTATTGTCTGTGTCATCCCTCAGCTCTCAGAGCAGCCATTATAGCACAGTAAGATCAATGAAGCGATACATCTGACAAAATCATAGTTACCTGTGAGGTGAATGGGTGTTCCAACACCACAGACACAAAGGTAATAACCTGTCTTTCTTCAAAATACCTTCTGGAATGATTGGAGAGCAATGGAAAGCAAGGATAAACAGGGTCAAAATGACCGAAGATCCAAGAATCTGCAATGAGAACTTCACCGCGGATGACTTTGAAAGAACTTTGGAGGTAAGATCATTTTCGGACAACCCATAGTATTTATTCTGAATTCCTAAGGTTTAGTGGATAATTAATTCATGTCTGGAGCTACTGGAAGTATTGCATAAATGTTTATATGACCAGAATATAATGCGATCATGGGACTAGTGAAAAGTAAACAATATCAAAAGTGATAGATAGGTCAATTGATTGGGTTTGTTACAACAATTACCTCAGATTTGGGGGGGAGGATTGTCTCCTTTATTGGTATTACGTATATAGGAGCTTGTATAGTTTGCAGTTATAATGCAGTTATAACATCAGGTTGTAATTATAGGGGATAATTACAACCTAATTTGTGAAATATGGGAAGTGGATCATTTTGGCTGGACACTTCTCAATCAAAAAAATTAAGCTCTTTCTCTAAATTACATGAAACATCTCCACTAGTTGCATGACTGTTTTATCTCTGCCTTGCAGCTTTATCTTGTCAAATTGATTCAGATAATAAAATATGTTAAATAATAAGAAAACTGCCAAAAACGGGCCATTCTCTTCAGACAGCAAATTTTTTGGGTTTTTTTTGTGTTTTGAATTATGGCGAAATGCTGTGATCTTCTTAGGCCAAGTCCAAGTCCACACGATGCCGGAACTTTTTGAAAACGCAACTTTTTTGTTGCGTTCACGCCTTCCATCCACAGGACAACGCAGACATCTGGGACGAAAACGCAACTTTTTGAAAACGCTGGCAAAGGTGAAATTTTTTGAAAACGCTGGGTTTGCATTGTCGTGTGGACGCTGCATCCGCAACTTTTTCTATCCGGGGGGGCATGTCCCTGCGTATTGATCAACGCAGTGATGCGGATACGTGTGGACGAGATCTTTTTGAAAATGTTGTCGTGTGGACGCGAATCTTTTTCTATGCGGGATGAAAAAAGTTGTATTTTCAAATAATTCTGGTACCGTGTGGATGGGGCCTGAGTTGCGAAAATTATTTCAGAAAATCTGCTTTGCAACACCATCAAATGTCATTTTGTATGAGCAAATCATTATATTGAGCTATGTCTGACGATAACTGGTGAAAAAGAGTACAGTAAGCTGGAGGCACAAACAAAAAAATGTCATGACACAGTCCTTCTCACTACTTTGTTTTGCACATAAATGGCTTTGGGAGATGATGCAATGTAATGATCACAGCTGTGAAGCCACAACTGCCAATTTAGTGGACAGCCCATAAGACCTGCCCAAGATCGTAAGCACACCATCAATTACTCATAGGTTATTACATTCCAAATCCAGTTAATTCTCCTGAAAGATTGAGACAGTAACTGAATGACCAAAAATACCTAAAATCAAATCTGTCGGGAGCAGCAAAAAATTAAAGCCTTAGAAGACTTATATGAAGGCAGCACAGGCTGTAAGTTTCTATATTAGCCATATTAGCCTGCTGCCAAAATGACTAAGTAGGCCACAAATGAAAAAGGATCATTCATGATTTAATGTTTGTTTTCCCTGCAGCGCATCCTGGAGAGAATGACACCACATGACTACTCTGCTGTACGATATGTGGTGCTTTAACTTTCATTACTATATTAATGTATTTTGTTTTGATGCATTGATGAACTCGATAAATGTTTCCAAATACAGCTTGCACATCAACATTTGCTCCTTGTAAGAAATCACTGTGTGGGTCATTTTGATGTGCGTCTCTGGATTCTTCCAGGGAGGGGAAGTGGGAGAACCTCGCTGTACATCCCTGGTGAACATAGTCACCTTGAGCTCCAATGACAAAACAGCTCAATTAAAGTGTTCCAGTCCTGGACACTTTAATTGAGCATGTTTAGGTGACGTGTTCTAAACAAGCAGTGCTACTAATTCGATCATTTCTGCTTGTGGCCCATCGGAGTTTACATACCTGCACGACATCGCTGTCTTTAATTTTCTGCATTATCTCCATACTGTTTTTGAAGTCTGAAAATAGGCTCTCTGATATTTTAATGAGTGACTCCTTCCTGTAATCACCATCTGTGAATGGTTTTCCATGCTTTATTATCTCTCGGGTTGCAACAGAACTAGCGGCAGTACTGATGTTTAGAGATTCAATCCATTTCTATCTATCTTTGTGCTTCTCTCATTTCTCCAGTAGTACTGCAATCACTTTTCCTCTCAATACCATCTGGTTGGTTGGTTTCAAATTTAGCATGCTTTCCCTGGAAATGTCTTTCCAAATTACAGTACTCCTTTTGTTATTTGACAGCTTCTCCTTGCAAAGCGCACATGCAGACAATCCTTTCGCACTGGAAGTGAAGCAAATGATTCGGTCCATTCTTCCTTGAATCCTTTTTTCACATCAGCTATCGTTCTCCGTCTCCCTTTGGGATCCATGGCCATCGCACACCCGCCGGTTTGTTTTCAAACACCTGCCTGGAAAATCTTTGTTGACAGAAATGTTGAAATGTAGGCTTAATACAGTCATATTCAAAAAAGTGTCATTAAAGGGTGTACTATAAGTTTTGTTTATAAAAGATTTTTATCTTTGAGTACAATATCTTTTTTTCTCAGTATGATTTTTTAAATTTTGTGATTTATGTCCAGGTAGCCACAGGGGAGGCGCTGGTCTAAGGGAACTATATTGGATTCTTTCACCATGGAAGAATCCAATATAGATGCTCAGCTGTGCTACATCCCTGTTGTGCCCTCACTTATCAATATAGGGAGACATCACCTTTGCCTTCCTAAGTTTGTCAACATTGTCTCCAAAAATGTCCACTGCAAAGGCCTCTGCCCTCTTTTGGTTTGAAGTGTCTGATAGTAGAATTTCCCTGGCTAAATCAGTCTGTTTTCAGTTTTCTGAAACACTTTATTTTCTATTGGACTGATATCCATCCTATTTATAAAAATGTAATAACTTGTAATATCTATTACATGTTCCACGCCTAACTAGGCCTGTTTATTTATGCCTTTCTATTTGTATATTCTTGATGGGTTATTTACTACTCTTTCTATTTGGTGTTTGTACTACTTTCTATGTGCTAGTGCTTTCTGTGTGCTTTTTCTGTTTTTGTGTACTCATTGTGCTGTGTGTAGTGCAACAGAGAAATTAATTTCCCTGACGGAACCTCCTTAGGGGATCAATAAAGTTCCACTCTACTCTCTATCTCAGTTTTGTTCAGTATAGCCTAAAAGGTGGCTCTCAACAACCATACTAGCCCAGATCAGAATTTTAGCCTTTTGTGACTATTAGTGTTTCATTTTAAATGAACTTAATTCTAAAGATTTAAGAGTACCAGTAAGGAAAACACGCTGATTCCTGGGTGGGTAGAATTTTATTGGTCTCACCCTTGAAGTTCAGTGTGATGTCATGATGTTATGTATGAAGGACTTTAGTCCATTTTTTACTGTTTGCTGTGTTTTGTGCTTCATGTCTTTCTGGTTACATAGTGTTTTCTGGTTATTTACTGGGGTAACCCGTTTTGGTCGCCATCACAGGCTGTAGGTCCCCGTTGGGTAAACTCCACTGCTCATAAATGTTGTTGACTGAAAAAGGCGAGAGGCGAGTGTTTTTTGTATTTCATTAAACTTTCACAGTTCAATCAGGTTGTGAACTGATAGATGAAGAGGATTTGTGAAATCCGGATACAGATACACTATTGATCAAAAATTGATTGACTACAGTCGAATACCTCTACAAAGTTTACTTATTGAAATGATGAAATGGTTGATTAGATTTTCTCACACGACCTACTTCCCAATTTTTTTTTTTGCTATTTTAGCCTCCAAATGATGTCAGTTATGTCTTCTATTTATTTAGATAGCAATGACAGATTCCGTGGAACAAAGAAGTTCCTGTGGTATTTCCACAAAAGCTAACAAAGAGACTCATGCTATTGACTACTGAAGCATTGCATTTTGACAGCATAGTCTTTGCTCAGTAACAAGTAAATTATTCTGTAAGGAGAAATGAGACCCATGTGCCCCATGTTTGAAATTGGACATCCTTTATTTCATGTCAGAAATGTTTGCAAAAATGTAACAGACAGTAAAAAACAGCATGTTCATAAACAAGACCCTGGTTTACAGGAAAATGAATGGAGAATGTCTCACCAAGACTCTCTTGGCTTAACTTTAAAACATACGAAATAATTAAATTAATATTTTTAATTTCCTTGTGCGCAGGCAGTCAGGGCTGGGAAGAGCATTTAGATAAAGCGAAGCACCTTCTGTTTTCACACCAGACCAGCATCTTTGGCCATCTTGTAAAAGGCTCCTTTTTTTGCAATGAGGTTGGAAGGGGAGTCAAACTCAGCTACCTCTCCCTTATCCAACACCAGGACCCTGGGGAAATCAGAATATTAATGAAATCTTTTTGGGGCAAGGAACACAGAAATGTAATATTTTTGACATTGTTTTTTATACATAAATAACTTATTAGATCTATTTTTAATGAAGTCCCATGTTGTCTCAGGTAAATAAATGAAGATCGTCATCTACAGTTCATGAACATACCTGTAGTCCACAGGTCAAGTCATTTGAGTTCTGAGCATAACATTAAAACAAGAAAGGCTTAAATGCAAATAACCATTGATAACTAATAAAAAACATGTGAGCCAAAGAAAAGGAATTAGACAAGTCATAGGTTTGATTTGCATCTTTGATTTGGCAAAAGTTTTACGCCGGATGCCCTTCCTGACGCAACCCTCTGTATTTATCCGGGCTTGCGACCGGCACAATAAGACACTGGCTTGTGCCCTCTTGCGGCTACACTGAATTAGACAAAATGTGTCTAACTATATATGTCTAAATAAGTTTATGAGGGGTCTCCAGCAGTAGTAATAAAACGGTATCGTAAAAAGAAAGGACTGATAAAAACTGGACCTAAAACAGTTGAAATATGAAGGACCATTGACAGAAGGTGGTTTTAATTGTGATTTGAACATTGGTCATGATGTTAATGACCTAATCAGGAGGAGATCATTCAAGTTTTGAAGGCTGCTCATGGAATGCTCGACAGTTGCTAAGTGCTAGCCTCAATCATTACATCAATGACCTAGTGAGGTGTTGTGGACCATAAGGATGCAGCAGGTTGGAGAGATGAATCTGGTCTAGTCCATGCACATGTTTAAAAACATTTCGTAAAATATTTGTATTGTATTAATCCTAACCAACTGCAACCTGGATATATAACAACCCATATATAAAAACCCATTCCAACATACAATGACTTGCAGCAATGCAGCATAGCAGTGATACATGAGGGATGATCTCAAGGTTTTGAAAAGGAAGGGTTTGCTGATTTTAACAACTGAATTCATCTAACGTCAAATGTAAAATCAGATTCAAAAATAACCTTGAGACTCTTGATGTAACGTTTTCTTTAAGTTGCCACAGGATAGATGGACGAAGAAATATTGTCTGAATCTCAAGGGCCATTGATACAACATCTATTTTACCTTTTCTATTTTGCCAGTGCGTTTACGTTGGAATTATTCTTTGTGAAAATGTAGTCAAGAGCACCGCCTAGTGGAGTGATGGCATACTCATTTGCACCAAGGGCCACATCAGCATAATGGCTGTCCACAAAGGACCAGATGTAACTTATGAATGTAAAGTAACTCAATGTGATGTAAATTAAATCTAACTACTCCTTAATGTAAAATAACTAAGTAAATGTATTATTTATTTCAGTTACAGTTGCACTGAAAAAATGTTTGCTTATTGCTCTGCTATAACATGAATATTTTCTAAATCCTTTAATAACTTTTTAATCAATGTTAAAATGGGTTTAGCATTGTGGGAAATGTAGTTTTTGGTCAGCATACTTACGACCTACTTATTTTTAGCAGGGCTTTGAACTAGAATTTTTTGGAAATAGGTTTGTTCCGAACAGAAACAGAATTATAACGTTTCCGGTTTTATGTTCCACCCGTAGCTTTAGAACTTTTAATTGACAATTAAAGCAATTACTGTAGTTTAAATACTGTAGATATGTCCCTACAGTAAACAGAACAACCGCACTGATCCAGTTACAGAGCTGAGGATGGAGAGTCAGAGGGACACGGAAAATTTGCGGCAGCTTATGATGCAACAAAGTTTGAGTGTGTCAGACCTCACCAGGGAGCGAACACGGTGTCGTTTTGAACGAAGCATCTTGTGATCGGTCAACAACGGAAAGAAAGCACTGACAAATGTTCGGTCCATCGGAGGAGGAAGTCCACTGATGGAGATTAAATGCTACAAAGTGCTGGTAGTACACTGCACTGTACTACCAGCATTAGCCAATAAGCTAATGTCTAAATCAAAGTTTTTCAAAATTGACAGACTGCAGTGTTTACCTGTTATGAATATAATTGAGATTGGGAGACTGCCAAAAAAATACCAAAAGTTTCTGGTTTTTGTTTCTGTTCCATGAACCGGTTCAAAGCCCTGATTTTTAGGCCATTTATGCTGTCGCGGGCCACATAAAATGATGTTGCGGGCAATTTGGCCCCCGGACCTTGAGTTTGACATGTGGTCTAGTGGAATTAAGGAGAAAGAGTGGAAACTTAAACCACCGTGTAAAAGCAATGCGATCCTACACCACTACAATATCCTCAATCCCAGTATATGATTTTGTAAAAACGCCATGGTACTGTGGAAATATCTAAATCAAACTTGTGAGAAATTCATGTTTTGTGCATGCATTTACAGTTATAACTTGTAACCTCTACAGTGGACAAAGCACTATGGACCAAACAATAGGAAAACGAAGTTGGACTGTCCAGTTTTCTTTTGAGGTTACCACTTCAACGCTACTTTATTGTTGATTTGTTGCACCGTTATCTTCTGTGATACGATTTTCAAAAAGTTAAGAGTCAATCACTGCCCTTCAACTTTTCAGCTATTTTTGTGGATCTGTTTTTCTTTTTCATTTTTTCTTAAAAAACTAAAAGAAAAAATGGAAAAATGTGGCTGCACGTGTGTGTGTCCCTATCCCTCCCATTCCATTCTTCTTTATCTGTCTTCCCATCTCTCTCTCTCTCGCTGAATGGTTGCTCCGGAGGGAGCGTTGGGTCTCTGTAGATCGAAGACTTAGGGAAAAATATGATGTACAGTTCATTATGAAAAACAATGCATTACTGAACGCTAACTGTGATGCCACCGTTCATTTTCTTTGAAATGTCCCATATTATGCTTTTCTTAATTCATGTCATTCAGCTGCGAGATGACCAACTACACTGTATTTGAAATGTCTTGCCCTATACTGATCTGTGGTCCTCAATATCTTTGATTGAATATTGATCAAATCACTTCCACCCTGAAATGCTCTGTGTTAAGGGGCGTGCCTCTGCGCTCACTCTACCAACACCTCCCTGCCCCCCCGGGTTCAAGTGCGTTTTGTTTACATGCGCCATGTGAACGCATGCGCAAAGCCGAACGATCGATCGCCATACTCTGGAACTTTTTTAACTTTCAGTAACTTTGTTATTATGTATTCCGCTCTTATTCTTCTTGTGTTTGTCTCTCTTGTTAACAACTGTTGATTTCTCTAAGCGTGGAGCTGCTTTCTCAGTCAGCTGAACGTGACTCTGTGGCTCATTGTGTAAACAGGAGATGGCTGATCCTACTGAAACCACTGGCAAACATCGCGGTTTGCAAATAGGACAAAAATTAGTGGAGACGACAACAGACAGGACGTAACCAAAGTTGTGGTACCCGACAGTTGTCATGGACAATGAGAGATCAATTGCTAACAACACCGGGGAATGAGGCTAACGCCGTCTAATTAAGTGTTACCGGTAAGAGGTAAGACAAACGTATGAGTATATTGAACTGTTGGCTGTTGGGCACCGTCCCTACTTAATCTCCGTCCACTAACTTACATCTCAGTGAGGACGAGGACGAACACATCAATATGGCACTTTACTCATACTCATAAGAAACTGTAAATAAGATAAAAAAAGTGCTCTCTCGCTGTGTGTGTGTGTGTGTGTGTGTGTGTGTGTGTGTGTGTGTGTGTGTGTGTGTGTGTGTGTGTGTGTGTGTGTGTGCCCTTTGTCTCTCACAAGGCTGGGAATGAGTAATAAATTCACCTCTTGATTTCTCCCTGAATTATTTCACATGCAGGGTTTAGGTCAGTTGAACATAACCCTTAACTGGTGACAGTGAGTATCTACGTATTGGGCTGTAAATACAGGCTGAGGCCGCTAGTCACTTTTGATACATGCAGCAGTGTTCACTATGACACCTTACGCGGACCGACACACACGACTGAAGCGGAGCTAACTAATTAGCCAAATGCTAGCTGAATTCAACAGCTTGTGAGGAACTTTCAGTGTGAAGCTCTGAGCCAGGTAATTTCCACACACTGCTACCTTATGCCCCGCTTGTGACGTCACATGCGGCACTCTTTGAATCCAATTGTTTTGATTCTGACCTGCCAATGAATTCCAAAAGATTCCAAATATTTATTGATGCAGGAAGAGTTTGTTTTCCAGATTCTACGATTTGGTAGGGTTAGGGAGGACCACTATGTATATGAAGAGACCTAAAAAAATGTGTTTTTCATAACAGCACCCCTTTAATTGACACAGAATCAATGAATCTACATCATCTTCAATGTTCTAGTGCCACATTACACCAATTTAGACAGCGTTGTGACATTCCATTATAAACCCAAGATGAATCTGAGCAGGTTAGACTCCTGACGCCTGTGAATATGTAAAATAAATTACCTGGTGTAGTCCATGATTGTGTTAAGGCGATGCGCTATTGTCAGGATGGTGCAATCCTCAAACTGGGAGCGAATTGTGGATTGGATTAGGTTGTCAGTCTCCATGTCCACAGCTGCTGTCGCCTCATCTAGAACTAGGATCTTAGTTTTCCTCAGCAGAGCTCTTGCCAAACACAACAACTGCCGTTGACCCACACTGAAGAGAAAAACAGAAATATTGTTTTCAAAAATTAGATAAATCAAAAACTGGGTTATTACCTGAACTGAAGTTCGAAGCAGATATTTAAGTTCTGACGTTTGTCTTCTTTTATTAATTAAATCTTGTTTTGATCGATTGGTAGTCTTGTTTGAGGTGAGGTTTGACTGCTTGCTGCTGCACTGTGTGTCACTGTCATACTGATATTAAACCACCTTCAATCTGTATTACCTTTTCCCACACTCTAATAAACTGTTTAAAACAATTTGGAATTGAAGAAAAGTGTTTCTTTAATACACGGAAATGCACTGTGTTCCATGAGTCTTGGAACGCAGCACACACACACGGATGCTGTCAGCCAATAGCATGAGCATACGGTATCATGTGACCACCTACTAAAAATCTGCGATGTAGTGAAGCCGCACATCTTGAAGTGCAAATAAGCGAGGGATTACTGTAGTACTGTGCAAGGAGTGTCTCAATTAAGAAACAAATAGAAATATTAAACCTGGTCAATCCTGTGTCCAACAATAAGCTTCAGTTTTCTCTGCAGTTGAGGTTTGTGGGGAAAATGGAAGGAAGACCTTATGAGATAGAACTTGTAACGAAAAAAGCCAAAAAAACTTCGCCACCCTTGTACTCCTGATCCAAGATGGTTGCTCGTCATGTCAACAGAGTTGAAGCTCAAGTGAACCTCTATTAGCAATTCTGACTGTGTTTCATTGAAAATTTATTTTACATATCGTATTCAACAACTTAAACCCATGGATGTGTTACAATGGAGCTGTATGGGAAAAATAACAAAGTTTTAAATTATACATAAATCATTTTCCAAAAGGGTAAGTGTTTATTGGAGGCATTAATCTTGTTTTCCAGTTTTCTTGTTTTCTGGAAGGAGGTCAACTCATATTTGAATTCACTCCCAGCATAACTTCTGAGGTCACCAAAAAGCACCATTAGTTACAATCATCCACACTTTTGATATCTGCCTTGTGGTCTGTGTTCTTTTGCTAATAATGTTTAGAAGGCCATTTTAATTCTACTAATGCCACTTTTTTGTGATAGCACTTAATTACTACCATGCACTGGTAAAAATAAGGGACAACATTTGTTTTATGAGAAAATAATTCATTCACTCATATATTTTCACAATCACTTCCTCTGCTGTTGTGGGTCACGGTGAGCTGGAGCCCATCCCAGCTGAGGGCGTGAGGCAGGGGAAACTCCAGGCGCAATGCCAGTGCACCGTGGGAGAAAACAATTATAAATAACAAATCACAGATTTGAAAATCAAACAATTCCTAATATGAAATACGAAGTTTAAAAAAAAATGAAGTAGTTCTACCTGAGGTTTTCTCCTCCTTCACTACACTCATGGCTGAGCATACCGGGCAGGCTGGACACAAAGCTCTTGAGATGAGAGTACTCGAGGGCTCGCCATACTTCTTCATCAGGGTAGTGGTCAAAAGGATCCAGATTCATCCTCAGTGTGCCTGAAAAGAGGACTGGGTCCTGAGAAGGAGGAAGAGTGTTGTACATTTGTACATCGCATCAAGGACCATTTGTTTTATCACTTAGCTTTTTAAGGCCAGGGATACAGTAGATAATCACTGGCCTTTCTTCTACTGCCACCTATGAAAACCACAGAGGAACTAACACCATGCCTGCTGACCATATTACATGCTTTACAAATCAGTAAAATGCTCATTTGAGAGTTCTGTGACTTACTGTATGTCAGTTAAACCATCAAAGGCACACAGTGGACAAAAAATACCAAAATATGTTCTATGAATTCAACCCACGTGGATAACAATGAGATCACAGTTTCTATAAAACAAGCTGATCGTAATGTTTCATAACGGGTCCATTTAAAAAAAGTCTGTAATAACTTAAGGTTACCCGCGTAACCTCAGTTCTTGAGTAGAATGAGTGACTATCTGTCAATGGGAAAGCCTTCCTCACGGCTTCATAAGAAGCTCCTATCCAAGACTGGCTGAAACCAATCATATCAGTGTCAGGGATGGTGGACATCCTCCCTGTATAAAGGGTCTGACACTACACTGCCCGTCATTCAAAAAAGACGGGCAGTGTAGTGACACTCACACATTCATCGGGTGCCAACCGATCACCACCTGGTGGTGAGCTGGATCCGCTGGCAGAGCAGGGGGCTTGACAGACTGGGCAGGCCCAAACGTGCTTTGAGAGTCTCTTTGGAACGTCTGATCTAATTAACGCGTTGAACTGACAGCCCTAATATATACATATATATACAGTATATATATACATATACATACACATATATATACACACACACACACACACACACATATATATAGTATATATATATATTATATACATATAAAATTATATATATATTATATACATATAAAATTTTATATATATACTGTACTGTATATATTTAGTTTTATATACTGTACCTTAATGATCCCCTAGGGGAAATTAATAGCACACTCTAGTGTTAGCAAGTCACATGCATATCCAATGTATGTTGTGTACAAGCCCCTGTGACACACAAGCATGCAATGGGAGGCAGAGTGGCGGGCAGCTCCTGCTTGTTGCGACCAAATGAGCCACTTGTAAAGGGGGACGGCGCCTTGCTCAAGGGCGCTTTGGCAGTGCTCGGGAGGTGAGCAGGCACCTCCCACTGTTAGCTCACTCTCCAGGTGGCTGGGCGGAAGCGGGAATCGAATTGTTGATCTTGGTAACGTTGGACGACCCGCTTTACTGCTGAGCCACTGCCGCCCTGTGGCAGCCTTGTGGCAGCCTTACATCTTTTACATATTGTGTAATTGATTGTTATCTACTCAAGCTTTATGTACATGAAGATTAGCTATTGATGATGATAATGGCCAATCAACTTTTCTCAAAATTTCCTTTACATTAGGATTAACAAGATGTGGTATCTAGTAGACATAACATTTCCAATAGTGCATCTGGGGTTAGCAGTGTACATTCCTGTATGTTTTCACAGCACTGACCTGTGGTATGATGGTGATTCTGGACCGAAGTTCATGGAGACCCAGCTGAGCAATGTCTACTCCATCGATGAAAATATGGCCCTCGTTTGCCTCAATGATTCGGAATAGCCCCAGTGTCAAAGATGATTTCCCTGCTCCAGTGCGACCCACAATACCCACCTTATGGAGATGGAACAGCAACCGTTAAAGACTACAGATTTACTGTACACTAGGGGTTAGAAATATGGCCATCAAATATCACTATATTTTAGTGATTTTTTTAACAAGCTGTTTGAAGCCAGCTTTCTCTTCCATTTAGATTGGCATTATATTTTTTGCCAAACAAATGGTGAGTGCTTCGTTTGAGAGTGTTTGCTTTTGTTGTTATATGAAGTACATCCAGTCAAAGACAAGGCAATGTCATTTTGAACAGGATGTTTTGTTTTGTGCTGTAGGTAGCATTAGTGGCTGAGCACTCCTCTTAAACTTTTATGCATGTTTCATGCTGACCGTATGCTTCTATCTGAAGTGATGAAACAACTGTATTTGCCGAGATGGCAATAAAGTTCTTGAATCTTGAATCTTTCATTGATACACCCTGTTTGCATAGTAGCTTACTGTGTTTTTTTTTCCCCTCACACCCAAAGCTCTTCCACATTGACCAAAGTCGTATGTGGTGTGCTGTGTAAATGTACCTGAATCACTTGATGTCTTTATACCGTACTATAAATTTCTTATGGGTTATTAATAATTGTACTGGCATTATTGTGCATGTTATGATATGTTTCACCCCTACACCATTATTCAGGTAATTCACAAAGAAAGAGAATTTTATTACAAGTTCAGCACTCGCTTTAGTGTAGTGATGTTAAGGGAACAGACCTTCTCGCCTCCTTTAACGCTGATGGTGATGTTACGAATGGCTGGGTCCAGATTGTGGTGATAGCGCAAACTGAATCCTCTGATGTCTATGCAGCCATCAGTGGGCCACGCTGGAGGAAGGCTGGATGGCTCGTGTCTCCATTCTGCCTGGTGGTCAAATGATGGACATTTAAATTTCCACATGAAGATACAAATACACATGAAGATCCTGCAAGTCGTAAGGCCATCCCTGTACATGCAGGCCATTTTATTTCGATGGCTTCCTGTAGAACTCGTGTTCCCAACTTTGATAAATATAGAAGGAAACAATACTTTGAAAAATTAAAACACTTTCATTTTTAAAATGTTATGTAAGAGTACAATCAGCAGAATTTAAAGTATTGAAAGCAAGACACGGATAACTGATCACACCACATGGAGTTAAGAAGCTGAGACAAGACCAACCACCACTAGAACTGAAGAAGCCTCTGGATAAGAGGTTAAATGTTTTCAAAGAACTTTCTTAAAGCCTAGTGGATTGTTTAAGACACTTTTGGATAACCATGACCTGGCTAAATTTCAAGATGGCGCACACCGTGGCGAACGTCTTTGCTCTCTCTGCTCGTACATGCCCATTCTTTTGTTCTGTATTGTGTTTTTATTGTTTTATATATATAGTTTTTATATATACTGTATGTTGTTTTTGAACAACTCTGGTGACAACTCTGATGTGCAGATGTAAAGTAAGTTTTACATTTTACAGGGAAAACCATTTTTCTTTACTGTACACATGACAGTACACACAAACGTCTGAGTAGGTTCTCAGTTATTCAGGTCATGGTTATGTAATAACCTGATAAATATCAGTTATACCGTTTTCCCATGTTACGGTATGGATCTGTCCAATTGACTTCCAGTTCACCTGTGTGTGACGGGAAGTGGGAGGGCATAAAGACGGCAATAATGCACAGGTGTACGAGCAAGTGTGATGACAGCAAGTGAGTGGAGCAAGCGAGTGTTGGTGACTACCACGTGGATTAACTTTTGTTTGTTGGACTGGAACGATTCGCCAGACAACCTGTTTTGAACGCAGAACCTGAGTTGCGGACAGAGCGTGGCTGTAGTCTGCCAAAACACCTTAGCTGGGGTTAGCTTAGCCGCCACCCTCGAGGGAGACACGGATCCTTGAACCGAACGGAGGATGGATGCCGGAGCTAAGGGCTTCAAGGGACGTTGTGGTCGCACGCACTGAGGGAGGCGGTGGAGGCCACTACTTCTCCGGTTCACTGATGCTGTGCTGGTTTCGAGGAGACCTGAAGAGGATTTATTTGCGGTAGGACGCCGAGTTATTTCCCACACGGAGGTACACTATATGAGCTCAAACTATAAAGTGCGCCAACGAAAAACAAATGCAAGCTTGCCAAAATAACTTAAACTAAAGAGTGCACTCGAAACTCGAAACTTGACGACTAATTAATATAAAGCCCCGGATATTTGTGTTTGTATTTATATTCTATTTTCTTTATTTATTTTTCACTTTATAGGGTTGGTGATGGTAGCCACGTGTAAATATTGTTAATATATTTTCCGAAACCAATATCAAGTCTTTGTGTGTGTTTTTGCTTATGGTGTTTAATGTAGTTTATATTATCATTAAAGGTTAAACTCTAAAAGTATTCTCGTTAGCCTATATTAGTGAGAATTCTAATTTATCCTAGACAGTTCATTTAAACGGAGATGGCCCTTTCACCATATAGTGATGAATTTAAGTTTGAATAGATTTAAGTCTTTATTTATAGTTAACTAAAGGGTTAATAGTTTACGAGCCGATGGTGAAAGGGTTACAGTTATGAAAAGCTGATTAAATTAAGCCATTGGACTTTAAGAAACTCCAATCTCATCCATAAGGCTTGGATGACACAAGACCAACTACCACTAGAACTGATGGTGGTATAGGCTCCAGCTCCTCGTGACCTGCCACAGTGGATAAAGCAGTAGAAGATGAATGAATGAATGGATAACACTTTGAAACCTTGAATCCTTGAATCCTTGATAAATGATAACCTAGTAACAGTAACATAGTCAAAAAATAGATGTAGTAAAAATAACAGTATTTTCCCCTGAAACATGGAAGAAAGTGGAAAAAATTATTCATGTGGAGTGCTTGTACCTAAAAATCATATTTATGTCGCTAAATTAAACTACAAAACGGATATCAATTAAAGCACAGCAATTTTTAACTCATTGCTTAACTGATTTACAGACAGCTAATATGACAGGTATAATCACTGTGATCACTTAGTCCACATCCATCTGCAGCCATCAATGAAGCTGGCTGCAGTTCTTTGAAATTGTCAATAAAAATTAACCAGTAACATTTAAGACACTCCAACTTGTCCTTTTGCCTCTGTCTCTGACAAGCTAAACAAACATAAACCCTGTTTTTTCCATGTCTTTGATGAAGCAATTTGAGGCAGAGTGGTTGAACATAATGCAATTTGTTGCTTGCTAGCTTTGTTAATTTTCTTTTGTGACTTTTTTACAGTCTAATAACCTGTTTGTGGCAATGTGGCAACTCCTGTTACTTTTACATTAAGTGTATTGTTTGCACATACCCACAAAATTATCCAGTACAAAATGTATTGTAGTATGTGGCTTTGAGGTAACCATCTTCATCTAATACAAAGCTAATTGAATCACCTGTCAGATGTGTGGGCATCACTGTTCAAAAATCTGGAAAAAAATTAAGTTTTCATGCAACAGCAAATGAAAGTCCAGTCCACGTTGACAAAAAAGTAAAGAGCAATGAGAGTAATGACTTCTTCCTACAAAGATGCACAACTTGGGTTTCTTTAATTTGTATTTCAATTTACCTCTTTCTCTGTGTCACTGTACTCCTTCACTTTCTCAACAGCCACAATGTTGGTCTCCACATCAGAGGACATCCTCACAAGCCAGTTAAGAGATGCAGTCAGCTGCAAATGAACAGAGGAAAGCAAGTATTAAAAAATTGTGTTGTCACCTCCCATTAAATGCTATATTGTTCCAAGCACATACGTTGTTAAATATTTATCCAATAGTTATGGAATGCCACTCCACCCTGATAAAATAGAGTTGTCTGAATTCTAATTTCAGTATATTGTAGCGCTAACCTAGAATTGCTGCCTTATGTTTGTCTGCTAGTCAAGCTGCTAGTCAACTCATTTCTATCCTGCCTCAAATAATAAAGTATACTGTAGGTTGTGAAGACAAAGCATGGTTCAGAAGACTCCATAAGAAAACGAGGAGGGAGAAAAGTGACCTTGCCCGAAAAAAGCTTGGGGCTCATATCAGGATCCAGGCCTGGACCGACGGCCCGTCAGTGAGAGCCCGTTGGCTGGGTCTGCCAGGCCTCTGGCCAAAGAGGAAACTTGGATTTTCCCCACCCCTGTGGGCCCACCACCCACATGGGGGACCGATGGGGTTTGGTATGCTGCCATATAGGTGGCAGCAAGATAGCACCCCACGACCAAATACAGAATATGTTTTCTGAGTATGCCAGCAGGAAATTAAGAATAAGTATATATTTTTTTAAAAAGCGGCCGAAATGAGTTTCCTCCGCAGGGTGTCCGGGCTCTCCCTTAGAGATAGGGTGAGAAGTTCGGTCATCCGGGAGGGACTCAGAGTCAAGCCGCTGCTCCTCCGCATCGAGAGGAGCCAGATGAGGTGGCTCGGGCATCTGGTTAGGATGCCTCCCGGACGCCTCCCTGGTGAGGCACGTCCTACCGGGAGGAGGCCCCAGGGACAACCCAGGACACGCTGGACAAATTATGTCTCCCGGCTGGCCTGGGAACGCCTTGGGATTCTCCCGGAGGAGCTGGACGAAGTGGCTAGGGAGAGGGAAGTCTGGGCTTCCCTGCTTAAGCTGCTGCCCCCGCGACCTGACCCCAGATAAGCGGAGGAAGATGGATGGATGGATGGATGGACGAAATTTATGAGATAAAACATTTGAGTACATGTACTTCAACAAAATATCACGTCCTGTCAATTTTTCTTTTTATACATTGTCCCAACTGTTTCGGAACTGAAATGATATACAGTACAGCTATTTATGTAACACACAAAACATTAGGATGGTGTTTTTTTCTAGCTCTATTTGAAAAAGGGTTAGAACATGAGAGCTTACCTGGAGGGCATATGAAATGGACAGGCCTGTAATGCCTGGACTGAGGCTCTCTCTGGCTATGACGGCACACAAAGCAGCAAATGAAACGATGACATTTCCTACAAACTCCAGGCGAACTGCAAGCCACCTACACAAACACAGATTCACTAACACAATGAGGACGTAGAACAATTGCAGGACGTATGTACTACATTGAATGCAACTAAAAGGTAAACTGACAAGATAAATTCAAAACAATTAATAGTAGTGGGCATTTTATGTGAATAATGCAATTTGAATAACTGCACTGACAAATCAGTTAGCATGTACTATACCTCCTTGTGCCTAATTAATATTCATATAGTATTATCTGGTCTGTCATAGTACTCAAAGAGCTCGAATAGACAAGCCAGCCTTCACCCACTCATATAAGTGCATATATTGCTGACAGAAGATAACAGTAGTGGTGCGGCTTTCTCTCCAGAAACACTAGTAGTAATTTTGGTATAAATAGTCATTGTCCACTAACCTGTTTGCTATTACACTGGGATAATAAGCCTCCTGATTGTGGTCCACACGCTGGTCACTCTCACGGATGAAACGCTCTTGTTCGCCGAAGGCTCGGATGACCGAGGTGCCCAGCACTGTTTCATTGAAGTGGGTGTAAATGGGCGAACGGCTGACCGACTCCAAGCGCTTCAGCTGGCGAGATGATGCTACATAAAACCTCTGGATGAAGGAAAGACAAACATGTTGGACCTTTTCAGTGAATTACAGCATAAATAGAATAAATCTTTGTTTATCGACCATCTGACTAACCTGTACAAAAAAATAGAGCAGGCCAAGAACAGGAATGATGACAGCTACCAGTGGTGTGGCAAGTAGGATGACAGCACAAGCTCCCAACACACTGATCAAGGAGCCCATGAACATCTTAATAATGTTGGGGATCACTGTGTCAATCGTGTCAATCTCCTTAGAGAAGCGGTTCACTAAGTTGCCACTTGGGGTTCGTTCAAAGAAGGACATAGGTGAGCGTAGGACATCATACAACATGGACTGGTGGAGGTAGCGGGATGCCAGGATGCCCCCAATTGACATGGAGAGGGAGTAACCAAAAACTGCTATACCTGTATGACAGCATATAAAGCAAAATGATAAAATGACATAGCGAGTGAAGCCCAAAAATCACAAGGGATGAGTAAGTACTTGATTTGTTATCTTTAAAACAACCTATTGATAGATTTCAGCTGCCGTTCCATATAAAAAAAAATCAAAGGTTTACAATTTTGTGGTTTTTAAAGCAAGGCATCATAATTTTACAGCCTCATGGTTGTGCAATAACATTGGGCTAAAAAATTATGTTAAGTGTAGTCAGTTTTCCTGTTAACTTAAAAATAAGCATACTTCAAATATATGTAAACTTGGTGTAACAATGGAAAGATCCTGTATATGTATAAGTGGGTGTTGTATGATAGTCATTAAGTGTAACTGTACCTAACCTTAACTGAACTTACACCAACAGAATTTTAAAGAGGGGATTCAGTGTTTCAAGTAATGTCCTGAATATATGAAAAATTAAGTTCAAAATTGTTTTTATTTCTTTAGTTAAAGTACACTACGAAGTGCTTATATCTATATTACTTAATACGTATATGAATGAAATTTAGTTTCTGATGAGTGTAGTCTTGGTGCTGGTCCCAAGCCTGCATGAACAGATGAATGAGTCAAGAGGAGCATCCAGCATAAAACTGTTGCCACCTTAAATACGAGGATCACAAATAAGACCTCCGTCCTGATTGGACCCGATTAGTTGAGGTCCAGGTGAACAATGACCACCAGTGAGGTTGTTTGCCAACACAGTACCAATGGTTACTGTTACAATTATTGTAGACATTGCTGTCCTATAGCGCCAACATCTGAATTCAAGGGTAGCCAGTCAAAGATGATATGATTTGCCATTATCAAGTTTTTCTAACTATACATCTACAAGTTAATTTCCCCGACAGAACCTCCGAAAGGGATCAATAAAGTTCTATTCTACTCTACAACAGTGAGCACTTTAAATTCAAAAATCATGGTATTTTCTTAAAGAAAAATGCACACACAGAAATTCTTCATAAAAGTTTGGGTTCTATTCATTGTAATTAGTAATGAACCCCGATTAACCCTAATTTCAGCTGAGCCAGTTGTTTTTTCCTCCAGAAAATGCTATTCTTTAGTAATTCCTGATTTTATAGATCTTTCTTGCTTTATCATAATTATCATTAGTGCTCGTAATAAATAAAATTTTTTAAAAAATTGGGGCGGCAGTGGCTCAGTGGTAGAGCAGGCGGTAAAGCGGGTCATCCAATGTTCCAAGATTGGCGGTCAATTCCCGTTCCAGACCAAAAACACCTGGAGTGTGAGCTGGCAGTTGGAGGTGTCAGCTCACCTCCGGAGCATTGCCGAGGCACCCTTGAGCAAGTTGCCACCCCCCTCACAAGCTGCTCATTTTGGGCGCACCAAGAAGGAGCTGCCCACCACTCTACCTCCCATTGCATGCTGACAGGCCCCCTTGTGTGTGGTTGTGTGTATTACAGGGGCCTGTACACACTAATATGCATGCGTATGATTGATTGGCTAACATACTAGAGTGTGCATTCTTAATTTCCTTTCAGGGATTATAACAGTATATTAAAAAAAAAAAATCACTATTATTGCTATATATATCCCCGTGACCCACTATGGTGGATAAAGTGGCAGAATATTATATATATATACAGTATATACAGTATTTATATATATATATTTGTGTGTGTGTATGTATGTATGTATATACACACACATACACATATAGCATTATATATTATATATATACACTTCAACTGCCTGTGTACATATATATATTTTATATACGTATACACACACAAACACACAGCAACTATGTGCTAACTAGAAACTAGCAAGAACTTAAGGTGACACTATGCCAAACTCTAGATTTAAAGATCATGATTATTGTTGTCTGTTTTTCTCTCCCCTCACCCTGAGACAAGCCGAGACCACCGTACACGCCGAGTCTCATTAGTCTGTTTGGTTGAGTTCCATTAACCACTGGGTCATCGGTCCACAGGCTTAGCCAGTAGTTGGAGAACAAGGAGAGTAGATGTTGTGTGAGAAACAGCAGCAAACTGATGCAGGACAGTAGCACACCAACGGCTTTCAGATAGGACCAAAACACAGACAGCTTTACCTGTGGAGGGTCAAGAGGGTTTGGTTGAAGGGTTTGTATACTGACTGGCTGATTGAACTGTTGAGCACGTCTAGCTTCTACCTACCCGACCAGTGCGGGCTTTGTCAGCTTCTGTCAGCTTGCCCAACTCAGGGTTCTTGGCCTTCTTATTCAACATGCTGTCCTTCTTGTCCATTTGGGTTTGCTGGGACACACTGCTGGCATTTGGGCTGCAAAAGAATGCACAATACCCAACATAAATAACTCATGCAAATTATTGTACTATAACATGGAAGTAATGAGCCTGATGAGAGAACCTTTCATATGTTGAACTTTGTTCTCAGTGCAAACAAGCCATTTAAAAAATAAACTACATTCACCAAACATCTACAATTAAATCCTGTGGTCCAAATAGAATCTTTGTAGTTCAGACATGCTCAGACTATAAATAATAACAATAACCAAAATAATATTCTTTTAAATAACAATGTGTGTCAAGACATGGTAAAAAGGATTTTCTAATTGTTAAGACAGTTATTAAATAATTATTACAATTTACAAAAATCTAACATACACACTGACACTGCACAAGTTGCTTTTGTTGACAGGATTAGCGCTGCAGGTCAAATGTAAACTCATTTTTCTGTTGGTAACATTTAAGTGAAGTCCCATAAAGTTAAGCAGGCCCCATCTCGGGGTCATTTTAGAAGCACAAATTATGCCAGTGATTAAATCCCATGATTTATTGCCTTTGAACTGATTAGGATAAAAACAGTTCAGAGAGATGATTCCAGCTTGGCACACTTTTTTCAGCAAACTTTGTGTAGGTATAAAAAGTGTGAGTACTCCTTCAGACAAGCATTGTTAATACACTTCAACTCCCCGTGCACATAAAGATAAACTTTTCGTGCCATTCTGCCCCAACATTATCCTGTTTCACTCACTGAACAACAGCAGCCACACTGCAGTTCTCTGTTCCTTTGGTTTCACTCTTTGGTACGGATTCTAAATGTCGGAAGAAAACAAAAAATGTATTAATTACGAGGGATTAATCCCTTGCTGAGGGATTATATTGTATCTGCATTAAATATAAGACAAAAAATATTTTTCTTTTGGCCACTAATATTAGGGTTTCCCACAGCAAACCATCTCCACCTCCTCCTGCATCCTCCCATCACACCAACCATCAATTTTGACCTGCCTGTCTCTCCTCCTGCGTGGTAGTTCGATCCACAGCTTCCTTCTCCCTTTGTACAATGGGTCCCTCATCTGCACTGCCCAAACTGTCCCAGTCTCCCCTTTCTGACTTTGTCTAAAAATCCACAACCTGCATTGTGTCTTTAATTGGTTCATTCCCAATTCTTTCCAGGCTCATCTACCTCCCTAAAAATTGTACCACCTGCTCTTCCGCCTTCAGGTCCACCTCATTTCTGTTAGGGCTACTGTCTCCAATCCATAAAACACAGCTGGTCTCACTCTAGTTCTCAACTTTCCCTTTCATCACAAGTCACTTCTGCCACCTTTCTTTTTTTAAGAAGTAAAAAGAAAGAAATGGAGTGTCGTCAGCACGAGTGCAGTGTGTTTTACCATTTATGTCAGTGTGATCGACAGAAGCGTATGTTCGCAGGAACTCAGCAAAGGCTCTGTCTGTAGACAACAGCTGCTGGTAGGAGCCAATTTCGGTGATCTCTCCCTCCACCATGACCAGGATCAAATCAGCCTGGGGCAGGTAGCTCAGCCCATGGGTCACCAGCACACGAGTCTGCACACACAAAAGATCTTTATCTGTAAAAAGTGGTACCCATGGTGGTATGACATGAGAATCAGTCAGTTATTTTATTGCAATTCAGCACAAACAGGTATCAAGTACTGCATTTTAGAAAAAATTGTCTCAGAAAACATGTCTAATGCCACACAGATAAATTATGTGGATCTTTCTTACTCATTTAGCTGTAACCATAGAAGGTAACAACACAGTCTTTAAAGCCACCATTCTCAAATCCACCTGATCTAAAGATTCAAAAGATGCTGTTGAAAGGGGGGGGTATCCATACAAAAATACCTTGAGATACGAGTTTATTTCTTTCCATTTCTGAGCTCAGGAGGTGATCTGAGGCGCCAGTTGACCTGCTGAGCACTGCTGAGGTGCCCTGGAGCAAGGCATCGTCGTATTACAAGCTGCTCATGGTGCGATAATGGGAGGCAGAGCGGCCCCGCCGCCCCGTAAGTGTGTGTGTGTGTGTGTGTGTGCGTGTGTGTGTGTGTGTGTGTGTGTGTGTGTGTGTATGGGCCTGCACGATGTACAGTATATATGCATGTGTGAATATTTGGAGTGGGGAAAAAAGTAATTTCCCTACGGGGATTATTAGAGGATTTACTTGTTTATTTTAAATTATGGAATACTTTACCTGTGCATTATTGATTATATATTTACATAACAAGTTACACGGGTTGCATTTTGGTTGGCACTAAAGAGCCACGTTGCCATGTCCAAATCTGTTCATCATACCACATAGAAATTTCTGCACCAGCTGAATTTTTAGACAATGTCATGAGATTTTGAGTATGTACAGGGCTCCAAAAAGAGTATTTACTTGGAACAACAATAACTTCTTGCAGAACAGAGTTTATGTTCGGTGTGTGCTTCAGCAGACTGTAATTGAAGTTATCAAGCTATATACTATCAGACTTAATTCTGCAAATTTGTTTTTTTCTGTGTCCACACCGTACCTGACTAAAACACCAATAAATCATTGTGAAAAAAAAAGCAGCGAAAAGACGATATAAAATGTTACTGTCAAATGAAATTCTATATTGTTCTTCAGTTTAATCCCGACTCACCTTGTCCTTTAGCAGTCCCTGTGGGCCAATGACTTGATCAAAGATGTGTTTTCCAACATTAGCATCAACAGCTGACAGAGGGTCATCCAGCAAGTAGACTTCACGGTCACAGTAGACAGCCCTGGCCAGGCTCACCCTCTGCTTCTGACCTCCAGAAAGATTCACTCCCTGTACACAAGCCAAACAGAGTGCTAAATTACTTTGTGTGATGTGTATGAATGTTTTCAAATTGCATAGCATTGGAATTTCGTGAATATGTAAAGTATGCAGAGTTTCACAGTGTTCTCGTTTACGCGTCCTTGCGTCTTTGACGCACATTTGTTTACAGGGATGCACGATCGTCAGACAGCGTGAGTCCCTGGGACGCCAGCTTTAAATGTACTTCCATTAAATAAAAATATTCACAATTTTTCCATTTCTCCACTTAAATTTCGAACTCAGAGATCGCCAGTATTTTTGGTCTTGCGCAAGTTTCTCGTCACGAGACTCACCTGCATGATTCTTCCTTATTAAAATCGACCAAACGGCATCATGACGTCGCTGCAGTGGGGGCGAGGAGTTAGTTTGACCCTACAGAGCGAGCGTAAGCTGTCGCTTATGTTTGGAGAGTCTTGGGTTTGTCTGTCTATTAAAGCGTCTTGAAATGTCTGCTGATGTGATTAAGCGCTATACAAATAAAGGTTAATTATCACCACTCCTCTGAAAAAGAATCAAAAGTTGGAGAAAAACCAACTGACAATGACATTACCTCTTTCTTTATTTCTAAAAGTTTTTTAATGACTACCAGGCTTTAACATTTTGATAAAATATATCATTTTACTGTTTTTCTTTTTACTTAAATAGTTATGACGACATTATTAATAAAACCATTTAAATTAGCAGTTTATTTATGTTTAATTTTTATATTTTACTATTGGCAAAACTGAATCCTTGCGTACGCTTCTACCATACATTCTGTTATTACATTTGGGATGCATAAACATCATGTTGGGATGAACAAATTTTTCTTGAAGCGCATCCCGGGGATGCGCTACTTTCTTGAGGTAAAATGAACTCTGGTTTCACAGATGTTACAAAAGATCATAATTAGCACAATTAACAGGTTATTCCAAACTGACAGTGTTTCACCGGTGTGGCTTTGAAATAAATGAAGTGTGCAGCCTATTTAAGTTTCATGTTTGTCATTGCGCCTAAACTCAGTCCACATCACCTCTGTCACCGTTGGCCTCTGCGTGATGTCGCTCTGTTATGAGACTAGTCTACAAAAACTAAAAGAAGGAAAAAATAAATCAACTTTATTGATCCCCGTAGGGGAAAATATTTGTCCACTCTAGTGTTGATCTCATGCATATGTACAGTATATGGGACACACACACACACACGCGCGCACAAACACACACACACAAGACTTGTGAGCATGCCCCAATGACAAACTTATAAAGGGGGTGGTGCCATGCTCAAGGGCACCTCGGCAGTGATCAGGGGGTAAACTGGCACCTCCCATTGCCAGTTAACACACTGAATTTTTTTGGCCCACATGGGCCTCGAGTTGACCACCCTCTGGTCCCAAGCCCAAAAATCCTCTTCACTGTTCAACAGTGAAACTAAGCCAAATTTCTTAAAAAGTGTATACAATAAACCATATATACTGGCACCATATGAACAAAATACAATGATATCAGCAATGTGGTACATTCATAAAACCATATCAATACATCAATATCAAGTCAACAACGAGGATGTCATTTGCAAAAACTGCAAATAAGTTTGCTGACATGTACTGTATTTGCCTTTCTACATCCTCAAACCCCCACGTTTTAAATCCAGACACCTACACCAAACATCCTACTTGTGTACCACTCTGCAGACAAAAGGCCCTTTGAACACGAGCTGATACCTTCTCTCCAATCTCTGTCTCGTCTCCGGCAGGAAGAAGCTCCAAGTCAGGTTGTAGTGCACATGCCTCCACCACACTCTGATACCAGGTCTCTCTTCTCTCCTGACCAAACATGATGTTGTCTTTAAGTGTAGAATTTTGGATCCAGGCCTGCTGGGAAACATATGCCACCAATCCCTGCAAAATGAAACACAAAAGACCCACACAGAAGAAATTTAATGTCTACAACTATCAGAAATCATAGAAACACACTCCCAACTCCTGAGAAAATGAGACACTCAGGTTCAATTTTTGGACAGTCCGTAAGTGTGCAATCTTTTAAAATAGAATTTAACCACGCCACTCACAACATCTGCGATTTTGCAGATCTTTGTGGAAATAAAACGTTTCAGTATACCATGCCAGTCTGTTTCCCTTAGCATCCCCACCAACTATGGCTACCTTCAGAAATCACAAATGTTTCATCAACCTTACTTTAATAAGGTGGTCAAGCTACAAAATCAATCTGCTGAGTGATGCTTTTCCAAAAAAAGACTAAATATGAAAATAATATGACAAGATCTCAATCAAACCCTAGCATTATCTTATGCAGCTCATTTAGAGACTTCTGCCATAAAAAATAAAAATGTATCAGCATCATATCAACCAACCATTTTGTCTGAAACACGGAAACAGCAAAAAGTGCTAGCAGAAAATTCAAAATATAAATGTGCAGTAGCTCACTCCACAAAGACTTGGCTTGGGAACCAAATCAAGACAAGCAGTCTGGGAAAAAAATCAGTGAGAGGCAACTGTTGTGGATGAGAGGGAGAGCTGTAATGTAATGTGATGAACTCTAATGAATGTAACTGTGATACAATTACTCTACAGTTCTCACTTTGTCAAATCAGGAAAACATCCCTTCTGTTGTTTTTGGTGTTCTTCAATGTTACATTTTATTGTTTTCAACACACCCCCACCCAAGCGAGCAGCCACCTTGACAACCACAGTTCCTTCAAGTTTTTCCATCTCTCCGAGCAGGGCGGACAGTAGTGAGGATTTTCCTGAGCCCACATGCCCCACCACGGCCACAAGAGAGCCTTCTGGGATGCACACATTCAGCCTGGAGACACAGATTGAACTCAGATCACTTTCATTTCAGTACCTGCTTGGTTCATTTCTGACAGAGTAAACTGGACACAAAAATAGCAAACGAATACATTGTAAGTCTGTCAATAGTTACAGTTTTAAAGATGCACCTTGATAAGCTGCTCATTAGGGCGCATCACGATAGAGCTGCCTGCCACTCTACCCCTCCCTGCATACCCACAGGCCCCCTGTATGTGTATGTG
The DNA here is from genome assembly GCA_013358685.1 of Antennarius maculatus. NCBI lineage: Eukaryota > Metazoa > Chordata > Actinopteri > Lophiiformes > Antennariidae > Antennarius > Antennarius maculatus. The sequence continues at coordinate 16,225,987 of CM023620.1, read as the reverse complement.
TGTATTATGGGCCTGTACACATTGATATGCAGGCGATTGAAATAACAAGTGTGATCTACAGTGTGCTAATAATTTCCCTTTGGGGATCAATAAAGTATATCTTAATCTTAAATGCGTATTTCGAATATTGCATCACATTTTTTTTGTTAGTGCCCTGAAGGTGAGAAGAGATGACACTTACTTTTTGAGTGTTGGTGGTTGAGTTCTGGACCAGCTGAACACTCCATCCGCTATAGAGATACTGTATGGGACTGTGAAGAAGTAAAAACAGCATAATAAAATACTATACAGCATATCGTAGATATGATATACATCTATATCCATAGACAGAAAGCACACATCTACATTACATGTAAGAACAAGTTATTCTGACAAGGAGGGAAAAACAGATAAAGCAATAAAAATCAAGGATGAAGAGAAATACTCACAGTTTGCTCCTGGATTGTGTTCTACTCCGTGTTCCTGCAGCTCCTCGTGTGACAGGAACACCCTCAGGCGCTTTAAGGACACACTGGCCTGAACAGACATGGGAGAAACAACAAGGCTTTAGAAAACATCAAGATAATTTGACATTTGTAGTTTTGGGAATAAAATATTTATGACCCCTGCACCTCCCAGTTTCAGGATGTATGTATGCATCTGATTTAGCTGTTTGTTGAATGAACATGTTTGCATTTCAGAATGAGTGTATGTGAGGAAACATCCCCTCTGTGTATACTGGTTTATGTATGAAAATGATAAAATTATATGTAAGCTAGTCAACGTATATACAGTATTATGCTTGACAGCAATATATATTTTTATCAACTCTTTGTAATAACCAAATCAAACAATACATTTATGAAAATAGTTCAATAGTATATTGCACTTTAATAATTGCAAGAATTTCTCTCAAACATGCGATTTTTACTGACTACTGTTGATTGAAGATGGTTCAGATCCTTAATGACAAAAGTACTTTTTGTAGACCACAACTTTGCTGCCATGACCAGTAAATGTGATGTAAAGCCAGTCAACAACTTCTGTCAGTACTTGTTACATTTACAGTCAAACCTGATCTAGTTCACATCCAGGCACTCTTGCATTGGTTCATCCTGCTGTCATGTGTCCCCAGTGTGTCCTAACAGTCTGACAGCAGAAGGTTCAGTATATTGTCAAGTATTTTCATGCATACTCTTGTGCTTGTCAGACAGACTCCAGACTGAGCCGTGTTGTCTTTCACCGGAACAGCCACTCTCTTAGTGATGGATCTCTAGGTAATGTTGTTGAAACGTTAAGAATGCAACTTCTAGGATGATCTCTTTTGACACTGAAATATTCTTCTCCTTCTGGCATTTTCCCATTAACCTTTGCAACATGGGATCATCCTCTTCAAATACCCTCTGTCTCCTGTAACCTTTCTCAAACTTATCACCTGTATGTCTTCCCTCACTAATTCCATAAACCTCCTCATTGGTCTTCCTCTTCTCCTTTTTGCATGGCAGCTCAACATCTTTTATCCCTACACAGTTATCATCTCTTGTACATTCATGCCCAAACCACATCTGTGCCACTTTCCCAGTAAACTGTCCAACATGACTGTCCCTCTAACGTACTTGTTCCTAATCCTGTCCATTCTGATTACCTCAACATTCTCAGCTCTGTCTCCAGGTTAACCTCTTGACTTTTGGTCATTTCTACTGTCACTAAACTAGACAAGATATATGGTCTCCCTAACCTCCCGTAGAAATTATCCTTCAACCTACTTGGAAACCCTGTCACATCCTCTTCTTCACGTTTCTTTTTTGTCTACTGTGAAATCATTCCTGAAACAGGTTATTATGTGAACACAATGAGACACGTGATGATTAGTGTTAATTATGTGACTGTTGGAACACTAACCTGTACTATACTACTGATGACCATTGGAAGCACATTGAGAGGAAAACGAAGTATGTTGAAGAGTGCCAATGAAACAAAGGCCTTCTGGGCATCAAGCACGTTCTCTTCATCAATCATCACATACACAGCAAACGTAGACAGGGCAACCTGTACAAGAAGAGAGACCACAGGATCATGAATAGCACTGCTGCTCTCACTTTAAGAAGTATTGTCTGATGATTTAGATATTTATTTACAAAAAATCAAGATAAGTAAATCATGTTCAAATGACATACAGCTCGTTTTGGTTTTAAAAACAAGCTGAGTCTCAAGAAAGTCGCCTTTAAATAAAATGGCGCCTTTAAATAAAATGTATTATTATTATTATTATTAAAACACTGCAACAATGTGAAGAGATCTAGCCAACACCTGTGACACCTGGAAGCAGTTTAATGTTTCTGTTGTTTTTTACTTTTTTTAGCAACATTTTAGTAACAAAGAACCAGTTATAGATTTTACATGCATTTTAAACTGCATCCAAAATTTTGTTGTGCGATTGATGGCCATGTTTTTTGTTTTTTTTTTAATCTGTGTAACAAAAGGTGTTTGTTATATGTGTTTTGCTTCTGCAATTCTAGATCTGCTCCATAACTATACACTTTCAACTGTGGGACATGTCCGTCTTCCTGTGGTAGACTCACGAGGAAAGGAGCGCAGATCCATGTGAAAGTGGATATTGCACCCAGATAGGCAGCCTTCCTCAGGACCTGCAGCTCACTCTTACGGATTTCTGACACCTTGTCCTTGAAAGCCAGCTCCCACGCATATAGCTTTAGTACCTTGATGCCATTCATCATCTCATTCATTAGCTTGATGCGACTGTCTTTACTCTTCATCTGAGACACCTTTCCAACACAAAGACACAAAACATTGACCAAATCAAACCATGCGATGCCTTCAACTGAAATTAAACTGTCCTTCCAGTGGAGAAAACGTGGTTTTCTTAGAACTTTGCATGCATGTTTTATGTGTGTATGCTGCCAGGATACGCTGTCATTGTCGATGTACATCTGATCTACTAATGCATGCATTGTTGAGTCATATGAACATTAAAAAGGATGGGAAAGGTCAAGAAGTTGATCTGGTCATGAAATGCTGTACTGCTTTACAATGTTTGTCTGTGTAGAAGTCGCACTTGATAGGTTTTTGTTTTCATCGCGATTACAGCATTAACAGGAACCATCAGAACCATCACTGCCACGCCGGCCAAAACGGACGGTCCCAGGGTCTGCCAAGCACAAAGAACAAATAAATGAAATAAACATATCAAAAAATGCTTCCACAAAACATAAGCTGAATGCCTGGGTGGTAACTCAGTCCCCCTTGGGGAGGGGGCTTACGGTCCATAGGTATAACCTATATGACTGGGTTTCAACTCTAAGATTTAACAATGTCATGAGATGAGATGAGATAAGGGAAGCTTTTTCAAGCTTTTCCTACAAGTCCAGTTGATTTAAACACAGATCATCCTCAACAAACTCTAAATATCCATCCTCACGTTCACAGGAAGTATTTGAGAAGCAGAGCATCCCATAGACTGTTCTTCAGCACACATTCCTGACTTGTAATACATTTTATATATTTTTTTGCTTACATTTTTGCATTTTGCAGCACACTTGTCATTAATGATTGATATCTTAGAACTCTGAAACTGAGACTTATTACTACAGCCAATGAATGCCCTTCGATAATTTTTTGGAGAAAGGATAAAAGTTGAACAGTTCAAACTATTTTAAATTTCATCCACATCAAAAACCTGTCAAAAATGTGAGAAGTGGCAAGTAAGGAGTGCATCACAAGAGTGCCAACAGCAATGGTTTAAATGGTGGCGCATGTCTTGTTCTAGACCCAATAGATACTAGATAGATAATAGAGAGATAATAGATGTCTTTGTCAATGCCTATAAAAGACTTAATCCCCAAAATTTTTATCACAATGTCATGAAATTCATGCATGTTTTACACGTGTATGCACACACATAAAACATGTGTTTTATGTGTGTGCATATAAAACACACACAAGTGCTCTCCTGTAGGTGATCAATGCTTCTGACAGTATATCAAGTTGCTGACTTAAAAAAAATACTGTCCAGTTGTATGTTGGGATGGTCATGAACACCTCTCAAGTATGTTTGTGCACTCCTTGAGGTGTCATATAAGAAACAGAAAAGTACTCTGATCATTAATTCTACATTTAAATTGCTCTTCAAAATTATTTGGTCCAAATCCCTGCATTTTTTTTGATAGAAAAATATTGTAATTTCAGCTCTTGTCAATATTTTGCAGCCTTTGTATGGATAGTGTATTAATACCAAAACAGTTGTCTTATCAAGTATGAAAAAAAGTCATACACTCGGTAGCACTGTGTCATTTCAAGCTAGTCTTCTGCACGAGAGAAGAAAGAAAGATAAAAATGATAATAGCTTTAAAACCATGATTCTAGTGAAGTTGTCACAGTTAACAGAAATTGTTATGGCAAAGGTAATAACTGGTTCTGATCAACACCTTTGTTGATCGCTTACCAGAAGACACGCATTACTGTAAGCTGCAGTTGGAGGTCTGGACCTCTTAAATGATTTCTTACAAGGACAAAGATGTATTGACTACAATGGTGAATGTCAAGCTGCATAGGATGTCTGTAAATGCTCTGTAATTCTACCTGCCACAGAAAGTAAAGGGCCAGCACCACTTGCAGAGGGGCTGACCATGTCATGTTAAGGTAAGTGAGGAGGTCCATGAAGCGCTGAGCATCAACTGACATCAGGTTAACAATCTCTCCCACGGTAGACGTGCGACGTGCTTCACTGCTTATAACTAAAGCCTGAAAGACCAGATACAGACGAAACCTTTAGTCAACAAAGCTCTGACTGTAAATTCAAAACTGAAGTGTGCAAGCAACAGAGAAAGAAAACAAGTTTGAATAAACGGTTGTGACCTTTTATTCAAACTTGTTTTCTTTGTTATAGCCAACACCTGTGACACCTGGAAGCAGTGGAGAACAGCCACAATAGCTAAATGTGGCAGTTCTCCCCCGAAAACTGCCACATTTAGCTATTGAAGAATAATTCAATGATCAATTGAGTTACTCTTGAATGGATAAATCAGTCAACTTCTTCCAGGTTATAAACAAAGTGAGCAGTAGCTGCGTAATGCGTAGGTTATTACATGAAATATTCTCTATCACTCATTACCACATTTTGATAGTCTTCAAAACCACAGAATTAAAATCACCTTTAAATAAATAATTAAATAATTGTTTACCTTCCGGTAGACAGCTCCAATGATGGCAGTACGAAGACGCATGCCTGAGGTGAAGCAGACGTGAAAGTACTTCTGCAGGATGAGTGACTGCACACAAGTACATATGAAGAGCAAAGCAGTGTAGAAGTAGCCCTGCCAGGAGTGGGCATTGTCATCTTTGACAAAGTGGATGAGTAACCTAAATGGGATAAAAGTGAAGGAAATGAACACTATGGCCCCTTTTATCTCAACTGTAACCCCTTGAGATGTTGCACCTCATTCTTGATGGGGTCCAGCAAACACAAAGAAAACATTACACAAACATACCATAGACTGCAAAGACCTCAGCTATTGTACAGTAACTGGGGAACTTAACACTTTCATGAAGTAAAAAAATTTCAGGGCATGATGGTCAAGAGGCAAACAATGTGCCTCAGAGATAATTGATCATATTTTGAATTGAATGGTTAGAAATGATAACTGCATAAGAGAAAATCAGCAAGATCCAACATTGATAAAGTCTGTAAATATTATATGTACGTATATAAAAATTACAAAATTCCAAGTGTTTACCTTACCCTAAAACTGCTGTCAATATTATAACTGACCTGACCACACCCAGCAAATGGCCTAATGAATGTTCAGGGGACACATTGCTGGCCCACCCACCATGGTGATCCCAGACAATCGTATATCTACAATATTCTATCTATGACCTAATTTTAGGTAGTATTAAAATGACATTATTGTTGTTAATTATTATTATTACTGTACTTACTGTTGTTTCGTGAATGTGAGTATACAAAAATATCAACGATCAAATGGGCAGCAAAAGCTAATTTGTCCAACAAAGCAGTCACTTGTGTTCATTATGACACAGCTTTTGTCTTGACCTAGTTCTCCTGTCGGCGATCCAACATAGAGGCTACTACGGTCCTACATCTGGCCTTGTCCATGTACATCTTTTTTGCGCCTGTTGGGCTGAGGCATAGGGACCGGAGGTCATCTTGGACACAGTCGTACCACCGTCTTTTGGGTCTACCGGCAGGGCATCCTGCAGGCCAGCCTGCTTTTTCTGGTGAAAAGTCAAAGGCAAGCTTGTCCGGGCATCTTAGGTCCATCCTCATTCATGTGCCCATGCCATATCAGTCTGCACTGGCATGTTAGAATGGAAGGTGGTGTTTGCTCTGTTCTGGCCCGAAGTGTTTTGTTACTAGCAAAGTCATTCCCTCTAATACTGAGTAGTTGACGCTGGGTCTGACTATCAAAAGTGTCAATCTTGGAATTAACTACTTTGTTGGTGGTCTATGTTTCTGCGCCATATAGCAGAAAAGAGTTTACCAGAGCCTTACACATGTGTATCTTACTTTTCATGGTTATACGGTGTTTTTTCCACAAGGGATGTTTGAGTTTGTGGAAGGCATGAGTGGCTCTAGCAATCCTGGTGTTTATTTCATTGGTCATGGACTGTATGGTGGAGCCCAGGTAGCTGAACTTGGTCATTGACTATTAGTAGGGGTGGTAGGCAAGAATATTGTGTAACGTGATTACATCATGTGTAAGATGCAAAAAGGTGCAAAAGCACCCCTACTTTCTCCGTAAACTCCGAAGAACACAAGTGCCACCGCCATCATGTGCTCATTCTCACACCATTGAGAGTGTCCCAACTGGTTGCATCACTGTGTGGTTTGCATTGGGGTTCTTTCCCCCTACAATACACTTTAAGCACTTGACCTGTCTAATTTTCCAGTACACGTAGTGAATACTGAATTTTCAGACAAATTGTACGTAAAATCTGACCTCGATACCTTAAACCAGAGTTGCAGCTGAACAATAACAAAATACAGCAGGTTGGGGAATTCCAGTACTGAATCGTTTGTACATAAAGGTATTGATGAAAAGCAACACTATTTGGTCATGTAGAGCAAGCAAATTTACTTACCGTAAGATTTCAGGCCCAGTGAATACAAGGACATCATGGATGATCTTATACAGGCAGGAAATGAGAAAGTAAGGGCCAAAGGTCAAGCACAATGCCCTGAGAAGGGATGGTTCCTTATTTCTCACAGTGGGTTTTACAATCAAGATTTCAGATTCCTCTGCAGATCGGTGCTCTTTCTTTTCATTGTGCGGGACACGCTTAGGGGAGAAAACAAGATTGTGCTCTGTCCTGGGGAAAGAGAATAGAAGGAGAGGCAGCAAAATTTTATAAATATAATTGATGAGATGAAAACATTTCCCCACAGGCCAACAACAGGCAAAAAATAATCCAAAGTAAAATTAAGTGTTTGTAGCAGCAAGAAAAAAAAAAGAAGCAAAAATTAAACGTGCATTAAAGCTCAGTTTGCCACTGGTCGAAGCCAGACACTTTAACCTGGAGAATACAAAGCTTACTGTATAAGACAGATTGCATCTAAAACCAGCAATCTTAAACATTAAATACCGTATTTTTCGGACTATAAGTCGCAGTTTTTTTTTTCATAGTTTGCCCGGGAGTGCGACTTATACTCTGGTGCGACTTATGTGTGAAATTATTAACACATTATTATATCATTTCACGTTATTTTCATACTAAACCTCAAGAGGGCGCTGTTGATAATTTCAACATTGCCGGTATGTTCTGACACTTTTTCGGAGGATCGTTTTGAGCTGTAGCGCAGTTTGTCCCCGCAGGCTTCCGTAGCGTTACGTTGTAGTTAAGCAAGTAATGACAGTTGTTTCCACTCACCGTCTCGTTTTTCTGCCGTGCCTGAAAAGCTCATAAGTCTGAGTACATGCATTTATTTTTGGAGTGAATTTGCTGGTCGTGGTGTCGCAGTTCGTTTGCTGTGTGTCTGTTATAGTTGGTCGTGCTATCGGCACTAATGCGCTAGCCCATTAATGGGATTTTTCATGCTATATTAGCATTGAGCTAATCGCTGTTTGCTACTTAGACTGTGTGGAGTTGATAATAACTAGTTTGTATTACGTTTTGTGTTTGTGAATGTATGGGAATCAAAGTCTGGCATGTTGTTTTTGTATGTTTATTTCAGTTTTACAGCACTTTTCAGTAAAATATGTCGTTACCAACATTACCTGTCATGTCAGTCATGTAACGTTAGTATACCGTACACTTATTCAGCCTGTTATTCTCTATTTTATTTTAATTTTAAATTGCCTTTCAAGATGACATGTATGTTTTTGGTGTTGGATTTTACCAAATAAATTTCCCCCCAAAATGCGACTTATACTCCAGTGCGACTTACATGTTTTTTCCTTCTTAATTATGCATTTTTTGGCTGGTGCGACTTATAATCCGGAGCGATTTATGGTCCGAAAAATACGGTATAAATTGAATTTATTTTCAAGGGATTTCTGGATTAAGTTTTAACTTCTTTCCTTTTGGCTTTTCCCTTCAGGGGTCGCCACAGCAAATCAATTGCCTCCATCTAACCCTGTCTTCTGCATCCTCTTCTCTCACACCAACTACCTTCATGTCCTCTTTCACTACATCCATAAACTTCCTCTTTGGTCTTCCTCTAGGCCTCCTGCCTGGCAGTTCAAAACTCAGCATCCTTCTACCAATATATTCACTATCTCTCCTCTGGACATGTCCAAACCATCTCAGTCTGGCCTCTCTGACTTTATCTCCAATTATTTTTAATTAATTAATTTTAATTTAAAATAAATTTTTAACTGATTAATATTTAATTATTAATTTTCAACTCAATTAATTTTTAACTGATTAATTTTTAACATAAAACATTTTTTACAGGTCACGAATAGCCAGAAAAAATAATGGCTTTATCAGGAAAATCAAAATGTTCTGGAGCAGCAATAATAATTTTAAAAAATTCAAACTTAACCATAATACATTTAAGCTCAGTTTACTGCTCTGTGATGGACGCTCACTTGTCTGAACCAGACACTTGGTGTCTCATCTTGGATTGAAGCTCATCAATGTTCGGTGTCAGGCTTTGAGTTGACGAAATCTTAAAAACATCTTTTTAACCTTTTTCCTTGGCTTAGCCACCGTACCTCTGTTTGATATGGAAGTCACCATATTCTGAATTTAAGTCCTCCAAAAAAGACTGGAATTGCCAGGAATTTAACCCCTTGGCTCATAAAATTAATTGCTCGTGTTATGGTGCTCATTACGTATTCCATTCAAGGCTTTTCCACACAATGACTCCTGGTGTCCGATGCACATAGCGCGTGTTCGGAGTCCACTCTGCGGATGTAAATTGGCAGCTGAGCAATATCAAATGTCGGTGCTCTCATCCACAGCTAGGGAAGATGTGATGAAGTCTTTTTCCTCTCCTGCCAGCTGTTGATTTACACTGTCAGCAATGGCGCTTCTGCTCAGGCTCACATTTGAAAATGCTTTCCTTTTATCTGAGCACACGATGTTGCATACTTTCACAATTCAGTTTTTGATGAATTCTCCCTCGGTAAAGAGCTGGGATGGTTTGTGACCTCTGCTGCCACAATAAAAAAAGCTTTTACAGCAACCTTACGTTGTAATTTGGCTTTTGTGAACATGCCTGCTGTGACAACATACTTTGTTTCATCTCTTCTACCTGCTCGTGCCTTTGTTTCATGTCCAGATGTTTGCACATGTCTTAGTGTTTTGTTTCAAAGTGTTTTCTTACGTTTCATTCTTTCATTACAGCCACACTGTCTCCGCATACAAGACATGTAGTTTTACCTTTTATATCCATGAACATACTGTATACTCAATCTGCCTTGGAAACCTGTTTTCAAAGTCCACCTGTTTTACGGCCAATTATGGGGAGCTGATCAGTTGACCACAGGTGACTAGCTCCATAAGGATGCTCATGAATGAGTACAAGGACTCACGCTCCAGGCTCCTGATTCATGTTCTAACGCGCTGGCAGTGCATTGTGGGATTTTTAGTGTATTAGTGACACATGCAATAACCCAGCGGGCCAGCTCTAGTTGGGATTATCATGCAGGCCAAAGACAATTACATCGCAAACCAGACTTGACCCGCTGGCCTTGATTTTGACATATTTACTCTACAATGTCTAGGCGGCACAGTGGGTAACGCTGTCGCCGCACAGCAAGGCGGTTTCCGGTTTGTGTTCCACTCTGCAGAGTTTGTATGTTCTACCCATGTCTGTGAGGGTTCTCTGGCTTCCTCCCACCTCCAGAAGCATGCCTTCAGGCAAATTGGCCAGTGTCAAATTAGCTGAAGGTGTGAGTGTGTGTGTGGGCGGGTCTGTCCGATTCTATGTGGCTCCGTGGTGCACTGGCGTCAAGCCCAGAGTGTCCCCTACCTCACGCCCCAAGCTCGCTGAGATAGGCTCCAGCAAACCGCAACCCACGACAACAGATGAAGCAGGTATTGAAAAAGAATGAATGAAAAAATCTCTAATCCCAGAGGGACTAGACAAAATTTCAGCCATTGCAAAATGGAATAGAAAATGAATGTGAGAAGTTATTTTCAGGTCAGCTGAGACTGTAAACGAAATCTTCTTGTAAAGTGAACAGATACAAGGAATGCATCTTTTTTTAATGCAGCTTAATGTCAGAGGAAAGAAAAATTTTCTATATTCATGTAAATCTATTTGGTACTAAGTGGAAGCAGACTGAGGGAGAACTGTTGGACATCTCAGCTTATGCCCAATCACCACTCCTTTCCTGCTATTTTGAGATTCTGACCTTTTGACTTTTTGACATTCAGCATTCCAATGAGTCATCAGATGTGGAACCACTCTCTGGGAGCAGTCTTCAGGGTTCAACGACCAGAGATCCTTTTCCTCCAGGGGACGCTTGTAGCCCGTCACCATCATCCTGGTGCAAAGAAAAAGTAAGAGACAGGAGGGTGAGAAATATTCAAGTGTAATTATACAACATGGCAAACAAAGGTGAGACCTACATGTGAGCTAACGTAGGGATGATATACAGATGTGATTCCACTGCATAATAAGTTTTAATTTCATTTTAAATTGTCTTGTAAAAGCAGAATAAAATCAGAAAACATCCAGGAAAAAAAGTTGGATGTAAACCAGAACTATGCTATTTAAAAGATTATGAGATATATTTTGTAATACAGTAATCCCTCGCTTATTCACGCTTTACGACTACCCGGATTTTTAAAATTATTTATACATTATATATTGTCCTCGATGAGATGAAACTTACATCTCATCAAGGACAAGGAAAAGAGCGAGAGGCGAGGAACAAGTGTCTCCCATGAGCTGTAGTCATGTGACATTGTACGCGCATGCTATTGGCTGACAGCATCCATGTGTCCACTGTGTTCCGATACTCACGGTTCCTCCTGCAAGTTTACTTTTGCCTTGTGAAGTGGAATTTTTTCTTTGTGAAACCATTGCAATGGCTTCCAAACGTGCTGCTGGTTTAATATAAGTATGGGGCGGGATCCTAAACGTTTAAATAACTGTATACGTAAATAATAAAATAAATATTTGGTCGCTATATCACAGATTTTTGCTTTTCATGGGTGGTCCTGGAACGCATTAACAGCGAGTAACAAGGGATTACTGTATATCTTTACGTAACCAATAAATGTTTGCACTGTCATTTGTTAGTCTTAGTAATGAATAGTTTTGGATTACATGTTTTAGAGAGATAGGGTAGAAGAAACAGTCCAACAGTTTGTAATAATGTGATCCATTTTTTGTGGGTTCCAGCGGTGGGCAGGGAAAAGATTTTTTCTTTTAACTTCGTGAACAATTCCTACAATGTACAGTAGTCCCAAAGTACCATAGGACTATTGTGAGTGTAATGAAATAACTAAGAAACTGAACTGCCTTTCACATTTGTCCACGCTTTTGATGCGTCTCCAACCATATACTGTTTGAGTGACCAAGTATTTCAAAATGCAGGGTGTGACAAGTACTTGGATGGCATAGTCAATGTGGTCCCAAAACTGAGTGAGAAACAAAAGACATTCCTCGTCCTCAATCATCACTATTTTGGTTAGATAGTGGAAATAAATGGTCTTCCAAAATGTGAAAATTTCAGGTGAGGAAGCAACAGCCATGGTGGAAAAGTAAGCACAAATAAAAAAATTGGTGAAGAACTACTTCAGATGAAATGGAAATTTCAGGACTCTGAAAAGCCAGCAGATATATTTGAAAGTGACTATATTTGTGATCAGACTTTGCAATGCAGCAGTGTCTAATTGACATAATAATATAACGTCAAAATTCACACAAAACACAGGTAAGTATATGAATGCACTTACAACAATATATACCTAACTTTATCAGGTTACTAGGCTGATAACTGGAACTTGGTAGTTGTAGTAGTGGTAGTAGTGGTAAACTTGTAAACTAAACCTTTTAAACCCCAGGAGGTTTTATGTTTTATGTTAAATGCCTGAAATTACATTAATTGGTACGTAAAATTGATTTTGCTCACTCGAATCATTCTTAATAGTTCATACTGTATCTTTAAATAGCCTTACACACAATGCCCTCAGTCTCAGTGATGCAAAATTTAAAAGTCTTTACATATAAGTTTATGGCAAGTGAACATGACACTAGATATTATGTGGGTTTCTCTGGACAGTGCTTCCTTTGCTGAGCTGAATCCCCCTAGGATTCAAAATGTAATTTTGAGTCCTAGTAATTTTTAAATTTAGACTTTGGGCCTCCAAATACTTTTTATGAAATCTCAACAGCTGTAGAATGGAAACAGTAACTAAGAGTTTAACCTTTCTGTGGTGTATGGACACATACCACCTGGATAATAAACATCTGCTTACCTGGTGATCCACCAGAAAGTGATTCGGGAGAGAAAAGGAGATCTTGTCTCAGGGCAGGGATTCTAAAAAAAATTATATAGTGTGATCAATAATACTTTTCTGGAGTTCAAATAATAATAATTGAAAACAGAAACTAGACACAGAGGTGACATATTATTGTATATCATTAAATAATCAGTGTTTTTGCCACATTAGTGCATTAGTTTAAGTGCTTCTATCCTTCAGACATTAAATACACAAAAAATGACACCACATGCTTCATTTTGACAATATGACTAAAAATACATTGTGAGTTGAAAAGTCAGGACCATGCAGCTAGTTATTTAGTTATTTTAGACATCATGATACACATTTTTCTTTTGAATGTCTTTGCTGAGACCACAGCTTAGTTTTGAAATGAGTCAAATAGCATTGTTATTAAGAGATTAAACAAATCAAAGCACCACCTGAAGACTCCACATTTGTTATGAAAATCTGGCGATTCAAATTAGGGGACTGTAATTTCCTGGCAGTTTTTTATCAGCTTTAGTATCACAAACTATTCAATATACATTTGTAAAAAAGTGTAAATGTTTCCATCCCTAATATTATGACAGAGAAAGAGGGAGGGACAGAGACAGACAATGAAAGATTACCGAATCTTTAATGGCCTGGGAGAAGAGAGGAGGCTGGTCAGTCAAACAGGACAGGAACAGGGCAACCAGCAGCAAAGCATAGTAGATATAGAAGGTGGTGTACCTCCACACAGACACTGTCAATGGCTTAAAATGAAAGATAAAACAGATCAAGCTTTTAACCCACTGGATTTGCTAGTGTAAGACCTTGTTTTGTTAGCAGAACATTAGATATAACATTACGAACACTTGTGAGATGTTTTTTTGATCACATCTACCATGATACAATCATGAAACCAAATGAATCAAGTTACATGTTCAAAACTTAAATGTGACATCAAATTTAATTAAAACAGACTTAAATTGTTGACCCACCTGATGTATTGCCTGGAGTATCTTGGACCTAAAGGTGACTGTGGCACAGAGAAGTGCCAGCAGCCAGTAGATCAGCATTACTCCAGAGGACTGAACCCCTTTCATCCGTTCATACTGGACTAAGAGGGTGGCCAGTAACTAGAGCGCACACACACATTTATACATCATGTACAAACAGGGCAGTGATTTTTGTGTGTTATAATTAATTATATATATATATATATATATATATATATATATATATATATACATACACACACATATGCATTTATTATCACACACATACAGGCTGAAGCTCGCGTGCACACACACACACACACACACACACACACACACACACACACACACACACACACACACACACACACACACACACACACACACACACACACACACACACACACACACACACACACACAGGTATGAAAAAGTTTGAGAACCCCAAATAGTTTTTCTGATTTTCCTTCATAAATTGCTGGTTGTTCGGATCAGTAATTTCAGTTAAATATATCATATAGTAAATGAACACAGTGATATTTGAGAAGTGAAATTAAGTATGTAGGATTTACAAAAAGTGTGCAATAATTATTTAAACAAAAGTAGGCAGGTGCATAAATTGGGGCACCCCAACACAAAAATTTCATCAATATTCAGTAGATGCTCCTATTGCAGAAATAACAGCCTTTCAATGCTTCCTATAGCCTACAATGAGGGTTTGGATTCTGACTGAAGGTATTTTTGACCATTTGTTTGTATAAAAAAGTTCCTGTTCACTCAGGTTTGATGGTTGCAGAGGATGGACAGTCTGCTTTAAATCACAACAAATTTGCAATGATATTCAAGTCTGTGGACTGAGATGACCATTCAAGAACATTGTACTTGTTCCTCTGCATGTGTCCCCCCAATGTGTCCCCCCCATGAATTGTGTCCCCCCCCACCTACTGCGTTTTGCATCTTGTGTTTTGTCTTTAGTTATTTATAGTATTTAAAGTATTTAGCATAGTTAAATTTAATGTATAAATGTACAGTTTGAGACACCACCTGCCGAAAACAAATTGTTTTTCAACAAACGATGGCAAATAAAACTGATTCTGATTCTGAATGTCTTGGTAGAATTTGAGCAGTGTTTTGGGTCTTGTCTTGGTGAAGTATCCAGCCCCGGCCAAACTTCAACTTCGTCACTGATTCTTGGACATTGTTGGAAAAGAATCTGCTGATACTGACTGGAATCCCTGCAACCTTCAACTTTAACAGGATTCGCAGTACCTGCAACGCCACACAGCCCCACAGCATGAGGGAACCACCAACAGATTTTACTGTTGGTAGCAGGTGCTTGTCTCAGAATGCTGTGTTCTTCATCTACCATACCTATTTCCCCTTGTTATGTCCAAATAACCCAAATTTAGTTTTATTAGTCCACAGCACCTTATTCCAAAATGAAGCTGGCTTGTCCACATGTGCTCATGTTGTAGGTCTCTGGGTCTTTCCTCGCTATGTTTCTCACAGTGGTAACTGATAACTGACATCTCTGAGCTAGCTTTTGGTATTGTTTTCCTAAACTCTGATGTTGAATAACATTGGCTTTCAGGTCATTTGACAGGCTCCCATTTTCCCACTCTTCAGAGAAGATGCAAAGACAAGAACAACTTGCAATTGGCCACCTTAAATACCCTTTGTGATGATTGGCTTCGCCTGTGTATGTAGATCAAGGGTCAATGAGCTCAACCAGCAAATTTTGTGTTCCAATAATTATTGCTTCTTCTTCTTCTTCTTTTCCTTTCGGCTTTTCCCTTCAGGGGTCGCCACAGCGAATCAATTGCCTCCAATTGCCTCCAATAATTATTGCTTAAGATATTTAAATAAGTAACACAATAAAGGTGCCCAAATTTATGCACCGGTCTACTTTTGTTTAATTATTGTACATTTTCTGTAAATCCTGTAAATTTAATTTAACTTCTCAAATAGCAAGTGTGCGTGTGTGTGTGTGTGTGTTTTGCTTCTCATCCAAGAGGCTTCTTCAGTTCTGAATGGCTGTTTTGGAGAGACCTCTCAAAAAGTGGTGACATCACTGATCACTGTCTTCACCATTGGATATACAGTATGTGTGTGTGTGTGGTTTTTTTTTTAATCACTAGACAGATTTCAAAGAAACATGTCAGAAAAACAATGCAAGTATACGTTTGAGTGGATTTAAAAATATGGGTTGATTCCATTTTCAAACATTGCAAGACAGGTTTTTTTTGAAAGTTTGGAACGGATCTTGTACTTTCTGACTGCTGTCTAGTTGTCGATGTAATTTAAATCATTGTAGATTTAATATAGGTGTGGCTCTACACAATAAAATACTTTTCATTTCAACACAATTATCATGAAAAACAAATATAATAACTCACCATTGTGACTCCAAGTAAGGTTGGACTGATGAGAAGGAAGGCGGGTACACTTCTGCCATTACTTATTTCCCAGAAAGAGTAAAAAACATCTGACCAGCAGATAATCCACAGCAAAAAGCCAACAGCCTGTAAAAAGAACAACTCAGAGCTTTCTCTTCAGTTTTACTAACATTATACAGGTTGTGCATGCATGGTTGGACACTGCTGGACTTTCCATACCAAAGCGTTGTGAGGAAATGGGTTCAACCTTGCAATATGTCAGACTGCATAATTTTGAAGGATTTAAGGTTAGAATTCCTTGACAGAATATTCTCTTTCCTCCTTCCATAACAAAATAAGACTTTGCTACAAAGCACTGGTAGGCTTTTGCCAGTACATTTTTCTAAAACGCGTACTGACAAGTGGCAACTTGAAAAGCTGGGCTGAACCTTCATGGGAGTTGTTAGGTCTGCAGGTCTGATGGTAGTAGTAAGCTTTCACATGCATGGTCCCTCAGCAGGGATGCCATCCGGAAACCCAACTACAGGCCTCGGGGCTTAGGTTGTTCTGACTTTCCTCGTTCTCGATTATGTGGCGGTTTTCACAAAACACACACAGAAAAATTAAAATTATGCTTACATCACTTTACTTATCAATAATAATTCCTGCATTTGCATTGTGAGTCTACAAAAGACTTATTTTATCATTCAGTCATAAGTGACGTCTCTGTGATTTATGGTAAACACCGCCAAATTGTATTCATAAATACAGATTTTTTTTTTTCTGTACAATGATAAAAAATAAAAATTTCAACCTAGTACATAGTAAATTTTGTATGGAAGATTAACATAGATTAGTATTTACTATATATTATTCAAAATGCATTCATAAATAAAATACAGTAAATAACTGGGAACGTTATTTTCAGTTTAGCCTGGACAAAAAGTTAACTCAATATCCGTCATTATTTGACTCACGTCTCCTGGAACCAATGAAAGACATAAGCTGAGGTTTACCTGTATTACTGTAAGGTATAACAGACCAGTTTTCTCACTGTATTGGGTCAAAAATGACTTAAATGATACATAAACAGACTCCACAATAAGAGACTAATAAATTTACAGGGTGTCCATAAAATCTCATTGCAACAGAAATAATACAAAGACAATTAATGAGATCGATTCATCAGATTTGTTATATGTACTCGGCGGTTATCAAAGTTTTTAATCACATTGCATTTGTATATCTCAGGTCGTCTGTTGATGAAATAGGTAGTGGTAAATGCACCCCTATAAAAATGGCTACTCCTCAAGAGAAGGCACGATGTGTATCATGATTTATTGAACCAAATCGGACATGCAGACTCGGCAAAACTACAGAACTAAGTATATATAAGAGCTATCGTCACATCCATCAATTTGTGCATAGCACAAGAAGGTCCTTCTCCAAAAATGTTCATCCTATAATGCTGGCTAACATTTAGAACGCCCACGTTCATCAGTGCGTAAGGTTTGTTCTGTTGGGTTTCCCTGTCAGTTAAACCTCCCTGAAATGTCTGCTGATGTGATTAAGTGCTTTATTAATATGTAATTACACTGACAAAGGGGAACTCTTACAGAAACTTGAGCCACATGATAAACCAAGGTGAAAAGGGTTTGCATGTAACATGCTGAAATGAATTTGTCATCGTAATATACTTGTGCCATGCATCTTCTTTTCAACATTAATCAGTGAGATTACTGGCACCGCATTGAATCAACAAGAGTGTTGAACAACTGTGTGTTTCTGAATGTATCTTTTCAGCTTTACTCCTATGGAATCATTTAAATGTTTTTTCAGCCTGGTTCAAAAATCAGATTTCATTACATTCATTCATTCCACGAAGCTCCAGAAATGCTGTGAATACTGCTAAGAGTTTAACTTTACATTTACATTTCATTTTCATGTTGACAGGATCAACAGAGAAACCTGAAGCCATCTTTCCTGAAATTTCCTTTATGTCAGTATTCATGAGATTGGCAATAAATGTCCCCAAGGCTCAAAAACAACACTGGTCACAACACTGGTCAACATTAAAAGTATTTTTGGCTTAACAATATCTTTGAGATTTAGATGAAATGCTGAATTCTTCATTTGCTGAATATATATACACTTTTGCACTGAATGCCTTAGCAGGACCAATAGTAGCAGATGTGTTCTCATCTGTACCTTTTAACTGTATGTCTGAGTGGTTTATTTTCTCAACTACATCTCTCAGGAAGAAGATCAAGCAGCCACTGTATGTCAGATGACAGCGAGGCCTCTTTTCCATAAATGCCTTGATTTGACTCCAGAAAAAGAGGTTCTATAGTAAATTGCTCTGACTGAGCCATTCCGCTGAACAGTCCTCAAGAAACAGCTTGAAGCTCCTGCACCACTTTGCTTTGCTCAAATGATGAACTGATGATCTTAACAGGTACCCTAACACAACCGAATCCTAAAACCTTAACACAGTTTGTTGGTAATTGATACAATGATAGGTCAGGAAGCTAGAAAACTAGTTAAGAACAGGAAATAAATTCAGAGATGCCCTGTCATAGTCGATGCTCCATCAGTTGTTATTGACACCAGCTTTTCAATGGATTGTTTTTTTGCACAAAGTAATAGCAATAACCTTAATATAATAAAATACAATAAAACTCACAGTTTTAGCTTTGTTGAAGTTATTCATACATATGTAACCACGGTCAGAGTTGCGGAGACAGCAGAGGTAGATGGGGGCAGATATCCAGAGGTAAAGGCAAGGCAGCCACACAAGGACAGTGCTTTGGAAACAGTGAGTGAAGTCTGGGTTGGTTGTGTACCACGTAAGGTTCCAATCCTGGTAGAGACAACGAGAAACAAGGAATTACACTTAATATAACTTTACAGCTGTGCTCACCAGTTAGGTCAAGACGAGTATCCGGTACGGATAAAGCATTTTTAACAAGTACGAGCATGATACGAGTGAAACTCATCAATACTCGTGCTAGTTCATTCATTCATTCGTTCATTTTTCTAACCGCTTCATTCGCTCGTGCTGAAGGAAAATCCTCCTGAATGTCTTCACGCTCTGTGATTGGCCAGTCACATACAGCCCCTACCTACAGTGACTGCAGCCAGAACAGAGCTGTCGCTGAAGCTCACGTTGCTCTCCTTAGGTTTTCTTCAGCTTCTTCTCTTTAAGTTTACTCGGTGAATTTGTTTCTTGTTTTGTTTGGTTGCCTGTGTGTGGTGCATTTGACCAGACAGCTGAAAACTGCTTGTGTCGCATCGCCTCCACTCCAGTTGTTTTTTTTTTTCACCTTCATGCTTAGTTTGACCCTATCTCACTTCCGTTCAAATTAATGATTTATATCCTGTACAGATATTTTAACTGTTAAATAATGTGCATAAACACATACATACATACACACACGTGCTCTTCTATAGTTCTGTCTAAAAAATAAAAAATAAAAATTTTGAAAGTTGTGTTTAGTATGACAATGCTTCTTCATGCATACTTTGTAGTACAGAATTTCCAATTGCATGTGTTGTATTCATTAAAGAACTTGTTCTACATATAAATATATACATATATAAATATATACATATATATATACAGTACATATACTGTATATATACACACACATATACATATATGTACATATATATACATATACATAGATACATACATATATACATATACAGTATATATACACATACACATATTTATATACATAAATATATATATATATATATACATATATATGTAACTTCTTCAGCAGTTACAATTTTTCTTTTTTAAGAATGGGACTTTGCTGGGGCTTCTTGCTGATAGAGTGGCTTCACATACACGTTGTCTGATTATATTCACAGGTATGTTTAGATCTTCTCTGATGCTCCTGGATCTGATCATTGGCTGAGCCTTTGCCAGTTTGGTTATCCTCCGATCCACTCCAGAAGTTGTCTTTCTTTATCTACCTCGTCTTTCTGGTTCAGCTGCCATTTTAAAGACTTTGATATCACTTTAGCTGAACAGCCCATAAGTTTCTGCACTTCTTTGCAGGTTTTCCCCTTTTTTATCCATTTTTTGATTAAGAAACGCTCTTCATCAGAACAATGTCCTGAACGACCCGTTTTCCTCGGTTTTTCAGGACACATGCACTGCCAGCATATGCAATATCAGCTGCCTTTGGGTGGCAGTGGCTCAGTGGTAGAGTGGGCGGTAGAGCGGGTCATCCAATGTTCCTAAGATCGGTGGTTCGATTCCCACTCCCGCCCAAAAAAACCCGAGGAACCCTTGAGCAAGGCACTGTCCCCCTTTACAAGTTGCTCATTTGGGGCACTCCACAAAGGGGCTGCCCACCACTCTACCTCCCCCAGCATGCCTACAGGCCCACTTGTGCGTGTGCTACAGGGGCCTGTACAAACTAACATGTATGCATGCGTTGAAATACAGTATTAAGTAACTAGAGTGTGCTCTTAATTTCCGTTCGGGGATCTGACCAGTATATAAAAATTTTTTAAAAAAAACTTTTTAAAAAAAATTTATCCTTAGAAAAGGACGACCTGTTAACTTTTTTTTTTCACAGAATCAACGCCCTCCTTAATGGAACTCACAACTGTTATTTTTTTTAACACACCCCTTTCAGTTAATTATTCAGTTTCACATTATTAGCAGAAAGCACGGCAGGCCTCTTGTGTCTGTTAGTTATGTATACCGTTATTATACCCTCCAGAAACTGCAACAAACACAGTGTGGTTTTTTTACTGCCTGTGGTTCTTAGAGGACTGAATTTCATCTGTGCCGTATGTTGTGCATATATGGTGAATTTGACAATAAAGGTGACTATGACTATGATTTATCTTGTACCCGTTGAGGGACTAATATTATTTCGAACATATGTTCACAATGACTGTTAAAGTGCTTTTAAATGTCTACTGATGTGATTTAACGCTACACAAATAAAGGTTGATTGATTGGCTGTGATATATACAGTACATCCATCCATCCATTTTCTCCCGCTTTATCCGCCGCAGTGGGTCACGGGGAGCATGTGCACCATGGTATACAGTCAGTGAAATCCTACGTTACATGTTAAAGATCCTAGTCCTACTCGTTTCCATTTTCTTTTGTAATAAGAAAATTAATGTTTTCTTATTTCTTTTTTATTTAAAAGGGAGGCTTTTAATCTTTTTTTTTACTTAAACATAAAACGATAGTTCCATGATCCCATGATAAAGCTTTTGTACATCCATTGATCATTTTAAATACTTCTAAAACATAAAAATATTATAATACCGATTACAGATACTTGTTAAGATATTATCAGTATGAAGTACATTTTTACTGATAATATCTTTACAAGTATCTGTAATTGGTATAATAATATTTTTTATGTTTTAAAAGTATTTAAAATGATCAATAGATGTACAAAAGAGTGGAATCAAGGAAATATCGTTTTATGTTTAAGTAAAAAAAAAGATTAAAGCCCTACCTTTTAATAAAAAGAATTAAGAAAACATTAATTTTCTTATTACAAAAGAAAATAGAAAAGACTAGGACTAGGATCTTTAAACATGTAACGTAGGATTTCACCGAGGGTGGAGCTCTTTAAGCAGAAAACACGAATGTTGATGCGACAAGGGAAGGAAATGTTTGATCTAATGACATTTAACTGAAATGTCTGTCAGCATGTAGAAGTCATGCTGCCACACAGAAACCATTTGTTTGATCACTTCCAGGGTTATTGTTTTAATGCTGCCTGACCTGCAGCAGTAAAAATTCTCCTTTTACATTCTTAATATCAGACTGTTCTATTCCTGGTTCCACTGCCGTGTAACCGGTTAACACTTCCCTTGCTCAACGTCGCCAATCCGGATTTGATGCAGCTCCTGTTAGGTTCGATGCGCTGGATCATTACTCACATACTGATCTGATATTAATAATAACCTTCAGTTAGCATGTACCCACAGCTAGCGGTAACGAATGAACCTGTTTCCAGGAACCATGGCTGTTTGAGAAAAACTTACCCAAAATGGACCCAAACTGTCCGGATTGCAGAATGTGTCAAACCCCATTCGCATTTAAAGTTCGAGACCCAGCTTTATTTTTGGAAGCCAGCTTTGGTTTTGTAACCTGTTCGCAAAGGCAGACCGGTTGGTGACGTTGGGTTTTCCCCGCCCCCTTTGTTCTTCTTAGTCGGTATGTGACGTCATTTAGTAGTCGTAAAGTCGCATTACTGCCGTCTGTCGGTTTGGCTGGTTTAAGACCAGCGGGCACCTGATGATGAGGCTGCGTTCAGACTGCAGGCATATCGGATACCAATCAGATTTCCTCCAGATCTTGCTCTGTTCAGATTGGGCCACATTATCAGCTGATCTGACCGGTTGCCATTGCAACAACATTGGAGCGGGGGCGTCGTTATGTGCGTGTAATGTGTGAGGTCATATAATTGCGACGGCGGCAAAAACAGCAATGACGAACATGAAGTTTTGTTCCCTTACTGTACGGGCAGTATGACTGTCTGATAGGGGTGCAGAAAATTTCAGACACACGGGGCACTCTCAACTTCTCCTTCCTTTTTTGATGTCTCCGTAATGCGCGACGCTCTTCCTTCTGGCACCTTGCTCTCGCATTGCGGATATGACGTCACAGACCGCCGTATCCAATTGGAGTGTTTAGAGATGTTCAGACTGAGATACATCTGTCCATATGTAATATGAAACTACCTAACCCTACCTAACTAACCCTAACCCTAATGTGGTTTCAATCTGTCCGGCAAAAATGAGATTTCATGTGGTTTGTGACTGTTCAGACTACAAAAGAGACATCCGATATCAATCTGGATGGGCTAAAAATTGTATATTGGCGACCAGTCTGAAAAAGGATTGTGTTGCCTTGTAGCTGTCATCACCTTCTGAGCACTGCCGAGGTGTCCTTAAGCAACGCAGTCATCCTGTGACTCCTCATCCTTGACCATTACTCCCTATTGCAATATTTTAGGCCAATATGCGTGCAGCAATTATATGTGGGTGATTAGTGTAATAAAAAATTTCACATTGAAGCATAAAACAAAGGACTTGAGAAACATGCATTGCAGCATGTCTTAGTTTTTTGACATTGTTTTCATTTTTGAATGAACTACTAGTCATCAGTCAATTTCTCAACTCGCTTAATCTGCTTTCGCAGGTCATGGGGGAGCCGGTGCCTATCCCGGCAGTCTCAGGGGCGGGGGAGGCGGGGGACACTCCGGGCACAACTCCAGCACAACGCCAGTGTACCGCGGAGCCACATAGAAACAGAGAATCACACATGCACACACTCACTCACTCCTACGGTCAATTTGGGACCGGCCAATCAGCCTGAAGGGCATGCTTTTGGAGGTGGGAGGAAGCCGGAGAACCCGGAGAGAACCCATGCAGACATGGGGAGAGCATGCAAACTCCGCACAGAGCGGGACTCGAACCCGGGTCTGCCGTGTTGTGAGGCGACAGCGCTACCCACTGTGCCACCGTGCCGTGAATTAACTACTACAATCATCATATACATACATACATATGAAAAATAAATCATATATAGAAATTTGAGAAGCAACATCTGAAGAAATATTGGATGTGAATGCCTCTTTGGAGAGCTGATGCTGAACTGTAACACTGCTTGAAAATGTTGAATCCAATATAAAAAATGTGACCAGGTAGCTCAAAACAATAAAATTTACTGAAAAACAGTAACGAAAGTTGCTCATCATGAAGGAGTTGCTCACCACGAAGGAGCTGCCAGCCATTCTACCTCTGCATGCTTACAGGCCCCCTGTGTGTGTGTTTGTGTGTTCAGGGCCTGGACACACACATATACTGTATATTCAGTATATATGCATGATTCAAAACTAACTGGAGTGTGCCACTAATTTCCCTGCAGGGATTAAAATCAGTTGGGTATATAACACTAAAGATTTTTAAAAAAATCATGCCAAATTGAAGTACCGGTAATCAGTAAAGAGTGTGTAAAGCAAGAAGGTAGAGCCCTCTTCATATTTTGAAAATAACACATTACAGACACTGTACAGCTACTCATTGGTCCAGCGGATTAATGACAACTTTGAAATCACAGAGGTTTTAGCCATGAGGGGCAGCACAGTGCAGACTTATTTGATAGAGTGCCAGAAACTTCCTTGAAGTATTTTGCAAATTTTACTGCTATGAATGTGTCATGGAATTTCACAGGAAAAATCCTAGGCTGTGAATTCTGGTACCATTTGTGTTTGAGATGTGACTTCAACTGCCGTCATGTTCTTTGTCATTCAAATATGAAACAGCTCCAGGAATTAAAATTAGAGGTGATTCATCTCTAGTTTAACACTGTAATGAAAGAGAACTTCATGTTTGTCAGATTTTTTTTATTTCTTACTGCATGAAAGAAAGCTTTCAAACATTCAAAACCTAGCACAAAGTTGTTGTTGTTTGGCTCTATGCATTTGTGTGAATAGACTCAGTGTGATGAACAAAGCTCTTCTCCAAGCCCAGCTGAACTGATGAACCGCTGTTCTGTAAATTTGCACCACAAATGGCACTAGGTTTTGATGCTCAGACAAAAAGAGGGTGATTAAACGAATATTAGGACTGAAAAATGGATTAATGTCCATTGTAGTACCAGAGTTGGCCCACAGATGTAGTACTGCAACTACTGGCTACTGGTCATTGTGCTGTACCAGACTATTCACAACAGTAAACAGGACCTTAACCTTGTTAACACAGATCAAACCTCACCAAATGACAGTCCCTAATTTTAGTGTATTTTAGAGTGTGTTGAGGAGTGCTGGATACTTGAACTGGCAAATATTTACAGTACTCCAGAATATTAGTCAAGACAACTTTACAGGACTAATACAACATCACATGAAATGGAAGAGATGCCCACTTTGTCACCTACAGATGTCGTGTTTTGTGTTATGAGTGATGTGCTTGATGGGGGAGCATCGTGGCAGAAACATCCAGTCCTCCTCCTTCAGACTGCAAGCTGGGTGGATGAATGAAAGGGTCATCCAGTTGACTTGTCATGGGTTCACCAAGGAAGAGACCAAAGTCACCACTAGTGTGTGATAATGAATGTGCACCAAGCTCTTTTAAACAAGCTAATTTTCTTTGTGTTTATCTCTCCATTGAACACCATCCATCCATCCATTAATCCATCCATCCATCCATCCATCCATCCATCCTTGTGTCATGGAGACAAGACGACAACATTTATCTCGTTTTAGGAAGCTTTTCTGGGGCCTATCTCTGCTGGCTTCTTGTTTAATGGTGAAACATCAAATGCAGAGACAAGCCCCCCACCAGTCAGTGAAAGCTAGATGGATGGACAGACAGACAGACAGACAGACAGATGGACAGACAGATAGATATAGAGATACACTAGATAGATAGATAGATAGATAGATAGATAGATAGATAGATAGATAGATAGATAGATAGATAGATAGATAGATAGATAGATAGATAGATAGATAGGTAGGTAGGTAGGTAGGTAGGTAGGTAGGTAGGTAGGTAGGTAGGTAGGTAGGTAGGTAGGTAGGTAGGTAGGTAGGTAGGTAGGTAGGTAGGTAGGTAGGTAGGTAGGTAGGTAGGTAGGTAGGTAGGTAGGTAGGTAGACAGACAGACAGACAGACAGACAGATCGGTAGGCAGATATACACAGACAGACAGATAGATAGAAAGAGAGAACGAGGTTATAGGTTTCTACTGAACTTGCTATGTGGAAACAAATCAAGTGAAAGCAAGTCAGGCTACTGAAAATATGACCAACTACTTTGATAAGCCCAAATTGTAAGTCTGTTATCAAACACAACGCCCCATTCCATCCATGCCACAAAAACGAAACAAAGAAAATAAAGATATCAATGTGATACCACCGACTACACCTGCTATACGCTGGTAGTGGTGCAGACAACAATCTGATCTGTTTCCAGGGGACACAAGTGATGACCTCTTTCATGCAAGCATTTGTGATCATAATTCTTTCATAAGTCAGCTGCTCAAGAGTGGGGAAAGAAAATGTTTTGCTAGAATGTTTGTTTGTGTGCTTTTGCTTTGTTTCTATATAAGTGGCATGATTCAGACTTCGTTGATACCTGCATGTGTCTTGCACAAATTTCTTTCATGACCTCAACATGTTTCTAGATAGCATTCGTTTTTATTTTAAAAATCCAAAAGGAAGTGACCAACCAGTTTTTACGGGCAAAGGGGTTTTTAAAAATGAAGCAACTAATGACAAAAGTAACAGGCATGATCGTGGAGAACAATTAGTTGGTTTTTGAGCTATGTCAGCTTTTTTAAACCTGTGTTTTAAGTACTTGTTTGTTTTTAACTCCTTGTTAACGTGTAGTTTGAAACGGCGCATGTTGAATGTGAATGGAGCAAAGAACATGGAGACAAGCGCGTCTGTTTTTAGTAAGATAAATGTTAAAAAGTTTGATGTTTTCTTTGTTCAGGAAACACACAGTATTGTTGAAAATCCTTTCATTGTTTTTGAGATGTGAATTCCTTTTTGCGTGAATTGTTGATCATAATATTCTTCTCAGGAGATTTGAAGATGAAGTGGGCATTAAACAGTTGGCATTAAACTAGTTTAGGTAATATATACGACCGATTTCAGTTTGTTCATGTTAATGATAGATCCTGAGATCGAGAGACTCTTACCTGTGGAGTACCTCAAGGATCTGTTCTGGGACCAATACTGTTTAATTTATATATGTTACCATTGGGAAATATAAGAAAACATAGCATTAATTTTCACTGTTTTCACTGCAGACAATACCCAACTATATTTATCAATTAACACAAACAAGTCTGATCAATTAACTGAATTAAAGACCTGCCTCAGGGATATTAAGTCCTGGATGCTTCACAGCTTCTTAATGTTGAACAGGTGAAAAACTGAACATTGTAATACACATGGATAACATTGCTTTATTCTCTACTACTGATGTCAGGAACTTGGGAGTGATTTTTGATCAAGATTTGTCCTTCGACTCTCATATTAAGTCTGTGTCTCGGACAGCCTTCTTTCATTTACGAAGCATTGCTAAAATTAGAAATTTCTTATCTTTTAAAGACGCAGAAAAAAAATCATTCATTCCTTTGTTACTTGTAGATTGGATTACTGCAATTCCTTATTACCGGGCTGTTCAAGCTCCTCCACTAGGACTCTACAATTAGCTCTGAATGCAGCTGCCCTCATACTCACTTCAACTGGGAGGAGAGAGCACATCTTTCCTCCTGGCATCTTTACATCGGATCCCAATTCAATCTAGAATAAAACTCAAAATGCTCATGATCACATATAAAACTCTTCACTGTAAGGCTCCGTCTTACGTTGAGGATGTATTCCTTTACTCCGGAACAATCTCCTGGCCTCGGTCCTGGGGCAGACACCCTTAAGTTATTCAAGAGTACACTCTAAAAAAGGATTCATGGAGCCAGTAGATCCAGGTCAGACCTATAGTTGAACTGCGGATTCAGGAGGAACAATGCGGTTTTCGTCCTGGTCGTGGAACACTGTACTAGCTCTACACTCTCCATCAAGTGCTCGAGGGTTCATTGGGAGTTTGCCCAACCAGTCCACGTGTATTTTGTGGATCTGGAGAAGGCATTCGATTATGTCCCTCGTGGTATCTTATGGGGAGTGCTTCGGGAGTATGGGGTCCGGGGCCCTTTGCTGAGGGCTGTCTGGTCCCTGTATGACCGAAGCCCGAGCTTGGTTCGCATTGCAGTAAGTCAGACCTGTTCCAGGTGCATGTTGGACCACGCCGGGGCTGCCCTCTATCACCGGTTCTGTTCATAATCTTTATGGACAGAATTTTTAGGCACAGCCAGGGTCCTGAGTGAGTCCGGTTTGGGGACCAAGAGATTTCATCTCTGTTTTTAGTCTAAGAATAAAATGTATAAATGAGAATTAAATTTCAGATGAGACGGTATATATTAGGCCTCACAAACCTCATCATTTTTTTCAGGACAATTCGGTAGAGGCAAGGAGGGAAGTTTCTGTGGCTTAATGGTGTACCTTAGGGAAAAGGTACACAATAAGTAAAGGTATTTTCAGAAGTTTGACGTTGAAGTTTTGCTTGAATTTGCTTCTCTGCAGTAAAAAGTCATTATCTCCGTTTTCTGGTCAAAATCAGCCGTTTTTGCTGAAACCACCCTGTGTTCTCCGGGCAATAACTACAATAACTACACAAAGATGCTAGAAACAAACTTTTTTTTTCTGATGAAAGAAGACAATCTAAAGTTTCAGCTGATATGTGGAGTGTTTATGTAGCCTAAAAAATTAGTATTTGGTGGGCCTTCAAAATTCAGTGAAAATGCTCAAAATCTCTGGCACTGGGAAGCTCTCCGCTCTGAAAGTGTCTGGCAGTCAATGAGTTAAAAACAACACAGATTCTACTAGATAAGCTGCTATTGGCCTAGACCGCTGAGGGTATTTTGTCTGTCTCTCCTGATAAAGGGAGTTACTTTAATTTCTTTGGAGGTTCTGTTACTTCTTTTTCTTTGCTTTTCCTACTAATATTTATTTCGACTTTAATTTAAATTCTAAGATATTGTTGCTGTCTTTGTGCTTCTGCGTGACTGGTGGGGAACAAGTATGGAAGACAGGAAATCCAAAGGATTGGAAATCTTGCCCCCACTTCAGCAACTACAGCACAATTTGGACTGTAAATTCTATCTGGCCTATCTGCCACTTTCTCTCTCTGTCTCTGTCTCTCTTTCATTGCCCTGTCTCTATCCTCAGTATATTTTCTTTCCCACCTAACCGGTTAGCGTGGATGACCACCCTTCAGAGTCTGGCTCCTGTCCAGAGTTCCTTCCTCAATGAGGGAGGAACTCAAGTTTTTTATGCAGGATATAAAAAACTGGTATCCTGTGTCTTTGCTATGTGTGGATTACTAGATTCTGTCCAAAGCCTTGGTCAACAGGCTGAGAGGAGCTATGGAGCAGATCATCCATCGGGACCAGACCTAATGTGTGCCTGGCAGGTCCATGGTAGACAATGTCTACGTAATTCGGGATGTTTTGGAGGTCTCCAGCTCATTGGGGGGTAAAAACACTGGCCTGATTTCTCAAGACCAGGAAAAAGCATTTGACCGAGTTGAGCACAACTTCCTCTGGAGAGTAATGGAGAAGTTTGGGTTCAGCGAAGGTTTTATCGCTAAGATCAGGGTGTAGAGGTGTCAATCAGGGCTGTGCTCTGTCCGGGAAGCTCTACGTACTCTCTCGCAAACCCCTTCTTCCCAAAATACTCTCTAGCATTCAAGGACTGATTTTACCAGGTTTTAATAGAAGAATTGTTTTATCAGCATATGCTGATGATATCATTGTTTTCATTAGAAACCAAAAGGAAGCAGACATTTTAAACATTGTCATTAACCAGTTTTCTATTATATCAGCAGTGAAGGTGAACTGGGAAAAAAGTGAGGCTGTTGCTGTCAGGGAGTGGCATGATGGCCTCCGAATTCTTCCCCAGAGCCAGGCTTGGAAAAAGGATGGTCTGAAATACTTGGGAGTCTATCTGGGCAATGAAAACATGGTCCAGAGGAACTAGGAGGGTGTCACAGAAAAACTCTCCAAATGGAAGTGGTTGCTCCCTATGATGTCTTTTAAAGGTAGGGTTCTGGTTTTAAACAATCTTGTGGCATCACAACTGTGGCATAAGCTGACATGTGTAGACCCCCATCAGGATTATTAGAACAAGTACAGAAGAAAATAGTATATTTTTTTGGGACGTTCTACACTGGGTGCCACATTGGTTTTGTTTGTAACCAGAGAGGGGAGTGTGTGATGATTATGGATTAAATGTAGCCACAAGGTGTCAGTGTTTAGTGAGACAGGCTGTACCTATTCCATAAAAGGAGTGACAGACAGGAAGTTCAACAGACAGTAGTGCATGGTCATGGTCAAGGCTTGTTTGACTATTGGATTTAAATAAATAAGGCTTTGGAATCAAAGCACGTCCTTCGATTGACAAACAAAACATGGTACCAGGAGTGAAAACTCAACTTTGAGCAAAGTAGGTACTGCAACAAGCAACATGGATATCCTGGATAAACCAGAGCGTTGGAAGCTGACTGGGAATGTCGACAGCAACTGGCGGGCCTTCAAACAACAATTCCAGCTGTACATCGCTGCTATGAGACTGGAAGAAAAGTCTGGTGCGAGGAAGGTAGCATTACTGCTCACAATGGCAGGCCCACAAGCTATTGAAGTGTACAATACTTTCGTCTTTGCCAGTCAGCAGGACAAGAATAAATGGGATAAAGTGCTTGAAATGTTTGATGCGCATTGCTCTCCGAGGAAGAACGAGACGTACGAGAGATATGTATTTCGTTCTCGAGTGCAGCAACAGCGTGAGCCTTTTGACAGTTTCCTCACTGATCTGAAGCTAAAAGCACAGACTTGTAACTTTGATGCTCTGAGTGACTCCATGATCCAGGACCAGATTGTGTTTGGTGTGGAGGATCACAAACTCAGGGAGAGGCTACTGAGGGAAACGGAGCTGACATTAGATGGAGCCACAAAGATCTGCCATGCAAGTGAGCTGTTCCAAATGCATGTAAAGACATTCAGCGAGATGGGGACATAAGGAACAGCAAATGTGAGTGACAGCGCTGTGTGCGTAATATCGAGAGGAGGAAAAAGACGTACAGATGCTTCCTGCACAGCAGCAAGTGAGCGAATCTACATTCCACTGCAAGGCAAGGCAAGTTTATTTATATAGCACAATTCATACATAGGCAAATCAAAGTGCTTTACAAAGGCAACAAAACACAAGAACACTTCAAAGATAAAAGGGGGTTAAAACAAGACAATAAAATATCAATAAAAAAGCAACAAAAAAGAGAAGTCATTTAAACAGGAGAATAAAATATTTAAATTATAACCACTGATTAAAAAATGCAGATAATTAAAAAACAAATTCAGGAAAATGCTGCATTGAACAAAAATGTCTTTAGCCCTGATTTAAATGAAGTGACCGTTTGAGCAGATCTCAGGTAGTCAGGCAGTTTGTTCCACAGGTGAGGAGCATAGTAACCAAATGCTGCTTCACTTTGTTTGGTTCTTGTTCTGAGGACACAGAGTAAACCTGTCCCAGATGACCTAAGGGATCTGGATGCTTCATAAGGAGTTAATAAATCTTGCATGTATCTTGGTCCAAGACCATTTATAGATTTGTAGACCGGCAGTAAGATTTTAAAATCTATCCTTTGACTCACAGGAAGCCAGTGTAGTGATTTAAGGACTGGAGTGATGTGGTCCAGTTTTCTGGTGTTTGTAAGGACTCTGGCAGCAGTGTTCTGGATCAGCTGCAGCTGACTGATTGATTTTTGTGTAGACCTGTAAGGACACCATTGCAGTAATCTATCCTACTGAAAATGAAAGCATGGTTTTCTGTGTCTTGTTGATACAGAAACCCCTTAATTCAAGCAATGGTTTTCAGGTGGCAATAGGCAGATTTAGTAATAGCTTTTAAATGGCTGCTAAAATTCATGTCTGAGTCTATAATTACACCAAGATTTCTGGCTTGATTTGTAGCTTTCAATGACATGGAGTCAAGGTGAGCATTGATCTTTGATCTTTCATTTTTGAGGCCAAAAACAATCACTTCTGTCTTGTCTTTATTGAGCTGGAGGAAATTTTGATCCATCCATTCATTGATTTGATTGATACAGTTGCTTAATGGCAGTAAGGCACTATCGTCTTGTGATGACACTGAAATGTAAAGTTGCGTGTCATCTGCATAAGTGTGATAGGAGATGTTGTGGTATTCCATGATCTGAGCAAGGGGCAGCATGTAGATATTAAATAGAAGTGGTCCCAGAATGGACCCTTGTGGAACCCCGCATGTGATCTTTGTCCCCTCTGACTCATGACTATCAACTGAGACAAAGTAGTCCCTATCTTGCAAGTAAGACTTGAACCAGTTTAACACAGTGCCAGTAAGTCCCACCCACTGTTCTAGTCTGTCCAGCAGGATGTTATGATCAATCGTATCAAATGCAGCACTGAGATCCAGCAGTACCAGGACGGTGGTTTTGAAGGTGTCATTATTCATATGTATGTCATTTAAGACTTTAATAAGTGCGGTCTCAGTGCTGTGATGTGGTCGAAATCTAGACTGAAATGCATTAAAGAGATTGTTTTGCATCATAAAACTGTGAATCTGTTGAAAAACAACCCGTTCAATGATTTTTCCCAAAAATGGAAGATTTGTTATGGGCCTGTAGTTACTTATTATTGAAGCATCCAGGTTGGGCTTTTTTAGAAGTGGTTTTATTAATGCAGTTTTTAAGGGCTGGGGAAACTGCCCTGATGGTAGAGAATTATTTACTATAAGTAGTATGTTAGAAGCAATGCAGTTAAAAACTTTTTTGAAAAAGTTTGAAGGCAGCATATCAAGATAGCATGTTGCGGATTTTAACTTTAAAACTGTTTCTTCCAAGGTTTTGTAGTTTAGAAGGTTACAATTTTCAAGATAAGCAGGACAATAAGGTGACATAGTGATTTTCCCTGAGAGAGAGCCGTTAACTTTTTTTCTTATTTGTAATATTTTATCGGTGAAAAATGCTGCAAAGTCATTGCATGACTTGTTGGACAGCAGTTCAGAAGGGACTGATGCTGTGGGGTTTGTCAGTCTGTCTACAACAGAAAACAGTGTGCGAGCACTATTACTGTTTCTATTTATAACCTCGGAGAAAAATGACTGTCTTGCATTTTTCAGTTCCTGGTTGTAGATGTGAAGATTGTCTTTGTAGATATCATAATGAACCTGGAGTTTGGTTTTGCGCCACCTGCACTCTGCTTGTCTACAAACTCTTTTTTGGGTTTTAACAAGCGTGGCATGTATCCAAGGTGGCTTTTCCTTGACTAACAGAACTTTGGTCTTAATCGGGGCGATGGAATCCAAAACAGCCAAGACATCGGAACTGAAAGTATTTACAAGATCATCTACAGAAGCTGAGGGCAGGCTGGGAGAGGGTGTAAAAGCCTGAATGAATAATGCACAGGTTTTATCATTCATATAACGCTTTCTGACTACTTTTGTTTCATCCTTGTTCAGATTAGCAGGAGTGGTTATTTAAAAAAAAACACAGTAATGATCAGAAAGGGCAAAATCAGTCATGACAACCTCAGAAATATTAAAACCTTTGGAAATAATTAGATCCAATGTATGCCCTTGTATGTATGTGTATGTCATGTGTGGACTCTGTTACATGCTGAGAAAGCCCAAAATTGTCCAGAAGGTTCAAGAGTTCTTTAGCATTTCCGTCTTTCATACTATCAACATGAATGTTAAAATCACCCACTAAAATAACATAGTCATATTCAATGCACACAATAGACAACAGCTTGGCAAAGTCATCAATAAACTCTGTGTTGTATTTAGGAGGTCTGTAAATAGTTATAAATGTTGCTCGATAGGAGAATTTTGACTGGAGAGCAACATATTCAAAAGAATCGAACTTCCCAAAGGATATTTTCTTACGCTGGACATTTTTATTGAACAGAATGGCGATAACCCTCCTTTCTTATGCATTCTAGCTTCACTCATGTAACTGAAGTTTGGAGGGGTTGACTCAATGAGAACTGTTGCACTGTTATCTTGTCCTAACCAAGTTTCTGTTGAAAACATAAAATCAAGTTTTTGCTTAGTAATAAAATCACTGATTAAAAATGATTTCCCCACTAAAGACCTGACATTTAAAAGTGCTAAATTAGATGTGTTAAAAGCCCTATCTTTCCCATGTTTTGGAACAAAATGTGCCTGACAAGGAATATGTATCAAATTTAATCTAGTGGGGACAGTTCTGGAAAAGTTTCTTCTCTTACCTACGTAGACATCAATTGATGAAGCTTCCTGCGCACTGGGCCCTGGCTTTTTCTTGGAATAGTCAGGAGTATTTGTCTTGAAACCCAGACCCAGTGTATGTCAGATTTTACAGTCAGATGATGGTGCTGAGCTTCTATCAGGAGGCTGAAGAGGATTTTGATGCTGTCGTGGAGGGGCTGGGGGTGGTGGGCTTATGGTCAGAGATGACTGAAGGGGGCGAAGTGGAGTCGAGGCGGACGATAAGGCTGGCCAGCCCGTTGCATCGCAGATCTCTGTGCGCTGGATTCTGATTGTTCCAGGGCCTCCGGTGTGATGGGAGGATGATTTAATCTTGGGTTTTGCCCCGAGAGCATTCCAGGGAGGACTGATACCAGTAGATTTATTTACAGACACACGGCCCGAACGTTTCTCAGCGGCTTTGTCGGTGCTAATTTGCAGCGAATTAGCATGCTCTTGTCCGTTACTCTGATAAAGTGGTAGAGTAGTATCATACCCATAAAGTCCATTTACTTCGGTATTTACCTTCAGCCTTTGTACTTTTAATTCGAGTTCAGTGATCTTCTGCTGTAATCATCCATGGTGATGGGAGGCAAAAGCTCTTGAACGAGGTAACCAATAGCAACAGCTTAAGCGTCAGCTAACTGCAAGCGGTGCGGTTCACAGCACAGAACCAGACAGAGTCCAGCCTTTGGTAAGCAATGTTCTAATTGCCAGGGCAAGAATCACTTTGCTAAACAGTTAAATCTGTACATGTTAAATCTGTACATGTGGTGAATGATGCTGATCTGAGTGATCTGAGTGACACATTTTTTGTTGGCATGGTGAACTGTGATGATGAGCCTGTGAAAGAGGTTAACGCTGTTAAGCAAGATAAATGGACAGCACCACTGCAGATAAATGGAACTTTGGTCACCATGAAGCTAGACACTGGTGCACTGGTCAGCTGTAATATCACACCTGGCCTGACAGCAGCACCTCAAAGAAACTGTATTTCATGATTTTACAGGGTGCCGGAGTTCTTCACCCTTTTAAATGCAGTTTTTAGTCTGTTTGATGTACTTTTTACTGGAAGTGTTTTTATCATGGGAGCTGGAAACAAAAATAAAATAAAAGAAAAATGGCAACTCCTAATTTTTCTTTCAGGAGAAGCAAAGATGCAAAAATGGCAATCTACATCAGCACGAAAAACTGGGTGGGCAACAGACAGGGACAGGAGGCCAGCTCAGTCTGGTTCTGTAACATCAGGGCCAGAATGAGACTAGAATGCAGTTATTGTAAAAAAAAAAAAAAAAAGGGGAATGTGGATGCTTTTAAACAACTTTGGTGCTACAAAACCATCATCTGTTCGGTCATTGGAAATCGGCTACAATTCACATGTTTTTACTGGTTGATTAAAAAAAATCAATCAAAACAGGAAACGTTGCACTTTAAAATTCAGTTGTTGGAAAAATCAAAAAGATCAAGAGAGAGAGAGAGAGAGAGAGAGAGAGAGAGAGAGAGAGAGAGAGAGAGAGAGCGATCGAGAGAGCGAGAGAGAGAGAGATAGCTCTCTCTCTATCTCTCTCTCTCTCTCTCTCTCTCTCTCTCTCTCTCTCTCTCTCTCTCTCTCTCGCTCTCTCTCTCTCTCCCTTCACACACACACACAAACACAGACACACTGTCTCTCTCTTTTTTCCTTGCCCTGTGTCTATCCCCATTGCATTACCTTTCCTAACCCACCAGAGTCTGGGTCCTGCCCAGAGTTTCTTTCTGAATGAGTGAGTTTTTTCCCACCATGTTGTGGTATAATTCACTGATCCTTTGTCTTCGTATTAATCCCTCCACTTGTTTCAGAATCCCTGCTCCTCCTGTGTGATTTTCTGTTAGTCTTTCACCTTGTGGCTAACCGTTCATCTTATTGAATGTAGTCTGCTTTTACCAACCCTTGCATGCCAGTTTGAGATGTGCCTTCATGTCATCCTTACCAGCAACCTTCAATTATCTAGTATGGCATTAATGGTTTTGGATAAAGAACATTTCAATAGAGTATAATTTTAACTAGCAAGAAACCATGGAAAATCCACGATAAAAAAATTATATCAGACTTTATTGTCTTTTTTTTCTTCGTTGTCACAAGAAAACCGCTGTGTTAGACGAAGCCGTAGTGACTCCATGTGTGTGGGACAGGCGGACACGAAGACGAAGGCCGCTTCAGCGTTACGGTCTGGTCATCTGGGTAGACGCCAGCTTCCTGAGTTCGGTCCTGGTGAATAAAGCATCGGGGTTCCCCACACGACAATGTGAGGTCCGTCACAATCAAAAAATATAAACCGCAATGTTCGATGAAGCCAAAATGGCTCTGCAAGTGAGAGACATGGACAAATGTGAAGACTGGAGCTAACTCAGCTAGCTGCCCGAATTTCCGGGTAGATGCAGGAAGGTGACAGCGTGAGGTTTTCAACTGAGCTTATTCAAATATCTAGGTGGAGATGCACTGCACTGTTCTCATATCATGCATTTAGATCTTGTTGAATTTACGTTGCTCCAGTTTTAACAAAATAGAGTGAAAATTTTGAAAGAACAAATATTTCTGTGAAAATGTCCCCTCATTATTTATTCAACAAATCCCAGATATGACCTCAAATATTTAATTTCATCTCATCTCATCTTATCAAGTACAGATTTGAATTGCCAGTGAACAACAGTACACAGCTATACTTAATCTTTAAATAAATTGTATTCAGGCACTGTGAGCGTTCTCAAGAAAAGACAAAAATAACAAAACTCAGACGTGAAGGTGAAATATTAGTTTGGCCACATAGTGGCAACATATGGTTGGGTTCAGTTGTCATCGTCATCAAATACATCAGCTACAGTCCTGTGGATGAGAGACAATCAGGGATTATGGATTCCACGTCACAAATGTTTGAAAAAGTTTCAGTCAAATGTAAATATGGCTTACTTGTAGATTGATCCAGTCACTTCATCGAGAAACCCTCCTAAAAAAGAAAGTTTGTGTGAGCTGGAACCTCTTTCAACAACTTCAACATTCCACATCAGTAGTTCCTTACAATTTTGTAATATTAAGACTAATTTGATCAGGTCTTTATTTCTGTTTATTTGAAAATACTGCAAGTACTAGTTTGGTTAAGAAAACATTATTCTGCAGGAGGATCACTTGGCTTGTTCAGCTTTCAGGAAAGTGGAGATCCTGCTCTCTTTGGGACTGTGTTTCAATTTTAAATCTTCCTGTAATATTATGGGAGATGGAGGTCCAATTAAAATTAAAAACTGCTCCTCTATAGCATGTTACTATATTTTACAAAGCAATCTCTGCACATTGTCTGAAATTGCAGAATCAAATTTATAACTTTACAACATTCTGTTTGGCCCCAATGGGATTGCCACCTATCCCAATGAGATAGAGCTGTTTGTGCATACCTATAACCCTTTGAGCCAGATCAACTGGATTCTCAACCTCCTGGTAAGGTTACCCAGACTGAACTCGTCAAAGGGTAGCAATCCCCTGGTCCTCTAGGATGGGGTTTGGGTATAGGGTTAACAACACAATCCCCCTGAAAAAAGTATGGAAACAGCAGCAAATGTACCAAGTCCTCCTGGCTGTGATGGGCTTAAAGAGGTCACAATAGGTTTGTATGATTACCGATAGTGGGAAGGGTGAGGAAGCCACCAGCAGAAAGAGTTTTGAGGATGAAATGGAAGACCAGGATTGTATTTGGAACATGAGGACAATGTATAATACTGGGAAGTTAGTACAAGTTACATTTGAGATGAGATGTTACAGCTTGGATATCCTTGGCATAAGTAGATTGACAGGCAGGAGTGTAGGTGTTTTGTTGCTGCCCTACATGCCAATAAGGTGTAAAAGGCAAGAAGAAGAAGAAGAAGAAGAAGAAGAAGAAGAAGAAGAAGAAGAAGAAGACTTTTTTTTGACTTTTTCAAAAACACTTTAATCACATTCAAAACATTTTACAATTTTACATTAGATGAAAACACTAAAGAGCTTCAGAAAAACTAACAACCAATAAGTAAGAGGAAATACAATCTAAAATCAGTGCATTATATCAGGAAGTTTGCAAAATTGAGTTGATCATCAATTAAAGTACATAGGACATTTTTGTGACACCAGATGTTCCTAAAGTTATTTAGGTCTTTTGTCAATTTATAGAAACCAAATTCTAGTTTTAAGCAACATCTGATGTTACAGCAAAAAACAGTAGCTGCTTCTTTAACAGTATTGTTTTCAATTCTCCTCTTCCTGGTCACGTAAATTGCGAGTTTTGCTTCTCCAGAGATAAAGTTTAAAAGTTGCCACTTTCTTTGATTCGATTTGTTGTACCCAGCACCGTAGACAAATTTCCTGATACAAAAATTTTCACTGAACAGATTGAAAACATTTGTTAGAAGAGTGAAGAGCACTGCAAGTCTCCCACACTCACTAAAAGCATGAAAGACTGGCTGGACACAGCAGGGTTAAAAACAGAGATAGAAGAAGAAGACGATTTTGATTTTTTTGATTTTTGCTAAAACACTTCAATCACATTCAAACATTTTCCAATTTTTCATTAGATGAAAACACTAAAGATCTTCAAAAACACTAAAAACCAATAAGTAAGAGGAAATACAATTTAAAATCAGTGCATTATATCAGGAAGTTTGCAAAATTGAGTTGATCATCAATTAAAGTGCATAGGACGAAGACGAAGAAGAAGAAAACTTGCACACCAAGTTTTACGTCAGGGTTTATTTACAGGCTTTGATGGTAACGAGGTAACAACGTGAGGGCATCTGACTCACAAGTCTCTCTGAAGTCTACGATCACCCTAAGCTTTACAGCATGCAATGATTCTAAATGTGAGGAAACTGAAATATCTACAAGTCGATCCTCACATGGAATGTGAACCACATGTAGACATACAGTGACAAAACACTTTGGCTCTGAGGTGACAAACCTTCAAACACACAGCACCTTCCAGCACTGAAACAACAGAACAAATCACAAGTACGCAAAAAACTTTCATCACTTGCAAGAGAGGATATAGACATGGCCTGAGAGGCACAGAATAAATAGGGTGAAGGGTGGAGTAGCGAATGTCTGCCAGAGGGTTTGACTCAAACAGCAGATCTTCGTCAGTCTCCTCTGTCAGCATGTTGGCCGGCTCCGCAATCGGACCCAGTTTAGCCAGGCGGGCAGCAATCTCCTTTTCTGTCCTTTCCCTGAGTTACTTGGGACTGGATCCTGCACTGTTTTTAATGGATTCTAAGTTTCTAAAGTTAAATGGTTTGCCTCCTTTCTATCATGGTGTTTTTAAGTCATGGGCCCTTTTTAAAAGTAGCCCAGGAAAACGCTCTGACTCTCTGTTCTGGTTACTGAAGGAACCACTAGTGCATGGAGCAAGGCTGGATGTCTGCAGTGGAGCCACACCTGGGCTGTCTGCAGCGCTTTGCAGAACCAGGACCCTGACCCCCCAGCAGCTGGTGGACAACGCCAGGCCAGCGTTGGCGGATGCCCAGGCTGTGAGCTCCCTGCTGAAAATCCAGTCCACCAGGGTGGCTCAGAGGGTGCTACAACTGTGGAAGCAAAGACTCTCCGGGAAGGAGAGAAGCCTCCTCCTGGACTATACAGGGACTGTGCCGGAGAGCAAAGATCCTTTCCCTGAGGTCCACATCAGTCCCCTGTTTGGGGAGCTGGAGGGTCCCCTCCTCAGAGATGAATGACAAATCAGCCTGCACACGGCCAACAAAAAAGTACTGTACAAACACGGTGTAAAAGTAATCAACAAGATAAACCTGTGTAACAGAGCGCCCACTGCCTGGGCCAGCAGGATGACGGGAAATGGACCTGACCCACAGACTTCTATACAAACCTCCCCTCAAGAAAAAAACAGCTGACCTCCAGTGGAGAATTTTACACGGTGCCATCAGTTCCAATGCTTTTATCTCTGTTTTTAACCCTGCTGTGTCCAGCCAGTGTCCCTTCTGTCCCCTTCGTGAAACAGTCTTTCATGCTTTTAGTGAGTGTGGGAGACTTGCAGTGCTCTTCACTCTTCTAACGAATGTTTTCAATCTGTTCAGTGAAAATTTTAGTATCAGGAAATTCGTCTATGGTGCTGGGTACAATAAATCGAATCAAAGAAAGTTGCAGCTTTTAAACTTTATCTCTGGAGAAGTAAAACTCGCAATTTACGTGACCAGGAAGAGGAGAATTGAAAACAATACTGTTAAAGAAGCAGCTACTGTTTTTTGCTGTAACATCAGATGTCGCTTAAAACTAGAATTTGGTTTCTATAAAATGACAAAAGACCTACAGTAGATAACTTTAGGAACATCTGGTGTCACAAAAATGTCCTATGCACTTTAATTGATGATCAGCTCAATTTTGCAATCTTCCTGATATAATGCACTGATTTTAGATTGTATTTCCTCTTACTTATTGGTTTTTAGTGTTTTTGAAGCTCTTTAGTGTTTTCATCTAATGTAAAATTGTAAAATGTTTTGAATGTGATTAAAGTGTTTTTGCAAAAAAAAAAAAAAAAATCTCTTTGATCTTCTTCAACCTGTAGAACTCCTCTCGTTCTCTCTCGTCCAGTTCTGTCACAATGTAGGTCAGGGTGCGATCAATCCGGGGGATAATCACATGCCCAATGGCATTCACACGGCGGTTGGTAATCTTAATGGCTTCATTCAGAGTGACAAATGATGTCTGTGAGGAGGCCAACTCCACCAGCAGTTCCACAGCTCTGGCGTAGTTCCTCTTCAACCTGGAGAGCTGCTCTCCTCCTTTGGCCAGACCTGTCAGCTCGTAACTGTCCCCACCTTTTTGGTAGTGCTCAAAAACAGGAAGGGTGACACTGGCCACGTTGTCTTTCTTGGCTCTAACCTTTACTTGGGCTTTGTTGACATTCTGGATAACAGTTGTGCTGAAGTCTCCAGCTGTGAATTTGGCTTCTGCCAAAGAGAAAGCAGCTTCTTTCATCACCTCGCCCATCTTTGTCATAGTTTTGATAATTTTGCGGAGGATCTGACGGAAACGCATTGAAAGAGCATCAACTTTTTTCTTCAGAAGGTTTCGGCCAGATTGAGCTCCTTTCAGCCGAGTCTTCATGATGGTCTGAGCCATTCTAGAGGGGAATATGTCGATCCTTTCCTTTCCAGACATCCTGTCGTTTTTCCGTAGATATTAACAATATTCTGTTAAATTCCGTTTCCGACAGCTAATACTGAAGTGTTAGTTGTTACTCTATTCTATTAACATAAGTTCGCTGTACGCAAAACCGTAAAGAACAGGTAAAGAAGAAGAAGAAGAAGTGTCATTTTTTTTAATAAGCAGAGCTGTTAATCTGTCAACAACAAAAAAAAAAGAAGAAGATTTGGATCTAGTATTGAAGCGTTGCAAAGATGTAATTGTAATATTGCAAGTTAAGACAGTATGAGTTAAGGCCTTTGTAAACTCTTATTTATTCATCCCTCTCCATTGCACCAGCCTGTATATGTGTAAAGTACATATTGTTTGATAATAATACAATACTATAAAACGTTGTTGACAGTTTTTCACCTACTCACCAGGCTGGCAAATAGATTGGCACAT
Organism: Antennarius maculatus; assembly: GCA_013358685.1. Lineage (NCBI taxonomy): Eukaryota > Metazoa > Chordata > Actinopteri > Lophiiformes > Antennariidae > Antennarius > Antennarius maculatus. The sequence continues at coordinate 16,184,261 of CM023620.1, read as the reverse complement.
AGGGCACACATGGCAGAAACTGCACATCTGTGAAGAGAGAAATTAAACACATATAAATGCTAGTAATGTAATAGCAGAATCAGAAGATTAGTCTGACAACTGTTCTCTCTACTCAAACATGCTGGATAAAATGGGACTGCACTGTAAAAGCTAAATTCATAGAAAAACAAAAATATTAGTTGTATGGAAGGCATTTATATCAGGACAAAAAAGTTGCTAATGTTAGAAATGGCATGAGAACACGATGGTGAATCAAATTTAGGTTAAACTTTCTTTCAGTCATGGCATAAATAATAAATGGTCCATTAAAAAAAAGAAAAAGATAAATGGTCCATACTTAAATAGCACCGTTCTTGTGTGGGGAAGCCGGGGAACCCGTACAAAGCACATGCAGACATAAGGAGAACATGCAAACTCCACACATAAATGTCCCAGGTGGAACTGAACCCGGGATCTTCATTTCTGGCTTTGAGTTACCACTTAGCAGTCCAGGTTCCACCGCCTCGCTGCAAACCTAACTCACATCACATGTATGTTCTTACCTTGCAGTCATCACAGTGTTCAGACGTGTCTCCCTCCTCACATGGACATTTGTCACAACTGCCACAATGCTTCAAGAAGACATACGAGACATTTATTCAAACTGAGATCTGGAGAGAAAACCACCAAACTAATGAGATAATATCTATCTGTCTGTCTCTGTCTGTCTGTCTGTCTGCCTCTGTCTGTCAGTTTGTTTGCATCTGCAAGTGTGTGTGTGTATGTGTGTGTGTGTGTGTGTGTGTGTGTGTGTGTGTGTGTGTGTGTGTGTGTGTTTGTGCGTGTGTAAGACATCAGATTTACTGACAGTTTCTTCATACCTCACAGAATTCACAATACGAGCACACTGAGCCTTTGTGATAAGCACCATCTTCATCATCATCGTCATCATCATCATCATCATCGTCGTCGTCATCGTCGTCTTCATCATCATTGTTGTCATCCTTTTCATCATCATCATCATCATCATCATCATCATCATCATCTGCACATAATAATTATCAAGAAATATGTCACTTCAAATTTTACCAGCCCAAACCAGAACTACCACAGGAGGACCCTTTGAACCACTGCTCTGATTTGATTTGAAGTTTGGGGATCCCTGCTATAGACCAACAGCTGTAATAGTAATGCTGTTTTCTCTTTCTGATGTGAAGTGGACAGTGGTCTCACCACTAAACCCACTGCTGCTCAGATATGTAAATTTTTCCATTTACTGCTGGTGTAGTTTAACTTCTTGACAATCTGGCAAATTGAACATTAAAAATAGAGTCCTAATTTTGAAATTTTTGGTTGGTTTTGTTTTGTTTTTTGCATATATTAATCTGTGATCATCATGTTTCACAATTATAAATGAATAAATCTGGTCAAATCTATTCTAAGGTTCAAATGTTGGATAAGATCACAAGCCCAAAGACCTGTGCCTGATCATATGAAGTTGTACCACTCACTGATAGCTACAGGACTTAAGCCATTGGAAATTTTTCCCTTGCCGTGAAACTTAAGACCAGTAGTGCCCAAACTACGCCCCACGGGCCAGATGCGGCCCACCTCTACATTTGGCACAACCCCTGAACAGTACCAGAAAAATGCCGACCCACCCCATCCTCGACAAAACATTCCCAGAGCTGATCGATCCAGAATGGAAATGGCACCTTCCATTTTTAACAGACGTGAGAGAAATGCTGAACAGCCTTAACTTGCAGCTACGAGGCCAGGGGAAACTCATTTGCGACATATATTCCTACATAAAAGCATTTGAGGTGAAGCTAGTGCTGGTCTTGGAGCAAGTGAAAAAGCATAACTTCTTCCATCTCCCTGCTACCCAAAATCTCTCTGCAGAGAATCCAGCGGTTTCATTCCCAGCTGAAAGTTGTGTGGAAGCACTGGAAATACTGAAGGCGGAAGTCTGTGTGTGTGATTCCATGAACTACATGCTAGTGCAAAAGAAGTCTGTCTTTTCCAGAACCCCTTTGTTTTTCCGACATTGTTTTTGGGCTTTTTTTGTTACAAACTTTTCCATCAGAGAAGGGAATAGTTATGTGGCTCTTACAAGAAAAAGTTTGGGGACCCCTGCTATAGACCACCAGCTGTAGTAGTAATGCTGTTTTCTCTTTCTGGATTGAGTCATCTAGCAGTTTTCTGCTTGTGACGACATACTTTAGCAAGATGTTGCATGTATAAGGCCTAGGTGAGTTAATGCTCAATTCAATTCAAACATGGTTTTCAACAGGTACAGGAGGGAAGAAGGGCTTTAACAATCAGGTGTCATCTTAAGTGATTTATGTATTTGTTTATATGCACTATGTTTGTTTTCAGTACTTACTTTTTTGTAAATATGTATGTGTGTTTAATTTATTCTTTTTCTGTTTTTGTAAATATGTCTATCTTTATATGATTGAGAGTAATAATTGTTATTAAAGTATTTGAAAAGGGGTAGGTTTAGCTTTTTGGACATGTGGGAGTCATTGCTTTGACTATTGTTATTGTTGTTCTGTCTACTTTCAATGATCTTGTTTGTTTTGCTGTTCAGTCTATTTTGTTGTTTTTACTTCCACATGTACAAAATATAAAAGCAGTCATTCAGTTCTTTGTGAAAATCATGGGTAGAGGTGAAACAACGGATATCATAACAATCACAACAACAGGGAAACACAACTACAAATCAGTCAAAAGTATGCAACAATTGAAAAAAACATAAGAATAAGAACTCTTGGGAAAGAGAGAAAACACCACAATAAAGCAAAAATTGCAACGATCAAACATAAACATTAACTATAAAACAGAAAACATGATGAACTGCAATTAACAAAGATCATCAATGATTATATATGTACTCTGATGGTCTTTTTTAAGATATGTGTCATAAAATTCTGCTCGTTTCCTTTGTTGGCAGAAGGAACCAGGACAAAGGACTCAAAAGCTTTACAAGTATTGTGCTCATCATTTTTTTGTTAATTTGATTTAAAATGTCTAGTGCTGTTTAGTGAATTGCTGTGGTGTTCTGTGAGTTTTTGTGTTACGTTAGTTTAATTTTTGAGGTGTCCTATTTGCCATTGATTAAAACACATACAGAACTTTGACTCCAGTTAAAAGTGAATGTGAATGTAATTATTCAAAATGCAATAGTGCTTGTCCGTGTTATTTTATTGTATTTTAGCAGAAAATCCTGTAAGTTTTAAGCACCATTTTAATGGTATGTGCTGGTAGAAAACTGTTTTAACTTCTTATTTTAACACGACTGGGTCATTCAACCTGTAGCTAAAGCTATTGTTGTAGATTAAAAGGAGATGTTGTCTTTTAAAACAGTAGATATTAGATAAACTGTATAAATTTGAGCTGTTAGATAATCCATAGTTAAATATAATTAACAAGTGTAGAAAAATACTAGATGACAAGTGTGCAGTATTTGAGAAAATCCTCCAACTTATTACAAATTCCACAGTGACATAGTTAAGAGAAAAATGAGTTGCCGTTAAAATCACTGAAGATAATGTTTCACCCAGTGTTGATGTCATACCAGATCTCTAAAGACATGCAGGCAAATTATGTTTTGTCCTCAACAGGGTTATCCCACCATAGAGCTGGTCATCCATTGTTCCCAAGATCGGCGGCTCGATTCCTGCACCCACCTAGTCACCCCAGGTTGAGCACCACCGAGGCACCCTTGAGCAAGGCGTTGTCCCCTTTTACAAGTTGCTCATTTGTTGCAGGAGCTGCTCGCCACTCTACCTCCCATTGCATGCTTACAGGCTCCTTGTGTGTGTGTGTGTGTGTGCGTGTGTGTGTGTGTGTGTGTGTGTGTGTGTGTGTGTGTGTGTGTGTGTGTGTGTGTGTGTGTGTGTGTATGTGTGTGCATGTGTGTTACAGGGGGCCTGTACACAACACATTTAATATGCATGTGTGTGACTTACTAATACTAGAGTGTGCTCTTAATTTTCCCTAGGGGATCATTCCAGTATATAAAATGAAAAAAAAAAAAACGGACAAAGATTGATAAAAAGCATCATTCAGAGGAACATGTAGTGGTCAGATCACATACTCACGATTGTCAAGTATCAGTAGCTCAGCATTCTGGTCCTTATGCAGGGAATATGGCCAAACATATTTATATGATAAAATTAAAGATATTTTCAATGCATTATACAACTCTTAATAAAAAATTTCCTTCTTTGGTTTTGCCTTTATTTAATGGATGAAAATGAGGTTAAAGGTATATGAACAGAGCTGATTGTTATTTTTAACACAAATGAAACTCTACAGTCATCACAAAATCTCATTTCATTCAATTCCATTTCAAAATATGAAAAGAAAAAAATAGACAAAGGTTTCATCTCTTTGCAGTTCAGCAGTAATTAAACTAGTTCACTTCGTCTTTAAACTGAGAAGTTTCTCTTTTTCCCCAGTCACTCTCTCCCTGAAGGTTTAAAAAAGCCTTTGCAAATTCACAGTTGTAATATTTCTTAACAAATGGATATGCATTTGTTCAGCTCAATTTCACAAAATACTAAAATTTTGCATTTTAGTATATCGGTGGACTAATGTGGACTAAATAGTGTGGGGAAGTTAGCATACAGTGAAAAACAAAACATTGTTTGAATAAACTACTGACCTGCATCAAAGGTTATTAATATAATTAAGGGTTTGGAACAGTACATCACATTGTTCACAGAAATATTGAAAGTTGTCTGTAGTAATTATACAAATACAGACACTAGACTCAATATATAAATTCTATGCATTATATTTCTCTGAAACAAACAGTGGCACAAATGCCCCACAGAGAAAGAAAGAGATTGAGAGATATGGAGAAAGAGAGAAATTTTTCATTTATTTTCATTTAGGTTTTTAAATGAATGTATTTAGGTAATGGCCCTCCTACACCTCCCTCATGCTTTATTATCCCTCTGTCTGTTTCTCACGCACCCATAAACAAATCCCAATCTCACTGTCTCTCTTTCTTTCTTTCTCTGTAGTTTCAAAAAAGGACACAAATGCAGGTCAATCTGATCCAAAATAAATGAGAAAGGAAGATCCTAGTGATGGAAACATTTTTTCAAAGACTGATTTCCAAGTGAGGCTTGGTTTGTGTGAAAACGTTTTTTGTTCTTTCTCTCTCTCAAATCAAAGCTTCTGCAGTCCTCAAGTTCATATCTAGTGTACTGTACGAAGGACTTCAGACAGTTGGACTTCAGATGGGCCAGTTCAATTTCCCCAGAGTGTTCATAACTCTAGTTAAGCAGGGAAAAGAACAAAGTGTCAGAGACAGCAAAGGAAATGGACAGCTGGAAGAGGTGGAGGAGGGACTTTGATTACCTATGAGCTCTGAGACATTAAGGACATGATGAGACTGTAAGATGGTTGTGAGAGTGTTGTGAGGTGTGATCTTGAAATGTATATGCATACATTTGTGTACCCTATTAATTGCTAACTGCATGCTCAAGGCCTTAACTGAAAATTGGACTTCAGATATAGGATGAGTGATGAAAACTTGTTGAATCAGAGCGGAGTTTTGACTCTTTACTCAGCCACTAGTTGCATGAATCTGAACACACAACACATTTTCGTGGAAGCGGAAACAAAGATATTTGAAATGCGTAATCTTCGCACAGAATGACCCAAAGGGATGTGGTGATGCATAAGCAACTGAATATTTAAAGCAACTGACCTTCGTGATCATCGTCGTCATCATCGTCGTCGTCATCGTCGTCATCATCGTCATCATCATCATCATCGTCATCATCATCATCATCATCATCATCATCATCATCGTCATCGTCATCGTCATCGTCATCGTCATCATCATCGTCGTCGTCATCATCATCGTCATCATCGTCGTCATCGTCGTCATCGTCGTCGTCATCGTCGTCATCATCGTCGTCATCGTCGTCGTCATCATCGTCGTCATCATCGTCGTCATCGTCATCATCGTCGTCATCATCGTCATCATCGTCATCATCATCATCATCGTTGTCATCATCGTCGTCATCATCGTCATCATCATCGTCGTCATCATCATCATCGTCATCGTCGTCGTCGTCGTCGTCATCATCATCATCATCATCGTCGTCATCATCATCATCATCGTCATCATCATCGTCATCGTCGTCATCATCATCATCATCATCATCATCATCATCATCAGCCACAAGACCTTGCTCGGAATGGAATGGCAGATCCTGTGCCTTGGCAGTGGGAGCCAATGGGGTATGGAAGGAGCAGAGCAGCGCCAGCAAAAGCGCAAGAATTAAACTTCTCAGTGATGCCATGTTGACAGTCAGGAGCAGGCCAGCTATTGAGGAATTAACCTGGAATCACTGCAGGAGTCCAGCACTGCAGGTTTTTGCGTATTTGTGCCTCGCACAACTTACAGATTCAAAAAGAAACTAAAGACGCACTTTAGTTAGCTATTACCAACAATTATAATGGGATCCAATAGTCAAGGTCCAGTGCAGAGAAAGTATTCCAAGCTAAGATCCAGACAATTGCTCCCGAGCCTGGTAAAAATTATCCTTAAAAAAGCAGGTAACCCTCCCTTTGAATTTTAGACCACAAAAACTTGCAGTCCAGTGTAAGATTTGTGTGATCAGTTAAGACCGCAATAGGAAGCTGAGAGGAGAGCCGTCAGTAACTGGTCAACACTGGCGACACAGACCTGACTAATGGGCAAGCGACAGAAAAAGAGTTTGATCAACCTATGGGGTAAGCTAAGAGGAAGGGGGGGCAGTCAGGTTGAATGACAGGGGCAAATGCTGGTGGGTAGGCCTGCACTATGCATAAGCTATTCAGAACAGGGGAGTGATTAGAGAGTGGTATATGGAATGAGTGGAGCATATTTGCTTTTCCAACATCATCAAATGTTCATGTTTAACTTTAGATCAAGGGTTCAGCGTTTAAGTTTGGAGAGGACCAAGTAAGAATATGAACATTCTCTGTACATTCACATGTACATACTCAGAAAGGAGGAGAACTGCTTGGTATAAGGCTGGACACTGGGTATGCAGTGGTACCCTGTACAAATTATATTTGTTACATTTCAATTTTGGAGCAAATATTAAAATATGGTTTTTGTACAAATATTTTTGTCATTAGCAGCAACGCCCAGTCATCATAATGTTGGTTGATGTTAGGTTCCTGGTTTAACAGACGCTGTGTAAGGTATCTCACTGAGACCATGACATTTGGTATGCATATTTGTGCTAACAGAGGATAATTATTAATTATTTTAATAATTTTCTTCTTGAGGACCAGCTACACAACCTTTTCTTAGATCAGCCCTCTAATCCAAGGTGATGTCTCCTGGAACACTTCTGGATTTTGAAATATTGCCATGATTAGTCAGTGTTGAAAATAATCATATATGTATGTGAAATTAAGACTAATATGTTTGGTGATCACTGATTTTTACACTACAGTGTTGTTGATTGAGCACCTTCAATTTCTCAATCATTCAAATAATGACATCCTACTTATATTATCAGATGGGCTCCAAATTATAATATGTACTCCAGACAAGGCAACCACTTACCTTAAAAATTATTTTCCATGAAAGCCACAAAAATATTTCGGAAATAAAAACGTCAAAATGTCGGTTACGGTGGTGAATCACGGACGGTGAAGTATTTTGACAAAGCATTATGATGTTATAGAGGATGTACAATGTCACCAAATTTTTTCATCATTCTATCAGAAAAAATTCTTAAGATATGGTCAGAATGGTAAGTAACAGTAAGATATGTTCAGTAACAGTAACCTTTTAGCTATAATTTTGAAAGGAGCTCATCCTAATGTCTAAGTGCAAATTTTATGTCAGATAAGATATCATATATCACCCAAGTCTAATTGGTTCATCATTGAGTCTAAGTGACACGCTCAGTGTAAAAAATATTCCTGTCTATATACACGGAGCATCAAAATAGGACAGACACAAGTCATGGTGATCACCGTGTGGAGGCAAAGAACAGGTCTTCAAAGGGTGCTCCCTTTCCCCATCCATCTTCTAACACCTGGCAGATTTTCAGTTTAGGAAAGTGGTGCAAATTATAGGACAAAGAACTGGGCCTTCTGCTCTCTGGTGACCCCCTGGAATGTTTTTGTGTATTGTCTGCCAAAGTGAACGAAGACTGTTTATTTTATATGAAGGTTCCCTAGGTCCTCAATTTGTATTTTTCACTGAGCATTAGTAATATCATCATCATCATCATCATCATCATCATCATCATCATCATCATCATCATCATCATCATCATCATCAAAATGGAACTAAACTGAGATATTATCTGAAATGCACTGGTCCCTAATGGTCACAAAATTATGAATAATTGAAAGTTCAATGATAGTGGGAATTTTGTGGCCCACTGTTTAAACATTTGTAACACTGGGTATTGCTTAGTCATTATTTTAGAGTAAAGGGCATATCGGCATGTTTGGGGCCAGCTTTGGTCTTTATAATCAGTATATCTCATGCTACTTGTCCATTTGAATAAACATGGTTACACATATTATGACTTATCCAGCTCCTATATAACCCATTGCTGAGTATTTGCACACTATGGTACAAACAAACCCAGCCACTGACCTCAAGCCCATCTTCTTGTCTGTTCAGACCTCTACACACTGCACCCAAAATAGATAGATTTGTGCAGTGAGGAATTGACATGCCCTCTATTTAAAGCTTCACACTGCCAGAGTCAGTGTAATAGGAGCTTCTCTGCTCTTTCAGTGTGGGACTGCACACACAGTCAGTTTAATTATGTGCACACTGCAGTAATGCCAGTGATAGTGTTCTCCTTCCATTGACCTCATTTTATACATGCAAAACGATGCTTGAGACTGTTCAAGCCAAATAAATGCCATGTTTGAATGTTTATAGATTTTTTGAGTCCCATTTTGGTTACATAAATAGTTTTGGTCAGTTTAACTTATATGTAGGACTCACTAATCTGTCAAAAGTAGTCATGTTTGATTGACTTTTATGTGGACTGCCATGTCAATACATCATTTGCACTTGCTTGTATCTTTACTTTTACATTTCCAGTCAGCCCAGACACAAGAACATAGGAATAATATAAAACCTTGTAAGTCACCTGAGATTATTCTTAAATGAAATAAAACTTTAGACTGCAATTTGTCTTTGATTCCTCAGAATGGGATTTAGATTAAGTTATAATGAAGTTTAAAATGTCATTGAACTAATGGTAGTAAAGAAACAGCTGAGTGGGAGAGACCAAAGTACAGAATGAAGGAAGAGATCTGATCAAGATGAAGACTGCGAAGTGGCTGAAAGTGGAGATGAACTAAGACATGCCACAGACATATCTTGTCTCTTAGTTTGGACCACTGACTCTGCCTGCATTGACCCACTTGACCCAGTTAGCTAACTACAGCTTCTTTTTTATTCCTCTTCTCTATGTATTATTAAAGGAGACATGCTTGTTATTAGTGTAGAATAACAGATGATGCATCTGTCATTTGTGTGTATACTTTCTTTTAGGGCAGACCTTAACGCAGGCCCTCATTGAAACCCATTTTGTCAGGGTAAAAATAAAAGGAATGTATGTTATTTAAACTATTGAACAGGGTATTGTGGGGTGAAAAGATGACAGCAAATGTGCTGCATCAGCTGATTCATCAACTGGATTTGACATTTGCCAGCAGGATTCATTTGCCTTCTTGAATATGATACTGCATTGCAACCAACCCGAGCTCTTTCCATGTAAGGACAGGCTAAAGTGGGAAATCACTTTCCATGATAAAGTTACCTACAGGGACTGATGTGTAAGTGACTTTGAAGATTTCATTTAAAGTGATAACATTGTCTTGGTTGTTCATTGTTTCATTCTAGTGAGTAAATTTTTTTCTTATTAAAGATGAGATGTGGTGGGGTTTTTTTTTTTTTTTTTAATTTGCAGATTGAAATTGCCCGCAGAGTGTGAGCGTGCATGGTTGTCTGTCTTTGTATGGCTCTGTGGCGCACTGGCATCGTGCCCGGAGTTTGTCCCGCCTCACACCCTAAGACAGCTGAGATAGGTTCCAGCTCCACGTGACCCGCTACGCTGGATGAAACGGTTCGGAGGATGAATGAATGAATGAATGAATGAATGAAGGACAAGTGAATTGAATTGAATGCGGAGCGACAGACCAGGCAGTGGTGAACTGAGAGGGACCACCCCTTGGAAAGGGTTAGCATTTTCACTAACACTCCAAAGAGTACAGCCAAGATCACCTCTCCAGCCTCTCCACCTGTTAATTTGTGAAATTAAGAAATTATGGGTTTGGGTTATGGGTACAGGTTATTCGGAGGCATCTGAGCAGCCACTGATTGTTTGAATTGCCCAAACGAAATAAAACAAAACAAAACAAAACAAAACAAAACAAAACAAAAATAAAACAATAAAAAAAAAAACAGCCTTGACACAGCATACCTGATTGCTGGAGAAAATCCCAGATTTATTGTGTCTGTTAGTCAAATGATTATTTCATTGAGAACAATAAAACAGATTGAATGCCAGATTTGCAGGGAAGTCAAATATTTGATAGTGTTTGATGACGCACTTTAGTCAAGAAGACTGAAGAACATCTCAGATTCAAGACAGGATCTTTGAATGCAAATACAGTGCGCCCTCGCAACTTCACCTCCTCGTGGATATTTTTTTTTGGTGGGCAGTCACGTGATACCGTATGTGCATTCTATTGGCTGATGGCATCCGGAAGTGCCTCACATAAGTCCTGTGAGTCTCGCACTTACAGGTATGTGAGACACAGAAGTCCTGTAAACAGCATCATAATGTGGGAAAAGGTAATAGAGATAGAAGGTGGTTTGATATCAGTGTGGAGAGGGTCATAAATGTTTAAATTACCGTAAATAATAAGATAAATAATAAAATAGTTCGACCCCTGCGGACCCACCACCCGCATGGCTGATCCATGTGGTCGGATGCGCTGCCATAAGGGTGGCAGTGATGACAGGAGGTCACGATGGACCAGACCCGGGCAGCAAAAGGTGGCTTTGGGGAATGTCACCTCACTGGCGGGGAAGGAGCCGGAGCATGTGTTGAAGGTGGAGCGTTACCAGTTGGATCTGGTGGGGCTTACCTCCACGCACAGCCTCGGTTCTGGATCCAAACTCCTAGATAGGGGATGGACCTTGTTTTGCTCTGGCGTCAGGTGTGAGGCGCAAGGCTGGGTCGGTGTATAAGACTGTTGTTTATGCATATGCACCAAATAGCCGCTCAGAGTATTCTGCATTCTTTGGGTCCCTAAATGGGGTCCTTGAGGAGATCCCTGTAGGGGACTCCATTGTTCTCCCGGGGGACTTCAATGCACACGTCTGCAATGATGGAGACACTTGGAGGGGCATGATTGGGAAGAATGACCTCCCCGATCTAAACCCGAGCGGTGTTATGTTGTTGGACTTCTGCGCTAGTCACGGATTGTTCATAACTAACACCATGTTTGAACACAAGGATGCTCATAAGTGTACCTGGAACCAGAGCACCCTGGGTCGGAGGTCAATGATCGATCTTGTGGTCATATCATCTGTTTTTCGACCGTGTGTTTTGGACACTCGGGTGAAGAGAGGGGCAGAGCTGTCAACTGATCACCACCTGGTGGTGAGTTGGGTCCGTTGGCGAAGGAAACCTGAGGTTAGACCAGGTAAGCCCAAACGAGTAGTGTGGGTGAACTGGGAACATCTGGAGGAGGACTCTGTCCGCGAGGCCTTCAATTCACACCTCCGAAGGAGCTTCCTGTGCATCCCCGTGGCGGTTAGGGGCATTGAACCTGAATGGTCAATGTTCAAAGCTTCCATTGCTGAAGCTGCAGCTGAGAGCTGTGGTCTCAAGGTCTTTGGTGCCTCAAGGGGCGGTAACCCTCAAACACCGTGGTGAATCCCGGTAATCAGGGAAATCGTCCGACTGAAGAAGGAGGCCTTCAGGGGCATGTTGTCCCTGGGGACTCCTGAAGCAGTTGCAGGGTACCGACAGGCCAAAAGGACTGCAACCTCGCCTGTGATGAAGGCAAAACAGAAGGTGTGGGAGGAATTCGGAGAGGCCATGGAGAAGGACTATCGGACAGCACCAAAGTTGTTCTGGAGGACTGTCCGACACCTCAGGGGGGGAAACGGGGGACCATCCAAGCTGTATACGGTAAGGATGGGACACTGTTGACCTTGACTGAGGAGGTTGTCGGTCGGTGGAAGGAACACTTTGAGGAACTACCCCAACTGACCTTTCCTCTGTTGTAGAGGCACAACTGGAGGATGATGGGGGATTCGAGTCAATCTCTCTGGGCGAAGTCACCAAGGTAGTTAAACAACTTCACAGTGGCAAAGCCCCGGGTGTTGATAAGAATTTTATACTGTGGGAGGTACTGTGGGAAAATGGGGTGAGGGGGCTTCTCCTCAGGGCCATCCAATCCCTGTACGCACAAAGTGAGAGCTGCGTTCGGGTTCTCGGCAGTAAGTCGGACTTGTTCTGAGTGGCTGTTGGCCTTCACCAGGGCTGCGCTTTATCACCAATTGTGTTCGTGATTTTCATGGACAGGATATCGAGGCGTAGTTGTGGTGAGGAGGGGTTACATTACAGTGGGCTGAAGATTGCATCACTGCTTTTTGCAGATGATGTGGTCCTGTTTGCGTCATTGGCCTGTCACCTGCAGCGCTCACTGCAGCCGAGTGTGAAGCGGCAAGGATGAGGATCAGCACCTCCAAATCTGAGGCCATGGTACTCAGCAGGAAGCCGGTGGACTGCCTTCTCCGAGTGGGGAATGAGGTTCTTCCACAAGTGAAGGAGTTCAACTGTCTTGGGGTCCTGTTCACGAGTGAGGGGAAAATGGAGCGTGAGATTGGACAGAGAATTGGGGCAGGAGGAGTGACATTGCAGTCGCTTTACTGCACTGTTGTCACAAAGAGAGAGCTAAGCCGAGAGGCAAAGCTCTTCATCTACCATTCAATCTACATTCCTACCCTCACCTATGGTCATGAGCGATGGGTCATGACCGAAAGAACGAAATTGTGAATACAAGCGGTGGAAATGGGCTTTCTCAGGCGAATAGCTGATGTCTCCCTTAGAGATAAGGTGAGAAACACTGCTATTTGCGAGGTTCTCAGAATAGAGCCGCTACTCCTTCGCGTGGAAAGGAGTCAGATGAGGTGGTTTGGGCATCTGGTGCGGATGCCTTCGGGGCGCCTCCCTAGGGAGGTGTTTCTGGCACATCTAGCTGGGAGGAGACCTCGGGGCAGACCCAGGACCAGGTGGAGGGATTATATCTCAACACTGGCTTGGGAACGCCTTGGGATCCCCCAGTCAGAGCTGATGGATTTTGCCGGGGAAAGGGAAGTTTAGGGCTCCTTGTTGAAGCTGCTGCCCCCGCGACCCGATTCCGGATAAGCGGTGGAATATGGAGGGATGGATAGATAAAATAGTTTGTTGCTTTATCATGGAATTCGCTAATCACTTGTGGTTCCTGGAACGCATTACTCGCGAGGAATGAGGGCGCACTATAATCATTTTCCAAATCTACATAACAAATACACATATAGTATACAGTATTTATTTTATTTTATTTTGTTTATATGTCCGATTGGTTAGCCAGGAGCTGTTTATCAGTCTGGAAGCTGAAGTCCCACAATCACCTTTGGTAGTATGTCCCATTGACATTTGGGTACTTTTAGTCCATACTCGGTACAGATGTTCCAGTACACTATCACTGCTACTTGGTTGTGCCTCTCCATGTATGCTGACCCGGCTAGCATCTTACACCCTGCTACCACATGCTGGTTTGTCTCTGGGGCTTTTTACATAGCCTGCACCTTGGGTCAGATCTACTGTGGTAGATATTGGCCTCTATTGCTCTTGTACTTAGGGCCTGTTCTTGTGCTGCCATGATCGGTGATCAGTGATATATATATATATTGATGACCTTAGCTTGTGGTTGTGTGGTGCTGTTCTGGGTCGTGCCTGCAGAGTGTTAATCAGTGTGTCCTGGAGAAACCTGGGCCCATTGTTCACCAGCTGATAAATAAAGGCCTGCTATTCACTTGCTCTCTCTCTCTCCTTCTCCGCAGGCACCGTAAGTGACATGGCAACTTCAGGTCGTTTTGTTAACCTTTTGATCCGTTTATACACTCTAAAACACACACACACACACACACACACACACACACACACACACACACACACACAGCCTTCATTCACACAACATGCACTTCATGCTTATTTTACTGATTCTCACACCCCATAACTTGTGATCTTTGTTTAATATATTATTTGTGTAGATTTCTGTTAAATAAATATTTTGTTATTCCTTTAAATAGTGACAAATACAGATGAAGCCTCATGAGGCTTTAAACCCTTTCAGGCAACTGATTCAAGCAATGGTTCATTCTTGATGCTTCATGTGCACACGAAACCACCTGCTGCCCTTGGATACAATTACAGGCAGCAGTTGTATCTTCATGTGTGATCCATTCAAACCTCTGTTCTGGCTCTTGGGAATAACTATGTACTACAAAAAAAATGTATGACCAATTTATGACTAATGTATGACTAATTTTTGTACAGCTGGAATCGCCACATCTATCACCACTGCTCTCTTCTGCTCTTTGTCCACCACGACTGTGTCCAGTTGGTTAGCCAGCAGCTGTTTGTCAGTCTGGAAGCTGAAGTCCCACAGGATCTTAGCCTTGTCATTCTCAACAACCTTTGGTGGTAAGTCCCATTTGGATTTGGGTACTTCTAGTCCTCTATGGTGACCAGCAGCACGGGGGTGCCACAAGGGACTGTGCTCACCCCCATTCTCTTCACCCTCTGCACATCGGACTTCAAGCACAACTCGGATCCATGCCACATACAGAAGTACAGTCAACCCTCTGCTTACGAACGCTTCTGTTCTCGATGAAATCGGTTTTCGATCAGAAAATCTGAGAATTTTACGTCTCTGAATTCAACTAAAATTCAGCTTTCGTCTAAACCAAAAGAAGCCGAGCGTACCTGAACGCGAGTCACTTGGGAGCCGAGCAAACTCGAATGCCCGGGATGCTTCCTCCGTAGCGCATTCGTGTTCAAAGTTCGATAGGATATCTTTTATTAAAATAAAACACAGTGTCTATTTCTACCTTTTTTTTATTTATGGTAAACAGTATCCAGTGAAGTTTATGGTGTAAACCGAAAGAAGCCAAGCGCACCTGAACGCGACTCACTTGGGAGCCGAGCGAACTGCCCAGGATGCTTCCTCCGTAGCGCATTCGTGTTCAAAGTTCGATAGGATATCTTTTATTAAAATAAAACACAGCGTCTATTTCTACACCTTTTTATGTATGGTAAACAGTATACAGTGCAGTTTATGGTGTAAAATAGTAAAACAAAAAACTTGAAAAAGTTGTTTTTTAGACTTGGAACGGATTAAAATTATTTACTTTAATTATAATGGGAAAAATTTTTTCGGATTTCGAACAACTCGCTTTTCGAACAGCCTTCTGGAACGGATTATGTTCGAAAACCGAGGGTTGACTGTACTCCGATGACACTGTGATTGTGGCATGTATCCGGGAGGGTGATGAAGGGGAGTACAGGGCACTGGTGGCTGACTTCGTGGAGTGATACCAACAGAACCAGCTCCAGCTCAGCATCTCCAAGACGAAGGAGATGGTGGTGGATTTCTGGCGGGCACCCCCTCTCCATAGCCAGTGATCATCGAGGGCAGTGAGGTGGAGGTGGTAGGTAACAAATAAGTACCTGGGACTGCAGCTAGACAGCAGACTGGACTGGTCACTCAACTCGGACTGTGTGTACAAGAAGGGGCAGAGCAGGATGTACTTCCTGAGGAGGCTGGCCTCCTTCAACATTTGTCCTGATCTCCTTCTCATGTTCTATCAGTCCGTAGTCTCCAGTGTGCTGTCATACGCCATTGTGTATTGGGGTGGCAGGGCCAGGAAAAGAGATATGGACCGTCTGAACAGACTCATCCACAGAGCGGGCTGAGTGGTCGGGCTGAGCGTGGACTCTGTGGAGAAGCTTCTGGAGAGCAGGACCATGTCCAAAGTCAGGGCTTTCATGAACAACACCAGCCACCCCCTGCACACCACCTTCTGCCAGCAGAGAAGCACCTTCAGCGGCAGACTGCTGTCACACAGCGCCTCCACAGAGAGGCTGAGGTCCTCCTTTGTGCCCCGTGCCATCAGGGGGTACAATGACTCTCAGGAGGAGCGGGGGGGGGGGGGTTGTTGAGGTCAGCACGCGGTTGAATGGAGGGGAGGAGATGGGATGTCAGTCTGTGCTGCAGGGTAGTGGGGCCAAGGTGTTGTGAAAATGTTGTGATATTAGATAGTGACATGCCTTACATTGTAAGAAGGGTGTACCTTACCCAGTATGTGGGCCTCCTGCTAATTTTTGTACTTTTTATTTTTTTGTTATTTTATTTTACTTAATTTTATTTTATACTGTTTATATTTTAGTTTTAGTTTAGTATATGTCCTGTTGGTGCTGCATGTATCTGTTAGTGTGGTGTATATAGTATGTCTTGTGGTGTCATTGTTTCTTTTACTCCTGGTGTTTGTCCAGTGTTTGTTCAATATGTAATGCTTGAGCAGTGGTCTTTACATAGCCTGCACCTTTGTCCACCACGACTGTATATATTGGTTATATCTACCACAGATCTACTGTGGTAGATATTTGCCTCTTTTGCTCCTGTTCTTGGGCTGCCATGATCAGTGCTTCTGTGCTGTCTGTCAGTCCAGCTTTATCCAGCCATTGGTAGGTCTTCTTGATATCAGCCACTTCCACTATTTGACGGTGGTACATGCCGTGTAGGGGCTTATCCCTCCATGTTGTTTCCTCCTCCTCTTCCTCTTCAGGTTTCTGCTGTCTCAGGCATTCACTGAGCAGTTCATCTTTTTGGGCCATCTTCCTGAGGTACTCTTGGATTTTCAATGTTTCATCCTGGACAGTGGCCATGATGCTCACTGGTCCTCGGCCTCCCTCTTTCCGCTTAGTGTACAGCCTCAGGGTGCTGGACTTGGGGTGAAACCCTCCTTGCATGGTGAGGAGCTTTCTAGTCTTAATATCTGTGACTTCTATCTCCTCCTTTGGCCAGCTTATGATCCCAGCAGGGATTCTGATGACTGGCAGTGCATACATGTTGATGGCTCAGACCTTGTTCTTACCATTCAGCTGACTTCTGACGACTTGCCTTACTCTCTGGAGGTATTTGGCTGTCGTTGACTTCCCTGCGGCGTCCTCTGTGATGATCTGCATCTGCTGTGTTCTGTTTTTCCATATTCATTTGTTCCTGACTTTGTCTTTTGTTTATTGGTTTTCAGTTTATGTACTTTTCTGGTTTTCTGTTACCACTGCATTCATGATTCACTGCACCTGGTTTGTTTCCCCTGTTTGTTTCGTTTGGTCGTTAACCAATCCATGTTTAGTTCTTCCCCTAGTCAATTAGATGATCATTAGTTCCACCTGCAACTAACATGGCACCCTGGTCTGTCTATTTAAGATACTTAACTTCAGTTCAGGTCTGTCGCAGTGTAACTCAGTTTCTATTTGAGCAGAGAATCTTGTATGCCAGATCGTTATTGTTGTTCCTAGACCACTTCCATACAACCACGAGTTTTGCCTTGCCTTGTCTGTTTTTTCCGGATTTTGACCATTGCCTGTTGACCACGATTTTTGTCTTTTGATGCCCCGTGAATGACCTATTGCCTGTCTCTTGGATTGCGATTTTGCCTGCCTCCTTTGTACCGTCTTTTCTCTGATTTTCTGGTTTTGACCCCCACTTGGATTTTGGACTACGAACTGATTAAAGGTTTTTGATTAATTGACACCTTGACTCTCGCACCCGGTTCTTTTGGAATTCGTTACCGTACACTGCGACCCCAAAAATGGAACCAGCGAGAGACCCACAGCTCCAGGCTACTCATCCAGTGAGAGACCCACAGCTCCAGGCAACAGAAGGTCATGCTGGATCAGCAACAACAACAGCTGCTAGCTGTAATGCAACAACTTCAGATCATTACGCACCAGATGACCGATCTGACTTCCACAGCGGGAGCTAGCCAGCTCACTGCTCGTTCCCCACAGCCTGTCCTGGCAATTCCGCCAGAACCCTGTCTTCCTTCTCCCGAGAAGTACGACAGTGAGCCCAGAACCTGTCGAGCTTTTCTGACTCAGTGCAAACTGATCTTCAGTCTCCAGCCCAGAACTTTCCCCACTGAGCAATCCTGCGTGGCATACATTGTTATGCACCTGACTGGCAAGGCCAAGCTGTGGGCGACGGCAGCATGGAAGGCTGGGTTTCCATGCATCCAAACATCAGCCCTGTCGGAAGAGGAGATGAAGAAAGTCTTCGACCAGTCCCAGCATGGCCATGAGGCGGGAAGGGGATTACTTTGTGTCAAGCAAGGTAACCGGTCTGTTTCTAATTATTCTATCGAGTTTCAAACCCTGGCCACCAACAGTGGTTGGGACAGGAGAGCAAGGTATGATGTTTTCCTTGACGGCCTGTCGGAGAGGATAAAGGATGAACTGCTGATCGAGCAGGCTATTTGTGTGGATTCACGGATAGAGGAGAGAGGACGCTTTCGTCGCTCCAGCAGTCTCCAGTCGTATACCACTCCCTAGCCATCATCGGGATGTTCCTCCCCATTCCGTGAATACCCGCCATGCCCATCTGCAGAGGGGGAACCCATGCAGCTGGACAGGGGCCGCCTCACTAAGGAGGAGAGAGAGAGGAGGGTAAAGGAGCGTGCCTGCTTTTACTGCGGTAAGCATGGACACTTCGCTGCTGGGTGTCCAGTAAAAGGCAGCGCTCACTAGTGAGGAGCACTAGTGGGCGGACTTCCTGTCGAGACCTCCTCAAAGAACAGAACATGTCTGCCTGTCACTCTGGAGTGGAGTGGGGGAGCGAAGAAGACCTCGGCCCTGGTGGATTCCAGCGTGGAATCCAACTTCATGGATAGGGGGCAGCCATCAGATGGGGAATTCCCCTGAAGGGGATAGAGCGTCCACTGGTGGTAGCCAATTGGGGCAATTGGCATGGAGTTAGCCTCCAGGGTTGTCTTCAACATTCCCATTGAGTTCTTGATGAAGGCTCTTAGTGTCCTGTTGATCTTATACAGTTCCAGACATTCCAGTATCCACGTGTGTGGCATTTAATCATAGGCTTTCTGGTAGTCTATCCAGGCGGTGCACAGGTTGGTCTGCCTGTTCTTACAGTTTCTGTGTACTGCTCTGTCCACCAGTAGCTGGTGCTTGGCTCCCCTGGTGTTACTGCCATCTCATGATCATGATCCAGTGGTTATCGGTAATACGAAGATTGAGCAGGTTGCTTCTTATAAGTACTTGGGGGTCTACATGGACAACCAGCTAAAATGGCATGTTCAGGTGGACTATCTGTGTTTCATATTGGCTCAAAGACTGCACTTTCTCCGTAGACCGAGACTTTTTGGTGTAACTTCAGGAGTTATGTCTATTTTCTATGACTCAGTCCATGGGAGCATTATTAGATATGGCATGGCTGCCTGGTTTGGGATTCTCTAAATTTTAGATTCTCTAATCTAAAATGGAGAAAACGGCAATGAAGGTGATTGGCAGGAAAGACTCTCCTTCTCTCCAGTCTATCTTTGAGAAGTCAGTGCTCAGTTTGGCAAATAGAGTGTTGTCTGATGCTTCTCAAATTCTTTTACATGAATATGAGCTTTTACCTTCAGGTAGACGTTATAGAAAAACAACCGTTTTAAATTATCTTTTCTTCCAACCTCTGCTAAATGACAAGGAAGTGGTTCAGAGCTCCAGTTAGTTGAACCTCTGGTCCCTTTGTATTTTTACGGTGCTTAGCACGTTATTTATATTTACTTATATTTTTATTAGACCTGTGGTCCCACTTTATGGTATTGTGTTTACGCACTTTATTTTGTTTTACTAATTTGCTTGGTTCTTGTATTTTTTAGCATTGACTGAGGACAGTGATATCCTCTTGGTTGGGCATTTTTGTCTCTTTTATGTATGTACAATGCTGCTATCTTGTATTGTCTTGCATGTCTTAAAACGTTTACGCTTGTCTAAGTATACCTTGCCCAAGACAAATTTCCCCATGTGGGACAATAAAATATATCTTATCTTATCTTATCTTATCTTATCTTATCTTATCTTATCTTATCCTTTCTGTGCCCCTCTCATATATTGATCCATGTGCCTACTCATCTTAGCCGCCAGGATGCCTGACAGGAGCTTCCATGTTGTACAGTGACAGGTTATTGGCCGGTAGTTGGGTGGGGTGGGTCTTTCATGATCAGGACTGTCCTGCCTTCAGTCAACCATTCTGGGTAGGTCCCATCCCTTAGCAGCTGGTTCATCTGTGCTGCTAGACGCTCATGGAGTGCTGTCAGCTTCTTTAGCCAGTATGGATGAATCATATCGGGGCCCGGTGCTTACTGGCCGTCGGTGTTGTGTGATGCTTCTCTTTCCCATATGCCCTTCCAGTATTTCTCCACCTCAACTCTTGGTGGGTCTGACCAGCTGTTCTTATTTCCCTGCCACTGAGAGTACACCTTTGCTGGTTGAGTGGAGAAGGTGTTGTTTATTCTCCTGGCCTATCTCCTTGGTGTATCTCTTCAGTCGGGTAGCCAGAGCTGTTAGTCTCTTTTTGGCAGTTTCGAGTGCTTCAGGTATGGAGAGGTTGCCGTACTTCCTGGGTACCCCTTTATTCACTCCCTTCTTGTGGCTCAGCTAGCTGGCTGACTTCTCTCCGTGTCACCCTTATCTTACCCTCCTCTTTTCCATGGAGGGTATTGTTTGTTATGCCCTGTGTTGATCTTATATCCCAGCATATCGAGAATTACTGTTGCTGTACTGTGAATCATCTTGTTGGTCTTAGTTATGTTCCCTGTGGGGATGGTTCTTATCGCAGCATTCACATTTTCTAGCAGATCTTCTGAAGTTACTTGATAACTTAACTTTGGTATTTGTTGGAGGCTCCAGGTTTCCATTTGGGTCACAATCTTCCTTCTCAGGTCAGCAGCTCTTGTATTGAGGCTTTCGATGTCTCTTGGGGCTTGGTACCCAATCTCGGTTTGTGATGGTGAAATCCCCCCGCTGACCTGGCGTCCTGGCTCCCCCTTGCCGTAGCATTGTTGTAGTATTTCATCGATCTCTAGTTGTGATAGCAGTTTTTGGTTACGGGTGTTGGAACACTGAGCTAACAGCTGTTTCTTTGCTAGCCTTGATTGTGGGTTTCAAAGCATCCATTGGTCCCACATCCGCCCCATATATCCCCTCTCTCTGGGCTTACTCGTAAAGTAGCATTCCAGTAATTCCGTATTCTCCGCTCTTGTCCATGTGTGTCTTGTTCCAGTAACCCATTTGTCATCAGATTGCCCTGGTTCCCTAGCAATTGACGCAGACCTTGTTAACCCGGGCGACGTCCGAGCCGGTATGACTCTGTCTTTATTGCATTTACTCATGTCTGAGGTAGGTTCGTATAGCATTAAGGGTCTTGCCTAAGGACCTTCACTGGATAGTGTCCGCCGTGAATGGGGTTCGAAACCACGCCCTCCTGCATTCCAGACCATGCCCCTCCTGCATTTGAGTAAGTTGACTGGATAGTGTTTGTCCAAACCGGGATTCGAACCCACAATCTCCTGCATTCAAGTCAGTTCTAAATATATACTATATATACGTATACTGTATACATATGTATAGAATATATGTGTTATATATATTAATATTATATACAGAATAATTATAATATATAATACATTCCCAATTATATAGTGTATTGGCCCGAATATAAGACAGTTTTTTTTTGCATTGAAATAAGACTGAAAAAGTGGGGGTCGTCTTACATTCGGGGTCTAGACATTATACCCATTCACAACGCTAGATGGAGCCAGATATCTTTAAATGGAATGATGAACTTCACTTCAGGCCAATGCGAACCCTGTCACGAAGAAGAAAAATAAAAATAGCGGTAAGAAAGAAAAGAGAAGAAAATAAGAGAAGAGATAACAGAAAATGGAGAAACGTAGTGACAATCTGGAGAAAAGTGGGTTGAAGATCGACCAGGTTAATTTGGTGTTCAAAAAACCTTTTTCAAACTTGAGTCTTGAAAAAGAGGGGGTCGTCTTGTAATCAGGGTAGTCTTATATTTGGGCCAATACGGTATATAAAATTGGGAATGCTTTCTTGTCCATAAATCTTTCCAGCATCATGTCATATTGCTAGTTTCATCATGTTTTATGTCATGTTTTATGCAGGCAGAGGACAGTGAAAGTGCTTGTGTAACTAGGAAGAGAGCACTGAAGATGCATGCTCGTGTAACTTGAACAATGATGTACAGAACAAGGGAGATTTCATTAATTTTTATTCAAAAATAATTTTTTGAATTGAGTTTTTCAACCGGTTTTAGTTTGAGACTATTCCTCCTTTTAGATACAACTTCACCATCAGTGACCATACATATCACCTTTTTAGTTATTCCCCATTGCTCCATCAGGGAGGCTTTCACATGAGCTATATTTTCAGCTGTGTGGGATTGGGGGAATACCTGCAAACCCAACAGTACTGAACAAAGCCTAGTCCCTTTCCCTACAAAATGGCTTGTTACAGCCAGGTATGAATCCATATTCATAGATGTCTTCATGTCAGACATAAGGCTTACAGCAGCCACTGTTTCCACCAGAGCCTTAGCCTTCTCTTTAGCAGTGCTGTATTTTCCCTCAACCATGGCCTTCAGAGACTGATGGAAAATATATATAATGATGAATAAGGAGGCACACATAAATGTACTCTTTCATTTTATGCATGGAGCCATACATACCAGCCTCATACGGAGTGTGATGATATTGTGTGTGATGATTTGTGACATGACATACATGGACATGTACTGATTTATTTCCACCAGTAGATGGTGGAAATTCACATACTTCACATACTCTACAAGAGCCCCACCCCAAACAATTCTAACTAGATCATAGTATAGACATGATGTTGGATGTATGCTGTTGCTGCTCACCACAACCAATTCTAAATAAATGAAATGAAAGAACCCAAGTTTCGTAAATTAAAGCAAGAAACATTACATGGTACCAGGAGTGCTCAGGAGTCATTGTGATGGAAAGTGTGAAGCCGCCAGACGCTGTGAACTGGGCTGGTAATGTGGATTATGAGTGGCGTACTTTCAAACAGCGTTTCATGCTGTACCTGATGGCTGTAGGACTGGATGGAAAGTCTGATACACGGAGGATGGCTTTGCTGCTGACCGTCGCGGGACCACAGGCTGTGGAAGTATACAACACGTTTGTGTTTGCCAGTGCGGAAGACAAAGACAAGTTTGATGAGGTCATCAAAAAGTTTGATGAACACTGTTCACCAAAGGAGAATGAGACCTTTGAGCGGTATGTGTTTTGCTCGAGAATGCAACAGCCTGCTGAAAGCTTTGATGTGTTTCTTACGGACTTAAAGCTAAAAGCTAGAACATGTAACTTTGGAGATGTGCATGATTCTATGATCCGTGATCAGCTTGTGTTTGGCATTCAAGATTCCAAGTTGAGGGAAAGGTTACTGCGAGAGACAGAGCTAACCCTTGAATCTGCTGTGAAGATATGCCATGCCAGTGAATTAGCAGTGCAGCATGCCAAAACATTTTCGAGTGACACAAAACAGTGCAGCAGTTGCCATGGTGTCACATAAGATCTACAATAAAGGACCAGGGAAGTACAATCAACCAAGGAAATCTGAGACTTTTAATTGCAAAAGATGTGGTGGTTGTCATGCACCAAAACAATTCCCAGCATATGGGAAGATGTCACCACGCAAACAAAGACTAATGATGAAGCTGCAACGCCATGATTTTGAGCTGATATACACACCAGGTAAACACATCATGATGGCTGACGCCCTGTCCAGAGCAACTACACTGAGTGACACACCAGTGAGCTCTACAGAGACAGATGTTCAGTTCCATGTGGACTTGATTGACAAATTTCTACCTGTGACAGACAGAAAATCTCAGCAGATTGCAGCAGAAACAGAGAAGGGTTCAATACTACAGAGGGTCATGAAAAATCTGAAAGAGAAGTGGCCTAGCGGTGATTGTCAACAATATTACAACATCCGATCAGAGCTGAGTGTGATAAATGGACTCCTACTCAGGAAGAACCAAATTGTTATTCTTCAGTCACTGAGAAAAGAAATGTTGAAAAGACTTCATGAGGGGCACCTCGGAATGGAAAAATGTAAGAGAAGAGCCAGAACAGCAGTTTATTGGCCTGGAATCAACACTGACATTGACAAGATGGTCTCAAGCTGTGAAATTTGCCAGAAACATCACACAAAGCAGCAGAAAGAGCCCATGATAACTACGGAACTGCCTACTGTACCTTGGCAGAAAGTGGGAACTGACTTGTTCCACCTGAATGGAAAGAATTATCTGCTGGTCATAGACTATTATTCCAGATTTCCAGAGATTGCATTGCTTTCCAGGATGACAGCGACTTGTATGATTACACATTTGAAATCCATCTTCGCAAGACATGGAATTTGTCAAAGTTTGCAGTCAGACAACGGACCATGTTACAACTGTAAAGAGTTTCAGAACTTTGCAGAAGCATATGATTTCCAACATGTAACCTCAAGTTCCCTGTATGCCCAATCTAATGGCAAAGCAGAGAAGGGCGTACACATAGCAAAACAACTGCTCAAGAAAGCACAAGAGAGTGGATCTGATCCATATCTAGCTCTACTGAGTTACAGAACAACACCATTAGAGCCTGGAATGTCTCCTGCTGAGCTTCTGATGGGACGCAGATTAAGAACTACGCTTCCGTACACTGCAAAACAGAAGACAAACAACATTCTGAGACAGAAACAGAAGTATCTGCAAAATAGACAGAAAACCAACTATGACAAAGGGTCAAAACGTTTATTGCCACTGTCAAAACATAACATAGTGAGACTCGAAGATTCCAACTACTGGAACAAGAAAGCCACAGTTCTCGAGGAAGTGGGTCCTAGATCCTACAACGTCAGAACAGAAGATGGTCAAGTCCTGAGAAGGAATCGGAGGAGCTTGCTTAAAACAACAGAGAAAATGGAGGAACAGTCAGCTGAGGATGAACATGAAGTTACAACAGCTGCACCACCAGAAGAAACTACAAACATGCCAACTCCAACTCCACCTCCAGCTGACCCAGCATCTCCACCTTCACCTGCACTAAGAAGTAGGGTTGAGCCGGATACTCGTTTCATACGAGTATCCGGTACGGATAATGCATTTTGACGAGTACGAGTGTAACAGAATTGTTAATGTGTTTGAAGTACGTCAAAATTATTTTGTATTATGGTTAATCTATGCAAGGCTCTATGCAACTTTCCCTCGGGTGTAATGTCGCCCTCTGGTGGCAGGTGGGGGCTATATAAGTGACAGGAAACAGGCAGCACGTCCTCTTGCACTGCTGCATTTCCTGTTATGGTAGGCTACTCACAGCTCCAAAATTTTTCTGATATTAAGCTAAAAAATGTTAATTTCACTCAAGTCAAAGTACATGTTGAGTTATATAAATGTTGTGGGCATGTTTTACAACTATCATTAGGTCAAAATGTATACAGTTTTTCCTTCTGCCCTAACGTGACAAGTTGTAAGATTCAGCATGGAGTTGTACAATAGTAATGGCGCAGCCCATTGAAATGTACTGTTTTTTTCCATTCTGATGTTTAGGGAACTGTGTTATTTTAGCCAGACACAATCACCACCAACCACCTGTGTTGTTGTTGTTGATCAACAGAGTTGACAATAAATGCCATCAACCTGAGAGAAATTGTGCTGTCATCAGTCTGCTGGGAGTGGGCCAGGATAGAGGGGGTTACACGAGTACGAATACGAATAAAGCCCGTTAATACTCGTGATCGGACTGAAGGAAAATCAGCCGGGCTGTTTTCACGCTGTGATTGGCCAGTCACACATACTTCCCGCCCCTCCCTACAGACTGCAGTTAGAGCGGAGTTTCCCTGTCTCACTCTCTGTCTCCGGTACACGCAGGTACTGATCTCTCTGTTCGTGGCTTCACTGTTGCTCACGTCCTTATTACCTGTAGATTTTCTTCAGCTTGCCTCTATTTTGGTGTTTGGTTATGTGGTGAACTTTCTTGTTTTTTTTGTTTTTTTGTTGCACGTACGTGTGCATTTAACCACCGCCTCGGTGGTTAAAGTCTTTTTTTTTTTTACCTGTTCTAAACTCTGTTAAAATTAACAATGTCTATACTTAATATTTTAACTGAGATATAGCGCGTGCACACACACGCACACACACACGCACACACACACACACGCACACACACACACACACACACACCATAATCAATATTGTTTGACTTTATGTGAAAAAAAATGGCAATAGCATTAGGTACTAAAAATAATAATTGAAAAAAAAGTACTAGAAAAAAATTTAAATGAAAAAGAAGAAATTTTTTTTTAAAGTTTTGTTGAGTATGACAATTCTTGTTCATGCATACTTTGTAGTTAATTACTTTTTTATTGCATGCACTTCATTAATGCTTTGTGTTTACTCGTTCTATATATAGTTCCTTTACTATTGTGGTCAAAAGCGTTGAATCTCAATTCTGAGGCTCTTCGGTAAATATTCATTCATAGACTTAAGAAAATTTATGTTCTGACTCAGTTCCATAAAAAACTTGTTCTGTAAATAGTTCTCTTACTTTGTGATCAAAAACATTTATTTGAATTTCAATTTTGAGGCTGTTATATAAATAGTTTTAAAATAAGCAAAAATACAGCAACTTGTGATCAATCCATATCAATTTTAGACTTAAAACAATGTGGTGATTTAAGCCCCGCCCATTTCCGGTCAAACCACACCCATTTCCGGTTTAAGCCCCACCCATTCCGAATACAGATATGGATACAGATAATCTAGTTGGTTGAACAGATACAGATACAGATAGTGGTGTACTCGCTCATCCCTACTAAGAAGGTCTACCAGAGTATGAAAACCCACTAGCCGGCTGGGTTACTAAAGAACACTAAAGAACATTCTTTATACATCACAAAAGCATTAAAAAAAATACAGCAAGTTATAGTTCAACAGTCACTGTGCATTTAATGTTTTATACTTTAAATAAAAGGGGATGTGATGATATTGTGTGTGATGATTTGTGACATGACATACATGGACATGTACTGATTTATTTCCACCAGTAGATGGTGGAAATTCACATACTTCACATACTCTACAAGAGCCCCACCCCAAAAAATTCTAACTAGATCATAGTATAGACATGATGTTGGATGTATGCTGTTGCTGCTCACCACAACCAATTCTAAATAAATGAATTGAAAGAACCCAAGTTTTGTCAATTAAAGCAAGAAACATTGCAGAGAGCATAATTTGGATCAAGTTTGGACACAAATGTCCTGAACACAACATCTTCCACTATACTAAAGGGTTGTGTGTCCTTTACAATCATGTTGACAAGGGCTTTATCTAGCTCTTGTTTTCTGTTGTTTTTCATTTTTACAATGAACAGAAGTCAACATGGAAAATTTGTGTTACTAATATTGTAATGCCTTTCCATGGCTGGGTGAAGCTCCAGTGTCCTCTCTATTTTCATGAAAAGCACAATAATGCCTTACCATGGATGAGGTGTTACTATTGATTGGGGATGGAGCTGATACCTGTACCGCTGACTAAAGTGATGCTTGAGTTTTATTTGGTACATGATGTTGTTGCAGTCAGTGTACACCCTTGCGCTGCCGATTTACGGGGTTGCTGTGATTCTTGGTAACGATCTCTGTGGTGGTGCTGTGTGGGCGGACAAGCCCCTGAAAATCAACAGGCCCGTGACCTCTTGGTGAAGCTCATCCCAGATAAGGACCAAAGAGACTTCAGGGTTGGCGGAGCGGATTTTGGATCAAAAATGAGGGGAAGCAGTCTTGGTGTGGTCATGCCCAGGTTTGCCGTCGGTATCATCATCGGTAGGAATTGAGAGATGATTAAAAATATTCAGATGAAAGCCGGGGTCAGGGTCCAGTTCAAGCAGGATGATGGAGTCAGCCCTGACAGAGTGGTTCCGGTGATGGGCCAGCTCAATAACTGCCACCATGTGGTGCACCTCATCAATGAACTGGTTCATTACTCTCTAAGCTGCCTCTACCCTTCATATACCCTGCTCAGTCGTCAGCTCTCTACTAGATTGTTTAGTGTTCAGACCGCTCAGAAGTGACACCGGTTTGGACATATAATGGGACGTTAAGGACGAGGCGACCGCACCAAGGGAGGACCTGGACCACTGCAGGAGGTCACATTCGCAGTACCTGTTGACAAGTGTGGTCTTGTGATAGGGAAAGGTGGGAAAACCATCAAGAACATCAAGGAGTAGTCCAGCAACCACATGGAGAAGTGATTCCAGTAATAATGTTAATAATCCAAAGAGCAGAGTTAGCAGGGATGTTGTCGGATGGCCTGGAATTGAATGGATTGCTGCGGTTAGTAATTGGAATTTTGAAGCAGATAAGGTGTTGATTGCAAAAGATGGGATGGACAAGGAAAATAGTTGGATTTACCTTGTATGTATTCTCACACATTATGCCATGACATGCTGATGTTGGATAACATGGATTGGTGGGTGGTTTGGTAGTTTCCAGAGATTTATGGGGACAGTTTTCTTGTCCAATAAAAGTAAGAGAGGCTGATGAGAAATGGGAAGTTAATTTGGGGTTTAACAAACCACATGGTGGAACTGACAAGAATAATTGTTTAGACTGGGGTATAACCTATGATGATGCACCTCTTTCAGGACTACTTGGCCTTGAAGAGAATGTTACTAGATGTGCTAGGGTGCAAGTAGTGCAGGAATTAATAGTATTTGTTCCTGAAAATAAACCCGGTAGAGACCATAATGTTGTTAATAGGACTAAAATGCTCCAGATTCTGCCATTTATATTGTTGCAATAGGCAAACCCAGGGTATTCCTGAGTATAAAGCCAGAAATGAGGTCAAATCAGGTTTTGAGTCTCAATACTACCACAGATATCAAAAAGTCTAGAGAAACCATTTAATAACAGACTGAATAAATTCATAATAAAGTATAAGATGCTTAATAGCAGCCAGTATGGTTTCAGGAAGAATCATTCCACTGCTTTCGCACCAAAAGAATAAATGGAAATGATCACTGACACCATAGATCAAAAGATGCATTCCACAGGAATATTTGTTGACCTCAAAAAAGCTCCTGACACAATTGACCATGGAATTCTAACTGAGAAATTGGAAAGATTAGGAATTAGGGGTACAGTACTAGAATAGGAGAAGAGCTACTTACATTAGAGATTGCAATATGTCACATTGGGAGCAAGTACTGTACATCACCAAGTTTAGACATTGTATGTGGGGTCCCACAGGAGTCCATCTAGGATCCAAAACTGTTTATTTAACATATAAATGACATGCAAGGCTTCAAGTGTCCTAAAAATGATACTTTTTTGCAGACGACAAAACTATTTCATGCACAGGTGATCTGAATCAATTAGTGCACACAGTTAGGGTATAATTGTCCAAGCTGCAAATACGGTTCAACATAAATAAATTATTGCTTAATCTGACTAAAACCAAATACATGTTATTCGGGAAAAGAAGCTGCAAACAAAGTATAAATATCAAGGTGAACAAGATAAGTATAGAATGGATTACTGAATATAGTGTGCAAGGGGTGCACATTGATCAGATGCTAACCTGGAAGCCTCATATAGGACAATTGCAAAATAAACTAGCCAGAATTGTGTACATTCTATGGAAAACCCAGGAACTATTAAATCAGAAGGCGCTTTATATAACGTATTGTACATTAGTCCTGCCCTATCTGAGCTACTCCGCTGAGGTGTGGGGAAACATATATAAAAGTAGTTTACAGAATCTTTTCTTACTACAGAAAAAAGCCATAAGAATTCTTTGTAATGCCCATTAAAGAGTGCACACAAATCAATTATTCATTACATCCAAAATATTTAAGTTACAGAAACTCTTAAGCTATAGGACTATTCAAATCATGTACAAGGCAATCAACAAAGCTCACGACAAAATTTTTAAAAACACTTTCAGAATAGTGAGTGCAACTATTAATTGACACAAAACACTGTATTTTTACAGAAGAAAGAAAGCACTACATTAAAAACATTTTCTATTTCTTTCACTGGTGTCAAACTATGGAACAATTTGAACGAGGAAGTTAGGAGTCTAGGAACCCTGTCTGTCCTTTAAAAAAGCATACAAAAAATTGACATTTCAAGGTTACAAAACAGATGGAAATGTAGGTTAATTCTTGATACAGTTATTGGATAATATGATCATAACATTGTTGTACAGTAACTGTAACAACACTGGCAAGATCAACTTCCTGTTTTGACCATCTATAACACTGACAAAACTTGCTGTTTCTTCGAAGAATATCAATGTAACCATGCTCTGAGTCACCTTGGAGCTACTAAAGGTCACTAACCAACTTACATTCACCAAAGTAATAGACGTAGACGTATGAAGACAATATGTCTTTTGGGACTAGATGGACGGTTTGAAACAACAATGTGCCACAATGACTGTCAAAATTAATTTTAATTTAATTTGAGTTAATTTCTAATTTTAATTTTATCAACTGTATTAATCCTCGGAGGGAAATTAGGAGTCCTCTCTACACACTGGTTAGTAGTTGCATGCATCTATCCGTAACACACACATAAGAGTCCTGTGGGCATGCAGGTGAGGGGGGGATAGAGCGGCAGGGAGCTTCTTCATGCTCCAATGATTAACTTGTAAAGGTGACGCCACCTTCCTCAAGGGCGCCTTGGCAGTGCTCAGGAGGTGAGCTGACGCCTCCCTCAGTCAGCTCACACTCAGAAGTGACTGGGTGGGAGTGGGAATCAAACTGCTGATCTTGGAACATTGGATGACCCGCTCTACAGCTGAGCCACTGCCACAATTTATACAACTGTAATTATTGTATAAATTGGTTGACAACATATTGTAATAAGAGAGGTGTTTCATTGATTCTGAGGAAGGGAACCAAACAAGCCAAACGGCTTCTACCAATCAGCCCTTTTTTCGGATGTTGTTGATGAAGGAGGTTAAGTCTGTTGGAATGACATGTCTGAAAAAAAAAAGAAAGAAAGAAATAGATTTTAAAAAATTGGAATTTAATCAATTAAACTAAGAACAGAAATATTATACAATGCTAAAATATACATTTGAAATATAAATAGTGTTATACAGTATTGGGCCAATACTATGTAGCACTATATGACATTAAGTGTCATATTGTACTGTTTTGTCTGTGCCAACTTCTATTCTAGTAATAGAAACACACCAGCATTTTATTTCCACCCACTGGTCTGTGGTTTTTGCCTGTTTCAAATGTACAGTCTAGAGATTGATGCTAGTATAGAGTGTTACACAAATGAGTATGATGAAACGGTGAAATGAGGAATTTTTTCATTCAATGCTCTGCCGTGTGCAATTTTATCTTTTCTTCCTGAGTCATGGCAACAGCAAGAAAATTCAGCAGACACAAAACGTCTCTCCAACCTGTGGGGGCTGCGCCCACCTCCCCCCAAGGACTGACTCTATACAACCGCCCCTGATATGCAGCGTAAGTGTAAGCAGCTTCTAAAAGACGCACCCACCTTTTGGTCACTCCCTTCAGTAAAACTACTGAGTTCCTTCACCCAGTCAACCTGCAAACTCTGTGTTGACTGCCCAGAGTCCACAGACACGGCCCAGCAACTCTCACTACCAAAAGTAAGTAGCAACCTCAGCCTACCCATATATACTTGACCAAAACAATTGATTTATCAATGCCAGTGGTCCATGCATCTTATGAAGCTGCAGATATTCTAACCTCTAATGAGTTTTGTATATCATTGATATTTCTGTGCTTACCATTGTTTCATCATGCAGAGTAGAATCAGTATAGCAGCAAAACTAATGTATGGACTGTCTTTTATAGTTGAGAGTGTAGCTTGTTTATCTTTCAAACTTGGTATGGAAAATTGGTATTGGTGAGTGGCTTAGCCCCTGTCCTATGATGAAGACATGTTTTTTTCCCAAAATCTTAAGACTTATTTCTTCCAGTCAAGATTAGGTTAGGAGAGGGCTACACTTGAAGTATGTGTACACAATATGCACCACACCTAATTAGAGTGTACTCTTATCTTACGAGGTAATACTGTTTGTTACTGTCCAATACCAAAGTCCAGAAAAATTCTTACCATAAAGCCAAAAAAATTTATTTTTCATGTCTTTTGAAGCATTTTTTCTTGACAACATGTCTCATTGTCCTCCCTGATCTCGTCCTGCGACATACAGCACATCTGCAGACCAGTTGCTGCAACAGCTACATTCCAACAGCCTCTCCCTGTCCTGTTCAAACATGTCGCTTTACAGTTTCGGTCTGGAGCCAATCTCCTGCCACACCTGGAACAAAGACAGGACTCGTAAGTGATGCAACAAACATACTGATCTGCAGGGTGCACTTTGTCAAATAAAGGGTGGCGGCGGGGGGGGGGGGTTGTCATGAAAAAAATAAGCAATGAACAGTCCCGAACAGAACATTAACACCCCATAGTGTTATTATATAAAGCGTCAAAACCAAGGAGTGGACCCAAAAGTAGAGCAGAGGCCATAATACAATGAAACAATGATCTTAATTGAAAATCAGGAAGCCGAGAAAGGTGGGAATGTAGGAAGCCCAGACGCAGGGAAATCCAAAAGTCTGTGAACTGAGGTTCTAAGAGTCTGTGAGTGTGTGAGGAACGTGA
This sequence comes from Antennarius maculatus, assembly GCA_013358685.1. NCBI lineage: Eukaryota > Metazoa > Chordata > Actinopteri > Lophiiformes > Antennariidae > Antennarius > Antennarius maculatus. The sequence goes on along the minus strand of CM023620.1, from coordinate 16,151,406 downwards.
GGCTGGGCACTGTTGGCAGGAGAGTTTGACAGGGAGGCACATGTGTACTGTAGAATAACCATCAGGCATCAAACCACAGGTTGAACTGGCGTAAGTAATGATGTTCACTTGGACACGGTGCTCCAAAACACGCCCCAGGACTCTGTAGGGTTTTTTTTCTAAACCACTGGTTCGAGGCCTGCTTCAAACGTGGAAAATCCGATGACATTTGAAACACTGAAGTGTTTCATTCACATTCCCAACACTTAAATGCTTTATTCACCAGGTGGGCGGGAATTTGAAACACCAGTTGGTCCCAGATGTGTGAAAATAGATGTGCTGCCTATCATGTCAATACCTTCTGGATTGATTAGATCAGCGTTCGGATTGCTAATGGCGTTCGGATTGCTAACGGTTTGCTTTTTGCTTGCTTTCTAATTGCTTTGGAATGGAAACAACCAGAAAGAGATATCAAGTCTGGGAAAATTTAGTATTGGTGGCGCCACACAAATTATATTTTAATTTCTAAGCAACTTATTTTCAAGCATGTATAAAAGAATAAAGCACACATGTCATTTTTAATTTGCAAGCGAAGTGCTTGCTTTATTCCCAGCACCTGGCAAACAGTAAGAACACATCGTCCATGATGAGGCGTTACCAAGCCAGACAAGAGAATGAAGCCGGTGATGCTACTGTGATGATGTATCCGAATTCCAACTTTTATCTCACAACATAGACTTTGTTTTAATCCAGTTGCCCTAATCCTCCTATGTAACTCACACACACAAACACACATGTATGTATTTATGTTACATAGACATGCACGAACATGTAATCTATATTTCTTATTGCTATATTGAACCCTGAAGCTGTCCACTAAGCGGAAAGGGGGAGGCCGAGGACTAGTGAGCATCAGGGCCACTCTCCAGGATGAAGCATCAAAAATCTGAGAGTACATCAGGAAGATGGCCCCAAAAGATGAAATGCTCCATGAATGCCTTAGACAGCAGAAACCTGATGAGAGAGAGGAGTAGGAGCATACAACATGGATGGACAAGCCCCTACACAGCATGTACTACCGTCAGATAGAGGAAATGGCTGATATCAAGAAGACCTACCAATGGCTGGACAAAGTTGGACTGACAGACAGCACAGAGGCACTGATCATGGCAGCCCAAGAACAGGCCCTAAGTACAAGAGCAACTGAAGCCAACATCTACCACAGTAGATCTGACCCAAGGTGCACGCTATGTAAAGAAGCCCCGGAGACAGTACAGCATGTGGTAGGAGGGTGTACATGGAGAGGCACAACCAGTAGCTGTGATAGTGTACAGGAACATCTGTACCCAGTATGGACTAGATTGAAGTACCCAAAACCCAATGGGATATACCACCATAAGTGGATGAGAACAACAAGACTAAGATCCTGTGGGACTTCAGCTTCCAGACTGACAAATAGCTGCTGGCTAACCAACCGGACATAGTGGTGGTGAACAAAGAGCAGAAGAGAGCTGTGGTGATAGATATGGCGATTCCAGCTGACGCCAACATCAGGAAGAAGGAACACGAAAAGACTAAGAAGTATCAAGGGTTGACAGAACAGCAGGAACATTTGTGGAAGGTCAAGGCTAACGTGGTCCCTGTGGTAGTAGGAGCACTTGGGGCAGTGATCCCCAAACTGGAAGAGTGGCTCCAGCAGATTCCTGGAACAACATCTGGAGCCTCAGTCCAGAAGAGCTCAGTCCTAGGAACAGTTAAGATATTGCGCAGAACCCTCAGACTCCCAGGCCTCCGAGCTTGAGGATGATACACAGATACCACCCTACAAGGGTGAGAGGGACTTTATATGTACTGTATATGCATATTATTAGGGATGAGCGAGTACACCACTATCTGTATCTGTATCTGTATCTGTTCAACCAACTAGATTATCTGTATCCGTATCTGTATTCTGAATGGGCGGGGCTTAAACCGGAAGTGAGTGTGGTTTGACCGGAAATGGGTGGGGCTTAAATCACCACGTTGTTTTAAGTCTAAAATTGATATGGATTGATCACAAGTTGCTGTATTTTTGCTTATTTTAAAACTATTTACAGAACAGCCTCAAAATTGAAATTCAAATAAATATTTTTGATCACAAAAGTAAGAGAAGTATTTATAGAACAAGTTTTTTATGGAACTGAGTCAGAACATGAATATTTTTAAGTCTATGAATGAATATTTACCGAAGAGCCTCAGAATTGAGATTCAACGCTTTTTGATCACAATAGTAAAGGAACTATACATAGAACGAGGAAACACAAAGTGCATTAATGAAGTGCATGCAATAAAAAAAGTAATTAACTACAAAGTATGCATGAACAAGAATTGTCACACTCAAAACTTTTAAATTTTTTTTCTTCTTTTTCATTTACATTTTTTTCTAGTACTTTTTTTCAATTATTTATTTTTAGTACCAAATGCTATTGCCATTTTTTTCACATAAAGTTAAACAATATTGATTATGGTGTGTGTGTAGGTGTGTGTGTGTGTGTGTGTGTCTGTGTGTGTGCGTGTGTGCGCAAAATATTAAGTATAGACATTGTTAATTTGAGCAGAGTTTAGAACAGGTAAAAAAAAAAAAAAGAATTTAACCACCGAGGTGGTGGTTAAATGCACACGTCCGTGCAAAAAAAAAACAAAGTTCACCACATAACCAAACACCAAAATAGAGGCAAGCTGAAGAAAATCTAATAAGGACGTGAGCAACAGTGAAGCCACGAACAGAGAGATCAGTAACTTGTACCGGAGACAGAGAGTGAGACAGGGAAACTCCGTTCTAACTGCAGTCTGTAGGGAGGGGCGGAACGTACGTGTGACTGGCCAATCACAGAGCGTGACAACAGTCCAGCTGATTTTCCTTCAGTCTGATCGGGAGTATTAACGGGCTTTATTCGTATCCGTACTCGTACTCCTCAAAATGCATTATCCTACCGTACTCGTATGAAACGAGTATCCGGCTCAACCCTACATATTATATTACATATATTATAAAATGTCCCGCTCACCCTTGTAGTGTGGTATCTGTGTGTCATCCTCAAGCTCAAGTCCTCTACCAGAGGAGGGTTCATAAACGTTTAAATTACAGTAAATAATAAAATAAATAGTTTGTGGCTATATCGCAGAATTTTGTTTTTCACGGGTGGTACTGGAACGCATTAACCGCGAGTAACAAGCGATCACTGTATATTATTTATATAAACTAAGGTTATGGCCACATCTAGGCGGGTATTTTTAAAAACACATCTTTTTTCCCTCCGTGTAGGAAAAAGATTGCGTCGCCACAACATTGTTTAAAAAAAAAATCTCCGTCAACACGTAACCGCATAAGTGCATTGATCAACACATTTATCAGCATGACAACTCCGTAACAACTCCAACAACAACAGAAGCGAGGACCAAGACGTGGAAATGCACGCTATTCCTCCTGGAACACGACCTCCATCTCAAAGTTCTCCAACCAGCTGGCATCGCGTCCTGGTCAGACCAAAAACTGGTGTCGGCGTGTTTGGCGAGGAACATGACTAAATGAATGAATGAATGAATGAATGAATGAATGAATCTATCTATTTTTTTATTTATTTATTTATTTATTTATTTATTCGTTTGTTTGTTTGTTTGTTTATTGTCATTGTACATAAAAACAGGGTTCCATAGACAACAAGATGAGGATTGTCTCCCCAGTTGCATTTGTAGCAAAAGAAAATTTTATTCAGCAGAGGTTCAGATGTAAAAACCAGACAGGGGCATGATCCTTCCCATCCCCCCAAGCAAATCGCACCCTGTTGATCTGACTGCATTTCTTGTTGCATACTTTGTCAGTTTGAATTCTTACACATTGAATTCTTACAATATTTGTTAATATATATCCATAAAGAGATTGCAGCAAGTCCTAATAACAACGTGGTGAACATCTATGAGAAGAAAGGCAAAGACTGGATCAAAATCCATGAGCTGACAGAGCACAGCGGACGAATTACAGGTGCAGTAACCTTCATCAGCTAAATGTGACTGAAGTAGAGGTGGGAAGTGATGACAAAATACTGAAAGATGACAACCTTAATTTGAGTGAGAACATAATACAGTATATATAATCCAATATAAAAGGTATAAACTGGAAAGCGTGAAAAGATATGTTATAGCAGGATTTAGTTTTCACAACAAGCCAAAACAAAAGCTCCTATTAAATGTTCAGAAGTGTGTCAGTGAATTACAAAACCCAGAACCAAGTTGACAACCTGACACTTGACCTCTGACAGAACCATTTATAGACCACTTACAGAGATTAAAAGATGCATTAAAAATTTAATATGAACGTTTATCTTCCTATTTGTTGACACATCTGTGAAGCAAAGATTTTAGAATGTAAATGAACTATGATCTCTAGAATTTTAACATTGTCGCCTCCAAAGTTCTAGCTGCATGGATTTTGTCATTGTTGCTTGAAAGGTTGTTGGCATATATGCACACTTCCAACAGCAAACTACATCAGACACAACAATATCTTTCCATGTGGAACATATTTTGAAATCATGAATGTTCAAATTTCATCGAGTTCATTGAGTAAACTTGCCAGGTTTTGAGATAAAATAACACATTCTGCTGCTTTAGTCTAGTCAAACTTTTTAATTATAAATTTAGGTGGGTGGCATTACATCTACAGCTTAGTCCAATTTCTGATTTAATATATAAATTTCCGCGGTACACTGGCGTCGCACCCGGAGTTTGCCCCGCCTCACGCCCTAAGCCAGCTGGGATAGGCTCCAGCTCCCCGTGACCTGCTAGATGATAGAGCGGGTAGGAAGATGAATTAATGAATGAATACATAAATTTGTGGTTCTAAGTTTTTGACACGAAAGGTATCTAAGTTTAATTTCCTACCAGGACATCTGGTCATCATTTTACACTTTAATAGACCTTCATAACTATACCCTTAGGCATTGACTGGGCCCCAGAGTCCAACCGCATTGTGACATGTGCCTCTGACCGCAACGCCTATGTGTGGAATTTGAAAGAAGGTGTGTGGAAACCCACTCTGGTCCTAGTGCGCATCAACCGTGCAGCCACCTGTGTGAAGTGGTCACCAATGGAGAACAAGTTTGCCTTGGGCAGTGGAGCTCGTCTCATATCTGTCTGCTATTTTGAAAAGGAGAATGACTGGTGAGCAACACATGATTACATCAGACCTGTTACAGTTATGTATACAATGCAACTGATAGTTGGTTTACAAATCAAGGTTCACCTCAGTGATGTCTGAGCCTCGGGATGATGTCTTTCATTATGTTAACAGACAAAATGAGAAAGTGAAGTAGCAGTCTAGATACCTCTTATCTGATACAAACATATCTAACAAACCTCGTCAGATATTCAACTATGGATTTTTTACCCTTCCCCTTTTAGGTGGCTGAGTAAGCACATAAAGAAGTCTGTTTATTCCACAGTCCTCAGCCTGGACTGGCATCCAAATAACATCCTCCTGGCAGCTGGGTCTGCAGACCTCCATTGCAGGTAAAACCAGAGAGAAACAAGCTCGGTATGTTAAAAAACATACCAAGTTTGTTAAAAACATACTGGGTACAAGAATTTCATTTTTAAGACCTCAAAGCAACCTTTTTTTGTCCTTGTGTCTGTGTATACTTACATTTTTGCCCATAAGGTATAACTCGTTTCTCTAACAAGCGTTTAACCTTGCAGTGGCAAAATAAGTATTTTCAGTGCTGATTAAAGTCAGTATGTATATCCTCCATCAGCCACCTTTGACGATTGTAACTAATACATACTTCCCTTTAAAGACAGTGTGTCACCGAGGGTGACACAGATAAAGATAAAGATGGGTGAAATAGTCAATCAGTGCTGCAGTTTAGTCTAGCATACTATGTGTCACTCAAACCAAGCCTGCACAGAATTAGCAGAACCCCAATAGGGGCGGCACAGTGGCGCAGTGGTTAGCGCTGTCGCCTCACAACATGGCGGACCCGGGTTTGAGTCCCGCTCTGTGCGGGGTTCGCATGCCGTGTCTGCGTGGGCTCTCTCCGGGTTCTCCGAAGCCGGAGAACAGCATGCGCTGTTCTCGAAACCACCTCGAAAAGCATGCGGTTGATTGGCCGTTCCAAATTGGCCATAGGAATGAGTGTGTGTGCACATGGTCTTTGTGTGTGGTTCCGCGGTGCACTGGCATTGTGCATCACGCCCTATGCCGCCGAGATGGGCTCCGGCTCCCCATGACCCGCTGCTGCGGAATTAGCGGTGGTACCCAGAAGATGACTGACTGAGCGCACATTTGGCCATACTGGATATAAAGTCCTCAGTGTCTTGGCACCACCAGGGTCAACCAAAGCCAGACAGTTCCACCACAAGTCAGGAGGTAGTTTGTGATGTGATGACCATGAATGAATCTGGGGCCAGGGATGTACCCTGAAGAAGCATGACTGGTGTGCACAGAATGGCAGGGCCCAAATGGGTATACAATATTGTTGAATATAGACAACATTAAATATTTAATAAATCTATCAATACTGTTTTTGGCCCTATCCAATTTAATACTATTTAAATTTAAAATCAATGTTCTGTTTTAGGATCCTATTTTTGATTTTTAGGTTCACCAATCTTAACGGACTACTGTTCTCAGTCTTGTTTACAGTTTGGTCTATTTTAGGTGTATTTCCTGTTTTTTCTTTTAGTTTGAAGGACTCAACTAGTCTTCAAATATACTGCAGGCATAGACTATTAGCATTACAGACCTGCAAAATTAGACTGGTACAATCATCAATTGAAGTCAAAACCAGATCAATAAGTGAAGTTCAAGATGTAAAAATATATTTCATAAATGTCATCTGTCCTTGGGTGGCATGGTGATACTGGGAAGTAACTGCATCAGTGACATGCAGTGAGGTTCATGGTTGTTGAGGCACTGATTTCATCATAATTTTTTTCTTTTGGAATGGCAAGTGAGGCCGTGCCTCACCTGCCTCCCTGACCGCACATCACTGCTGTGCATCAAATATCTGGTTCCCTCAGTTATTTTAATTTGACATATTCTAATTTAGAAGATTTAATGTCAGCTTGCTCACATTCACTTATGATAGAAGTTATAGTCCATCACATAACCGCTTATTGAAATTTTTCCTGTAGGAGGAGCATCGCTTTCTTTTTACACATATTTATATACTGTATATTGTACTAGACAACACTGTGTTGACCAGTACCAAAACTCGCCAGCAGTAAGCCACAGTAATCCTGTGTATCTCAGGGTTTTCTCGGCTTACATCAAGGACATCGAGGACAAGCCAGGACCCACTGCCTGGGGAGCAAAAATGCCCTTTGGGGAGTTGCTGCTGGACCATAAAGACTGTGGAGGTTGGGTGCACAGTGTCTCCTTCTCCCCATCTGGAGACCAGTTGGCCTGGGTGGCCCACAACAGCAGCATCACTGTGGCTGATGCTGCAAAGGGGAAGGAGTGAGTACTGCTGGAGAGCCACTTATTCCACCTCTGTGATTCGGCCGTAATGGAGAAATATTCACTAGATTTTGAAACAGTGTTGGTGACACACTAATAGTAAGAACCCTTACTGCGGTCATTGCTGGGGTGCACAGCACTGGTCCCCATTATGTATTCAGTATAATCAAAACCCCCACCAGTCAACCTCGACTTTACCTGTATAAGTTGAAAAGAGCATCAATGACACAAACCTAAAATTTGCTCTTGACGTCATTATAAATGACTGTAATTCACTATGAGAACTTCTACTACCAACGTTAGATGTCATTCTTAAGGAAAGTTACTGAAGCATCTTTCACAAAGATTAATTACAAGGTATCTACCTGATGGTATTATTTCCAACGTTTTAGCATTTTACAGAATAGGATGTACACTGTACATATACAAAGTAGGACATATAAGATAGACTCATATATATGAATTATAAAGACATACACATTGCATTCATGAAAGCACAATATCATTCCAGTCAAATCCGGTTTATGTCTGTTAGTATAACTGAATTTGTAGACTATGGGGGAATAGATTCATTATAGTGTTGAATTTATTTTTTTCATAATCTTTCATGAACTGTTTAAGTGAAATTATTTTTATTCTATAGTGCTGCCATATAATTCTTTTAGGGTCATTGATATTTCTAAATTTACTTTGATTTATATCAATGGTTGATATTTTTATTTTAGTGAGAAAAGTGTCAGTGTCCAACCAACCGATGGGTTCTGAGTCAAATTATTCAAAGGCAGTACTGATTTTCTAACTGAATAATAAATCGAGATGCAGACATGTTGTATTTTGGAGGGCCAGCAGCTAACTGGGTTTAGCACTGTATTCTAAGCACTGTAAGGTGTGCACTTTAATTTCAAAAATGTTTGTTCTCCCTCCTCTGGATAGCAATGATGCTATGAGGTTCACTCTTGGTACAGTTTTGGGGTGAAAGTGACTGCATGTTATTTATCAGCGTCAGCAATCTTTTCAATCAAATAATTTCTGCATCCTTCTGCATTATTTGTTCTTGTAGGTGGAGTAAGAAGTTATTTTTACCTCTCCTTCAGCCTTCAAACTCGTCCATGTATAAATTTATCTTCCATCTTTCTAATATCTTTTCATCCAGGGTCACCCAGCATACTACTAAACATTTGCCACTTCTGAGCGTGATCTATGTCAGCCCCACTGATGTTGTTGCCGCGGTAAATCCCTTGCTCTGTGTGTGTGTGTGTGTGTGTGTGTGTGTGTGTGTGTGTGTGTGTGTGTGTCTGTGTGTGTGTGTGTGTGTGTGTGTGTGTGTGTGTATGTGTGTGTGTGTGTGTGTGTGTCTACTGGCATGTAATTAAGTAGTCATCAATATTTTGATATTGACATGGATGAAATGAAATTCTCCAAGTTTCTTCTTCTTTTCTCCAAGGGTCACGACTGTTGCCCCTACCAGTTCACCTACAAGGGTCCAGGGGATCTGCAGTTTCTGAAGAAACTGGACATACCCAAGCAGGCCTCCAAGAACAGCATGTCAGCCATGCAACATTTCCTCAACTTGGACAAGAAAGCCACTGAGGAGGACACCAAGGAGCTGGACACCCTACACCAGAACAGCATAATGTAAGGGATAGAGATGCTTACCAAACACAGTACTTTTTGGGGGTATGGAAAAACACCATCTGCACTACAGGGTACTGCAACATGTAAAGTCAAGTTGAGGTTAGTTTCTGTAACCTGAACCATAGAGTGCATTTAAGTGAGAACATACTGTATCTCAGACTGTGACAAATGATCAAAACAAAACATGCATAACCTGCTCAGCCAATACAGTTTAACAAAAACGTGTCATAGCACATGCATGTGCGCGTGCGGGCACACACACACACACACACACACACACACACACACGCACACACACACACAAAACCCCCTTGTCCCCATCCCTGCATTCTGTGAAGTCCTGTGGAGGGTTGTGCAACCTGGTTCTTCAGGGGATTGCGTGATAGTGGTCATCAGCCCTCCAGATGAAGGTGTAAGTATAGATGACTGGTGTTGGACCTGACTTTTGTGTGGTTTGTTGGTGTGTGTGTGTGTGTGTGTGTTACTGCGTGTTGCATCCTGCAGACAGCTGTGTGTCGTATCTGGGGAGAGGGCCAAAGTGGAACGATTCAGCAGCGTGGGTCTGGATGGAGCGATGGTGATCTGGGACTTCAAGTAATAGACTCGACATCACAAACATGAAGCTGGAAGTCATCAACCTGCAGTTATTATTATAGGTGTTATGTACGCATTATTATTATTATCCTCATTAAAAAGATTTTAAAAATATAATTAAAGATTAATATTATGCAAGTTATCCTCTACACTCAAAAGTATAACTTGCTGTTGATCTATGACATTAAAATAGCTACAACTAGAGCTGGATGGCACTCGAATTACCATATACCAAAGATACACACCTGCTCAGTATTTTGGAGTGATCTACCGTGCAATCATGATTCAGTATGTGTAGCTCTTTTATGTTTTTAGCTCACAAGGCCATTTTCATGTTGTTGTTTTTTGCACTTTGCACTTAAACTGTAAATGTTCTAATGCTTCAACATGACAGCAGTTTTTTTTCTTTTTGTTTTGTTTTAAAGGTTGAAAAGACAGTTGTACAATAAGACACCCATGAGTGTTACACTGCGAAAAAAAAAGATTAAAATCACCACATGCCGTGTTTCTTAATCCAGAGGTGTATATTTTATTAGTTTTTCATCCTTCTGTCCACACAATGCTCGCAAACTTCTACGTCCTCGTCTTCGCTCTTTTTTTTTTGTTCTTTTTCTACTACACCCCACTGGTTAGTCTGGTTGTAGACTAAACCAGTCCATCTTCATATCTATAGATCCAGTCATTCTTAGTCGACACAGAAATTATACATTACAGGTTTTCCAAATGCAAATGTCTCATAAATCAATGACTGATTTATGAGAAAAAAAGCTTCCATGATACTTTTCACATTTAGAATTAATCAATAAATACATTCATCATGCTATAAATAAGTGGTCATCACGTTTGTAGTTGAACTGATGTTATTTTGTTGGTTCTATTGATATTTTTTTTGATCATTCTCTGGTTTTTAGCTTCATTTTCATCTGTCGATATACAGTTTTCCACTCAATACATGACTGAGTTAAATGAACGTGAAGTTTCTTTTGAATTATGATTAAGAAATATACAATTTTCATTTGGTGGACACTGCATATCTTGAGGTGGCAGGGTGGTGCAGTGGGTAGCTCTGTCGCCGCACAGCAAGGCAGTTCCAGGTTCTGTGTGGAGTTTGCATGTCCTTCCTGTGTCTGCATGGATTCTCTCCAGGTTCTCCGGATTCCCCCACTTCCAATAACATGCATAGTCCAAATCTCAAAGTCCCATAATTTTGCAAAAGCAAAATCCATAAAGCGGACAAAGTCCAAAAATCTGAGTGACTTTACAACCTCAGAGTAAACATGGGAAGAGTAGACAATCTGACAGAGAACACCAGGAATCACTGGGGATCAAGACGCAGAGTAACACGACAAGTACAGGTAAGAGGGGCAGACAGGCGGACGAGACGCAGACAGGTAGGAGGATCAGACAGGTGGACAAGGTGGAAACCATCACTCACAGAACAGGTAAAGAAGGACACACAAATGAGTAGAGAATAACTTTATTTATCCCTTAAGGAGGTTCCATCAGGGAAATTAATTTCTCCGTTGTACACAGCACAGTGAGTACATAAAACACAGAAAAAGCACACAGAAAGCACCAGCACATAGAAAGTAGTACCAACACCAAATAGTAAGATTACTAAATAACCCATCAAGAATATACAAATAGAAAATCATAAATAGGTATATAAAATATATATATATATACAGGCCTAGTTATGGGTATAGTGAAATGTCTACAGTGTTTGCTTTTTTTTTTTTTTGCTGTATTGTTTGTGTCATTCCTGGCACGACACAGGAAAACCAAAGCACAAGACATGACACAAAAACACTGTGACACAATAAACAGGAAATAGTCAAACACAAGGATATTTATTTCTGACATAAATATGTCACAATGATTCAAACATGTCAAATACTAACTACTGGTTTATATTGAAATGTCAACATTTGTTGAGTATTTTGAAATTGGTTATAATAGATGGATGGATGTCTTTTACACATCCAGTAATATCTGGGGACACTTCAGTGGACATTTTAAAAATTGTGGAATATTGTGGAATATTTAAAAAGGCAATTACTGCAGATGAATAGAGACTGTAGATAGATAGACAGACAGACAGGCAGGCAGGCAGGCAGGCAGACAGACAGACATAGACAGACAGACAGACAGACAGACAGACAGATAGATATTTGCGTATGTGGGCGCGCAGCGGTCAACAAAACCGCACTACACTTCCGACCAATCACAACAGACATCGTCCACAACAACGATTCACTACGAGCCAATCACAGCAGGAGAAGGAGAAAGCGTGACGTAGGCCGTCAGCTGTTCTTGTTTATCTTCCTTCTTGTCTTTCTTTTCCTCCACACCCGGCCCGTCCTGTAACTCCTCCACAGCCGACCCGAACCGGGTGGTTTCCGTCTCAGGACACGGTCTCCGGCTCCTCTCCCCTCACGCCTCACTGAAGTCTTCTTTTCTCTCACGTTGGAGCCGTTTGTCGCCGACATCGATCGAAGAGACACCTCCGATCCCAGGCCTCCATTCCAGGGTGGGGGGAGGAAAGGACGGCTCTGGGACTCGGGATGGAGAAGACGGGAGGCGCTGGCCTACCGGACGAACCCGGACTTCGGTTCGGCTGCGCCTCGTTCAACCAGGATTCCACGTAAGCAAGGAGGCAGATTCTGAGAATTACTCGTCCTGCTGAATCTTATACATGCATACGTCTTATTTATTTATTTATTTATTTATTTGATCTATCGATCTATCTATCTATCTATCTATCTATCTATCTATCTATCTATCTATCTATCTATCTATCTATCTATCTATCTATCTATCTATCTATCTATCTGTTTGTTTTCATGAAGGAATCGTATCTACTGAAAATTCTACCTAATCCAATATGAAAAGTATTTTAATTTAATTGGACATAGTACCATATGTGTTGGACAACAACGCATATGGTTTCAGAACTATTATACACTAATTAACAAAGGTCGAAGAAGGAGAGGAGGAAAGTGTGTTCGTAGGAAGAGAGTGAAGGGGAACACCATGAGAATAGTATTGAGAGTAGGGACGTTGAATGTTGTAACTGACAGGAAAAGGTAGAGAGTTGGTTGACATGATGCAGAGGAGGAAGGTAGACATACTGTGTGTCCAGGAGACCAGGTAGAAAGATAGCAAGGCTAGAAGTTTAGGAGCACGGTTCAAGTTGTTCTATCATGCTGTAGATAGGAAGAGAAATGGAGTAGGAGTTATCTTGAGAGAGGAGTTTGTTAGGAATGTCATGGAGGTAAAAAGAGTGTCAGATAGAGTGATTAGTCTGAAGCTAGAAATTTAATGTGTGATGTTCAGTGTTGTTAGTAGGTAGGCTTCACAGGTAGGATGTGAGCTGGAGGGGAAGGAGAAATTCTGGTTGAACTTTGATGAAGTGATGCAAAGCATACCTAGAATTGAGAGAGTTGTCATTGGTGCAGACTTCAATGGACATGTTGGTGCAGGGAACAGAGGTGATGAGGAGGTGATGGGCAGGTTTGGTATCCAGGAGAGGAATGCAGAAGGACAGATGGTGGTTGACTTTGCAAAAAGGATGGAAATGGCCATAGTGAATAATTTTTCCAGAAGAGGCAGGAACATAGGGTGACCTATAAGAATGGAAGTAGGCGCACACACGTAGACTACATCTTGTGTAGACAATGTAATCTGAAGGAGATCAGTGACTGCAAAGTAGTGGTGGCCGATAGTGAAGCCAAACAGCATAGGATGGTGGTCTGTAGGATGACTGGTGGTGAGGAAGATGAAGAGGGCAAAGGCAGAGCAGAAGACAAAATGGTGGAAACTGAAAAAGGCAGTGTTGCATGACTTTTAGGAAGGAGTTAAGACAGGCTCTGGGTGGTCAGGAGGTGCTTCCAGATGACTAGACAAGTACAGCTAATGTGATAAGGGAGACTGGTAGGAGAGTACTTGTACAGAAGTACAAGGAAATACAGCGTAAGGTGAAAATGGAGGTAGCAAAGGCCAAACAAGGGGCTTATGATGACTTGTATGCTAGGTTGGATAGTAAAGAGGGAGAGACTGATCTATACAGGTTGGCAAGACAGAAAGACAGAGATGGGAAAGACATACAGCAGGTTAGGGTGATTAAAGGTTAGGGGTGGAAGTGTATTGACAGGTTTCAGTAGTGTGATGGGAAGATGGAAAGAGTACTTTGAAGAGTTGATGAACAAGGACTAGAAAAAAGAGACTAGAGACAAAGACTAGAAGAGGTGGCTGTTGTGGACCAGGAAGTAGCAAAGATTAGTCAGGATGAAGTGAGAAGGGCATTGAAGAGGATGAAGAGTGGAAAGGCAGTTGGTCCTGATGATATACAGTACCTGTGGAGGTATGGAAGTGTCTAGGAGAGGTGGCAGTAGAGTTTCTGACTGGGTTGTTCAACAGGACCTTGGATAGTGAGAAGATGCCTCCCACAGAGAGGTTCTCTTTGGGAGTGACAAGGATGGATAAGATCAGGAATGAGTACATCAGAGGGACAGCACATGTTGGAGGTTTTGGAGATAAAGTCAGAGAGGCCAGACTGAGATGGTTTGGACATGTCCAGAGGAGAGAGAGTGAATATATTAGTAAAAGGATGCTGAGTTTTGAACTGCCATGCAGGAGGCCTAGAGGAAGACCAAAGAGGAGGTTTATGGATTTAGTGAAAGAGGACGTGAAGGTAGGGTTAGATGGAGGCAACTGATTCGCTGTGGCGACCCCTGATGGGGAAAGCTAAAAGGAAAAGAAAAAGATTCAGTAACTAACAACTACCGGTATATGTTATAACCCCCCCCCCATCACAGGCAAGATGGACTGTAACAGCTGAAGACAATATCTTCCTCTTTGTAAATAAAGTCATTAAATAAACTAACTGCCACTCTATAAACTACACTGGTGTGGGTGCCCATGGTGCCTGAGTGGTAATTCAGTTTTAATTTACATCAGAATATCCCACCATTACCTTTGAGAATGAAGAAATGGTGCCATTAGATGACAGCTAGAGATACAAGAGATGGATGCTTACAAAAGGAAGCTGAGGTTTCAAGTGAATGTCATGTGTTTTCTACTTTCATTGTCCATTCATCTACAACATTGCAGAAACATCAGCCACATTCTCAAAGACAGGGAAGGACAAAGAGGTTGTAGCATGGTTACAAACAAGTTTACTGCTTCATTTAGAAATGGGATCCTTACATTCATCTACTCAAATATACTGGAGCCAGGTCATTTTTGAGCTTTTTTTTAAAATATTGTATGGTCATAGATTTGTTCAGTTGAAAATGTTAGGGGCATAGGAGAACTAAAAGGATATTCAGAGATATCCTGACCCCTGGTGCCTTTTGGTCCCTAAACTCATGAATACCTACAATTTATTTAAGCCCATCTGGAGCCATGAAGGCAAAACTGCTGCCATGTGGTAGCATTTGAGTAAACATCAGAAGAAGTAACAACTGATCCTTCCATCCCTCCATCCTATTGAAGGAGTTGCAGACCTAATTGTCTCGTCTGCAGCCACTTTTCTGCCTTGTGGGTCACGGCTCTCCTGGAGTCTATCCCAGCTGGCTATGGGCGAAAGTTGGGGTACACCACGGATGAGACGTCAACTCATCGAAGGGTTACATGAATGAAAACACTCATGCTCACACTCACACCTTCAGACTATTTGGAGTGACCAGTTCAGGCAAGCTGCATGTCTTGTAGGAGGTGGGAGGGCGCCAGAAATGAAGAGAAATTCCTCTTCTAATAGATGCATAGAATAGCTAATGAATTTTAATATGTAATCAAATGTTGATTTTCAGCTTGTCTTGAGGTCTATTTTTTTAGAACCTCCCAAGAGAGTTCACGAGTTTCCTCAGCACACTGAGTCATTCTTTACTTCTGATCACAAAAATCAGCCACTTGATAGTCTGTCTATCACAGCTGGTCAGATTGCGTCAATGTGCAAGGACTGTTAATTATTCTTTGTGTGTATTTCAGGTCACTGGCTTTGGGAACAAATACTGGCTACAAGCTCTTTTCTCTGACGACGGTGGACAAACTGGACTGTATTCATGAAAGTGGTCAGTATGAAGCCTTGTTGTCAGTTCATTCCCTCTTATCCATAGCTAACTGCTAACCAGGAAACCAACAATATCCGTAACCGCACTAGATGACTAGCAGGGTTTCCCCTAGTTTACCCCTGGAGGCAAGAACTGAAAGAGAATGTGCCCTGGTAACCAACTTCGGCTTTTTAAAGGGACAGTAAAATTAATTTTAAGTGACTTATATGTTATTCATCATTATGAAAAATAGAAGAAAAAATAAATTTTATGTGTGTAGCATCATCCGTTTGGTCAAAAAAGCTTAAAATCCGCACCGCAGCAGCTTCCGCATTCTGTGGGTGTCAGACGTCACTGTCGCCAAACAGAGCTTAGCAGCCAATCGCAATGGCTGCTATTTTTCATAATGATGAATAACATATATGTCACTTAAAATTAACTTTACTGTCCCTTTCATTTCATGCAAACCTTTTCAAACAAAGTGATAACAATAGGAGGATGACTTGAAGAAGTGCTTTTATTTATTACTTATTGTTAAGTATTTTCATACTTCACTGAAAGCAGCTACTGCAAATAAATAGTTAAAATAATAAAATAAATTAAGACAGTTTATTTAAAAACTTTGCATTAATAAATAAATTCCGTATGAAAATGTATAGAATTATAGTATAATGTAGTCAGTATTAATTACTACACAGTTGTGCAAAGTAGATTTAACACATCAGAAACACAAAAAAAGATGAACATGCATACATTCTCTGAGAGGGTAGACTGCTGTGGGTCACTGTGTTCCTACAGTGGAGACCAGCACCTCATAGAAACATCCACTGGACTCACTATCAGATATCTGTTCCGCCGCTTTCAACATACCCCATTCACCTGAATATACTGTACAACTCAGTTCCTTAGTTCCTTTCACATGACCACACAACTGCTTTGTGTCGATCTTTTCGCTGGAGCTCATATTTAGACAATTAGTACTTAAAAAGGTAAAGCAATTTTGCATTGTATTGTGAAAAGTAAGATGTCTGCTCCTGGTACATTGCTATTTCAACAATGGCATTGAACCTTCTGCCATTATCCTCTCTTGGTCCTCTGTCCTATTAATAACTTTAATAAATTGAAGAAGAAGAGGAGGGCTGTTCTTCATAGATGTATAGAAATATGACATCATTATTGGGGCTTATATTGAGGTATACAATAGCCGATATGATAAATGTATTTCCGGCATTTACAAACCACATTAAGTTAATTCATGATTGAAATCCTGACATTTTGACATTGGCTAGTTGTAATTAATGCTCAGTGTTCTCTACGCACACAGTCCAGGTTCATAAAGTGAAGTAGTTTGGAGCAAATCAGTTGTCCAGATAAATCCTAAAGTACATGACAAGCTGCAGCAAAGTGTCAATGTATGTGCCAGTTTCTGAAGGGATGGAAGTGTGAAGTATTTTGATGATGCCACATCAATACATCTTTAATATGGAAGAAACAGAATTAATTGTACAGTGGGTTATGACTTGTCAATTTGTGTTTTCTCTCGGTAGGTCAAATTAACACAATACAGTATAATGAATAACAACTAAAAACAGTAATCAGAATTAAAAACAACTTAAAAATAGAGAGAAAACACAATAAAAAAAAGAAGACAAAAACAGAACCAAAATAAGCATGCATAAACATCCTGTGGCACTGAGCCTGGTCATATGACTGCTGCCTGTTGTCCTCCAGCAGGGACTCCAGATATCTACATCATGGAGCGTCTGTTTTCTAGCAGTCTCATCGTCATGGTGAGGACCAATATGCCACAGCGCATGAACATCTACCACTTCAAGAAGGGGACAGAAATCTGCAACTACAGCTACCCAGACAGGATTCTGGGTGTCAAGCTTAACAGACAGGTGAGCTCCTCCGTCTCACAGCCATGATGTTTAGAACTGAAGTCGTTAGACACAAATGTACTAAACATGCCAGTTGGGAATTACCTGTTTGATTTGCCTGAGCTATTACTTGTTGGTCTATTGGAGGCAGTTGGTCAGAAAATTTTCTAGCCATGGACCACAACGCTCAATGTTCTGGTTGCAAATTTCTCATGAAACAGTCACACTTTTTTCTTGCATTATCAGGATTGATGAGGTAACTCCTCAATAAGTCCCAGTCCCTGTTTAAACTGATTTTACTGTACAGACAGACCTGACTTTTGTGATCTTCATTAATAAGCAAAACACAAAATGACTTGTCAAACTCTTTTTGACCTAGAGCCCAGCAGTACACTAACATCGTCATGAAAGCATACGAGAAATAGATTGGATGAAATAAATCTTAATATTTGGTCAACACTACTGAACATTACAGCTGATCCAACTTTTACTTCGGCTGTCTGATTAATAACAAGCACTTGTTTCAGAAATAAACAATTCATTAAAATATGGTTTTATCAAAAACATTATGCAAGACATGCAAGCTATGGCACAACAATATGGTTGGTCAGCTCAGCCTAATTTTAAAGCTTTACTCAAAGTTCTGTGAGCTTTGACTGAATTCACTGATGTGAGTCAAAGGAGACGTGAGTTGGGGTTTGTTGACCTTACTTAAAGGACCAATAATCTGCCCTGTCTTGTAGAGGCTTGTCGTGTGCCTTGAAGAGTCCATTTATATCCACAACATCAAGGACATGAAGCTGCTCAAGACTCTCTTCAACACTCCATCCAACCCCTCAGGTAAGATATTATTATTTGGCTCTGAAGTAGTTTTAATCAGGTGTGGTCCAAGACAGCCAAATTCTTATATGATGTTATTTATTATATGTACTGTATATACAAATGCCATGTGACAAACTTGAAACGTCCATCCATCAATTTTCTTGAAGACGCGACAACCGTATTCATATTCTCGATTGGTCAGATGCTGCTATCACCACCCCTTTTATTTATACTTGCTTGTACCTACACTGGGAAACTGAGTTGATACATGTCACCACTGGCATGATTTTATTTTTAAAATGAAGTCAAGCCAGGTAACGGAAGATACGGTGGGTGTTGAAGTTTGTGAAGATTCCCAGTCATCCAGGTAATGGTAGCTCTGTGTTAACTGAACTGGACTTATTGTTTGAAGACATTTGGCCTCGTTTGAGTTCTTTAAGTCTGGTTGATTTCATTAAATAGAAAAATGTTGTGTGCTTAATTGAGAGTTGTAAATTGAGAAAATGCCAGGAAGGGGTCAAAGACCACTGACACTACCTGACCCTCAGAGAGAGCAAGTTTTAAAAAAATATATATTTTGCTGCTGGTGAATAAAAAAATCAATGACATTGTTCATACACAAAAATAGCAATACCCCACTGATAGGAACACTGCCCCATTAAAACAAGGAGCTGACACATATCAATAAACTATTAAATATAGCAATTAACTGATTTGTGTCATTCATTTCAAAAATTAGGCTCAAAAGCAGAAAAGGCCATCAGTCAAGGGCAGGGAAGTGCAGTTCAGTAATTCAATGGAAAAAAAAATACACAAGAAAAGCAGAGTCCAAAAGGTGCACAAACAAAGAAAAAAAAAACACAAGCAAGACTACATACAGGGAAAGTCCAGGATAGAACGGGGTAAAAAAGCAGATTGTAAAATATGTGATCAAATAGATGGACTGACTAGGAACCACAGACACTACAAACACAAAGTGAGGAGACAATAACAAGTGGCACAGGGAGCAGACAACCGCCACATGTGGCACAAGGAGTAGAGAGCTGCTCCAGGAAAACAAGTAAAACTCAGAGGAAGAGAAATCAATTACCTGAACACAGATAAGGGGAAGCACAAGACAACACAGAAGAATATTGCTATGAAATGAAACAGGAAGTAGACACTAAAATGCAAAACCTCAACACCACTTAGCAGCAGCATATCAATCAGCAGTTTGGCACACAGAACAGTGGCACTTCATTGTCTGCACATTGTTCTTGCTTCATCTTTCTTGAATATCCAAGTGGTTTAGCAGGGTTAGGTTTATTAAGTAATTTTCCCCTTGTCTTACAATGCTTACAATTGTCTTCAGGTGTTCATGATGAAGTTGGTTGTTCTCTTCTGTCTCAGGTCTCTGTGCTCTTTCTATTAATCATTCCAACTCCTACCTGACCTACCCTGGCAGTGCCACCGTTGGGGAAATCATACTGTATGATGCCAACTGTTTGGTAAGAAAACATGTCATTAGAGAACACTTTGAACTCTCTGCTGTAATATACTGTATATATATATATATATGTATATATAATATATACAGTATATATAGTATATATATATATAATACACACACACACACACACACACTGTTGTCATCCCCAAAGGAAAATTAAGAGCACACTCTAGTAATTAGTCAGTCAAACGTATTTATATATATATAAATCTCTTCATCCACTCATCCGGAGTCGGGTAGTGGGGGAAGCAGCTTCAACATGGAACCCCAAACTTCCCTTTCCCCGGCCACATCCACCACCTCTGACTGGGGGATCCCATAGCGTTCCCAGGCCAGTGTTGAGATACAATCCCTCCACCTGGTCCTGAGTCTGCCTCAAGGTCTCCTCCCTGCTGGACGTGGCAGGAAGGAACACCTCCCTAGGGAGGCGCCCTGTTGGCATCCGCACCAAATGCCCAAACAACCAACTGAATCCTTTCGATGCAAAGGATCAGTGGCTCTACTCTGAGCCTCTCACGAATAGCAGTTTTTCTCACCCTATCTCTAAGGGAGACACCGGGTAGGAACAAAGATTGAACAGTAGATGGAGAGCTTTGCCTCTCAGCTTAGCTCCCTCTATGGTGCAACACTGCAGTAAAGCGACTGCAATGCCGCTCCCGCTGCTTTAATTCTCCATCCAGTCTCATGCTCTATTGCTCCCTCCTCACTCATGAACAAGACCCCAAGATAATTAAACACCTTCACTTGGGGAAGAACCTCATTCCCCGCTCGGAGAAGGCAGTCCACCAGCTTCCTGCTAAGAACCATGGCATCAGATTGAGAGGTGCTTATTCTCACTCCCGCCTCTTTACACTTGGCTGCAAACCAGACCAGTGAGTGCTACTGGTCACAGGCCGATGATGGAAACAGGATCTCCTACACCCCTCCACGGTCCTTCGGGACTGTCTGTACCCCGCAACTGCCTCAGGACTCCCCTTTGAAGGACTTCTTCTTCAGTTGGACGGCTTCCCTGACCACCGGAGTACACTACGATGTTAACGCCCCTTGAGGCACCTAAGACCTTAAGACCACAGCGGCAGCGGCTCAGTGGTAGAGCGGGCGTTAGAGCGGGTCGTCCAATGTTCCAAGATCGGCGGTTCGATTCCCGCTCCCACCCAAAAACACCTGGAGTGTGAGACAGTGACAGTGGGAGGTGTCAGCTCACCTCTGGAGCAATGCCGAGGTGCCCTTGAGCGAAGCACCCTTGAGCAAGGCGCCGTCCCCCTGACAAGCCGCGATTCATTTGGGGTGCACCAAAAAAGGAGCTGCCCGCCACTCTACCTCCAGGTGCATCAGGGAGGCCATTACTCCTTATTGCGGCCATTATTCCTCATCGTGTCTCCATCACTGCCAACATATACAATGAACTCGCCCAGGAGAACAATGCAGTCTCCCTAGAGGAGTCCCTTTAAGGACCCCATATAGGGACCCCAAGAAGGCTGAATACTCTGAGCTGCTATTTGGTGCATATGCATAAACAACAGTCTTATACACCGACCCAGCCTTAAGACAGCCTTCCATCCACCCGGCACTCAGCCGGGGGCTTGTGTGTTTCCCCACACCCGCCCTGCACCCTAAGTGCCTGTATGAACCCAGGACCCTTGTACTACCAGTCATGACAAGGATACCAGCAAATCCCAAAATTAGCGTAGAATTATAGTAAGATAGTAAGGATAGATGAGAGGATGGAAAGTGCTGAACAATTGTCTGTGGTCACCACATGCAAAACTGCACCTTTTGTCATTTTTTATACTGTAATGATCCCCATGGGGAAATTATTTTTCCACTTTTATATTCCACAAACTGTATTGCACAAACGCACGCGCGCTCACACACACACACACACAGACACACACACATACACACACACATACACACACACATATACACACACACACACACACACACACACACATACACACACATTGGAAAAGAAAGATGATAGTGGCAGAGAGCCACATAACGCCCAATGAGCAGCTTGTGGCGGTCGGTTCCTTGCTCAAGGGTACCTCAGCAGTGCTCAGGATGTGAACTGGTACCTCTCCAACTAACAGGTCTTTCTCCATACTTTTTGGTCTACACTGGTCTTGAACCAGACTGAGCTACTGCCAGTCTCATTTGCACCAGCAGATGAAATTGATTCACAATTTTTTTTGATACCACTGTATATTTAGAATTGAGAAATTACAGGTATTTCGATGTTTTGTTTTCAATTATTTGAAATGCAATCTGACGACATGTACAGCACATAGTTTTAATAACATTGCCATACTCTCAGGTGACATAACTGACTAAGTCTACTGTCTTCGTCTTTGTTCTTGAAGAATACAGTTCTGACAATTCCGGCTCATGACAGTCCTTTGGCAGCTCTCACCTTTAACACTTCAGCCACCAAACTTGCCAGTGCCTCTGAGAGGGTAAGAAAGATATTTGCCATCTGTGACCCAGATCAAAGTTTTCATTTAGCATCAGAAATGAGAGCACTTAATCTCTCTAGCAATACCTTGAGAGTGATGATTATTTAGGTTTATTCTTGACCCTTAATGTCACCATTAGATGAAGGAGTATGTTTATTTATGGGATGAAAATCAGAAGCTAGGGTTAAATTCTGATTCAATATGATTTTGATAGTCAAGGTCAAGTCTTAAGATAAATTCTTGAAGTATATCTTAAAGGTGGTGACCAATTGGCCAATAGTAACAATAGTTTAGACCAGGAAAAAGATGAAGATGAAGAATACTTTAATAAGCCAAGTGCTTTACTTGCAGGCCTGGCATTCTGTTTCAATGCTGTGATGTTTATAGAGGTAGTAATAGGATAAAAACAGGCATCTGTGTGAAGGGAGGGTAATGTTCAATTCATCCATCCATCCATCCATCCATCCATTCTCTACCGCTTATCCGGGGTCGGGTCGCGGGGGCAGCAGCTTGAGCAGGGAAGCCCAGACTTCCCTCTCCCTAGCCACTTCGTCCAGCTCCTCCGGGAGAATCCCAAGACGTTCCCAGGCCAGCCAGGAGACATAGTCTCTCCAGCGTGTCCTGGGTCGTCCCCGGGGCCTCCTCCTGGTAGGACGTGCCCGGAACACCTCACCAGGGAGGCGTCCAGGAGGCATCCTGACCAGATGCCCGAGCCACCTCATCTGGCTCCTCTCGATGCGGAGGAGCAGCAGCTCAACTCTGAGTCCCTCCCGGATGACCGAACTTCTCACCCTATCTCTAAGGGAGAGCCCGGACACCCTGCGGAGGAAACTCCTTTCGGCCGCTTGTATCCTGGATCTCGTTCTTTCAGTCACGACCCACAGCTCGTGACCATAGGTGAGGGCAGGAACGTAGATCGACCGGTAAATCGAGAGCTTTGCCTTTCGGCTCAGCTCCTTCTTCACCACGACGGACCGATACAGAGTCCGCATCACTGCAGACGCTACACCGATCCGCCTGTCGATCTCCCGTTCCATCGTACCGTCACTCATGAACGAGACCCCGAGATTCTTGAACTCCTCCACTTGGGGCAGGATCTCATCCCCAACCCGGAGAGGGCACTCCACCCTTTTCCGACTGAGGACCATGGTTTCAGATTTGGAGGTGCTAATTCTCATCCCAACCGCTTCACACTCGGCTGCGAACCGTTCTAGTGAGAGTTGGAGATCGCGGCTTGATGAAGCAAACAGCACCACATCATCTGCAAAAAGCAGAGACGCAATACTGAGGCCACCAAACCGGACACCCTCAACGCCTTGGCTGCGCCTAGAAATTCTGTCCATAAAAATTATGAACAGAATCGGTGACAAAGGGCAGCCTTGGCGGAGTCCAACCCTCACTGGAAACGAATCCGAATTACTGCCGGCAATGCGGACCAAACTCTGACATCGGTCGTACAGGGACCGAACAGCCCTTATCAAGGGGTTCGGTACCCCATATTCCCGAAGCACCCTCCACAGAACCCCCCGAGGAACACGGTCGAACGCCTTCTCCAAGTCCACAAAACACATGTAGACTGGTTGGGCGAACTCCCATGCCCCCTCAAGGACCCTGCGGAGGGTGTAGAGCTGGTCCACTGTTCCACGGCCAGGACGAAAACCACATTGCTCCTCCTGAATCCGAGATTCGACTTCCCGACGGACCCTCCTCTCCAGAACCCCTGAATAGACCTTACCAGGGAGGCTGAGGAGTGTGATCCCCCTGTAGTTGGAACACACCCTCCGGTCCCCCTTCTTAAAAAGGGGGACCACCACCCCAGTCTGCCAATCCAGAGGCACTGTCCCCGACGTCCACGCGATGTTGCAGAGGCATGTCAACCAGGACAGCCCCACAACATCCAGAGCCTTTAGGAACTCCGGGCGGATCTCATCCACCCCCGGGGCCTTGCCACCGAGGAGCTTTTTAACTACCTCGGTGACCTCAACCCCAGAGATAGGAGAGCCTGCCTCAGAGAACCCAGACTCTGCTTCCTCATGGGAAGGCGTGTCGCCGGAATTAAGGAGGTCTTCGAAGTATTCTCTCCACCGAGTCACAACGTCCCGAGTTGAGGTCAGCAGCGCCCCATCCCCACTATACATATGATGCTGCACTGCTTCCCCCTCCTGAGACGTCTGATGGTGGACCAGAATCTCCTCGAAGCCGTCTGGAAGTCGTCCTCCAAGGCCTCACCGAACTCCTCCCACGCCCGAGTTTTTGCCTCAGCAACCACCAAAGCTGCATTCCGCTTGGCCAGCCGGTACCTATTAGCTGCCTGAGGAGTTCCACAGGCCAAAAAGGCCCGATAGGACTCCTTCTTCAGCTTGACGGCATCCCTTACCGCCGATGTCCACCAGCGGGTTCTGGGGTTGCCGCCACGACAGGCACCGACCACCTTACGGCCACAGCTGCGGTCGGCCGCTTCGACAATGGAGGCGCGGAACATGGTCCACTCAGACTCAATGTCCCCCGCCTTCCCTGGAACGTGGGTGAAGTTCTGCCGGAGGTGGGAGTTGAAACTCCTTCTGACAGGGGATTCCGCCAGGCGTTCCCAGCAGACCCTCACAATACGTTTGGGTCTGCCAGGTCGGACCGGCATCTTCCCCCACCATCGGAGCCAACACACCACCAGGTGGTGATCGGTTGACAGCTCCGCCCCTCTCTTCGCCCGAGTGTCCAAGACATGCGGCCGCAAGTCCGATGACACGACCACAAAGTCGATCATCGAACTGCGGCCTAGGGTGTCCTGGTGCCAAGTGCACATATGGACACCCTTATGTCTGAACATGGTGGTCATCATGGACAGTCCGTGACGAGCACAGAAGTCCAATAACTGAACACCATTCGGGTTCTGATCGGGGGGGCCATTCTTCCCAATCACACCCTTCCAGGTCTCACTGTCATTGCCCACATGAGCATTGAAGTCCCCCAGCAGAACGATGGAGTCCCCAGTGGGAGCGCTCTCCAGCACCACCTCCAAGGACTCCAAAAAGGGTGGGTACTCTGAACTGCTGTTTGGTGCATAAGCACAAACAACAGGCAGGACCCGTCCCCTCACCCGAAGGCGGAGGGAGGCTACCCTCTCGTCCACCGGGGTGAACCCCAATGTACAGGCGCCAAGCCGGGGGGCTATAAGTATACCCACACCTGCTCAGCGTCTCTCACCATGAGCAACTCCAGAGTGGAAGAGAGTCCAACCCCTCTCGAGAGGACTGGTACCAGAGCCCAAGCTGTGTGTGGAGGTGAGCCCGACTATATCTAGTCGGAACTTCTCGACCTCACACACCAGCTCGGGCTCCTTCCCTGCCAGAGAGGTGACATTCCACGTCCCAAGAGCCAGCTTCTGTAGCCGGGGATCGGATCGCCAAGGTCCCCGCCTTCGGCCACCGCCCAGCTCACAGTGCACCCGACCCCTATGGCCCCTCTCACAGGTGGTGAGCCCATGGAAAGGGGGACCCACGTTGTCCTTTCGGGCTGCGCCCGACCGGGCCCCATGGGTGCAGGCCCGGCCGCCAGGCGCTCGCCTTCGAGCCCCACCTCCAGGCCTGGCTCCAGAGGGGGGCACCGGTGGCCCGCGTCCGGGCAAGGGAAAACGTGCTCCACTGTTTTTATTCATCATTAGGGATCTGTGAGCCGTCTTTTGTCTGGTCCCTCACCTAGGACCTGTTTGTCATGGGTGACCCTGCCAGGGGTGCAAAGTCCCAGACAACTTAGCTCCTAGGATCATTGGGACACATAAACCCCTCCACCACGATAAGGTGACGACTCAAGGAGGAGAATGTTCAATGTTCAATTCATCATCTGTGCTAGTTCTTCAAATAATGGACTACTTGTTGCTCTTGCTAGGTTTATACTCATAGGTAGGCCACACACCAAGATTTTACAATAAACAAACAAACAAAAAAAAATGTTCAATTCAGTTTTGTTTATTGTAAAATCTTGGTGTGTGGCCTACATATGAGTATAAACCTAGCAAGAGCAAC
This sequence comes from Antennarius maculatus, assembly GCA_013358685.1. Classification (NCBI taxonomy): domain Eukaryota; kingdom Metazoa; phylum Chordata; class Actinopteri; order Lophiiformes; family Antennariidae; genus Antennarius; species Antennarius maculatus. The sequence continues at coordinate 16,124,984 of CM023620.1, read as the reverse complement.
AAGTAGTCCATTATTTGAAGAACTAGCACAGATGATGACCATTTGAGATATGCTCACTGTTATGGTCGCTGTCAGCCTCATTAACATTACAACAGGCCAGAAAGTGTAATGAACGTGAACACAAAGGCAGAAACTTAGGTTGGTCCACTTTGTACAAATCAAAGAGGTCAAAGAAATGAAAAGTTGTCTTAGGGCAGTTGTGCAATGTCTGATTGAAATAGGGTTTAAAAAACTAGCCATGACAAGTCAATACTTAAAGAAAGAATGGACAGATTAATCACCCAATTTCTAAACTATCTAAGAACGGTAATTAAAAGATTCCCAAACAATATAAGATCACAAACAATATAAGATCAGGAAAAAAATTACCTGTCTCTCAGGGGTGTTCTTTTTATTTGTTGCCTTGGCTGACCAGGTCAGCTTGGACATCTAGGAAAACCATAAAATAACATGACCTGACTGCACTTGATGGAATTTGATCATGTTATTGACAGATGTAGAGAAAACAGAATGGGAAGAGATAGAAAAACCAAAAAATAAGAAATTCGCAAGCTGGAAACCGCAAGTGTGAATTTTCTTTTCTGAGCTCAAATCAGGCCAACCTAATAGTGTTACAAGGAACACAGCCAGTAACTGGTTTTTATACATTTAAAGGCACTTTGTCTTTCAGCAGCAAATGAGCACCACCTCTTGGTGAGATGATGTATTTTTCTTTGGAGGAATGTGATGATCAATTCTTCAATTTGGTTGAAAACCTGCCAAGAATTAAAATGCAAAGTAATTGCTAAAATTGCTGAATAGCAGAAATTTGAATGATGCTTGCTGGCCTATTGAAAGCACAAGCAAGTTTAAAGTTGCCTCATGGCACGCTTACAAATACAAAAATATATACTAGATAAGAAAAAAAGAGGTTGCGCATCAACTAGATGTTTTTACTATAGAGTGCTAGACCAAATAATTAACTATCAAAAATAGAGATAAACTCCCAAAAGGTAGCACATCTAAAAAATTAATCATAGAGGACAAAGTACTCACATTTCCGCTTACGCGTTCATTTTTGGTGTGTGCCAAAATAAAAAAAGTGGAAATGTGAGTACTTTGTCCTCCCTTGATTAATTTTTTAGATGTGCTACCTTTTGGGAGTTTATCCCTATTTTTGGTACAAAAATATATACGTCATCATGGGGTGGCACGGTGGCAAAGTGGGTCACGCCTGGAGTTTTCCTGCCTCAGTCAGCTGGGATAGGCTCTAGCTCCCTGCGACCCGCCACAGCGGATGAAGCGGTAGACGATGAATGAATGAATGAATGAATATACGTTATCATTGCTTTTAAATTGTGGTTCAACAGAATCATTTTGAAATGCAAATCAATTAACAAACTGACAAACTAATGACACAGGCCTGGATGGATGGACATGGGTCTGAACTGACCTATAGGCGGTGAAAATGCTCAACCACTGATGTTAAAATAGAAAGTTGTTGGTCAATGTTTCTACGTAGCATTCAGCAAACAATGTGCTTGATGGGTGCAACTACATTTATACCACTATAATATCAAATGCATTGGTTGGAGATCAACAATAACACATGCTGTTTGCCAGTTTGTGCCCAGAAGAGATGGCGCTAATGTTCAGCCAAACCTCCACAGCTGTTCAAGAAACAGTTGTAAAGTTAGTGTGTGACCAACTACATGTATTTTACAGGGCACAGTAATACGAGTGTTTTCCATTCCTGAAGGCCAGCGTCTGTTTGAGTTTCGCAGAGGCATGAAGAGGTCAGAGATCAAAAACATCTCACCAGCTTCACACACCAAACACAGCTGTGTTCTTCCAGTATTGTTTCTTTTCCTCTGTCTATAGGTACGTGAATATAAGCTCCTTATCCTTCAGTCCTGATGGTCACTTCCTCTGTGCATCCAGCAACACAGAGACAGTGCATATCTTTAAACTTGAACAACTGGTACCAAGGTGCATACACACACAAACACACACATACACACACACATACACACACATGCATTGTCACCACAATTAAAATGAGCTGCAAGTGGCATTGATTTGTTTGTTATTCTGACTGCAGTGGACAAGAGGATGGCACCTGGACATCCTATGTAAGCAAGATATTCTCAGCAGCCAGCAGCTACATTCCAACTCAAGTGTCCGGCATGATGAGCCAGGACCGGGCTTTTGCCACCGTTCACCTCCTCACATCTGGACAGAGGAACATCTGCACCCTAGCTATGTGAGGTTCTCTGACTTGACTTGAATTGTTATGAGTGTGACCGAAGACGTTTTGAGTTTGACAGTCACATTCTTGGGCCGGACCCCATGAATAGTTTTGATTCATCCAAACTAACCGGTCTCACCCAATGTGGTGTTTCAGGATCCAGAAGCTTCCACGGCTGCTCGTGGCCACAGCTGATGGCCAGCTATTCATCTACAATGTGAATCCACTGGATGGAGGGGAATGCATGCTGGCTCACAAACACAGGTGAGTTCGGCACGTTGGTGTTGGCTGGGCTGTCGTGCTTTAGGTGTCATTTAGACAGTGATCGTTTCATCCCAAAACTGCAACCTTTGTAGTGTTTTTGCATTCCATGTATGGCAGAAAATAGTTTTCAGGGACTGAAATTGCAAACTTTTGAAATAGCTTCCAGAGGGGAAAAATTCCAAAGTACCACTGTCGTACAAATGTGTGAAACAAAAAGACTGGCTGATGATGATGACACACTCTTCTTTGCATACACGGACAGCAAACAGCCTGCTATGTTCAGAATAACAAAATACAATGTGGGACTGTTTGATTTACAGTAACCCTCGCTTATTTACATTTTAAAATGCGCGTCTTCACTACATCACAGATTTTTAAAATTCTATACATATTATAGTCCTCAATGAGATGTAAGTTTCATCTCATTGAGGACAAGGGAGAGAGTTAGAGGCGAGGGGCAAGTGTCTCCCATGAGCTGTAGTCACGTGAAACCGTGCGCGCATGCTATTGGCTGATGTGAAGTGAATTTTTTTTTTTTGTGTGAAATGCTTGCAATTGCTCTCAAACGTGCTGTAATGTCTGAACTGGTTTAATATCAGGATGGGGAGAGTTCATAAATGTTTAAATTATACACAAATAATAAAATAAATATTTGGTCGTTATATCGCAGGTTTTTGCTTTTGGTCCTGGAACAGAGTAACAAGAGATCACTATATTTGATTTGTTTGTACTCCTCCCATGGAGACTTGTTGAACATTCACTCTACTCTTATTCTGCAATGTTCATTTAAAAGAGCCAAAATCATGTAAAAGAGGCCTTTGCCCTAAAAAGAAGCAGGAAGGAGAAAACATTCCACTGCCCTGGTGATGTAATGTTAAAGTTATTAAATCAATGTTTCAGCATGTTTCTCCATGTTGTCCAGCTTCAAAACATTCCACTGCCCTGGTGATGTAATATTACAGTTATTTAATCAATGTTTCAGCACAAGGGCTTTCTTATTATTGTAAGAAATTTGTAAGAATTTTTATGTTGATTGGCGGCACAGTGGTGCAGTGGGTAATGCTGTTGCCTCACAACCAGAAGAATTTATGTTTGATTTTCTTTCTGTTCAGAGTTTGTCTGTGTCTTAGTGGGTTCTCTCCATGTTGTCCAGCTTCATCCCACCTCTAAAAACATGCAGTGTGGGTGAATGGTCTGTAGGTGTGAGTGTTAGCGTGTAGGCTTGTCTGTCTTTCATGTGACCCCACGATGAGCTGGATTCTTATCTGAGGTGTATCTCTCTGTTTTGCTGTCACACACACACACACACACACACACACACACACACACACGGACATCCATCTCCATCCGTCCGTCCATCCATCCATCCATCCATCCATCCATCCATCCATCCATCCATCCATCCATCCATCCCGGACTCATCACATGAATCAATACCACTCTCAAACCAAAAAATAATAAACAGTCACTAAATGGAAAGCCAGCAACAGCCAGTCAAGAATAAAAGAGATATTCACAACTCAATCAATTTTAAAACTTTGCTAGCACAAATCAACTACATGTATCTTTTTTAAAAAGGTAAAGAGTCACAAAAAGTTTTGACTCACTATAATTTTCTTTGTTTTGCCTCATGTGTTGTAGGTGGCAGCTGACCACAGTGTGCATGGGTATAGAGTCAGGGTGAACTCCTTCACAAAAAGACTGCAACTCAAGTAAATTCAATTATCTGTTTTTATACACATTCTTACATATCTTTATGCTTCTGTCTAAGGCTTTTCAATGTTGATGACTTCATGGGTTCAGAAGGCTCAGAGACCACAGGGCCAGCACAGACTTGCCCATCCTATGCTGCAACTGCTGCTTTACCATCCTTTGGCCCTGTCAGTGCGACCCTCACAGGTTTGTAGCCCCAGGTATTTAATTACATCTGCATTTAGCAGGAAGAGTTTGAGTCTGGACCACCGAAGACATAGCTAATACCCAGTCTGAACAAGATCATAGTACTTGTTGTATCATTGTTTTTTTTAATATTCTTTTCTACTAAATGGAATTTGGTGAAAAATTCCTGAGTTACCATACCATTCCATGAAACAGTTTGAAACCATCGTCCATACGTGAAGTAGATATGCTTCAAATGTTTTCCTTGTATGTTCATATGGAACTCACTCAAGACTTGAGGTGTGTAAAAAAGTTGTCTTGTATATTATAACATGTCTGTCTCCTGGTCTGTAGAAAAAACTATGTTTTGTCACCTGTTTTTTTTACACAGGCTACTCTGAAGATGTTGGGGCAAAGAAGGGCGAAGTCATTCCAGAACATGAGTTTGCTGCTGGACCTGTGTGTCTTGCTGATGAAAATGAGTTTCCTCCTGTGAGCATCCACAAGAGCTAACTGTCAGTTTACATATACAGTATTTTATTAGGGGTACTTAGGCAAAAACTCTTATGCTATACCAGCCTACCAGGCGACGTCTGAGCTGGTGTGACTAAAACGTCGCCTAACAGCTTGGTTGCCCCACCAAGCTGTTAGGGAACACAGGAAGTTTAATTAGAAATGGTCTACTGGAGCATGACATAAATGAACAAGGGTTGAAAATCCGGAACCGTTGGAATGATATATTCGAAGAGTATCAACCTTATGAATGCTTTGAAAATTGCAATCAAGTCTAGCAAAGAAACAGCTCAGTGTTCAAACATCCGTAACCCAACACTGCATCCACAAGTAGCAATTGATAAGTACGATAACAAGGCTGTAGCTGGGGGGAGCCTAGTGGACCTGAGAACTGGTCACAGCAATCATGGTGACTAAGATGACTAGGCAAATGGCTCACTGCAAGAGCAGGGCACAGAAAGGAATTGGTATTAACGCCAGAGAAGCAGAAGTACCAGCTCCTGGTCAGCAGAGCAGGACAGACTATCAGAAAGACTACAACTCAACGCCACATATGGTCACTGGAATGTCTGGAACTGTATAAGATTAACATGAAACTAAGAGCCTTCATCAAGAACTCAGTGGGAATGTGGAAGACAATCATAAAGGCCAACTTGAAGCCAATTGCTGAACTTCCTATCAAATGTAGTATATACCAAGAAGGTTCTGCTTTGGCTTGACCACCTCAGACAAATCATCATGAAGAGTGGCAACATCAAAACTGATAAGTTTCTGAAATACTGACCATAAGGATGAGTAAATATCTTTAATTTTTAGGAATGTGTCAAACACTGGGTGATACTCAAAGAAATTCAATCTATAGTAAACTCTATTTTGTTATAAAAATCATGCTGTTTCTTTATCAATAAAGGTGAAGAACAGCATACAACACACAAACATCCTTCTATAAAAGCTGGTGAATGCCCAAATTTCACAAGTGGGACAATCTGATGGGCTTGTGAATGCAATACTAATATTCTTCTCTGTCTTGCCCAGTTTATTTTTCACTATCTCCTCAGGACAGGAATTTATGGATTTAATTAAAAGAAATGTCAGATAGTTTAGTTATCTGTATTTAGAGTTGCTTCCTGGACCAAGTCCTGAAACATTTTGGTTGATTTCTGTGCTGCACTGATATTTCCATTCATACCGTTTGTATTACACCTGTAATCTGAGACTTGACAAACTGTATATGATGGATACGCAACTAATGAGGTTCTTCATGTCTTTTGGTAGATTAATTGGTGCCGCGATGGGACCGGAGGTGGCAAGGCAAGATGCTCATGAGTGTGTAGAAGGACAACTGGATGGATAATTCATATTAACAAACTCAGACTGTTGTAGTAAAACAAAACAGTGATAAAGAATTGGAAACCAAATAGTAATAACAATTTTGTTAAATGACATTTAGTTAATAGTTCTCTACTCATTTTGTCGCATCACAAGTTGTACCTTTAAAATTTCACAAAACTTACTGGTGCATTTCAAAACATCAGCTATGAACTTATTTATACTATAAAAATTGGAAATGCTGTTGACAAAAAAATCTCAATATCTCATGTTATTTTATTCATTTTTTACAATGATGCAGAACTGAATCATTTTTAAATATTGTATAATACTTAATTGAATTAAATATTTCTGTATTTGCCTCCTGGATATATTTTGGAAGGTGACCATGTACTGTATGCTTGTTGGTACCTCATCATTTGTAAGAGTAAAGCAGGTTGCTCTTTGCAGAAGACTAAAACAAGTGAAAGAAACAAATAAAATTGCAGGGGCGAAGCTATGCAAAGCAAAGAGTCTGTCCCATTTTATTTGACATATTTCATAATTTGTTAGAAATGTTGATAGATAAGGTTGGAATAATCAACATGTCAGTGCATATGTTTAAAGGCCATATCTTTAATGTGCCTTAGTCAAATATTTAAATCAATTATTAAAAATATATTACAAATCATCCATCCATCCATCTTCTTCCGCTTATCCGTAGTCGTGTCGTGGTGGCAGCAGCTTCAACAGGGAGCCCCAAATTTCCCTTTTCCCAGCCGCATCCACCAGCTCTGACTGGGGGATCCCAAGGCCGGTGTTGAGATATAATCCCTCCACCTGGTCCTGGGTTTGCCCCAAGGTCTCTTCCCAGCTGGACGTGCCAGGAACACCTCCTTAGGGAGGCATCCGCACCAAATGCCCAAACCACCAACTGAATCCTTTCGACGCAAAGGATCAGTGGCTCTACTCTGGACCTCTCACAATCAGCAGTGTTTGTTACCCTAGCTCTAAGGGAGATGGCAACTACCCACCTGAGAAAGCCCATTTCCGTGGCTTGTATCCGCAATCTAGTTCTTTCAGTCATAGGTCCTACCCAAAGTGAAGGAGTTCAAGTATCTCGGGGCCTTGTTCACAATTGAGGTAGATGGCGATTTTTGCGTCTTGGCTTAGCTCCCTCTTTGTTGCAACAGTGCGGTCTCACGTTCCATTGTTCCCTCAATTGTGAACTTTGGAAGGAGGGGGAGGCTTAGGGTTAGGTAGATAGGGGCAAGTGGTATGGCTTAAGGCGGAGTTGGGACTGGGCCTAAATCCTGGAAGGACATTCCCCAAAAACCATCATGTGTCATGTATTAACAATCGCTGTAGGTTAAATTGAATTCACAGTTGCTTTTGTAGTGTAAAATAAGTACAGTCACTTTCAAAAAACATGCCATTTTTAAGTCAGTAAAAGAAACAGTATTGGTTGCAATCATTCTACTTATACTTATGGTCCTATCGAAGAAGAATCATAAAACCATTCGTTTTTCAGATGTTCTTCTGTATTAATACTATAAGCAAAGGGAGAAACCAAGAGAGACCTATTCTTATACATATGTGTATTGAATGATTGATAACAAACATTCTGGTGTTAGAAAGCAGCAAAAACATTTGGAAACATTTCTCAACGTTATAAACCTCCTGGATTAGAGGTGAAACATCTTCAGATGTCTTTGAGCCTCAGCAGGATGAGAATGTTTCTGAAAATATTTTAGGTGTAGAACAGACAGTGAAAAACCTCACAATTATTGTAAGCGGTCAACCTTGAAGAACTTAGAAGAACTATAGGCTTACTTTGAGTCTAAAAGTCCTGTGTCTTTATGGATTGAATGTCCTAATTTCTGCTGATCCCATTCAAATGTAAACTATTGCATCCTGAAATATCTGGAATCAGTTGTGTAATGAAACCGTTGTTTACACCAACAATCACTCCTAAAGCTTTTTATTCTGTCGTTTCTTTGCCGTATGTGTTTCCTTCATTCATTATACACCACAAGATATAGCAAAACCATTATTACCAGATGTAAGTTCACACCCAGATTCATCCAGAGTGTACCCCACCTCTCCCCCATAAAGCTGGGATGGCTTCCAGCCTGACCCACTACTCGTATGTTGGATAAGCAGATAAAGACGAGGCAATTACGGCCGTCTCGTTTTCAAGATAACAGAATGAATTGGTTGTCGATCCATATCTCACTATTAACCTGTTAAATGACACTAACATCTTGTATAATAACTGATTATTATGACAAGTCACACATTCAATGTTAGTGTTGTGAATCAAAAAAATATCCAAAAATGAAATTAAAATGAAATTAAAAGAGACGGATGGACAATCATGGTAGTTTTAGTTAGTACTCACTGTCACATTGACATTCATTTGCAGTACTTGCAGACTTTACACACCTCTTACACATTAGGACAAGTGTTACATCATTATCAGTAAGTACACAGAAAACAGTGTTTGATAGGAATAAGAAAGATGAGGCACACCTACATATGGAAAACCAAACCTCGTCAATTCTCATTTCATTTCCTCTGTTTTGTCTATAGTTAAGCAAAAAGAAAATATTGTTGCATATGAAAATAAAAAAAACTAGCCAAAATAAAAATAAAATCTAGCGAAGGAATAAAAACAAACCCACCTCTACAGAACAGGACAGGTTGTTATCAAGAACACTGAACAGAATCATCAGCATTATAGTGTTAATTATTAAGTATTGTCTTGGATTTAAACTGCCTTATTTTTAGTTTTTTTAAGCATGTCACTTGCAGGATGGCAAGTTTTTCCCCAAAGCTTTAACATAGCCTACAATTCACTAGAGTGTGCAGTTTTCCAGCGGAACCCAGGGTGTCCTATCAGATTTCGGGGCTGGACCATCCCTCACCCACCTCACACAACCTGCATTAAAATTAAAGGCATCCCAATTCCAGCAGTCGGAGCACTCAAAGGAAAGACAAGTGAGTCATTTTTGATGTGTACAGCTAAAAAGTTATTCTTCAGCATACTTAAACATCGTTTTAAAGTTGTAGCTACACTTTTATAGCTTTAACATCCTTAAAATGAATCATTTTCTTTATTAAGGAATTTTGATCAGATTCCAAAATGTTCATGTAAATTTATGAATATTTAAACAGTACTGTACAGAAAACTTAAATGTCATCGAAAATATGACAACAAAGATTAACATGCTTTAATTTTTGTTGTCATATTTCTGTGACAACACATTCTTCAATTGAGACACATTTAAATCATCAAATGATTTGGCTCCCAAGTGCCTTGTGTTCTCTCCTTTCTCCAGTGGGAGTTGATCCCCCAACATAAACCTCTCCTCAATTGGAACAAACCTCATATTTGCTCCAGTAAGAATAAATGCCACATACAGTTATAGATAGCACAATGGAGCACAATCTGTTCTGTGCCTCTGTCCCATCCCAGAAGACCAGTTTGCACCCTTTCAGCACCTGGGAAGAAGTGATCCCATTGCATGCTTTGAGTCATGCTCAGACATACTGGATCTGCACTCCAGTCAAACAGCAAAGTAGGCTAGGGGTTAAATGGAGTCATGGAGTATGTTTTGCAAATAAAAAGCATTGTTAACAAACCAATATATTAGAATTAATTGTTAATATAAAGCACAATTAACAAACTTCTGTACTTTGTTTCGCAAATACAAAACATTCTTGTCAAGCATATTACTGTACATAACATACAGTATGCTGGATTACATCATGCATCAGACACAAGTATAACATCTTTAAACTGCAAAAAAAACCTATACCTCAAAACAATAGTGATTCAAAATGAACAAAAAAGTGACTTGAAAATGTTCTTAGATTCTCACACACAAGCTGAGTAGTTCTCCACAACAGCAGGTGTCAATCTGACTATATTTGAAAGTCCCAAACTGTCGCTGCTTGATATGGCTGCAGATGAGAGAAGGGTGAGCATGGTTGTGTTAAAGTATAAAAGTCCTGTGTCTTTATAGATTGCATGTCCTGATTTCTGCTGCTTCTTTCAAATGCAAACTATTGCATCCTCAGATATCTTGAGTCAGTTATGCAATGAGACCTGTGTACAACCATCACTCCTAAAGCTTGTGTTCTTTCGTTACAGCATGTTTCCTTTATCAGTACAACCTTGAACTCTTACACAACACTAGATATAGCAAAGCCATTACTGTATTACCAGATGTAAGTTCACACCCACATGGATATGCAATGCTGACGGGGGACAACTGTAAAAAGTAAATGATCCCAAGGGAACGACAAGAAGTGGAGGAGAGGGAGACTAATGATTGACAACAATTCCTTACAGCACATTTAAAAGACAGGACAGAGCACAGGTCTGGGGTGGTGGGCAAATGTAAGAAATCTGATTGGATCAGTGTTTGTTTTTGTTGTGGATCCATATTTCTCTCTATTAATTTCTTAAATTACACCAACATCTTATATAATAACTCTTTCTAAGACAGAACTTGGAACCAGAACCAGACAGCGAGACAGGCTGGTGCCCAGCAGGACACAGAAAGTGAGAAAAATTACAATATTCTACAATTTCTACAGTGTATGTTCAAAGATATGCTTAATGTGCCTTTGCAAGTTTTCCAGTTTTTTTGGATGATAAAGATCTAGTCAAAAATTTGGACTTTGTAGTACACTGAATTCAAGTGTTCAATCATCTACAGACATGATATTTACTGTTTGATATTAAACTCCAACTCCAGGATCATCATTTCATGACATTTTCAAAATTGATTTTAACTTCAATTCAGGTGGTTGAACAAAATGATTGCATAAAAAAGCATGAGACACTAATGTTTTTTTTTAAAACAACCCTTTCCTTTCAGTCTTCCTCTCCTTGTGGCTTTTCCCCTCAGGGGTCGCCACAGCAAATCAGTTGCCTCCATCTAACCCTGTCTTCTGCATCTTCTTCTCTCACACCAAATACCTTCATGTCCTCTTTCACTACATCCATAAACCTCCTCTTTGGTCTTCCTCTAGGCCTCCTTCCTGGCAGTTCAAAACTCAGCATCCTTCTACCAATATATTCACTGTCTCAACCCCTTTCTTTCAGTAATGTGACAAATAACTTAAACAAAATGTTCATTTCTAACACTTGGTTGAAAGCCCTTTGCTGGCAGTGACTGCCTGAAGTCTTGAACTCAGATGCTACGTTTCCTCCTTTTTAATGCTCTTCCAAGCTTTTACTGCAGGGATTTTCAGTAGTTGTTTGTGGGTCTGAAGTTTATTAATAGGTGAAATGAATGCTCAATTGTGTTGAGAGAAGGTACCTGACTTGGCCATTCAAGGATATTCCTCTTCCTTGCTATAATTAAGTTCTGGGTTGCTTTTGCTGAATGTTTTAGGTCACTGTCGATCTGTATTACAAAACCCTACCCATTCAATTTGGCTGCATTTGGCTTGATCTGAGCCAACAGTGTCTCGGAACACCTCAGAATTCATCTGGCAGTGTGTGTCCTGTGTCGCATCATAAATTAACACCAGTCACCCAGCGCCACTGGCAGACTTGCATGTCCAAGCCGTCACACTTCCTCCACCATGTTTTACAGATGACGTGGTGTGCTTTTGTCCTTGAGTTGTCTGTCGTGTTTTTTCTTGTCATCGTTCTAGTAGAGGTTGATCATCTTTTCATCTGTCCAAAGAATGTTCTTCCAAAACTGTGCTAGTTTGTTTGTTTGTTTGTTTTAGTCTAGCCTTTCTATTCCTGCATTGTGCAGTGATCCCTATGTATTTTCTTTCATGCAATCTTCTGTTCATGGTAGACTTGGACATGGGAGGCCTTCCTCTTGGTTAGCTGATGTCAAGATGTTTTTCATCACCATGGGAAAGATTGTGAGATCATCCACCACTGTAATTTTCAATGGACTTTCAGGTCTTCCACAGTTGACTAGTTCTTTCTTTTGTCTTTTGTTGTTCCAAACTAGATTTTGATACTTTTCTGTTTTTGCAGCTTAAGGATGGCTTCTTTCACCTGCATGGAGAGCTCCTTTGACCAAAATGGCAAAAGGCAAAATGCTGTAATTTCTTTTATATGTTTAATTAGTAATAACATAATGAAGGAATTGCCCACTGTTGCCCAAGAAATGGCCTTTTAGGTCCATTTTAAAATAGAGTGGGACATGTTAAGGAGCTGACACTCCTAAACCCTTCATCCAATTGTGGATACCATAAAATGAAAACTGAGAATCCATCATATTATGTCCATCATACTAAAATTTGTTTCATCAAAGGGCAAAACAAAAAATTGTGTTGAAATACATATGATTCTAAATGTGGACTTGATTAGCCTGATAGTAGTACAACAAATTTAGTGCATGTAAGCTTAATTTTCGGAAAGGTTGAGGGACTGATTGTAGCTTTTTGTCTTGACACTAGACCAGTTGTTCTTAACCTTGTTGGAGGTACCAAACCCTTCCAGTTTCATATGCTCACTCATAGAACCCTTCTTTAGTAAAAAAAATATTTATTTTTTTTTCAAATTTAAGACATAAAAAACTGAGCTTACTACAGACGGTCAGAGAGACTCCTGTCACCGCAAATGTTCTTCGATGGATCTGAAAACAAGTACAACCTTTGTGAAACAAGATTTTTGGGACATTTACACACTCTAAAGTTGAAAGAAACTATTTTACATGAACCAGCTAGTGATGAGCAGAGAGAAGCAGACAGAATAAAGAATCCTGATTGCTATGCTGAGTTGATTAGGCTAATTGACGACAAAAGCCTGTCGTTAATCAGACACGATGCTACAGATGACAGCAGAAAAGCTTTGAGAATACTGAGAGAATGTTACTCAGGCCCCGTCCACACGATGACGGATTTTTTTGAAAACGTAACTTTTTAAAAACGCATCGAAAACGATTCGCGTACACACGACAGCGTTTTCAAAAACATCTCCGTCCACACATAAACGCACCAGTGCGTTTTTGAAGACGGCTATAAGCATGCCAAACCATGTGGTGGCAGTATTGACTCAAATTTTATTCAAAAGGAATCTTCCGTGTTTTGTTGTCACACCACACGGGCCGATAAAAATGACGTCACAGAGGTTTTCGTCGCAGGCAAGACGTCAGCGTTTTTAAAAATTTGCGAGAACCTGATTACAGCTCTACGTGGTGCCGGTGAGACTCTAAGTGATGGTTTGATGATAGCCATGATTCTTTGTGGTTTACCAGATGCCTACAAGCCACTAGCTATCCATGTAACGCAAAATGAGGATAACGTGACATTTGCCGATTTCTAAAGATTATGAATATATGAGGAATCAGAAAAAATGAGCACGTGATGAAAACGGATGCAAAGCATGAGAGAAATGTCAAAAAGAAGTACACCAACAACCAAGGAAAAGGTGAAGATGCAAATATGGCATGTTTTAGGTGTGGAATAAAAGGACATAGAGCAAGGAAATGTACCCGAACAGTGTGGTGCAGCTTTTGTAAAAGCAACACACATCAAGAGTTCTTGTGTAAAAAGATAAACAGGACAATGGAAGAAAAGTCACAGATGAAGAAGCACATGACTACCTCTTCAAAGCTACACAAGCCAAAGATGGTGATTCAAACCCCAAAGTAAAAATCAAAGGCATTATGGTGGATGCAGGAGCAACATCCCACACCGTGAATGACATAAAAAGGTTTCTAGACTTTGACAGCACTTTTCAACCAGAGACACATTCAGTGGAGCTTGCTGATGGGACGCGTTGCAGTGGAATGGCCAAAGGCAGAGGAACTGCGATGATACTTCTCCTGGACAGCGATGGACGAGAGTGCAGAGCACAGCTGCGGGATGCTTTGTATATGCCTTCATATCCTCACAACATATTTTCAGTGTCACGAGCTACTGGCGGAGGAGCAACAGTAACCTTCAAGCGAGGAGACAGTTACCAAGGATGGTAACAGATTTAGCATTCATGAATATGAAAAGCTGTATTACCTAGCTACTGTTGATAGTACTGACCAGTGTAAGGTGTGCCATGATATCCAAACCTGGCATGACATTCTTGGACATTGCAGTTTTGAGGATGTAATCAAACTTCAAAGTGTAGTAAAAGGTATGGACATTAAGGCAAATGTAGTGAAGCCAAATCAGATGTCTGAAATCTGTACACAAGGCATGTTTACTCAAACGAGAAGTAGGGATCCAGACAATAAAGCAAAGAAGCCCTTAGAGCTTATACATACAGACCTGACAGGCCTAATGAAAACAACAAGTATGGAAGGGTACAAGTATACACAGTCTTTTACCGATGATTATTCAGGTGCAATTCAAGTGTATTTTCTCAAGTCAAAAAGTGATGCAGTACACACTACAGAATGGTTTTTAGCTGACGTAGCACCCTAAGGTGAGGTCAAATGCATATGTTCAAACAACGGCACAGAGTTTACCAATAGAGACTTTCAGATGTTGTTAAGAAGGAACAAAATTAGACATTAGACATCTGCACCTTACTCACAGAAATGGCACAGCAGAACGAGGGTGGCGAATTCACTATGACATGGCTAGATGCTTACTGTTAGAGAGCAAGTTACCAGACTCAATGTGGAACTATGCTATTCAGACAGCTGCCCATGTAAGAAATAGGTGTTACAACAGGCGAACAAAGAAAACTGCTTACGAGTTACTGACAGGAAAATTACCAAATATGTCACAAATGCAAAAATTTGGATCAACATGTTTTGGATACATACATGACAAGGGCAAGTTAGATTCCAGATGTAAACAAGGCATTTTTGTAGGTTACAATAAAAATAGCCCAGCCTATCTGGTATACTATCCTGACACAGAAAAGGTTCAAAAACACAGGTTGGTGAAATTCTCCAACAAAGCAAGTACAGAAAAGGAAACTCAGACTGTAGAGTCATATGCAAGATTTGACACTGAAAACAGAGATAATGGACTTTGTGATTTACGAGAGAAAAGGGAAGAAACAGCTTAACTGGAAAACCCTACAGAAAAGAGCACTGAGACTTTAAATGAGCAAGCAGGGACTGAACAAGCAGAAGCTAATGCTGAAAGTTTGATCAGAAGAAATCCACAAAGAACAAAACACAAACCAGCCTATCTGCAAGATTTTGAAACAGATGACACAATGGACGAATTACATACTTGTGTTGATTTCTGTTATCGAGCAGTGTGTGACATACCAACAACGTACCAAGAGGCGATGTTATCATCCAAGTCAAGACGGTGGAAAAGCGCTATGGATGATGAGATGCGTTCACTGGAGGAAAATGAGACATTTTATCTGACCCAGATACCACCGGGTAAAGAAGCTCTTGGACGGAGATGGGTCTGTGCACTTAAAATGGACTCAGATGGAAATGACAAATATAAGGCAAGAGGATACAAAAGGATACAACCAGAAAAGAGGAACAGACTATGAAGAGACATTCTCACCCACAGCTGACATGACAAGTGTCAGAATTCTAATGCAGAAAGCAGCACAGGAGAACTTGTTCTTGCATCAGATTGATGTCAAGACGGCGTGCAGTATCTACATGCACCCATTGACTGGGAGATTTACATAGAGCAACAAGAGGGTTATGAGAAACAATCAAAAACGAGTGAAAAACTGGTATGTAAACTAAAAAAATCTTTGTATGTAGATGTAAACACATCGACGTAAAATATAATTTTATCAGAAGTGTTGTAACCACTGGAAAGGTCATTGTGGAATACTGCCCTGATGTTTTGACAAAGCCAGCTACCAAACAAAAGTTAAAAGTCTTCGCTCAGAAACTGTTTGGCATTTAAGAGTATCATTGTGTTAATGAGATACAATGCCATCGTGAATGTTTTACCCTGAGAGCTAACAGTGAGTGAGGGTGTTAAATATTTGTTTTAGAACGCTCTTACGCTCTGTGTAAAAGAGGCTTTTATTTTGTAGGATGTATGACGTCACTTTTTTATTCTATTTTCTTATTGGTGTTTATAGTCAAGCTGTCGTTCCGCTGAGTGACCCGCTAAAGTTGTTCAATAGAGATGCCCACGAGAGGCTAAAGACAGCACGACCGACATCTTAGTTCTTTTGCACTCCAAGAAGTTATTTCTTCTACCTGCATGCCTCAACAAAGACAGTACATGAACTCATATGAAATTACCTACCTGCAAATCAGTGTGACTTCTGCTGATGTTATTGAGAGACCAGTTTAGATATGAGTGGCTTCACCTTGGCAAGTGCTACTCTTATGTCATTTTTTACAGCAAAAGTCTGTTTCTTTTGTTCTCAGTGCAGCTTAAGGAAGTGTTCCTTTATTTTTGCCAATTGCAAGACTAGAGTTGCTCAACTTGACATTGCAAATCATGCAGAACGCTGACTCACGTTCCCTTATACAGTACGTGTAAATTCACGTTGCACATATTCATCCTACCACTTTCTTTTTCAAACGTACACAGTGATTCGTGTAAGTTCGGCAAAAAAACCCGACACAATGTGTCGGGTGTTTTGTCTTGAACTCCGTCTCCGCCAAACCCGTGAGACCGACTCACCGAACCCCTAGGGTTCGATCAAACCCAGGTTAAGAACCACTGCACTAGAGGTTCATGAAGGCCAAATCCAGAGATTAGAAACAGTTTGCTGCTGATATGAATTGAATAAATGAATTATATTGAATTGAAAAATAGAAAACAGATAATTCATTTTATAATTTTCATTTTGACATTGACTATATAGACCTCAATAGAGGGTTGGGGAGATTTTCCAGTGCTTCTGTTGTCTGCTGGTCTGATCCACGCATTGGTATGGAGTTAAGTGAACTACCTCAGACAGCTTGAGAGAGAAATTTATACCCTGATATTTAATATTCTGTAGGAAATGAGTGGCAATGATTTTTGTCTGCAGAATTCCATGACCTATCTGTACTGGCAGTATTGTTGTGTTTGATCAGTTAATAGTTACTGCAATGACTTTGTGGGTTGTTGTAGTTAGAGGAGAACAGGTAAGCCTCACCCTATATCATTAATCAGTTCCAGGAGACACAAATTTTAAAAAGCGTATGTCAAATTAACTTGTCTCCAAACTAAAGCAAAACAAACTGTAGTCTACATTCTGTACTGTACTTAATTTATGAATGTATTTTCAATAATATACAGTTAATACGACTATTTTAAGCTTACAAATAAATATTTTTTACGATAGAACATCTAAATTCACGAATACAATTTGGCAATATTTACCACACATAGTGAATCTTTTAGTTATTAATGAATGACAAAATAAATTCCTTTTTTAAGATTAAACAAGGTAAAAAGACATCTTTTTATTTTGCCATAGTAAAAAATTATATTTTTTAAATTTTACCAATACATATCGACGTATAATTGAGAACGAAATACAGTAATCACTCGTTGATTCACGCTTCAAGTTGCGCGGCTTCACTGCATTGTTGATTTTTAGTAGGTAGTCACGTGATACCGTACGTGCATACTATTGACTGAAAGCATCCGTGTGTGCACTGCGTTCCGAGACTCACAGTTCCTCCTGCAAGATTACTTTCGCTTTGTGAAGTGGAATTTTTTTTTGTGAAACCATTGCAATGGCTCGCAAATGTGCTGCAACTTCTAAGGTGGTTTAATAACGATATGGGGAGGGTTCATAAACGTTTAAATTACCATAAATCCATCTATCCATCCATCTTCCACCACTTATCCGGAATCGGGTCGCGGGGGTAGCAGCTTCAACAGGTAGCCCCAAACTTCCCTTTCCCCGGCCACATCCACCAGCTCTGACTGGGGGATCCCAAGGCGTTCACAGGCCAGTGTTGAGATGTAATCCCTCCACCTGGTCCTGGGTCTGACCCGAGGTCTCCTCCCAGCTAGACGTGCCAGAAACACCTCCCTGGGGAGGCGCCCCAGAGGCATCCGCACCAGATGCCCAAACCACGTCAACCCAAACCACGCGAAGGAGCAGCGGCTCTACTCTGAGCCCCTCATGAACAGCAGTGTTTCTCACAATATTTCTAAGGGAGACACCAGCTATCTGCCTGAGAAAGCCTATTTCAGCCACTATGGTAATGACCCATCGCTCATGACCAGGGTCATGAACAATAGATGGCGAGCTTTGCCTCTCGGCTTAGCTCCCTCTTTGTGACAGCAGTGCGGTAAAGCGACTGCAATACCGCTCCTGCTGCCCCAATTCTCCGTCCAATCTCACACTCCATTGTTCCCTCACTTGTGAACAGGACCCCAAGATACTTAAACACCTTCACTTGTGGAAGGACCTCATCCCCCACTTGGAGAAGGCAGTCCACCGGTTTCCTGTTGAGGACCATGGCCTCAGATTTGGAGGTGCTAATCCTCATCCCCGCCGCTTCACGCTCGGCTGCAAAAATAACACCGCTCGGGTTTAGATCAGGGAGGCCATTCCTCCCAATCACGCCCCTCCAAGTGTCTCCATCATTGCCGACGTGTGCATTGAAGTTCCCCAGAAGAATAATGGAGT
Organism: Antennarius maculatus; assembly: GCA_013358685.1. Lineage (NCBI taxonomy): Eukaryota > Metazoa > Chordata > Actinopteri > Lophiiformes > Antennariidae > Antennarius > Antennarius maculatus. The sequence continues at coordinate 16,106,292 of CM023620.1, read as the reverse complement.
CCCCTGCAGGGATCCCATCAAGGACCCCATTTAGAGACCCCAAGAAGGCCGAATACTCTGAACTGATACTTGGTGCATTCGCACAAATAACGGTCAGAGTTTTCCCTCCCACAGCCTTAAGGCGTAGGGAGGCGACCCTCTCATCCACTGGGGTAAACTCCAAACAGCGGTGCTCAGCCGGGGGCTTGTGAATATCCCCACACCCGCTCTGCGCCTCACGCCTGACGCAACTCCAGGAATTTGGATCCAGAACCGAGGATCCATAGCCTTCATTACCATAAATAATAAATAGTTGGTCGCTATATCGCAGAATTTCATTTTTCACGGGTAGTCCTGGAACGCATTAACCACGAGTAATGACGGAATACTGCAACTCGAAAAGATATTAGCAGAAGTACACCTGTATATATCACTGACATACAAATTAATTTTGTGTTCTGAAATACATGAGGGAATACCTATGCTATTGAGGTTTTATGCAGCTCGTGATTCAAGTACTATTAAAGGTCATAATTAAAGGTCATAAATAATAAAGGTTATAAATATAGTAGGCATCCTTATGTGGTTCCTCTTCTTATAATAAAACTGTCTGGTGTGATCCTTTTGGTGGTTACTGTGGCCTTTAATGACTAATACACAGATGTTATCTGCTGAATAAATGACTCCCCAAATCCAGATTTGTGCCCTACAAAGGAATCAGTAACGTTGTAAAAAGCTTTTTCTGGTTCAAACAACATTTGTGTTGCCATTGTGTTGTTGCGTTAATACATATTGATGAGGTCTTAAAGTTTTCTTATGTTCTGGGAAAGAGAAGTGCTGAGATGCCAACTCAGCACCACCTAGTGGTCAGTTGCAGCCCTTTTCATGGTGGAGGAACAATCTGAATTTTGTCCTAGTCATGGAATGCTGGATTAACTCTTCACTTTCACTGCCATGCTGGAGGGTCGTTGAAGTTTTTCCTACCAGTCATGTTTGATCTATGTAGGCGTGAGCAGGCAACAGGTTTCTTCTGCTCTGCATGAGTGTCATTATGTTTTTTATAATTTAATTCTTCATTATGGACAGCCTCCACCCGCGTCCACTACTGCAAGCCAGCACCACTGGATTGGTGTACTGCATGGAGGAGATGCTGTCCATGAGGACCAGGAGAGGTCGGAGGATTTGGGATCTTATTCCCGTTGAGATCCAGAGAAGATAACGGGGCAGTAACAGGAAGCGATAGGAAAGGCTAAGCTACCAGCTAGACCCACTTGCACGAGGCTGGTCCAGCCTCCTGCTTCAATCCGTCCGTCATCAAGGGTGAACACGCTGCCCAACAAGTTGGACAAACTGATGGCGCTGTGCAGGACTGAGCTGTACAGGGAGACCAGCTTGTTCATCTTTACTGAGACAAGGCTAATGGACAGCATGCTCGATGATAACGTCCAACTGACCGACTTCTCCTCCACAAGAGTGGCCCAGGATATGAACACTGCCTAGGAAGAAGAAAGGAGGTGGATTTCTTATTTATACGAACAACAACTGGTGCCATCCGGGACATGTGACGGTGTAAGCAAAAGCAATGTGGGGCTAACAGCTGTTAGTATCAGGCTCTACCACCCGGCGCATGAGATTTCACACATCATTGTCCTGGCTATTTACATTGCACCACTCGTGAACACTGAGACAGCAAGTGAGTCCATCTGTACCCATCACCTTTGCTCTTCGGAGGTGACTGCTAGACTGCTGTCACCAAGCTCCTCCACAGAGAGACTGAGCACTTCCTTTGTCCGTGTGCCATCAGGGGGAACAATGACACCCTTAGGAAGAGGAAGGGGATGTCAAGGTCAGAAAGTCATCGACTTGTGGAAGAATAGTAGACGGTGATGGACTTGAGATCAACTGGGGTGGTAACAGGTAGTGTTGGGGATGATGGCGTGTCGTCCACCATGTAGGTGTCTAGCTTGAGATTCTCTGGGATCTGGAATCTGGGACCTATTGTGCAATTCTGCATTCTTCTTTTTGCTTGTTAATAGTAGTACGTTATTATTTGTAGATTTGTGTATTATATGTTCTTGCATATGTTTATCTTGTATTACATGTTTCTTGCTGAGCACTGTTTGTGTAATGTAGTTATTTTTTTCTCCTTGTACTGTATGTCTACCTGATGTACAGGGGGTGGGAGTAGCTCAATCCACTTGGTCTTGGGCCAGGGACTGGAGCATGGCCCGTTCAAGGCCAATGTGGACCAAAAACATTGTGAGCTGGCAGGGAAGGTGTGTGTGTGTATGTTTGTTTGTTTTTATCAAGGGCCTGTACACACATATACAGTGGTACCTCTACTTACAAAATTAATTGGTTCTGGAAGAAATTTCGTTAGTAGAACATTTCGTAAGCAGAGACGTGTTTTCAATGCAAATGCTCTAATCTGTTCCAAGCCCCCCAAAATTCCGACATGTTTTATAAAGCGTAAAAATGCATCAAAACATGTAACAAATACATGCTACAATTAGATTATTACACAATAAATGAGAGTTGTGCATAATGTAAAAAACAATGAATAGAGTAAAGAATAAAAATGATGGTTATTTACCTTTTAACTGCTGTCCTCATTATTTTTTGCCCTCTTTGGTTCATGCGCATCATTTTTTCATGCTTTTCTATTATCTCTTGCTTTGTTTGTATGGACAAAATAACTCTTTTCTTCATCTTTTCTTCTCCTCTTTTCTCCATCACTTTCTTAGGGTTCATAGCGAATACTCAAAAAGTTAATATATTTACGTAAAACTATCAGAACACGTCTTGGGTAGAGGGCTGAATGACGAGGACACTGCATATAGACACCTATCCAGCGTCCTTAGCCAATGAGGAACCTCCTCATTGGCTAAGGGAGGTCCCTCTTAGCCAATGGGCTGCCAGGATGCTAGGTAATAGCCAATGGCAGAGCAGCTATAAGAATATTGCATTCAGGAACCTTTGGGAGCTGTGAATCACAGCCCATACTGTATTTTTACCTTTCGTAACTCGAGATTTCTTTCGTAACTAGAGGCAATATTTTCCCTGTTGAGGCGTTTCGCAAGTAGAAAATTTCATAAGTAGAGGCATTCGTAAGTAGAGGTAATACTGTATACATGTCAAAGATATATGGAAAAAACATAAGTGGAAAAAAAATAATTTCCCCAAAAAAGATCAATAGAGAAGGTGGTTCCAGGTTCACGCCCCGCTCTGTGCGGACTTTGCATGTTCTCCCCGTGTCTGCATGGGTTCTCTCTGGTTTCCTCTCTGGCTTCCTCCCACCTCCAAAATCTTGTGCTTCAGGTTGATTGGCCAGTCCCAAATTGTCCGTAGGAGTGAGTGTGTGCATGCGTGGTTGTCTGCGTCTCTATGTGGCTCCGCGGTGCACAGGCGTTGCGCCTCGAGTTTCGCCCGCCTCACGCCCTAAACCAGTTGGGATAGGCTCCAGCTCCCCATGACTCGCGACAGTGGATAAGCGGTGAAAGAAAATGGATGGAAGGATGGATGGATGGATGGATCAATAGAGAACATTTCTTCTTCTGATACCTTTATTTGTTGTGACTACTGTGCTGTCTTGTATGATTAAGATTAAGATATACTTTATTGATCCCCGTATGAAATTCTTAGCACACTCTACATCACACTATGTCTGTAATAGATCTGTAATACAGTAGATGTGTAATCTTATTGTATGTATGTTTGTATGTGTCCATCCGTCTAAAAGGAGGGTGCTGGTGAGTGACCATGTGTCCCCAAGGATCTCTTGTGGTGCCCCTGATGCATGATCTAAGAATAGCTCATTTGAAATGTCTGTTGCCATGATTAAGTGCTTTATAAATAAAACTTGAATGACTGATTGATTGAACTCACCTCTCTCTACGTCAAAGGTCATTAATGCGCGGATGCCATATTTTTTTCTTGACACGTTGACCAAGTGATAGTGAGGAGTTAACCTGCGTGAACTTTTCCCCCCAAAAATGGCAGAAAAGCAAAAAAGAACATAAGTACTTTTTTCACAGTGACTGGGAAGAAGGGTTCTTTTTCACGGTATTCAAAGGGAAATGTCTGTCTTATTTGCAGAACGATGTGGAGAGGAATTTCCAAACCTGCCACAAAAACATCGACGCGAACTACCCACCTATCAACGCATTATGGACAGAAAAAGTGCACATGTTGAAGACAGCTTTAGACAAACAAAGGACTTTTTTCACCAAGCTCGTGAAAAAAATCACAGAATGCAACCAAAGTTTTGTTTAGAGCTAAGCATTTTTTGATAAACAATAAGAAACTTTTTTCGGATGGTGAGGTTTTCAAGGAAGCTATGATGCTTGTAGCTAACACATTATTCAACAATGAGAAACATGGCCCTGATATCATATTCCCACTCTCAGATGTTCAGCTTGGAGCAAGTATGATGGCTACTTTGTCTGTGAATTTAACAGAGCAGCTGAACCAGGATCTCACTGCCTGCACGTGGTTTAGTCTCCAATGTGACGAGTTGGTAGACAGCGCCAGCACGGCCCAGGTGATGACATTTATCCGAATGGTGTTTGATGACTTTTCTACAAAAGAAGAACTGCTGACACTTCAGCCACTGACGACAACAACGCGAGGAGTTGACATATACGCCACGGTTAAAACTTCTTTGTGGAGAAATACTGTAGGTGCCAGTACAGACCTCCCAGTGCTTATTCTTTGAGCATATGTGGTATAAGACCATTCAGTCCCTGTATTACTGAGTGAAAGCTTATTTCAATGGACTTAGGGTCACTTCTGTTTTTTTTTTTATGGATGTTGTGTCGCTGAGAGGACTTCCTGCTGATGAATTGGTGCAGCATTTTCAGTGATGTGGTCACTGTACCAGTCTGTTGTTTTGTCATCTATGGTCATGAGCTTTGGGTAATGATCAAAAGAACTAGGCTGTGGATACAAGTGTGTGTGTGTGTGTGTGTGTGTGTGTGTGTGTGTGTGTTTGCGTGCGCGTGCGTGGAGACACACACCGCAAGTTCAGTTCACATTATTCAGAATAACTTTTATTATTTATACCAGCTTCCATCAAGAAGAAGAATTAACATTGTCTGCATATTCATAAATACACTCATTGAGTCAGTCATTGGATGCGGTGTCATCCTCAGCTGTATTGTTTTATTCCGGTTATTCCACCACAGCGTCTGTAAAACTGTCTAAAAGATTGCGCGTTCTCGAAATCGGGGGATTTGCGCGCCCATGACAGAATACCGGTTTGAGCCGGTACAAAGCCCTCAAAACAGGCTGAAATGTTTCACTCCAGACAAAAGATGCAGCCGCTTAAGACAGCGATGACAAACAGACGCGGTCTTAATATTTATGTTTAGATTTTTTTTTGTAGAAGCAGGAAATTTCGATGTTTTTTTTTAATGGTTATTTCTATCCTATCTCTAGCTATATAAACAGGCATGTTTAGTATCTTTCAGCTTCAACAAGGAAAATGACAATCAGTTAAAACCCAGTTTGTTCCAGTCAAGTGCTGCCGGTAAGTAACGACCGCTGACAGCTCGGAACCAGCGGGGTCCAGCTGCTGGATGCTGGCGGTGTGCGGCTGTCAGATGGACACCGACGATATGGCATTTATTTTCCAGAAAAGCTACTGAAGTGATATTCTAACATTTTATTGTGCCAGCATCTGTTTGTCTGAGAGGAACGCGTACAGATCATGTACGCGTTCCTCCATGTAACGAGAGAAATGTTAGTTCGCTCCTGTCATCGGTCGGATTGTCTCGGTTTGCTGTCAGTAAACAGTCAGTACAGCTGGAAGCAGCCGAGCTGCTGCCTGTAACCGGTCTGTGTCCGCCGGAGGAAACCTCTGTGATGCGTGACGTTACGTCATCACTCCTGTTCTGCATTGCGGCTGTTTGACGTCTTGTGTGCTTCCTGTTTGGTGTTTCTACAAGCTGTTCATGCAAATTCAGAAACACATTTTGATGGTGCAGTTCTTAATTTTGGTGTCATTTCTTCACCCGTTTTTTTTTTACATTCCGCTTCAAAGCGGTAATGTCAGTGTTTGTGTGTTGGTCCGTTAGTCCACCAAATATCTTCACAACCGTTGCAGATAGAAAGAGGAAACAAATAACACATTACTCAGGCAGCAGAGGGGATGAAAATGAGATGATGACCTTCACCTTGAGAAAACTAGGTCAAGGTCAAATTTCAACTTTTGTGCACTCAGGAACCAGATAAAATAGAAAGACGAGGGAGAAGGCCAATATGAGTAAGACCATAGATCAAAGCACTACCTTTGATCTTTGACCTATGCAAGTAGGTCAGGGTGAACTTTTGCATTCGGGGGTGTCGCAGGATGTTGCAGTCTGACTGCCTTGGCTCTTGTTTGTTTTTGATGCTTCTTTATATAGTTACTTTGTGCTAAACACTAAACACAAACTTAACTTATTCATGGCTGGTGTCACCGTTGTCACAAAACAGAGGAACTTCTTTGGCCATCCTGTGCTGTATATTTGGTTTCATTCACCCTTTTTCTTGTAGAGGAGACGACCACAATCGTCTCATCTACAATCGCTTTGCGGGTCAGGGGTCTGCTGGAGCCTATCCTAGCTGACTACAGGCGAGAGGCGGGGTACACTCCATACGTATTGCCAGGGCAATACATGTGGCTCATGTACAGAGCCACATGAAAGACAAGCAACCACTCACGCACACACCTGCAGTCAGTTTGGATGGATGGATGTCTGTGGAGGTGGGAGGAAGCTAGAGAACCGGGACAGAACCCACATACACAAGCAAAGCATACCAACTCCGTACACAGAGGAACCTTCTTGTTGCACTAAACATTGTGCAGCCCTGTTTGGTTTCAGATTTATTAATTATTTATTCTCCATTATCATCCCAATTCCCAAGAGGACCTTGAATGATCTTTTCCCAGCTGATGAAGTCCATCAAGAAAGCTTGTCAAGCAAGCCGTTCCCACCCTGACCAACTCACAACTCGACCCGCTCAATTAAATTCTTTGTTTTGTTTTTTATTTATTTATTTTTGGATAAATAATAGTTATGACAGCAGACTTCACACCTACATCACATTTACCTGGCTCGTTGAATATCGTGACTCAACACACACTCTGTTTCCAGTGTGTGAGCGGCTGCTATCTGCAGGTTCTGCTGTTAGATCCAGAGAAGGAGGGAAACCTTTATTCCAATGCTATCCTTGGGGCTACAATAAACCCTTGGGGGCTACAATAACTTTTTATGTGGAAAACACAATGTCCTCATGTAATATTACAATATTGTCTGTTTTGCTGCTCATTTCGCTTTTTTTCTGCTCATTCTGCTTAAAATGTATTTGTTACATCAGGGCTTCAAAGAGATGATGTATTGTAATTGTCAGTGTTCGTGTGTTCATCCGTTTGTCCATTAGTATGTCCACCTAATATCTTCGCAACCGTTGCAGATAGAAAGATGAAACAAAAAGCTGATTACTCGGGGGGCAAAGGGGATAAAAATGATATAACAATCTTGACCTAGAGAAAACTAGTTCAAGGTCAAATTTCAACTTTTGTACACTCAGGGACTGGTTAAGATAGAAAAATGAGGGAGAAGGCCAGTGTGAGTAAGACCATAGGTCAAAGCTAGTGCGTTGATCTGCTTACCACTAGCTTTGATCTATAGTCGAAGTTAGTACATACTGTAGCTTTGACCTACCTTGAAAGGTCAAAGCCATGCACTTGTCAGGTACTACTTTCAGGGTACCCTGACCTACCCTGGAAGTAAGTCAGGGTGAGTCGCAGGATGTTCCAGTCTCTGACTGCTGTGGTTCTTGTTTTTAGATTGCTGCTGTAGCCATGATGGTGTCGAGTGCCCAGGATTGTTTTGGTCCAAATGTCTACCCTGAAGTGCCTGATGGCAGATGGGGTTGGGTTTTGGCAGCAGCATTCTTCATGGTGGAAGTCTGCACTTATGGGACCATCAAGAGCTTCGGTGTGTTCCTCCAGGATCTAATGGAAGAGTTTGGAGAGAGCAACAGCCGAGTGTCATGGATCATCTCCATCTGTGTCTTTATCTTCAACTTCACTGGTCAGTAACCAACTTCATGCAAAAAAACTAGACATTTTTGGTCATATAATAACAATTAGAACTCAGTTACAACAGGAATCTAATTACTAACTCATGTCTGCAGGAAACAGCAAATTACGGGTTAAATTGTGTTAAGTAGACAGTCGTAATTTCTCTTGACCATGCAGTTTCATTGAGAATTTTCTCTTCAGGCCCTAGAATAACCCTAAACAGATGAGGCAAGAGGAATTGAAAACTGAGACTGCCTGATTGAGTCAGACTGTGTTTTGTTCACTAGGTATCATTAACACTTCTAACATTGATGACAAAGAGAAGGTGACCTCTAAATATTTTCACTAATTTATACTTCATGGTGGGCGGCACGGTGGCGCAATGGGTAGCGCTGTTGCCGCACTAAACGGCGGGTCAGGGTTCGAGTCCCGTTCTGTGAGGAGTTTGCATGTTCTCCCCGTGTCTGTGTGGGATCTCTCTGGGTTCTCCAACTTCCTTCCACCTCCAAAAACATACGCTTCAGGTTAATTGGACGGTCCCAAATTGCCTGTAGGAGTGAGTGTGTGTGTGTGTGTGTGTATGGTTGTCTGTCTTTGTTTTTCACAAAGTTGAAGTTGACCGTACTGTTTTCAACCCTCACCCCAGCACCATTGTCCATTATGTTGAGCAACCGCTTTGGCCATCGTCGAGTGGTAATCATGGGAGGTGTCCTCATCAGCCTGGGAACTATCAGCTCTGCCTTCAGTAACTCCATCAATGAGATGTATATCACCATCGGCGTAGTTTCAGGTACTCAGACTCACACAGTCACAAACACTCATTTCTGTCTGTTGAAGTGTCTGTCTTACAATGACTGTTGTGCTTTTGTAAACATGTTTGTCTAGTGTAACAGCCTATTGTTAAAAAAAGCAAAGGGACTCCTAGCAGTGTGAACGACAGCAATCTAAATCTAAATCTATTTCTTCCAGAACTCACCAATGACTGAGGTGATCAGCCTCTTCTAAACAGCATGCAGTGAGTCTACGCTACGCTCTAAACTCTAATAGGACAGGGCATAGCAGGAAAGCAGCAATATATTACCCCCCAAAATTTTAATTTCCTTTCAGATCAGCATTGATGGAATGAGAGCCTGAGGAGAATTGAAAAATTTACAGGAAAAAACCACAAGAATGAACAGCACATTAACTGTTTTTTCTTTAGGACAGAAAGCACTGCTAGCTCTCCCACCGTGATTACCATGTCTGCCCCTGAGATGGACCACGTCTAACATAAGAATACCTTCTCCTCTCTCCCCTGTCCCTCTTGTTTGTGTTTACATGCCTTCTGTCTTTCAGCAGCAGCTGAAATAAAGCTGAATCATGTCATACAACCTGCCAACTTTGACAAAGGAGTCCCCTGACAACCTGATCTTGACCCATCCCCTAGGCAAAGGGGGTCAAGATTGCCACATGCGGGCCAGTGGCTGTCATTTCCCCTCTTTCCCCTCTTTGTTTACAGGCCTGGGCTACTGCCTCACCTTTCTACCCACCGTAACCATCCTAGCCCAGTATTTCTCGAGACGACGAGCCCTCGTCACGTCAGCTGCCTCTTCTGGAGAACCATTCGCCATATTTGCATTTGCTCCCGGTGAGTTTATTAAAAATATGACCTTTACTTTAACTCATCGCTGCCCATTGTGAAGTGAAGTCAAGTGAAGGAGTTTAAGTATCTTGGGCTCCTGTTCATGAGTGAGGGAACAATGGAGAGTGAGATTGGACGGAGAATTGGGGCAGCAGGAGCGGTATTGCAGTCGCTTTACCGCACTGTTGTCACAAAGAGGGTGCTAAGCCGAGAGGCAAAGCTCTCCACCTACCATTCAATCTTCGTTCCTACCCTCACCTATGGTCATGAGCGATGGGTCATGACCGAAAGAACGAGATCGCGGATACAAGCGGCTGAAATGGGCTTTCTCAGGCGGATAGCTGGTTTCTCCCTTAAAGGTAAGGTGAGAAACACTGCTGTTCGCGAGGGGCTCAGAGTAGAGCCACTGCTCCTTCGCGTGGAAAGGAGTCAGTGGAGGTGGTTTGGGGCATCTGGTGCGGATGCCTCCGGGGCGCCTCCCTAGGGAGGTGTTTCTGGCACATCTAGCTGGGAGGAGACCTCGGGGCAGACCCAGGACCAGGTGGAGGGATTACATCTCAACACTGGCCTGGGAACGCCTGGGGATCCCCCAGTCAGAGCTGGTGGATGTGGCCGGGGAAAGGGAAGTTTGGGGCTCCCTATTGAAGCTGCTGCCCCCGCGACCCGATTCCGGATAAGTGTTGGAAGATGGATGGATGGATGGATGCCCATTGTGACATGGAACGTATTGAAACGTATTGTTTCAGGGGCCTGTACACAACATTGTGCTGTGATTAAACACACACATATGTATATACTGTATATGCATGTATATGAATGACTGTAGAGATAATTTCCCCACAGAGGGATCGATAAAGCAAATTTAATTTAATCTTTAATTTAATTAAGTCTCATTACTGAATACAGTAAGTCGGATTCGTTTCCAGTGAGGGTTGGACTCCGCCAAGGCTGCCCTTTGTCACCGATTCTGTTCATAACTTTTATGGACAGAATTTCTACGTGCAGCCAAGGCGTTGAGGGTGTCCGAATTGGTGGCCTCAGTATTGCGTCTCTGCTTTTTGCAGCTGACGTGGTGCTGTTGGCTTCACCAAGCTGTGATCTCCAACTCTCACTGGAGCGGTTCGCAACCGAGTGTGTAGCGGTTGGGATGAGAATCAGCACCTCCAAATCTGAGACCATGGTCCTCAGTCGGAAAAGGGTGGAGTGCCCTCTCCAGGTTGGGGATGAGATCCTGCCCCAAGTGGAGGAGTTCAAGTATCTCGGGGTCTTGTTCACGAGTGAGGGTATGATAGAACGGGAGATCGACAGGCGGATTGGTGCAGCGTCTGCAGTGATGCGGACTCTGTATCGGTCCGTCGTGGCGAAGAAGGAGCTGAGCTGAAAGGTAAAGCTCTCGATTTACCGGTCGATCTACGTTCCTGCCCTCACCTATGGATCACGAGCTGTGGGTCGTGACCGAAAGAACGAGATCCCGGATACAAGCGGCCGAAATGAGTTTCCTCCGCAGGGTGTCTGGGCTCTCCCTTAGAGATAGGGTGAGAAGTTCGGTCATCCGGGAGGGACTCAGAGTCGAGCCGCTGCTCCTCCGCATCGAGAGGAACCAGATGAGGTGGCTCGGGCATCTGGTTAGGATGCCTCCTGGATGCCTCCCTGGTGAGGTGTTCTGGGCACGTCCTACCGGGAGTCCCCGGGGGCTACCCAGAACACGCTGGAGAGACTATGTCTCCCGGCTGGCCTGGGAACGCCTTGGGATCCTCCCAGAGGAGCTGGATGAAGTGGCTAGGGAGAGGGAAGTCTGGGCTTCCCAGCTTAAGCTGCTGCCCCCGTGACCCGACCCCGGATAAGCGGAAGTAGATGGATGGATGGATGGATGGATGGATTGATCATTACTGGATCATCCAGCAGAAAAGCAACCATAACTGATACGTAGATCAGTTATGGTTGCTTTTCTGCTGGAACATGGTCTACTCTGAATTATCAGCTAAAATCAGTCCTCACATAACAATAACCTTCATTATATTTTCTTCACAGCCTTCACTGCATTGAAGAATCACATTGGCTGGCGCTACTGCCTGATTGTCATTGGTATCTTTCAGGCCTCTGTGATTGGTTGTGGGTTGCTTCTTTGTCCAATCACGATTAGAGCAGCACCTAATAAGGAGGAAAATGAACCAGACAAAGAATCTCTGTCTGTAAAGCAGCTGGAGACTGTTTTCGAGCTGAAAAATGAACAAACCAGAACCTCTATCAGTTCAGGAGTCTCCAAGGACTCAGACGACTCAGGTGTCACCTCCCTCTCGACTCTAAACATAGATCTGTGGACTGAAGGTGTTGGAGGCAAGGCTTTGACAGAACTGGAAGAACAGGACGGAATGTCTCAGCAGAAATCACTATCTGTCTCTGCCAGTCGATTCAGGCAGAATGCAGAATGTGAGGCTACAAAAGAAGAGGCCAATCCCGTCCATTCCTCAAGCCACAAACTCCTTGACTTTTCCATGCTTAAAGATGGTGCCTTTATCTGTTACTCCCTCTTTGGCTTCTTTGCCACACTGGGCTTCTTCGCTCCACAGCTCTATATCATTGAGCTGAGCAAGAGTCGGGGTGTGGAGCCCAACATGGCGTCCTACATGCTGTCCGTGATGGCTGTGGCGGAGATTTTTGGCCGCCTGTCCATTGGAGTGTTGTTAAACAAAGTGACCTGCCCAAAAATCAAAGTGCTACTGGGCTGTGTAGTCCTGCTGATCATGGTGCTATTAGCCTTCGCTATGGTTTGGGAGTTCTGGGGCCTTGTGGTCTGCTGTGCTCTATATGGGTACCTCCTTGGAACTGTTGGTTCTACTCACATCCCCATGCTGGCTGAGGAGGATGTGGTGGGCATCCAGAAGATGGCCTCCTCTGTGGGAGTGTACGTGTTCATTCAGAGTTTCTCTGGGCTGGCAGGGCCCCCACTGGGAGGTACTATATCCTTTAATCTCCATCCTCTTTTCAGTCACAGCCTCTCTGTAGATGTTAATAACTTGCTTGTCTTTCCTTCCAGGTTTATTGGTTGATGTCACACAGAAATATGGGTCTGCCTTCTACTGCTGTGCTGCAGGCATGGGTTGCAGTGCCATCTGCTTGGCTCTGGTAAGTCCAGTCAAGTCTGGCATGTGTCAAAGACAAAGCAGAAGCAAAGAGACAGAGAAGAGCACAGAGGAAGAGGAACAAATGTATCAAGATGACCAGACTGACTTTTTGGAGGTGGACATTGCTTCGGAGGAGAGTCCAGTGAGACAGGCTGTATCTCAGAACAAGGCCTTCATAATATCAACTTAATCTCAGAACCAACGGCTTGCCACCCGTGCTAACATCACATGTGCACTGTCAGAGGCTGCAGGCTGGTCCTCACAGCTGCCACGAGTTCAAAACCTCAGGTGTCAACTCTTTTAATTTGACAAACTTGGGATTCATTGCTTCCCAGGAACTAAGTATCCCTTCAGTTCAAGGTGCTGATAGCAAAAGTCTACTCTGTGTTGCATTAGTTTGTTTACCTTGGAGAGGAGTACAGTACGTCTGCCTCAGGAAACAAGCATTGTTGTCATGGATTGAAAACAGTCATGCCATGAATTACAGTAAAATATTGTTTGCCACCCACATGGAGGCAGTTCTGTTATTAGGGCAACAAAGTGAAGTCACTTCAGCATGTAGAGAGAAACAGCTTAAGGTTTTAAATTATGCAAATATCAGCAGACAATCCACTTGTATTCATTTGATACAGAATTTCAGTACCGCTAAAGCTGGACAACAATATGTAGTCATGTCATTTATATAGAGTAGTTTTCCTGTGGTTTGATACCAACAGGAAGGACAGAAAAGCAATACTGCAGCTGTGTTCACTGAGCCTTTAGAATGATTGGTGTCTGTACATGGAACCTGTTTGGTTTGAGACACAATCGTAGAGCCTCACACACTTTACACCATGAACTGTAAGGGGGTGGGTGAAGGCTATGTGATCATCATCATCATCAATACTGTTGAATGGCTTTAAAATGACTTTGTAACTGAAGTAACAGCATCCAAACAGTAAAACAATCAACACAATTAAAGGCTAAATAAGTGTCGAGATTGTGATGTTCAAATACTGTATATTATTTATGCAAAAGGGGGGGACTTTATAAAACACAAATTTTTCTCACAATTTCAACTTTGTGATGGGCGTTGTTTTTCAATTCTTGTCCTGTGTTTTGATTTAACAGTGTCACATCCTGCTACCACTATGGATTTTCTACTAAAACCTCCACCAACCACATAATCCATTCACTGGGTCAAAAGTCTGCATTTGTGCATGTTTATTGTTTAGCAGCAAGAGACACACACACGTACGCACTTTTGTACACACTTTTGTATTTTCATTTTTAATAAAATTTGGAAACATGTTTGGAAGTCAAAATTTGAGTGATCAATTAAATGTTTTTCAGACAGTCATTAACCATAGATCGTGGTGCACTTGCATCGCACCCAGAGTGTACCCTGCCTCATGCCCCAACCCAAGTCCATTGGGATAGCTGCCATCAGCACCGCGATCCGCAACAGCGGAAGAAGCGAGTTCTGAAGATACAGTATATGTATGCATTAACCACACAAGGCACATTGTGCTTTTGTCAGCCAATCCTGTGGGGCGTGGACAAACACAGCAGATGTCAGAGTTTCTGTTGGTGATGGCCTCCACCCCCCGAGAAACAACCAGCTCACAGCCGTGATCCTGACCTGATGGTCTCAGCTGGAGAACTCATCACTGACCAAATTTGGCCACATTATTTAATGTGGGCAGACTTCATTGTCTCACTCACATTTCAAGGAATAAATTTAATGTATTAATTACATCTTTTGTCCAAAAGTTATACAGTGCGCCCTTGTTACTCGCAGTTAATGCGTTACAGGAAACACGAATAACAAATTCCGCGATATAGTGAGGAACTGTTTATCTTATTATTTAGATAGATAGATAGATAGATAGATAGATAGATAGATAGATAGATAGATAGATAGATAGATAGATAGATAGATAGATAGATAGATAGATAGATAGATAGATAGATAGATAGATAGATAGATAGATAGATACTTTAATAATCCCGGAGGAAATTGCACATATCCACTGCTCAGCCAAACACCAGGAAAAAACAAAAACCAAACAGGACATACCACAAGACATACACTAAACTAACAGACACATGTAGCATGAACAGGACATATATTAAACTATAACTAAAATATAAACAGTAACAAAAAAAAGTTAAATATGAACAGTATAAAATTAAAATATAAACAGTATAAAATTAAATGAAATCGATTTAACCGCGTGCTGATCTCGCCACCTCCCCCCCGCTCCTCCTGAGAGAGTCATTGTACCCCCTCATGGCACGGGGCACGAAGGAGGACCTCAGCCTCTCTGTGGAGGCGCTGTGTGACAGCAGTCTGCCGCTGAAGGTGCTTCTCTGCTGGGAGAAGGTGGTGTGCAGGGGGTGGCTGGTGTTGTTCATGATGGCCCTGAATTTAGACATGGTCCTGCTCCCCAGAACTGCCTCCACAGAGTCCAGGCTCAGCCCGACCACTGAGCCCGCTCTGCGGATGAGTCTGTTAAGACGGTCCATATCTCTTTTCCTGGCACCACCACCCCAACACACAATGGTGTATGACAGCACACTGGAAACTACGGACTGATAGAACGTGAGAAGGAGCTTCGGACAGATGTTGAAGGAGGCCAGCTTCCTTAGGAAGTACATCCTGCTCTGCCCTTTCTTGTACACACAGTCTGAACTATGGTTTATGATAATTTAAACGTTAGTGAACCCTCCTCATACTGATATTAAACCACCTTCTATCTGTATTACCTTTTCCAACACTGATAGACTGTTTAAAGAGCTTTTGTGCCTCATGGAAGTGCGTTGCATTCCAAGACTGACGGAACAGTTGAAGTTGAAGTTGGAGCGCACTTCTGGATGCCGTCAGCCAATAGAATGCGCATACATTATCACATGACTACCTACTAAAAATCAGCAATGAGTCGCGAGTGTTAATTAATTATTAACACTCTCGATTTTTCCAATTTTTTCCTAATATTCATACACATATATACACTGTGTGTGTACATTATATATATATATATATATATATATATATATATATATATATATATATATATTTAAATTTAAATATATAATATATATGATATATGTGTGTGCGTGTGTGTATATATATATATATATATATATATATATATATATATATATATATATATATATATATATATATATATATATATATATATATACACACACATATATATAAAATAAAATGTCCCTCTCACCCTTGTAGAGTGGTATCTGTGTGTCATCCTCAAGCTCGGGTCCTCTACCAGAGACCTGGTTCTGCGCATAGTCTGAGGGTTCTGCGCAGTATCTTAGCTGTTCCTAGGACTGCGCCCTTCTGGACTGAGGCTTCAGATGTTGTTCCAGGAATCTGCTGGAGCCACTCTTCCAATTTGGGGGTCACTGCCCCAAGTGCTCCTACTACCACGGGGACCACATTAACCTTGATCTTCCACATGTTCCAGCTGTTCTTTCACCCCTTGATACTTCTCAATCTTTTCGTGTTCCTTCTTCCTGATGTTGGCGTCAGCTGGAATCGCCACATCTATCACCACTGCTCTCTTCTGCTCTTTGTCCACCACCACTATGTCCGGTTGGTTAGCCAGCAGCTGTTTGTCAGTCTGGAAGCTGAAGTCCCACAGGATCTTAGCCTTGTCGTTCTCAACTACCTTTGGTGGTATGTCCCATTGGAATTTGGGTACTTCTAGTTCATACTGGGTACAGATGTTCCTGTACACTATGACAGCTACTTGGTTGTGCCTTTCCATGTATGCTTAGCTGGCGAGCATCTTACACCCTGCTACCACATGCTGGACTGTCTCTGGGGCTTCTTTACATAGCCTGCATCTTGGGTCAGATCTACTGAGGTAGATTTTGGCCTCCATTGCTCTTGTACTTTGGGCCTGTTCTTGTGCTGCCATGATCAGTGCCTCTGTGCTCTCTGTCAGTCCAGCTTTATTCAGCCATTGGTAGGTCTTCTTGATATCAGCCACTTCCTCTATCTGACGGTGGTACATGCCATGTAGGGGCTTGTCCCTCCATGTTGTCTCCTCCTCCTCCTTTTCCTCCGCAGGTTTCTGCTGTCTAAGGCATTCACTGAGCAGTTCATCTGTTGGGGCCATCTTCCTGATGTACTCTTGGATTTCGATGTCTCATCCTGGACAGTGGCCGTGATGCTCACTAGTCCTCTGCCTCCCTGTTTCCGCTTAGTGTACAGCCTCAGGGTGCTGGACTTGGGGTGAAACCCTCCATGCATGGTGAGGAGATTTCTAGTCTGTGGCTTTTATCTCCTCCTTTGGCCAGCTTATGATCCCAGCAGGGTATCTGATGACTGGTAGTCATACATTTTGATGGTTCGGACCTTGTTCTTGCCATTCAGCTGACTTCTCAGGACTTGCCTTACTCTCTGGAGGTATTTGGCTGTGGATGACTTCCTTGCAGCCTCCTCATGATTGCCATTAGCCTGTGGGATTCCAAGGTATTTGTAGCTGCCCTTGATGTTGACCCCCTGGTAGGTCAACCCCTTCAGTTCTGATCGTCTTGCCCTTCTCGATACCATCCAGCCACATTTGTCTAATCCGAATGACATCCCTATGTTGTTGCTGTAGATCCTGGTGGTGTGGATCAGTGAGTCAATTTCTCGCTCATTCCTGGCATACAGATTGATGTCATCCATGTAGATTAGATTTCTGATTGTTGTCCCACTTCGGAATCTGTATCTGTAGCCACTCTTTGTGATGGTGTGACTGAGGGGGTTCAGGCCTATGCAGAACAGCAGTGGTGATAGTGCATCCCATTGGTATATGCCGCAATTGATGTTAACTTGGGCTATTGGCTTGGAGTTACTCTCCAAGGTTGTCTTCCACATTCCCATTGAGTTCTTGATAAAGGCTCTTAGTGTCCTGTTGATCTTATACAGGTGGTGCACAAGTTGGTCTATCCAGGTGGTGCACAAGTTGGTCTGCCTGTTCTTACAGTCTCTGTGTACTGCTCTGTCCACCAGTAGCTGGTGCTTGGCTCCCCTGGTGTTACTACCAACTCCTTTCTGTGCCCCGCTCATATATTGATCCACGTGCCTACTCATCTTAGCCGCCATGATGCCTGACAGGAGCTTCCATGTTGTACAGAGACACGTTATTGGCTGGTAGTTGGATGGGGTAGATCCCTTCTGTGGGTCTTTCATGATCAGGACTGTCCTGCCTTCAGTCAACCATTCTGGATGCGTCCCATCCCTTAGTAGCTCATGGAGTGCTGTCAGCTTCTTTAGCCAGTATGTATGAATTATATCGGGGCCCGGTGCTGACCAATTCTTCATCATTGACACTCTTTCTTGGATGTCTGCCATTGAGATGGTAACTGGTTCTTGTTCTGGGAGGCAGCTGTGGTCAGTCCTCAGGTCCACTAGCCACTGGGCATCAGTGTTGTGTGATGCTTCCCTTTTCCATATGCCCTTCCAGTATTTCTCCACCTCAGTTCTTGGTGTGTCTGACCGGCTGCTGTTATTTCCCTGCCACTGAGAGTACACCTTTGCTGGTTGAATGTAGAAGAAGATAGATAGATATACAGTATACTTTATTAATCCCGGAGGAAATTGCACGTCTTGTTTATTCTCCTGGCCTCTATCTCCTTGGTGTGTCTCTTAAGTCGGGTAGCCAGAGCTGTGATTCTCTGTTTGGCAGTTCTGAGTGCTGGCTGTATTTCCTGGGTACGCCTGCATTCTCCATGTTCCCCTTCTTGTGTTGATCTGTGTTGATCTTATATCCCAGCAACTCGAAGATTACTGTTGCTGTACCGTGAATCAGCTTGTTGGTCTCAGTTATGTTCCCTGTGGGAATGGTTCTTATCGCATCAGTCACATCTTCTAGCAGATCTTCTGAAGGTACTTGACAACTTAGCTGTTGTCAAATACCGAAGCTCTTGTATTGAGGCAGTCTATGTCTCTTGGGGCTTGGTACCCAATCTCGGATTGCTGACCTGGTGTCCTGGCTCCCCCTTGCTGTAGCATTGTTGTAGTATTTCATCGATCTCTAGTTGTGATAGCAGTTTTCGGTTACGGATGTTGGAACACTGGGCTATACAGTATATTCCCTCTCTCTGGGATTACTGGTATAGTAGCATTCCAGAAACTCCGTATTCTCCGCCCTTGTCCATGTGTGTCTTGTTCCAGTAACCCATTTCTCATCACATTGCCCTGGTTCCCTAGCAACTGGCGCGGACCTTGTTAACCCAGTGTGACTATATATATATATATATACTGTATATATATATATATATACTGTATATATATATATATATATATATATACTGTATATACACACACACACACACACACACATACATACAAATCAATACGTTTAAACATCAACTCCTTTGTAGAGGTAAAAATAGTTAAAAAATAGTCAGCTGATCATTTCAGTGATGGAACCATGCCACATATGCTCAATGACAGTACAAACACACAGGTTAAAAAAATGGTGATTTATTCAAAAGTATTATTTTAAGACAGCTTTAGTTAGCCTGCAGTTATGAAAATTACATTTTCTGTAATCCTGATGACATTTGGCAGATTATTTGAAGAATTTCATGTTTTCACACCGACATCAAGAGCATCCGTCAGTCGTCATGATTACTTTTGGTTGTGGTGCAGTTTTATTGCTTAGTTTGAATTGTTTAAACGTAAAAATAGTTTCCACACACGTCCATAAACATTCAATATTCAACAACAGCAAAAAAAAAAAAAATCAAAGTATATAGTTCAAACCATTAAGTCACAGATCTTACATAAGATTTACAAAATCAGCATCAAAGAGCACCTTTGTAGAAAGCAGAATCTGCTTTTACACAAAATGGACTTTCTCACAAAATCTACACAGATCTACTTGACATCCAGACTGGACAAATGTGTGTACGGATGCAACTTCTCTTATCTAAGTGCAAAAACAGGAATGCCTTCAAGGTCAAAGTTTGTTGAGATGGACTTAAATGGCATTCATTCTGTGAAGTTCGCCGTAAGCTCTGAAAGCTGATATGTGCATTTCTAGGCCCTGAGTGTCTTGTGCTGGGGAATGTTCAAATAAATTTCACAAGTGATTTTTCACTAAATGGTGACTGGACTCACAGGAATGTGACACAACATGAAAAAGAACATTTTATGAACAGTTTAACAGGATTAGATCCATCAAAGGAACTGTTTTTAAGAGGTGAAACTACTCTACAGAGGGCAGTACGTTTGGAAATGACATTCAATTCATTCCTGTTATACATTTCCTGGATCATTTTAATTTGGAATAAATAATTTCACTTTTTGAACATATTTTTTGAGGGATTGAGTCTATTCACACTTTCATTTCATACGATTAGATTTGGAAATTTGGCTCCGCAAACGGCCAAGAAGCAGCTGTAGCAACACGTTTCACCAAAGAATTAATGTTGGAACATGTTTCTTGTCACCATACACTGCGCCATCGTAAGGCACACGTTATGTCGCTACTTTGGGGGACACTGACAGCAACGGGATTTTAACTGGCTGATGTGTAGATGTAAATGTTCTGCAGGCATTGGAGCACTGACTGCTGGTCATCCATGAGGTGTGACATTAAACCCAGAGATAGGACACAACTGAAGTATGAGCATGACAACAGCAGACTGATGATGTGTAGCTGTACAAAAAAGAGACCAACATGTTTTAGACCATATCATACAAATCATACATATAGTACATGGACAGATTTAGCAAACCACGGTGAAGTGATTTCTTCAGGAGCCTTAATACTCATGTTGACATAATTATCAAATATTAAAATGGCTTGAACACTTAGAGTTCATGGAATCTGTCTCTCTGTCAGAGTTCAACTATACCTTCAGAGTCCTATAGTGCAGAAATTTCAAAACCATTTCATGTCATGTTACGACGACAAAAATGGATTGTCAATTACACAATTTAAAGAGTGTTGATTCATTTTCAGAAAATATAAATGGAACGGTGCTCTGAAACATGACACTTCAATTTAAAACTAAATAAACTGCGGGATGCAGCAAAACACAGACACCAAACACATTATGAATGATTTGTAGTTCACCGGCTATAAAATGCTAGTCTGATGAGGTGAATGGGGGCGGTAGTAGCTCAGTCTACAAGGACTTTCTGGTTCCAGACCAGTATGGGCTACATGCACTCTGGACTGGTGGTTGGAGAGGTGCCAGTTCACTACCAAACCCTCCCAAGGTGCCGTCACATGCAGGGTGCCCTTCACTCCATCACTGCATGTTGTCTCCATTGCTTGTGTACATGCTTTTTGTGTGTGTGGCATTGTGAATGTGTGTTAAAGTGCAAAAAGAATTTGCCCATGTGTGGATTAATAAAGTAGAAATTTTTCTTCTTCTTATGATGTCAAATCAACTCTGTTGTGTTTGTATTTGTATATTTGTGTGATAGACTCACCTTTACTGTCCATATGATTTGTGTTCCTGTCATGAATTTGTGAGCCTGTTATGTTGAGGGAAGGAGAGCAAGTGGGTGGGTGGGAGTTTTTACCCCGATTCGCATCTGTATTGTATAACTATTTCTTTATAACTTGAAAATGAAAAAAAAAAAAAAACAACCTTGACCATGTGATCATTCAAGTCAAAAGTGGCCACAATTCGGATTATAATGTGTGAAATTTTCATATTGTGTATTACGTACATCCAATGTAAAGGGTCTTATTGGGTGCAACTTTTTCAAGCAGAGACAAGGTAGATATACTGTATTAGTGTGATTTATTACAGAAGGCTGAATAATTAATTTGGGATGTACTATTTCATAGTGCTTGATTTAGCACTTCAATCTTCTTCTTCTTTTCCTTTCGGCTTTTCCCTTCAGGGGTCGCCACAGCGAATCAATTGCCTCCATCTAACCCTGTCCTTTGCATCCTCTTCTCTAACACCAACTACCTTCATGTCCTCTTTCACTACATCCATAAACCTCCTCTTTGGTCTTCCTCTACGCCTCCTGCCTGGCAGTTCAAAACTCAGCATCCTTCTACCAATATATTCACTATCTCTCCTCTGGACATGTATTATTGATTTAGCACTTCAATAATAGGGTTATATTGGGGTTTTCGATAACAACATGTAACAACTCAATCAATAAATAAGGTTGTTTGCATTAATATATTTCCATGGCTAAAATTTTGCATCGATGATGCACACACACACACACACACACACACACACACACACACACACACACACACACACACACACACACACACACACACACACACACACACACACCTCACAAAAAATTATTTCTTCTTTTGGGGGAAACTTCAGAATCAACCTAAATTGCACTAGAACCTTAAGAGGTGAATTAAAGTGGCCTTCTTTCAGCTTCTGAATAGCTGCTCAGCTGCTCTACGTTTTAGTACTTTTTGCACAACTTGCTTAATAGCAATATTATTAACAGGTTCAGCTGATCCATGAATCGACCAGGACATTTCCTGGTTCAAGAATTAGCATTGAAAAAGTCCTCCTCATCACGCTGTTCACATTTTCACATTGGAAGGCTTCATGCAGGAAGTTCTCAGATGTTTGTCCACCGAGTTTAGAACGTTAGTGTGGAATCAGCAGGTTGGAATACAAAGAGACTGGACGACACACAGAGGCACAGACATGGCAGTCCTTTGGCCAATTTCCACACTGATGAGCGATCATATCAGTCAGTCAGTCAGTCATTTTCGTTACCTGCTTAATCCGCTTACACAAGTCGCGGGGGAGTCGGTGCCTATCCCGGCAGTCTCAAGCATTTCCATCAGGGTGCTCTGTGTGCTAGACGACCTGCAGAGGTACCTGACCACGCCACCAGGCACAGGCACCGTTGTCTTTCATGGACCAGGCCACATTCCTCCTGGATGGGGGGGTCCAGTGCATTGTGGGTAGGTGTGTCTACACAACACACAACTGCTCTATAGAACTGTATGCATATACATACATAAACACCCATATGAACATAAACACCCATATCGTATACACATATGTATATTATATTTATGTATTTATGTATATGTGTACAGTTATGCCAATAATAAAAATGTGTCTAAAAATGTCTAAAAATGTGAGTAAATGTCATAATTCTTTTTTTATACACACAAATGCATTAGGGACATTTCAAATTCTATTTCAAAGCAAGAAGGGTGGAAACAAAATTGAATTTGATAATATTTTACAGAAAGTCAAGAAATACATATATTGTTTTAAAAAATAGCAGTGTTGACATCTTTATCTACAAACTGAAAAATCTACTTTTGTGATAGTGTTGCATGACGGGCAAGAAATGCTTGAAGTTTTAACTTTCCATAAAATCACAAACTAATACTTAGTTGCATGACCACGGTTTCTGATAACTGCTTCACATCTGTGGTGCATAGAGTCAACCAACTTCTGGCAGCAGTCAACAGTCACTCCAGTCCAGGACAGTTGTACCAAGTTCCATAATTCTTCTGCATTTCTTGGTTTTGCCTCATGAACAGCATTTTTTATGTCAGCCCACAAGTTTTTTTATGGGATTGAGGTCCAAGGATTGTGCTGGTCACACAAACATTGTCTGATTGTTACAGTACTAGAGACCACCTTATATCTTCTCTGATGCTCCTGGAGCTAATCGCAGGCTGAGCCTTTGCGGTTTTGGTTATTCTCTGATCAATTTAAATGGTTGTTTTCTTTTCTCACCTTTCTGGATTTGACTGCTGTCTTAAAGCATTTGATATTATTTTCTGCACTTCTTCAAAGGGTAACCCCTTTTATTAACTTCTTAATCAAAGAACGCTCTTCTTCTGAACAATCCTTTGAAAGACCCATTTTACTGTTTCAAGGACAAATGCACAGCCAGCATGTACAGCATCAGTCGCCTAACACCAATTATCACATTATTAATTATTATCAATTATTAACACCAATTATCACATAATCTATGATTTCACTAATTGAACTCAGTACTGCTATTTTTTGAACAATATATTTCTTGACTTTCTGTAACATATCAAATTCAAATTTTTTCGCTTTAAAATAGAGTGTGGAGTGTCCTCAATGCCATTTGTCCATCCATCCATCCATCAATTTTCTGTTACCCATGTATCGTGCAGCCCTCCAATGAATTTGTATTAAATTAAGACGTATTTTAAGAATTTTGACATTTAGTCACATTTTTAGACACACTATTTTAAGCATAACTGTATATGTATGTGTGTGTGTGTATTACACATTTATTTATTATTTATGTTCCTCGACTCCAGACTCAATGAAGTTTAGTGGACATTCCGGACATTCAGCATATTGTAATGGTGAGTTATCAGATTCTTTAGTCTTCATCATTATCCAGAGGAAACAGGGATGATTTTCTGCCACGTATCCCATCCTTCTATAAAGTTTCATGGAAATTGGTCAAATGCTTTTTGAATAATAATTACAACACACCAGCCACCAAAAAATGGACACAGGTAAAAACAGGTAAAAACCTCCTTGGCAAGCATAAACAGTAGAACGTTTAAGATGTTATTACGCTGACCCTGAGTTTTTTCTTTGTGCCCCAAAGGGGACAACAATCTTGTGTCAATGATTTTCTCACCATATTTACTCCTCAACATAGACCAGTGTGTGTCTGATACAGTATGTGTCTCAGACACACATACTGTTATAGAACTGACCTGTTCATCCTACAAACTTATTGTGTCTTTTGTTGCAGGTTAAATAAAAAGATATGATTGGACAGGGTCAAGGCAGGTGTTCTGGGTTTACATTTCTGCCCAGATTCCATGTCATGATGATACTGAAGGTCATACGGATCTGAGTGAGACAACATGGGAGACTTCCCCACAAACTTCTTTTTGTCTTTCATTACGTAATGACATGGAAAAATGGCTGCATCGAAAGAAACATTTCAATGAATTCAGTTAGACGAATTTAAAAAATTTCATTCCATCAACATTCCATTAATAAACAGTGAAAAATTTCCACGACTTCTGAACGCTGTCAGCAGACCAGAGTTTGCAGTACATAAGATGAAATCCAGCACAGAGATGTGATCATGATGTGGGCAGAAGTCAGACGACAACAACTCTCATTAGCAGCAGGCAAAAATGCGTAGGAGACACAAATGACGTTACTATCACATGGACTTTTGGTCAGGAGTTGTGTCACAACGGTTCATTAAGGCTGTAATTAAACAAAGCCAAAGATCTGCTTTTACAGCACAAGGCATCTTCTCTAAAACATATTGATATAAGACATCATTAGTTTCAAAATTAAAAACACTGTCTACTACATGCCCCACACCAGTAAGCTGTTTAACACGTCATTTAAATTGACAAGTGGTCTATTTGTGTTTGAATTCTCTCACCTCAACCCCTTTCATTAGTTGTAGGAGTTCATCAGCAGTCACACATCAAGAGTGTACACACCACAGACTATAAGTTAAAGAGAAATGCATAGGCACATACAGTATATCCATACATTAGAAAACAGAATCAAGACAGCTTTGGACCAAGAGTAGCTATCTGTGCATGTGTGAGCCCAACGGTCCTGTTCCACAGCTGCAAGAGTAAATCTAAACCCTGGCAGAGTGATGTCATCACCAAGCACCAGTGGAGAGCAAATCAAGTTCTAAAAGAAAGGCTAAACCTGGCAAAGGAAGCTGATGCAGCTATCGCTGACTGCAGTGACAGCAATTTAAACTAATTCAGTTGCCAACAGCAGAGGAGCGTGTGGTTGTGAACTGGAGTGACACACAGGGTCCACTGTACAGTGTGGAACGGTCATTAACAGTGGTGTTAAGGGGTCAGGAGGTGGGTGGGGCTCTGAGCCTATGGCTGTCGTTAAATGTCACAGTGAACGAACTCATTAAGGCAGAGAACATGTATGGAGAACGGCGGTAGTGGTTTGCTTTAATACAGTCACAGTTCAAAATGATGAGGCTCCAGACGGGGTGGAGGACACATGGGAGGAGGGGCAAAATACAGATGACCTCACAGGGGTGCCTCCATCCATGCGTCCTCTCCTCATCAGTCCCCTCACTGCAACATCAGCTGCTTGAGGTTATCGTGCAGAATGGTGTCCTTGACATCACGGAACACCAGACGAATGTTCTCAGTGTTGATGGCGGTGGTGAAGTGGTGGTATAGTGGCTTTTGCTGCTGCTCGCGTCGCTTTTTGCGAAAGCACTCCACCAGGAAGCGCTGAACGTCTGCCAAGCTCGTGGGCTCACCCGAAAACTCCGGGAAGTAGTCTTTGATGGAAACCTTGTGAACCTTCTCCTCCAGCAGGTCCGTCTTGTTCAGAAAAAGGATGATGGAGACGTTGCTGAACACTCGGTTGTTCACGATGGTCTCAAAGATGTTGAGAGACTCGCTCAACCGGTTGGTCTGGCGGTCCTCCATCAGCACCTAGTGGTGTGACAGATCGGGTATGGTTAGAGGTGATGATGAAAGAGTGAGTCTTCAAGCAGCAGGTCTGTTCGACAGAGTGATATTCCAAAGAATGTTTGCTCTTTTCTATACAACTATGACTGCTAAAAGCAGTCATAGCAAACAAGTTGATCCCTGACGAATCCTGAAAATACTCTGCATGGTTACTAGAAAAACGCACTAGCCATGAAAGTCTGAGTAGCACACAATGTCAGCATCAACAAAATAACACAAGGCAGCAAATATTTTGAATAGCTAAAGGGACCATTCAGTTTTGGGTCATGAATTGGAATTTTATGAACTCTTTAAAAACTAAAAATCTACTTGTTGGAGAAAAAAAATTCTGATAAAATACCCTCTACTGTCTCAGAACTATCTCAGATCTCTGAATTACCTATAGATCCTGATCTACAGGATACTATGTTAACTGAAAAACTGATGAAAAATAAAGATCACACATCCCAGATCTCAATGAATAAAATACTCTAATCTTTAGGAATTCCACATTGTCATTTGTTGAGATCTGGATCAGGGCATCTGCCAGCTCCTGGACAGTCTATGGTGGGTCAGGGTAGTGACACGCCACCAAATCGGTCATACTGAAGGTCATACTGCAGGAAAAAACTTCTCCACAGCCCCCACCAGAGGACATCAGTCTGTTTCTCACAGTGTGTGCAGAGTCACACACACCAGTGACCTGCTGGCGGTCCTTCTGGAGGCCTCTGCTGGTGCCATCCTGTTCCTCAAAGAAGCCAATAGCAGCCACACTGCTGGGTTGTTGCCCTCATACACACCCTCCACTTCTCCTGGAGGGTGTGTATGGCCTGTCTCATGGTATCTCCTCCCTGCTCTTGACTCTGTGCTGGGAGACACTGCACGTATGGACCTTCTAAAACCTAAAATGCCAAATGCCTTTAGGTTTGCTTTCATTGTGGTGACATTTCACTATCTCTGTGTGACATTTTTCACAAAGGGACACATCCTTGTTTTATTCTGGTGGAAAAGGTTTGAGAAATGTCTGGAAAAAATCAAGACTTTTGTTTGAAACAGCTGAGGGAAGCGAATTGGATCCTGTTTTCTCAGAAAAAATTATAGACCAAACTATTCCGCTGCTCACCTGATCGTATTCCGAGGAGGACACAAGAAAGAGGATAGAAGTAACTGAGTCAAAGCATTCAAACCAGCGCCTCCTCTCGGAGCGCTGACCTCCCACATCCACCATCTTGAAGGGCACATTCTTGATTTCGAAGATGTACTCATGAATCCCCTTGGTAGGCTTCCTGGCCAGGAGAATGTCCTGCTGGCTGGGGAGGTAGTCCTGTAAGCACGTCAACACATCTGCTGTTATTCATGGTAGTCTTTGTTTGTGGTGTATCGAGAGCAGCAGTTCATGTAACAACAATAAAATATATACAGTAGTTTCTGGACTATAAGGCGCACATTCAATGAATGGCCTATACTAAAACGTTTCTATATACAGTATAAGGCGCACTGGAGTATAAGGTGCACCTTCAATGAATGGGCTATTTGAAATCTTTTTCCATATATAGGACACACTGGATTATAAGGTGCACTGTTGATTTTTGAGAAAATTAAAAGCTTTTAGGTGCACCTTATACGGAAAATACTGTACATTACAGGTGCTCCTGATATGCGAACATCTGTCTTACGTACATCCGTAGATACAAACTGATGTCTTCATAAAATGTTGCATTGCATTCGCAAGTTTGTTTTCGTATATCACATCTGTCTGGTTATCCTTTGTGCTGCAACCCCCCGCCGAGCAGCGCCGCTCCGTCCAACACTCATTCCCTCATCTCGCCCAGTTTGTTCTTGCAATTACAAACTAAAATTTAAAGGTCCCATATTATGTTTTTTTTAATTCATGTCAATCAGCTGCCAGATGTCCAACTACACTGTATTTGAAATGTCTTGACCCAAAATGATCCGTGGTCCTCAGTATCTTTGATTGAATATTGATGAAATCACTTCCGGCCCAAAATGCTTCGATGTAATGGGCGTGCCTCTGAGCTCTCTATCAACACCACCCTCCCCCCAAACGCTAAGTGAACGCATGCGGTCCCATCTGCTCGTTACCTGTTGTTTAAAATTTCAGTAACTTTGTTACTACATATTTTGCTCTTATTTTTCTCGTGTTTTTCTCTTGTTTTTCATGATACAATGTGCCCTTGTTCCTCGTGGTTAATACGTTCCAGGAACCACATGCGATTAATGAATTCCGTGATAGAGCAACAAACTATTTATCTTATTATTTACGGTAATTAAAACGTTTATGAACTCTCCCCATACTGATACTAAACCACCTTCTATCTATACTTTTGTGTATCACGGAGTCAGAGACTGACAGAACATAGCCCACTTCCGGATGCCGTGAGCCAATAGAATGCGCGCACGGTATCACGTGACTGCCTACCAAAAATCTGCGATGAGGTGAAGTCGCAGAGCGTTAATGCGCAAAGGCACATTTAAAAAACAAAAGTGCTTTAAACAGTTTATCAGAGTGTGGGAAAAGGTAATACAGATAGAAGGTGGTTCAATATCAGTATGGGTAGGGTTCAGAAACGTTTAAATTACCGAAAATATTAAGATAAATAGTTTGCTGCTATATCGCGGAATTCGTTAATCGTGTATGATTCCTGGAACGCATTAACCGCGAGGAACGAGCGCGCACTGTACTCATAAGCAATTGTAAATAAGATAGAAATCCTTGACTGGTGACAGTGAGTATCTATTAGGCTCTAAATAAAGACTGAGGCTGTTTGTTAATGAGCGGTGTCGTCGCTTTGGATACAAACAGCTCTCAGATCACTTAAAAGAGCTAAAGTTGCTTCTATTCATCAAACACAAAAAAAAACAGTTCTGATTTAGTAGTGTCTTCATCTGCTATGAAACTGAAATGTGTTTGCTATGACGCTGAGGATACGCCTTACACGGACACATACACACAAGACTGAAGTGGAGTTAACTAATTAGCCAAATGCTAACTGACTTCAACAGCTTGTGAGGAACTTTCAGTGTGCCGCTCTGAGGGTCATTATGACACACTGCTAACTTAGCCTGAACACTAACTCCAGCTTGGGGATGACCATGCCCTTAGTAGACATGTCAATCAATCAATATGGCTCAGGATACGTCAATAACTCTGTCAATCACGCCGGAGATGACGTCAGGTACAGTGCTGTTATGAATCGGTACTATTTATTTCAAAAGATTACATATACTGTATTTATTGATGCAGGAAGTGTTTTCCTGATTCTAGTAGGTTTAGATTCTGGTAGGGTTAGTTAGGCCCACTATGTATATGTAGACCTGAAAAAATGTGTTTTTCATAATAACGATCTTTGATACTAAATAACGATCTTTGAACAATTCATCTTACAAAAAGCCTCTCAGAACATGTTTTGTTTGTAAATTGGGGGACCTCCCTCTGTGCACTGTTATCAAAAATAAAATATTTTCAGCCAAATCAGGAAGAGACAATTATGAAAAAATTGTATGTGGCTCCGCGGTGCACTGGCGTCGAGCCCGGAGTGTCCCCCGCCTCACGCCCTATGTCAGCTGGGATAGGCTCCAGCTCCCCGTGACCCGCTACGGCGGATACAGAGGCGGTACATGAAAATGAATGAATGAATGAATATTAAAGAAAATCTCATAAATGTGAGGAACAACACAGTCCTAAACCTGTCCTTTTCAACAGTGATCTCTTTCTCTTTTATTCCCAAAAGCTGTACATGTTCTTGAAAACTGCATACAGCCATAATTCATACAAAAAAGCCTCAGTAATCATCTTGTACATTGCCTGAGAGCTTGTGAAACCCTCTGCTGAACTGTGTACTCTGTTTGCTGTGTATGAGCACACAAGTTCCATGGAAGCACTGGAAATGTGTGATCGGGAAAAAATAGGTCTTTGGAAAAATATGCTATTTGTGTGTATGTTTTTGTATGTTCACATGCTCAAAATCAGCATGGTTTGTGTCAGGAATGAGTCATTGGATTGTCAGGAATTTGAAGACACACATGAACACACACGCACAACCCTGTACAACTACTGAAACTGATGGTGCTTCTACTGCTATTAATCATTTCCCTTTTCTCTTGGAATAAAGGCACGGATTAGCAAACAGGATGGGGGCCGATGCAGAGTGAGTAGTGAACTTCATGTAGTGAGTGTCAATAAGAACAAGTCAGTGTGGAACTGACAACTGAGTGAAGGAAGACAACGGCTACATTTAAACATGCTGTCACACTTCCCTGTGCTGCCCCACTAGGAGGGGATACTTACCGACTGTCCAAGCTTTTCCAAGTTGTCCAGGAAATATTTGACTGACTCCCCCTAAGACAAAAAGATAGGGAGAAGAGAAAGAAAGAAAGAGAATGAGTGAGAGTGAGGACAAAAATGAGGAGGAAGGGAAAAAGGATGAAGAGGAAGAAGAGTGCAAAAGAGTGTGTCAAGTCACCTTTAGCTATTTGGGAACATTTGTGATGCCAAAATAGTGTGTTTAATATTATACGTGTGTGTACACATGCGTGTGCATATACGTAGTGGGAGTTTAACCTCCTTTAATGTTAATGTAATTTTGCTGTTACATAATTGTTCCGTCCATATGGACGTATGGACGGAACAATTATTGATTCCAATATTCAGCTTTTTCTTGTTAATTTTTGGAATCAGTGGCTTTTGTTTGATTGCAGGTGAATGTGATTTTTCTTGTAGTTGGAGTTTATGTTAATAAAGTTTCTTCATTATATAATCTTGTTGCTTTTAAATCTCTTCATAATTTGCTACTGTTACTGTCTTAATTTTCTGTGACTGGAACAGAGACTTACTCCCCAAATTTTCATCACAATCAATGACGTATGTGTGTGTGTGTGTGTGTGTGTGTGTGTATGTGTGTGTATGCATGCATGTAACAGTGACAATACTTGGTGACAAACTACAGCACAATGAAAGTACAAGGGAGTGAGAGCATCCAGTGGAACTGGTTAGGCCTTATCTCATCCAGCCCACAGCTCAGTGTTTACAGAATGTGTGTGTGCTGACATCACATCAGACCTTTCTCCAATAAATGAGCACAGCTTCATATTAGTGCTGTGTTTACCAAAATTTTCTCAATCTAATGTATATTCAATCATTGTAAGAAATCACACATTTTAATGAAAAGCATGGAACAAATACAATAACTGTTTCAAAGTTAAAGATGACTTTGAGCAATAAAATCCATCATCACTATCCTGAATGCCTTTGGCCAAGATCGACATTAATCCTATATTTCACAAAGCCATACAGACACAAACTCACTAGCTGGAACTCTCTCCGGCGGTCATAGGCACTCCTGATGCCCTCATCAGACCACAGGGCTCGGATGGATGGCAGGTAGTGCTGGAAAACTTTTGTTTCTACCATGCCATGGCCACTAGCCATCGCCGTCCGAGTGTCAAATGCCATTATGGTGTGCCCGTGCTGCTGGTTGGATTGGTTACCCCATGGGATATGGAGCTTCTCTCGGGCATCCACCAGCACTCGAATACCTAAAGGATGTAAGAAAGCAATCAGAATTGTATTTTTACTAACTAAATTACTAACTACCATGTTATGAGAAAAAAAATAATGTAGGGCAACTTTGGATGTCTTCAAGGATCTGACTTGAAGATCAAACACCAGTTTGTAAGATACGGTGCAGAGGGTCCATAAAGGAGGAACATCTCCAGACAAACAGCCACTGATGTATCTTTCACATCAGCATGAGCCTGCAGGCGCCAACAACAACATGGGTTACAGTGATGGCTTTCCCACTGCATTTGTGAATCAGATATTATACCACTACATACGATTAAAGTCACAATCACTGTAAAGCTGTGTTGACACTGGACATTTATGTTGCCTCAGCGACTTGTCCTTCGCTCACAGTGGCCAAATTCAAGATTTGTTTTAGGGGATTTTTCACACCAGGAAAAGGACACACTTCCAGACTTGTCTGGACAGTAGATGAGTGTAACTTGGTCCAAGATGTTTCTGCTAATTCTGAGCCGATGGCACTGCTGGATATCCCTGACTGACCTCAAAATTGCTCTTTCTTTATGTTTCATCAAAAGAGCTTGAACAGCACAAATGAAAAGCCCAGTCTTTTTTGAAATCTTTAACTGGGAGTCTTTGCAGATGCAGTAGAACTACTTTAGAGTCACGCTGCTGTGGTGTGTAATCTAATCCGTTTGACTCATCCGTTTGACTATTCAAATTGATCGTCAATACACGTCTGGTACAACTGGTTAATCAAACATCTGACCATGATCTACAATCTACACTTTGGTTTAGAATTTTTGCAGTTTGTAAATTGATAAATACAAACAGTAAATTTTTTTGAAAGTTTTGAAAGCTATTTACCTTTTGCGCAGTATTGAATATTCTACGTGTGCGCTTACTTCTTGTTTCATTCAGTATAATTAGGAAAAAAGACCTAATAATGAACTAAAAAAAAGAGACATCCAAAATTAACTTTTTGACTAACCAGCTAAACAGAAAGAAAAAAAATCTTAACGACCAAGCACATTTTTTAGTGGCCAAAATAACTATTTTCGGCACTACAAGGCGCACTGGACTATAAGGCGCACCTTCAATGAATGGCCTATTTCAAAACTTTTTTCACAAATAAGGCCCACTGGATTATACGGTGCACTGTCGGTTTTTGAGAAAATTAAAGGGTTTTAGGTGCACCTTATAGTGCGGAAAATACTCTAATTCCTTTTTCTAATCGAGTTACATTAAGTTCTACACATAATCCAGAGCAAAACTGAAGCAGAATTATTTCTGATTAATTGATAAATGGCCGAGTAAAAGACAGTACAATTCAGGAATTGAATTGAAATACAACTCAACAGGAGATAAATAAAAAAACACAGATTAACGGTCACGATAGGCATGGGTACCTGAACACAATATTCTGACTCCCTGCTCTCAACAAGACAGGGATCACCCTTGTCTTCTCACAGTGCATGTAGTCTCGTCTCCTGGTCCTGACAGAACCCTGATCTCTGGAGAAGCCCCAGCTGACACCAACATAAAGGAGTTGTGACTCATGGTTACAGAAGTTGTCCAGTTTCATGCTTTTCTGTCCAGAGATAAACTAGTCATGAAAATGCTTTTCCTTACTATGGTGACGACACACCGAGCATGACTCTTCCTCATCCTGGAACCAGTCTCTTAGGACTCCTTTATCACCTGAGTACAACACACATACAAAGGGCCTGTACACATCTGGAGAGAGACAGAAATGATGTGTGATGGGCAGCCATGTGTCAGTCCACCTCCTGGACCCCTAACAGCTCCTGGGGCGCCTCGGCAGCGACCAGGAGGAGGACTGACCCCCTGATATAAAATGGGACCCAAAAATCTCACTTTCAAATTGCAAATTGTCGTTTAAGCTTGCTCTGGATGGGTCTTGTTGGGTTTCCCTGTCTGTTAAAGCGCTTTGAAATGTCTGCTGATGTGATTAAGCACAAATAAAGGTTGACTGATTGAATTTTAAACTTCAAACAGGACTTCTTTTCATATTTCAACATCGCCTCGCTTAATCTCCAAACATTGATTCTAACCAAAAAAACTTTAAAGAAGACATTCTTCCATCAAACCCACACAAAAACCACTAAAAACAACAAGAGATACAAAATCCTGCAACAACCTTGTCACAAAGCCCATCAATGAGGATTTTTTTTTTTTTACAGGGGATCAATAGTTGGATGTTTGCAAACATGCCATCCCACACATTATACGTGATGTCATCATGGCATGAGTAAACTTGGAAAGAAAGGAACACCACCTCAGACCACGACCCTGAAACCTGCTCCTAACATCTGGTACCAGGAGTTCACAGTTGGGTCATGCATGGTTCGGTTCGGCCCTGGACGATCAGAGTCAATGCCACCCCTGTTCGCCAGCTCCCCCCCCTCAACAGAGAAAGACGCAGATAACATGGGCGTTTCTTCTCCAGCTAACCCACTAGCTTTGTCCAACACAGAAGTGTCCCCTCCAGCAGCAGCTAGCATGGCTGCAACGTTCTACTCAGAACACTCAACTTGGCGACCGACACAGACGTTTCCACAATACAGCTTCACAAAAATAATTTCATGGACTCTCAGTGTAGCCTTACCTTTAATAACATTACTAAAAATCGTGGCTCTGAATTCTTCTTTGGCCTTCTGATCGTAGTCCTGCCCATGGATAATGCGCATCTGCTTGAGGAACGTAGACTTGCCGCTCTCGCCTGCTCCGAGTAGTAAGATCTTTACGAGCCTTTTTACATAAGTCTTATCTCGATTAATACACTTATCTATCTCTTTAGATTTACGCATCTGTTCTACTTCACCGCTTGTTAAGACACAATTCGGGAAACATACAGATAAAACTGAGCGGGACGGCAGGAAATCCGCCATCTTTGAAACAACTTCATCGAAACAGCGCGTGAGGCTGAACGAAGCCCGCTCGGCGTTGCGTTCAAGTGCTGTAGGAATCGAATCGACTCAGATTTTGACAGTAGAAGTGCAACCAGCAACATCCTACCCTTCCAATCAGAGCTCAGCCTGGAAGTTTTCTGTCTGGTTGTTTTTTAAAACGAAATCCATAGATTTCTGACACTAAAACATTTTTGTTCTCACTCATTAAAAGAAAAACAGCACATTGTTATTTGTAAGTGGGCCAATCACGCTGTCACACTATTACCAACTCCACCCACTGTCAATCAAGCGCCCAACCAATCAGAAGGACTCACGTGAACAATATGGTGTACGGCATCTGCTATGTTAGAAGAAATAACTATTAGGGATGAGCCAGTACACCACTATCTATATCTGTATCTGTATCTGTTCAACCAACTAGATTATCTGTATCCGTATCCGTATTCGGAATGGGCGGGGCTTAAACCGGAAGTGGGTGTGGTTTGATCGGAAATGGGTGGGGCTTAAATCACTACATTGTTTTAAGTCTAAAATTGATATGGATTGATCACAAGTTGCTGTATTTTTGCTTAATTTAAAACCATTTACAAAACAGCCTCAAAATTGAAATTGAAATATATATTTTTGATCACAAAAGTAAGAGAACTATTTACAGAAGTTTTTTATGGAACTGAGTCAGAACATGAATATTCTTAAGTCTATAAATGAATATTTACCGAAGAGCCTCAGAATTGAGATTCAACGCTTTTTGATCACAATAGTAAAGGAACTATATATAGAACGAGTAAACACAAAGTGCATTAATGAAATACATGCAATAAAAAAGTAATTAACTGCAAAGTATGCGTGAACAAGAATTGTCATACTCATCAAAACTTTTTAATTTTTTGTCTTTTTTCATTTAAATTTTTTTCTAGTACTTTTTTTTTTCAATTATTTATTTTTAGTACCTAATGCTATTGCCATTTTTTTCACATAAAGTTAAACAATATTGATTATGGTGTGTGTGTGTGTGTGTGTGTGTGTGTGTGTGTGTGTGTGTGTGTGTGTGTGTGCGCACGCGCTATGTCTCAGTTAAAATATTAAGTACAGACATTTAGAGAATTTAGAACAGGTGAAAAAAAAAAAGACTTTAACCACCCAGGCGGTGGTTAAAGTCGGTTGGCTAGCACAAGCTAGCCAACATCTGTATATCTACTGTATATCTTACATCTTACATCTTAACTTCTCTTTGTTCTCTTTCCCTATTTATCTTATATTTTAAACTTTTTGTTATTCTCTAGGTTTTCTTAACTTATTTATCTTGCATCTTTTTAAAACTTTTTTAACTAGTTTCTCTTAACTTATTTATCTTATTTATTGACCGGGCTTACTGGGACCTCCAGAGTCATATTTCGTGCTGTCAACTGTGGAAACGTGTGTCAGTATGACAAATAAAGACTCTGATTCTCTGATACTCTGATTCTCTGATTCTCTGACAAGCAGTCTGTCCAGCTATGGTTTCTGTTTAGAATGGGACAATCAATGTAGTATCCAAAATGCTCCTCGGGCATCTGACAAAAACGCTCTATAAGTAACTACATACAGTTCTGTTTATGTAGTCAGCTAACAGAACTATCATTTCTCTAAAATTTCTTTTCCTCTTGCTCTTTTGACAGGTGCCTTTTCCTTTAACGTTAGCTCCTTTCCCAATCTCACGTTTAGTTAACTTTCTTTCTCCAGTTAGCCTGCTAACATTCATCCACTGTTTCGCAATGCCCGCCCAGCACAATCCATAATTTGCCAACACAAAGTCGTTACGTCACCGCGTTGATTTTTGACTACGTCGGGTGCACTTGGTTTATAATACCAATACATTTGTTTTCATATATTTGGTATGAAGTCTGATATAATTGCTTTATTGTGGAATTTCCATGGTGTCCCTCTGGTGTCTGTGTGTGTGTTTAAATATCTTCTTCTTTTCCTTTCAGCTTTTCCCTTCAGGGGTCGCCACAGCGAATCAATTGCTTCCATCTAACCCTGTCCTTTGCATCCTCTTCTCTCACACCAACTACCTTCATGTCCTCTTTCACTACATCCATAAACCTCCTCTTTGGTCTTCCTCTAGGCCTCCTGCCTGGCAGTTCAAAACTCAGCATCCTTCTACCAATATATTCACTATCTCTCCTCTGGACATGTCCAAACCATCTCAGTCTGGCCTCTCTGACTTTATCTCCAAAACCTCTAACATGTGCTGTCCCTCTGATGTACTCATTCCTGATCCTATCCTTCCTGGTCACTCCCAAAGAGAACCTCAGCATCTTCATCTCTGCTACCTCCAGCTCTGCCTCCTGTCTTTTCCTCAGTGACACTGTCTCTAGACCGAACAACATCGCTGGTCTCACCAGTTTTGTACACCTTTCCTTTCATTTTAGCTGAAACTCTTCTATCACACATCACACCTGACACTTTTCTCCACCCATTCCATCCTGCCTGTACACGTTTCTTCACCTCTTTTCCCCACTCTCCATTGCTCTGGACTGTTGACCCTAAGTACTTAAAATCCTCCACCTTCTTGATCTCTTCTCCCTGTAACCTCACTCTTCCACTTTGGTCCCTCTCATTCACACACATGTACTCTGTCTTACTGCGGCTAACCTTCATCCCTCTCCTTTCCAGGACAAACCTCCACCTCTCTAGCTTCTCCTCCACCTCTTCCCTACTCTCACTGCAGATCACAATGTCATCTGCAAACATCATAGTCCATGGAGATTCATGTCTAACCTCGTCTGTCAGCCTGTCCATCACCATCGCAAACAAGAAGGGGCTCAGAGCTGATGCAGTCCCACCTCCACCTTGAACTCCTCTGTCACACCTACAGCACACCTCACCACTGTCTTACAGTCCTCATACATGTCCTGTGACCGCTCTAACATACTTCTCTGCCACTCCAGACTTCCTCATACAATACCACAGTTCCTCTCTGGGCACCCTGTCATAAGCTTTCTCCAGATCTACAAAAACACAATGCAGCTCCGTCTGGCCTTCTCTGTACTTCTCTATCAACATCCTCAAAGCAAACACTGCATCTGTAGTACTCTTTTTTGGCATGAAACCATACTGCTGCTCACAAATGCTCACTTCTGCCCTTCGTCTAGCTTCCACTACTCTTTCCCATAACTTCATTGTATGGCTCATCAGCTTTATTCCTCTGTAGTTGCCACAACTCTGCACATGTCCCTTGTTCTTAAAAATGGGCACCAGCACACTTCTCCTCCACTCCCCAGGCATCTTCTCACTATCTCAGATCCTGGTGAACAACCCAGTCAGAAACTCTACTGCCACCTCTCCTAGACACTTCCAAACCTCTACAGGTATATCATCAGGACCGACTGCCTTTCCACTCTTCATCCTCTTCAGTGCTCTCCTCACTTCATCCTAGCTAATCTTTGCTACATCCTGGTCCACAACAGTCACCTCTTCTAGTCTTTGTTCTCTCTCATTTTCCTCGTTCATCAACTCTTCAAAGTACTCTTTCCATCTTCCCATCACACTGCTGGCACCTGTCAATAGGCTTCCATCCCTATCCTTAATCACCCTAACCTGCTGCACGTCCTTCCCATCTCTGTCTCTCTGTCTTGCCAACCTGTATAGATCAGTCTCTCCCTCCTTACTGTCCAACCTAGCATACAAGTCATCATAAGCTTCTTGTTTGGCTTTTGCTACCTCTACCTTCACCTTACGCTGCATCTCCCTGTACTCCTGTCTACTCTCCTCAGTCCTCTCAGTGTCCCACTTCTTCTTAGCTAACCTCTTTCTTTGTATACACTCCTGTACCTCCTCATTCCACCACCAAGTCTCCTTATCTACTTTCCTTCCAGATGACACACCAAGTACTCTCCTACCTGTCTCCCTGATCACATTAGCTGTAGTTGTCCAGTCATCTGGAAGCACCTCCTGACCACCCAGAGCCTGTCTTAACTCCTTCCTAAAGGTCATGCAATACCCTTCCTTTTTTATCTTCCACCATTTTGTCCTCTGCTCTGCCTTTGCCCTCTTCATCTTCCTCACCACCAGAGTCATCCTACACACCACCATCCTATGCTGTTTGGCTACACTCTCGCCTACCACTACTTTACAGTCACTGATCTCCTTCAGGGTTACATCGTCTACACAAGATGTAGTCTACCTGTGTGCTCCTACCACCACTCTTATAGGTCACCCTATGTTCCTGCCTCTTCTGGAAGAAAGTATTCACTACAGCCATTTCCATCCTTTTTGCAAAGTCAACTGCCATCTGTCCTTCTGCGTTCCTCTCCTGGATACCAAACCTGCCCATCACTTCCTCATCACCTCTGTTACCTGCACCAACATGTCCATTGAAGTCTGTGCCAATGACAACTCTCTCACTTCTAGGTATGCTCTGCATCACTTCATCAAAGTCCAACCAGAATTTCTCCTTCTCCTCCAGCTCACATCCTACTTGTGGTGCATACCCACTAACAACATTGAACATCACACCTTCTATTTCTAGCTTCAGACTCATCACTCTATC
Source organism: Antennarius maculatus (assembly GCA_013358685.1). Taxonomy (NCBI): domain Eukaryota; kingdom Metazoa; phylum Chordata; class Actinopteri; order Lophiiformes; family Antennariidae; genus Antennarius; species Antennarius maculatus. The sequence goes on along the minus strand of CM023620.1, from coordinate 16,067,054 downwards.
TGACACTCTTTTTACCTCCAGGACGTTCCTAACAAACTCCTCCTTCCATCACTTCTAGCCTTGCTACCTTTCCACCTGGTCTCCTGGACACACAGTATGTCTACCTTCCTCCTCTGCATCATGTCGACCAGCTCTCTACCTTTTCCTGTCATAGTTCCAACATTCAACGTCCCTACTCTTAGTCCTATACTCTTGGCGCTCCTCTTCTCTTTCTTCGTGCAAACGCACTTTCCTCCTCTCCTTCTTCGACCAACAGTAATCCAATTTCCACCGGCGCCCTGTAGATCAACAGCGCCGATGGCGGTCGTTGTTAACCCGGGCCTCGACTGATCCGGTATGGAAGTCATAGGTTTGATTTACGCCGGATGCCCTTCCTGACGCAACCCTCTGTATTTATCCGGGCTTGGGACCGGCACAATAAGACACTGGCTTGTGCCCTCTTGCGGCTACATTGTGTGTTTAAATATATATATGTATATATACTGTATATATTTATATATATATATATATACTGTATATATATATATATATATATATATATATATATATATATATATATATATATATATATATACACATATATATATGGGTTTTCAGTTGAGTTATGATTTTAATAAATAAGGCAACTAAATAGCAAGATGCCAACAGGCTTTTCCTTTGAAGGGGTAAGCAAACGCTCAACTCTGTGTCCTTGACATGTTTTGCATTTAAATGATATGATAGGCTGGAGCTGCTTCGGTGATATGAAAATTCTCTTTTACAAAAGGTACAAATAATAATAATAATAATAATAATGGATTAGATTTATATCGCGCTTTTCTGGACACTCAAAGACGCTTTACATCGGATCCATTATTCATTCATTCCTCATTCATACTTGGTGATGGTAAGCTACGTGTGTAGCTGCCCCGGGACAGACTGACGGAGGCGTCTACAGCACAGATTGGCAGCGCAGAATCACCACATTTTTGTTGATAGTCCCGTCTTTGTTCTTTTTATAAATAAACCTTTCGCCCAAAGGTCCGAGTGGGCTTGGCTCGCTCTCCTGTGTCTCGTCCATCTCTGTTGTAAGTCACTCTGCTTTTGACTTGTGGCGCAGGTAGGAAGTGACGTGCCACTGCAGACTACGGGTCACTCAATGGGCCAAATTTAAAATGCTTGCGCATTGACTTGCCACTCGCGATTAATTGCGTTAATTTTTATAGCGCGTTAATTTGCAGGGTAATTAATTAATCTAATTAACGCGTTAAAGGTCCCATATTATGTATTTTTAGCTTAATGTCATTCACCTGCCAGATGTGCAACTACACTGTATTCCAAATATTTTGACCTAAAGTGATCTGTAGTTCTAAATATCAGCTTTTCAAAATCGCTCATCTGAGCTCCTCACAAAATGCTTCGTTTCAGGCCTCTGGCTGTAGTATGTTAATGAGCTCCGCTGGTCAACACCTCCTTCACCTAGGTCACACCCCTCTGAGGTAGAGCGTCAGGCTAACGGGACACTGACCGGCATTACATTTGTTATCATTATGGCGTTCGGAGGACCCATCATGTCGCCGTTCATTTATCGCTTCTGAGTCGGACCCAGAAGTGGAGGCTCCTGAAGAAACACAGACTGTGCGGCTGCAGCAGGACGTTTCTGAATGGTTAGTACATGTGAACATTACTTAGTTGGTTCTGTGTTTTGTTTTGTTTTATAACCTACGTCCTCACAGGACCGGAGCATCGTCTAGAAGGTACTTTTTTTTCTATTCCCGCCTCTTATCGCACAGTAATAATGTCATATCTGTCTTATTATGTATTTTGTATATATAAGGACGTGTTGACTGCTAAAATGTTCCTGTACTTCTATAAGTTACAGTAAAGTCTTATGGTGGTTCTGATAGTTATTACCATGTGGCTAATGCTAGCTTCTGCTCACGGCTAAGTTACTTTATTTTTATATCACATTGATTTAACCCGTTAATAAGCTGCAAAATATTTGAGGCAGTCCTCTGTGACAAGACACACGGAGCTAACACTTGCCACCATCACAGCAGGTTAATGGTGAATTGATGTAGCCATATTGCAGTGATGCCTTTATCTACTCTATTTTGAGATGCCTTTATCTACTCTATTTTGAGATGTCTTCACCTTCTGTTTATTGTACAGGTGTTCCTGTGGACACTGAACAGATGCCAACAGAAGCAGAAAACACCTGCTGTTTGGAGATACCACAGGTAGCAAGCTCACAGCTAAACCACAAAGTTATGTCTCTATTTGGCTACTTTTACAATTATAAATTCAAATGACCTTGACATGTTTTTTACTGTAGATTAGGAGCCGTCTGCAGGAGGTTGATGAGGTTCCGTGCATGACTCAACATCCTGGGTTCCAGCCTGTGTGCCTAAACGTGCACACCCTACAAACGGCAGGTCACGTACTGAGGGCTGAGTATGGCCCTTCACATCTGAGACGAATACATCGGTAAGTCGTTCTTTGAAAAATGTCACAGAATAAAAACTACAGTTATGTCTTATTTTGCTTCGTCAGGCATACCTTCATTAATGCAGTCACACATGACAAATAGGTACAACAAAGTCTAATATATTGTATTTGTGACAATATTTGCGATGATTTTTGTCTTATTAAAAGACATGTTGAACATTTTTTGGTATTCACAATCCATTTCTGTTGACATATACAAGCATTTATTTTCATAAAACAATACATCCATAACAATAATGAGAACACAGGGCCATCCTATCAGGAAATCAACAACAGTTGTAATACACAGGATTGAAAACATTGTGAAATAAATAATTTTATGTCCTTTTTCTGTAGTCGGTGCAGACATCTGGCCTATCGCACCTTTGTTGGCTGGTGCTGGGGCTACTCAGGACGCAGAATCCGGGTCGTCATTCCAGCCTGTGTGGTCCTTGGTATACGCCAAGTGTTTCCTGAAGACAAAGGCCACTACGCTGGATTTAGACTGAGTCTCGGTTGAACCTGGCCGTGTAGCTGGCAGTGACCTCCTCCGTGTCCGGACGCTCATACTGGGCAGACAGATTCTTCTCATTTGTGTATGGCATGGGGTCCACCAAGACTTTGTCAAATATGAGGTCCAACATGTCAGCTACAAAACCTGTTCAATAAAACACAAAGATTAATCTTTACTGTTATTGATATTGTTTGATTCATTTCTTTGTTTAGAAAAATTGTGTTCAAAATACATCCTGGTACTTGCTACTAATTTATTTATTTGTATGGTGGCTTTTTACTGTGTTTTGTTGTGAGCAATTACCATCAGAATTTCAAAACATGTTTGTTTGAAATATTAAAATATTGCAACACTAACAGAATGCTGGCTCTTTCTTGTGAGGTTTGACTCTGCATTGTCCCTTCAAAAGCCTTTGGAAAGTGGATCTTGTAGAGGGGTACACCAAATAACGAAATAAGGAGCCAAAACAATATCATATGACATACATGAATCTGTCTCAAAAATTTTCATACTAAACTCTTCACTTCAGTTACTGTCTTGCTGGAATATTCTAATACACGACATTATTATGTTTTACTGAACTACTATCAACACATATGTACCCACTAACACCTATAGACAACAATATTTAGAAAATTAGTCTAACCAATTTTATTAAAACATATTGTATGGAATATGACTTGTACATACCTTTACTTCTATAGTGGGAATGAAGAGTCCTGCAGGACAGCTGTGTACCAACAGTATGGGTGTCCATTGGGTCAGTTTGGCACGCCACGTCCTTTGAAGCTGTAGGCTGAATGGATGCACAAGGAAGAGGGACACTAATTTCAGGACACCAATGTTCTGATTTTGGATAAGAAGGACAGACCTATGTGCGTTGTCGCTATGATGCCGAACAAACAATCGACTCTAACACGTGCGCGCGCACACACAATACGAAACAAAGCACAACTCCCTACTTAGCCTAGCATAAGTTGACTTTATTTATGCTGACAGATAATAGGAAAGAAAATATGAGACCAACTGATGTGCGGTTTAGCTTTATACTGTAGGCCACCACGCGCACACGTGTTGGAGCGTGTGCGCACACACGCAATACGCACACGTGAAAAAAGCACATTGGCCTACATAGCCTAGCATAACATGACTTCATGCTAACAAACAATAAATATGAGACCAACTTATGTGTGTTGTACCTACTATGGGTCCAGCACGCACACACGTGATCGGGCGTGCACGCACACACACAATACACACGCAAAACAAAGGAGACCTCCCTACATAGCCTAGCATAACATGACTTCATTTTATGCTAACAGACAACACGAAAAATGATAAAATGTGAGCCAAACTTATGTGCGTTGTAGCTAGATACTGTAGGTCCAGCACACACACGTGTTGGAGCATGCACGTAAACGCGAAACAAAGCAGTACTACCTAATTAGCCAAATAGCACTTGATCACTCATGCTAACAGACAACTGCAAAAAAGATAAATGTGGTGAGACTTACATGTAACCAGGATACAGTTCCTTGGTCCGGTATGGCTGGGAGTGATCCTTGAATGAGGATCAGTCTCAGGCAAAGCCACTTCTGTACTGACCCTCATTGCTAAAACAGGCTAGAGTGAAGTGGTTCCACACACAAACGTGCAGGTGATGTAGACGGCACATTGCCATTATAAATGAAATGCAACCACAGTCTTTTCTGTTCTTCTTTGGATGGGATGAAAAATAAACACTGTTGTTGATTTGTTGTTGATTTGTACAATCAACAACTGAGCAACTGTCATGTCTCCCTATCACGGACACCATTTCAACAGACTGGTGCCTCATGTCCGACACAAAGAACTCTGTCTTGGGGATGGCCACGCCCTTGGGCATGTTGACCAATCCATATCGTCCAATATTCTGTCCAATAGCACAGAGTGTCTAGTCTGATGTCAAGGATGGCTATTCTAGCGCTATATGATCAATTTGAGTTGTTCAGAGTCATGGCTTCCTAAAACTCCAAATATCTATTGATGCAGGGAGCGTTTGTTTACCAGATTCTAGGAGTTGGTCGGGTTAGGGAAGACCATTATGTATATGTAGAGACCTGAAAAAGTGTGATTTTCATAATAGGGCCCCTTTAAAGTGACAGCCCTAGGTTTTTTTTTATTGGGTGAGAGGTGGTCATGACCCGAGTGCATATTTAATGATCGGGAGCGTTCGGGTCACTTCGGCTATTTCTGTCGGCATGCGGAAATAGTTGCATGCTATTGTTTTCTTATGTTATCGTTCGGGGATTTTCGCAAGTCCAAAAAAGTTGTAAGTTTTAGACTTTTTTTCCTAAAAATAAGAACGCCACTGTGGCTACACAAGCTAAAAACCTTGTAGCCATATGGAATTTGCTTCGCTTATGGTGAAGTGGCGAATGGCTACCGCATGCCCAGCTCATACATGTCCTGCACCGCTCTAACATACTTCTCTGCCACTCCAGACTTCCTCATACAATGCCACAGTTCCTCTCTGGGCACCCTGTCATAAGCTTTCTCCAGATCTACAAAAACACAATGCAGCTCCGTCTGGCCTTCTCTGTACTTCTCTATCAACATCCTCAAAGCAAATACTGCATCTGTAGTACTATTTTTTGGCATGAAACCATACTGCTGCTCACAAATGCTCACTTCTACCCTTAGTCTAGCTTCAACTTGTAACACCCGTTCAGAATTTAGTAAGTTAAACTCTAAGAACTTACTGGATGTTGGGCCAATGCGGAGGTTTGACTACTGGAGCAGGAGGTGTAATAAATGAGACAACTCAGTCAGTTTGGGTAGATGACATGTATGGAAACTTTATAAACTTAAACGGTCATCTATGCCAATAATTCAGAACAACATACAAAATAACATTTCATAATGAAAGAAAATGGGCCCGAAAATCAATAACATAATAAACAAAACACACATACACATACCCCGGGGTTCTGTATCTCAGTCTTTCAGTAATGGAACTCCAAAGTCTTTGTCCATTCAAAGAAAATCGATAAATCCTGCCACAAGCAGACCCCAGGTAAGGCGGATGAAACCGGCTGCTCAATAACAAACCACTTTTCATTTAATGAATTCTTAACATTGACTACACCATCCAAAGCAATGGTGTTTCCAGCAGGAATTACTCCTGAGCTTTTCCCTGATAGTCCCACTGAGCCGAAGTTGCCACTTTGCTCTTGTTTGTGTCTGAGTTGCAGAATTTTTAACACTGCTCTATATCCACACTGTGCTGGCAGGTTACTATTGTCAATGTGAGAAGACAAGTTCGAGTACAATGTATCAAGGGTGTTGGTGCCGATGAGGAGTTGCTCTTGAGTTTGGTTAATTCATTCTTAGTTTAATTGTTATTTCGTATTTTGTTGACATGTTCTGCTAATTTTGTTTCATCTTAGTCAGTGAGCAGAGAGTGGACTGAGTCTTAGTCAGCGGCTTATCGCCCTGGAATCCAGGCCCTAAAGCCTGCGACCATGCAGGCTTTAGGGCCTGCATGGTCGCCCACGCCTAGTGAACACCACTTTACATTTTAAGTCCGTTTCTTTATCTCTGTGATCATTCAACATTCAGTTTATTATACTTTGACTGTATTTTGATATTTTTCTACACTGTTAAATTTTCGTTATCTACCATTAGTTTATTGAATTAGCTTGTTTGTTTAAATCATGTAAATCATTATTTAGTCCACACCAGTTTGTGCTGTTCTTGGGTATGTTGTATTAATTGTTTTCTCCTTTTCTGATCGATCCCCTCTTTTTTTTGGTTTGAGTGTGTGCAGTGTCACTGGGTGATTCGTTTGATGTTGGTTGTCCCTGCTGCTTGGTAAGCCCGGAGCCCCAGCCCTCCTTATTTCCTTTCGACCCGAGTGCTCATTTTATCATACTGCATAACTGGTGTGTGTCACGTATTGTATTCATTATTTTAATTCTTTTGTTAATAAAAATTTGTTTGTTTTAATGGAAAACAGTCTCGCCCCAGTGGTATATCGGACCTGTGTGATCTTGTCAATTTAAAATCTGAGTTTAGGATTTCCTGAGGTGCAATTCCCCAGGTGGCGTTGTCGACACATTAACTCTGGTATTCTTCACCACCCCATACACCGCTCCCGCCACATTCTGGCGTTGTCGGCAGGATACCACATTTAAAGGGGCAGAGACTTGTTTTCCTTTTGTTATTAGTCCCCCCCCCCCCCCTTGGTATATTTGTGTTGCTAGTGAGAGCCAGGGCAGCAGTGCTGTTCTAGGATCCAATTTTTTTTTGTTAGTACTTAGGGTTTGGTGCAGCATACCCGCGGTCAGCATGGAGGAGGAGGTGCAGCAGCTTAAGGAGCTGGTGTTGCAGCTTAAGGCAGACAATGAGCGACTTCGTCAGGAGCGGGCTGCTCCCATGGCAGGCTCTGGCGGGGCCGGTTCCTCTTCCTCCGCCCACGACAGTCATGTGCCATCTGCAGGAGGTGCCACTGCTGCTCCCGAGCGGCTAGTGGTAATACCAAGAGAACGGAAGTGTCCCATGTTCAATGGTAAGACCGGTATTGGGATAGCTGAATGGGTAGAAGAAGTGCAGGCGTGTGTGCGGGCCCGCCGCCTTTCTGCTGCTGACCAAGCCTTTTTCATCTTTGATCATTTGGAGGAAGAAGCGAAGGAGGAGATCAAATTTCTATCTAGTACAGAGCGAGGAGACCCATCCCGGGTACTCTTCATCTTAAAGGAGCTATAGGGCTGCCCTCAGTCCTATGTCAACCTACAGCAAGCTTTCTTCTCTCGTCACCAACTTGAAGGAGAGACGCTCCTGGAGTTCTCCTTGGCTCTTATGGCTTTAATGGCCAAGGTCAAACAGTGTGCACCTGATGGGATGCCCAATGCCGATGTTCTCCTTCGTGATCAATTTACTGTGCATGTTCTTGATAGTTCTCTCCGGAGGGAACTTAAACAGTTTTCTTGCAGGCAGCCCACTGCCACCCTGTTGGAACTACGGGGTGAGGCTATCCAGTGGGAGAGGGAAGGTCTTCCAGGGGGTGCTAGGGGCCGTAGCTTCTCCTTGCCATCAGCTTATGGCCTGCAGTACGGAGTGCAGGGTTGTGTTCAGCCAACTCCTACTGTCACTTCACAGGGTCCAGGTTTCGGTGAGCTGATGGACCTCTTGGAACTCCAAGAGGAGCAGCTTAATATTCTCACGCAGACTGTAGCCTCAGCTCAGATGGGGAATCTTTAGGCTCACAGGAAGGTGCAGTAGCTGAATTGGTTGTTTCTTGTCCTAACATTGATGTCTCCATTGGGGGAGTCACTGTCTCCTGCTTGGTGGACACAGGATCCATGGCGTCTACCATTACAGAGAGCTTCTTTCTGGAGCAGTTTGCACCTTGGGGCCATGATCGCCTTCATTTTTGCCAATGGCTACAGCTGCGAGCAGCTAATGGCTTGGCAATTTCATACATCGGCTACTTGGAGCTCGACGTAGAACTCTGCGGCAAGGTGATGCCTCGCTGTGGGATCCTTGTTGTTAAAGACCCCCCAGGTGCCATCTCTTCTGTTCCTGGAATCCTGGGAATGAATTTGCTTCGCCGATGTTATAGAGAACTCTTTGGTACATTCGGTCCTTCTCTTTTTGATTCTCCTTCGGTCTCACAGGCACCTGGCCCAATCATTGCAGCTTTGCAGAGGTGCCATCAGTCTGTCAGCCCAGCCCCAGAGAGCCCTACAGGTGCTGTGCGGGTTCGGGGCAGACGAGCCGTGCGCATA